>CM017769.1:19669866-20869866 GCA_008009225.1 Acer yangbiense
AATTGCATTTAATATATTAAGAATATAATTTGCACATTATTTAAGTAATGGGCTGCTCAATTATATTTATATATTAATGAAAAACATGTGGGCTTGTTTCTTTTAGTAAGAATGGGTCTGGTTCACATGTGGGCTTTTTATTTAAAGTCCAATGGATTAAATGAAATAAGAAAATAATATTTTGGCCCATTTATTCAAGTGGGGCGGCAAGGTTAAGTTTTAACCTAATATATTATTTTGTTTCATTTGTTTTAATTAAATAAGAATTAATTAATTTATTAATTAATTGTTTAATTAATAAACAAATTTTTTTCTGATTAGGAAATATGATTCCTAATGTTATACTATTGTTGGTAGTATACTAAAAGTAAAAGACTTATTTGGTAAGAAAATAAATAATTAATTTTATTTATTCAAATAAGAAGTCTTTTAATTTAGTCATTAAAAAGAATAAAATAACTATGAGTTAGAATAGGATTAGAAGTCTATTCTTTTATGGAAATTAGGGTGCAACACAAACCTTTAGAGGTGGTGATTTGCGGCAACCCTAGTGTAAAAAGGAGAGAGATTTCGGCAACCCTAAAAGACAAGGAGAGGAAAATTTCGGCCACCTATATATTCCCACATATAGATTTCGGCCACCCTAGTTGTTGAAGAGACAATTTTTCTTCTTCTTCTCAATTCATAGAAAGCTTTTATTCTACTAAAAACAAATAGGAGTGTTAGATTATTCTTTGATAGTATACTATTTGCTTAATCATCAATAAGCTTGTGTATACGATATCGATCTAGGTTCACGCGAGTTTCGATCATTAGATTGAGAACTAAAAAGTGACCGGAATAATCTCAGTCATTCTTTTGATTGTTTTTGTGACTAACAAAGAAAAGAAAGTTTGTTTTGTCCATTCACAGGTTTGCAATTCAAAGAAAAAGGGAGACCACGCTCCTAGGTGATCCACGTTCGTGCTAGGATTGAAGATCTTGCGGATTACCATCGACGTAAGTCAATCGGATCACGCGACAAAAGGTATTCTACTTTTTGGTTATTGTATATGCATGTTTAATTAATTAAAGGGTTTAAGGTTCATAAAGGAAAAATTTTAAAAGTCACTAAATCTTATTTTTAGTCTCGCTTCCGCTGCGTGTACTACGGTATTTTTCCCTACAAAAATCAATCAGGTATGAACGGCGGTTTCGTGACCGCCGATTCAACCGTCGAATCAAACCGAGAGATAAAATCAATCAGGTCTTGAACGGCGGTTTCAAACGGTGGTCGTGACCACCGATTGTAACTGTAGAATTGCTCCAGACACTTTTGGATGCAAATGGCGGTTTCATTCTGCGGCCAGGCCGCCGATCATAACTGCTGATCACCAACATAGGTGAAAACCAAGGAGAAGCCAAGGGCATATTCCGTAGGCGGTCTTCACGCAAAACCAAGCACATTCTAGTGCATGCACGAACGTTTCCGAATACTATCGAGAAACGAATTACAAGTCACAAATTCACACAACAAAAAATAACATGTAAGTGCAAGTGTGAAATGTGACATGTGAAGAGAAACCACACATATGCAATGTATGTTAAGTGTGTGTGTGTGCAACTAATCTCTTCAAAGAAAAATAAGCACTAGAGATATACCTTTGGAGTGCTTATCAAGATGAGGTCTTCAAAGGGCTTGAGCAATAACAACAACACCTAAGCTACCCTTACAAAGGACCCCAACATGTGGTTTGTCCACGAAATGAGCCAATCAACAAATGGGAGCCTTACACCACAGGCGGCGACTCTGGCATCCCCCCGGTTGCACCCGGCTCCTTCTTGTCACTCCCCACCGGATCGTTGCTACTCGCTGCATCCCCGCCTCCTAAAGGCACCGATTGCCCTTCCGTGACCCTAGGAACACCATCGGTACCCGCCAGGATCTCTTCCCTACTCCAGCCGCGGATCTGATGATGGTCAAAATCAGGAGGAGTGTGTTGGGCCACATGCAGCTGAGCGAGGTAATAGTCGTCCCCAAAAGATTTATCAGCTCCAGCTTCCGCCTCCACTGCCCTGGCAATTGCAGCCACGGCACGATCCTCTACCGCGGCCAGCTCAATCTTCAATTCATTCCGCTCCAGAGCCCGGCGGGTGGACCGGGTGACCTCCTCCCACTCTTTCTGTACTCGCTCAAGGTCCTTCTTCACCTGGGCAGCCTTGGCGTCAGATTCCTTCTTCTCCCTGGCAAGCCCGATAATGGTCTTCTCTACCGCCACTCTAAGCTTTTCATCCTTAGCACGACCCTCCTCCGCCATACGGTGCTCCTCCTGGAGTGAAACGGCCTGCTCCCCCAGGGCCAAGATGTACCGGAACACCTACAAGACAAAAGAGGAAAGGACCACAAAAATGTGCAGGCCTGGCACTCAGCATAGCCGCCCAAATCAAGCAATAAAACAGAAAGGTAGTTGAATTTACCTCAGCTACAATTACGGAACCCTTGGAGGCCAACTCGCTGGCAGGAAGCACAGCAAGTTGGGAGGAATCCGCTTGGGAGCATGCTTCTCTGAATGTGCGAAGAATGTTGTTAGATCCAGAAGGTGAATCTTTCCTTGCTTTGGGAGGAATGGGAGGTGCCTTCTCTGCAATCATCATACCTTTCCCTTTGACGGAGGAAGGCCGGGGAGGAGGCACTGACAATCTGGAAGGAGTAGAAGTTGAAGACCCGGAAAGGACCACCGGGGGAAGCTTAGAAACAGAAGTGAAAGTTCTCAAGGTGTGTATAGTATATAAAGCTAGAGGGGGGGTGAATAGATTTTATCTAATTATTACCCAATTTTCGCGTGCATGTCAATTTTACGAAAATACCCCTAGCAAGTCAACAATACATACAAGTGTAATAAGATGCGGAAATAATAAATGACACTTGATGTTTACGTGGAAAACCCAACCATTGGGAAAAACCACGGGATGTTAAGTGCGCCACACTCGGACCTCGAAATCCACTAATTGAAATGAAGTTTACAACCTATGTAGACCTCGTCTAACACTCCGGTCAATAACCCCCCACTTCTACCACGCGGGCCTTTAAAAGTGGCTCTAGTCCAATTGCTCGATCCTCGTAGTCACTACTTGTAATGATGTTTACAGCCTAATCCCGGTCTGTAACCCACCACTACTACCCGCAGGCCTGTAATAGCAACCCTAGACCAAGACTTCAATCTCTCAAAAGAGATGCACAACCCTATGTGAATATGTATGAATATTCAATTAACAAACAAGGCTAGAGAACCTTAGATGCTTATCTAGGATGATGATATATTCAATTTAAATCAACCCTAGATATCAATTGCTAAATGACATGTCAAATAGCATAGATAATCAAAAACAACACTCAATCAATTCATCACAAATAATCTCTTTTCTTGTATTTAGCATATGATCTAAAACATACAAGTAATTTAAAAGAGATGGCTTGGTATTTAAAATGCTACAATAAGATGAAATTAATCAAAATCTTACCAAGCAAGTTGTGATGATGCAAACCCATACATGGATGCACTCTATATAGACATAGGAGATGCAATATGAAATTTGATGCAAAAGGGGTTTGATTTGAGTGGTTAAAGTTGAGTTCTTGATTTGATTTTCTCTCAAAATCTATCTTTGAAGATTAGGGTTCTTAAGAGTCAAAGAACTTATTCAGATAATGAGAAAGTGTGATATTTATAGACATCAAGAACAGGGCAAGTGAAAAGACAATTTTGCCCCTAAAATCGCAGGATCGGAGGTTTAATTCGGCGGCCAAGCCGCCGAATTGAACCGCCGAATGGCTCCCGAGCGGAACAGGGGAACTTCGGCGGTTTCTAAACCGCCGATCATAACCGCCATTTTGGACCCGAGAGATATATTTCAATCAGGTCTCATTCGGCGGTTTCGAACGGCGGCCAGGCCGCCGAACGTAACCGCCGTTTCACCAAAAATGGTGAAACCAAGGAGAAGCCAAAGGTAACTCCACCGGTGATCATCGTGCTAAACAAAGCACATCAACGTGCACGCGCGGACGTTTCCGAACATCCTTCGGGAAACGAATTACTCCACACTAAAAGCTAACATACATGAAGTGCAAGTGTGGGTATTGAATGCATCCTAATGCCTATCATGCCATGGCATTTCATAGAACAAGATGCAATCAATTTAATGCAAGAAGAGATATTGAATAAAACAATAAAGCACAATGCACACAAAATATAAACACAACATTCAAGAATAGGAGTTATGCATGTTGTGTGTGTGTGCAACTATATCTCTTCAAGACAATGTAAGCACTAGATATATACCTTTGGTGCTTGTCCTCTTGAGGTCTTGGAAAGGGTCTTTGATCTTCAACCTTAATCACCTAGACTACCCTTACAACCAAACCCCAACATGTGGTTTGACCACGAAATAAGCCAATCAACAAATGAGAATCCTTACAAGAAGAGCTAGGCACACCGCGGCTCTGACCCAAGCGAGCCTCCAACTCCTCTAGCTGGGAAGTAGGAGAAAGCACCTATAGCGGAGGAGGAGAAGTCGAGCTTGAAGCACCTCCCTTCTCTTTCTTGATTTTCAGAAGTGTCGCCTGCTTAAGCGGGATGCGCAAAGAAGCTTTCTTGCCAACAGGAGAGCCCACCAGTGCCTGAGCCGTGCCTGATTCGCTGAGAGGGGCCTTCTCTTGCTAGACGCCTGCGAAAGAAACTACCCATTAAGGAACTATTAAAAGTCGCGCCACTCCTAGCCACATTGGCAATGATAGCTCTCAAATACTAAATAAAAAAGAAGAGGGAATGTAAGTGAAAGAATAAGTCACCTGGGACTGTGTCGATCGCCTAGAGGGAGCGCTCCACCCTCGCCGGCTCCGGATGAAAGCCGTCACGGTTAGCATGACCGTAGCCCACCTGCCTGATTGAAGCCAGAAAGCCCATGACTACCTCATTGTCCTCTTCCTTCGCCCATTCCGGCTGCGGCCCAAATGAAGTAGGGACTGATTGCTCCCGATAGCCATAACGCACCGTAGCCCCCTAGTTACCTTTCATGACAATCCACTCCTTCTTCCACCCGGGATCCTTCCTCCTTCCTCCGGGTACCAGGCACGACAAAGTCGACAGCATTGACGCAACGCAGGTAGTATTGACCAGCGGGCTGTTGAGTTAATGGGGACAGTTGAAAGACAGAGCGTAACTCCCTATAGCTGGGCTCCCCCAGGTTAGGGCGAGAAGAAGCGGCCTCCAGCCATAGCACGAGAAAGCCCACCAGGTTCCTTCAAAAGCCTGGTACCAGCTGCATGGGGGCCAACCCAAATGCACACAGAACCCGCCAAAGCGTAGGATGGAAGGGAAGCCGCTCCCTCGAAAGCTGCCATATGAATAGGAAGATGGCTAGAAGGAGGAGCATAGACATCATAATCCTAAGAAGGAAGAGAGAGCTACACGTCAGCAGGGATGTTGAAATCACGCCTTAAGCGAGACAACATGTTCACGTTACAAACGAATGGAGGAACGCACGCAAAAGCCTCAAGAGGGCCCCCTCCCTCCACATGCATATGATGGCCTACTTCTCCCAAGTCCACATGCTCCAGGTCTCGCTCCCCGTCACCCGAGGGTAACTCTGTGCTGGTTGCCTCTCCCCCATCAGAGACGTCAACCGAGGAGGAAGGAGAGTTGGCGAACCCGGTCCCAACGGAGAAGTGTCACCTAGAGCGATGAGGACGGGGACGAACCCTACTTCCCCCCGTGCCGGGGTCACCGCCAGGGCGTGCCTCTTCAGAGAAAACCCAAACCTCTCCGGAGAGCTGTCCCCCCCGCCGTAGTCATAATCTCTCTCCATATTGGAATCCTCTGATGCCATTTCTTACCCAAAGAAGAAGTGGGAGTGAAGAGTGAAGAAGAAACGAGAGTTGAAAAAGAGGGAAGAAATGGAGAGGCTACAGTCAAGCAACCCTTAAATAGGGAAAAGAGAGGGGCAGTTTAAAAAAGGGAGGGGTAGTTTCAAATTTGAACGAGAAGATCTCAGCCATCCAAGGGAACCAACGGTTAGGGAAGCGTGTCAGAAAAAACAGATGGGACGGGCTGGCTACTGGACTCGTGCCACGTGGAAAAAAAAAAAAAAAAACGTCCCTTCGCTGATGCCTACGTCCCGAGAAACGTGCTGAATACAGGTGGCCATCATTTCTGCATTAAATGCTTGGGAAAGCTGGGCCACTGAGGTGAATTGTGATAAATACAGGGGAGGTAAATGGAAAAAATCAAAGCAGGAAAAGCCCTTCATGCGACCAGGTACCCCGCCTCTAGCGTTCAGCGATACCATTAACATTAACGGCGGGAGGGACTTCTGTTAACCGGAAAAATAGGCAACTAATTCAAGGAAGGACTTTTCCCATTGAGGAACCTCGCCGTTCCCTAGCACCCACCACGTTCACTCTAAAGCACCTATTGGGAAGATGGACCCAGTCCACCGTGTACCGTGCCTCCTCCAGGCCGCACCAGGGACAAGCGCGGTCCACTTAATGATCGGGATCCTCCCCTAGAATACCCATTAGAGAAAAGAACCCGGTCCCCCAAAGACCTGGTCCTCCTGGAATGCCTATCTAAGAAGGGGACTGGGACCACCAAAGTCCCCGCCTTCGGAGCACGCTTCACCAAAGACCCAGCTCCCCTTCGAACTCCTAAGGAAAGAAACTACATGTTCCAGTAGAGAACCCACTCCCAGCCAGTGACTAGGCAGGGAGCCCGCCTCAGCACGGCCTACCTAGTCAAGCGTGGTACACTCCTACAACTAGAGCGACCTCCTAAGAGGGAAGCTCTTTGGAGAATTCTAGGAACCCCCCGCAACAAAGGGCTGACGTCGATTGGGATAAGTCTGCAAGCTGCAACCTCTCCATGTGCTGACGCCAGCTCTCATCCTAGCTCACATGGAATAAAAGAAGGGGCTGGAGACAACCTGTAGAGGCTTAGCCCCCGCCCATTAATGAGAGACAACAAACACAAATAGGGAAAGGGAGCTGCCTACGGTCGAGATTAATCCGGCCCCCTTGCATTAACGGTGGAACTACAATCCATCTAAGCCCTAGAGGGGAGTCAACTCTCTCATACATGAAAGGGGATGCTCTGCTTCTCCAGCGAAATGCTCCCAGAATCGTAGCTAGCACGAAGAAAGAAATGGTAGGAGAAGACGCCTGACAGTGTGCAGCGGGATAGGCGCTGACACTGTCCCCTGCCAGGCTGGAACCTTGATAATGACTTCCCACTGCCACGAAGACCCCTTGCAACCAATCAAAACTCATGGAAACGCCACATTTTCACCACATCAGCCCTGCAGAAGCGCTTACATGGACTTAAGGCCTAGGTGGAGCTATTGGAACCCTCCAAGGCACGTGGTAACCCCGATCCTGCCCTAAATGAGTGGCTGGGATCAGTCCCGCTAATGGCGTCCTGGGAACTAGGATCCCCACCTACCAAAACCTAGGCTCCCGCCAAAGAAAATCAGGGGTGGCGCAATCCTGATCCTTGATTCCAGGCAATCGCCATTGTGGATAGGAGGGGACGGTGGAGATCTAACCAGGGATTCCCGCCTAAGCAGACGACCTCCACCTACCTCTCTACTAGAGACACTATAAATACCCCTACATTCCAAGAGGAAAGGGGTTGGCCCCAAGAAATTGAGACCTCTACTTGGCTACTACCTTGCCTAAACCAAGCTCCTATGTGTGTGTTCTACTTGGCTACTGCCTCGCCTAAACCAAGCTCTTATGTGTGTGTCCTACTTGGCTACTACCTCACCTAGACAAAGCTCTTATGTATAACCCACTTGGCGACTATCTCGTTAGATCGAAATCCCCCTCCTCTAGCTAGGGTACTTCATGTTCTTTGTTTTCCCCTTTGTTGTAATAGCCAGCCATGGCATGGAAATGGCCTATAATGTATTCCATGGACAATGAATGAAAGTCTCTCCCTTTATTGACTAAAGAACCGCAATTGTTACGCCCACACTCACTACCTCAACCTCATCCCCCGCTTGTAGAACCGGTCCTATTGCATTGTATCGGTCCCTGGCAACCGGACCTAGGTGATCCCCCGGTACCTACACCGGGAAGTGAGGAGCCACCCCCTACCCGGTCCGGACCAGCTGCGGCGCACCACGTACGCCGTGGTCCAGGTTATCCCGAGAAACTTCCTATGGATTTTTTAGGATAACATCTATAATCCCTATCTGACTAAAAATCAGAATCCGTATATCATAACGGGATTAAATCCTGTCTAGAATACACTAGTATATAGTTTCTCGTTCTTCGAAAATACTTAAGAATAGTCTTGACAGCAACCCAATGATCTAATCCTAGGTTGGACTAGTATCTGCTGGCTATTCCCACTGTAAAGCAGATGTCCAGTCTCATGTATAACATAGCATACATGAGACTACCTACTGCTGATGCATAAGGAACACGTCTCATATCCTCAACTTCTTGAGGTGTTTTAGGACACTGTTCCTTAGACAAGTGAACTCTATGTCTGGAAGGTAAATTACCTTTCTTAGAGTTTTGCATCGAAAATCACATAAAAATCTTATCAATATACGATGCCTGAGACAATGCTATAAGTTTATTCTTACGATCCTTTATAAGTTGGATCCCTAGAACATAACTTGTCTCTCTCAAATCTTTCATTTGGAATTGGCTAGCCAGCCAGCCAGCCCTTTACTTCCGATAATACCCTTACATCATTCCCAATGAGTAGGATATCATCTACGTTTTTCTGTGGTGATTTGGGAGCACTGTTTGGCTAGTGTAGAAGGATTTGATGAGACGGCATAACACTTGCAAGCCATTTGTTGATCTCCCCTCAGGATTCCGAATTCCTCGTCTACTGGGAATTTTAAGACATTGTGATAGATTAACAGGACTCCCCTAATCTTTAAGAGGTAGGGTCACCCTAGAATCATGTTGTAGGCGCTTGGGATATCTACTACCACAAACTCGACCATGTTATTCACCTACCGGGGAGATTCCCCTATGGCCACCGGGAGTATTATGGAACCTACTGGCATCAAAGAGTCCCCAGTGAAATAATACAGGGGGTGGTGTAGCTATAGAAACACGGTTGGCGAAGTTGGCAGCGGTCCAATGTGTCCTTAAAGATTATATCCACGCTACTTCCAGTGTCGATCATGACCCGGGCTACCCGGTTGTTTGCTACATGGACAGTGACTACCATCAGGTCGTCATGGGGCTGAACCGTGTTATAGGCGTCATCCTCCGTAAATATGATTTGAGTGGAGCCTAGATGACCTAATGCACCCCCGCTGACTTTTAGCACCTAGCTTCCTACATCATGTCGGGGCACTATCTTAGAGTGGTTCTTCCTGAAGTTATTGGATGTGCCAACGAGGGTGGGCACTCCGCTGATAGTGTTGACAATCTGGATCTATTCTATCAGGTCTCTTCCTTGGTCTTTTCTCCTTTCCTCTGGCTCCTTCATTTCTTTCTGGACCTGCTTTCCAATTTTGATCCCGTCCCTCACTTGTTGGAGAAATTCCACCAGTAGACCGCCTCTCACCAAGCCCTCGATTTGATTGCGGAGGCTATAGCATTCCGAAGTGTTGTGAAATATGTCCTGGTGGAAGTCACAATACTTGTACTTGTTTCTCCTGTCCACCGGGAGCTTCATGGGGTCAGGCTTCTTCAGAAGTCCCTTGTCTCTGATTGCCAGGTAGATCTTTTCCCTTTGGGCAATTAGGGGGTGTAATTAGTGTATTCTTCTTCCTCTGATTGGGCTATTATGGCGATCTCTCTCACCAGGGACGGCATCTGCCGGATCTTCCTTGGTGGGGATATCCTCTTGAAGGGTCGTGCCTTGCTAGGGGGAGCGGAGGTAGGTGGTAAGTGGATCGGTTCGGGGGATTGCTCTTAGGCTTGGGAACTAGTTCCTTCTCATTTCTTTGATTGTTGTCCCCCTTGTGTCGCTTGTTCGAGCGTGACTCGTCATGCTCTATCTTGATACGGTACTGCTCATCTAGCTGCACCTATTCCAAAACTCGGTTGTACGCCTCCTGGTATGTTTCAGGTTTATCTTTGCTGAAGGAGCGCCACAGTTTTCTGACCTAGAGATTTTTTCAAAAATTGGTGAAGGTCTCCTTTTCAGCGAAAACCCCCATCTGAATGACTTCCTTGTGGAAGCGTTCGACATAGGATTTGAGCTTCTCTCCTAGCTCCTGGACCACGTACTGTAGCAGGATCGGGTCCTTGTGAGGTGGCTTGACTCCCTGAAATTGAGCATAGAAATCTCTTAACAGCTTGGTGAACAAGTTAATGCTCCCAGGGGGAAGTTTCCTGAACCATATCTTAGCAAAATCGATTAGGGTACATGGGAACATCCGGCACATAGCCTTCCGGGAGGCGTTTTGCACCTCCATCTGCTGTACGAAGGACTCTAAGTGGCTTAAGGGATCTTCTACACCTGAATACACCTTCTCTGGCATCTTGAATTTAGGAGGGAGGGTAGCATATCGAACTTCCTTTGATAGCGGGGCATTCATCTCCCCGAGGGGATCCTTCTTCAGTCTCTTGTACTTGACCTTGTCTTTTTCCAATTTCGCTAGGCGATTTGCCATCTTCTTCATTTGCTTTTCCATGCGACCTATCCTCTCTCACGAGATTGGGCCTCGGCTTCCCTTTCTCTAGAAGTGGTTCCGACGGTGGCTGATGCCTCATGCCTGGTTCCATGGCCTTACCCCGGGGGGGCTCCGGTTCTTGCTTCGATTCTGTGTGGCCTCTGTCTGGCTCCTGGCGCCAGATCTTTCCTTTGCTCCAGTCATGGCAGGGCGAGCTTGGCGGCCTGCTGGAGGCGGTGAGGCTCTGGGTACACCAATTTCTGACCTGGCTCTCCGAGGTTCTAGAGCTGCTACCCTTGGTAAGGTTCTTGTGGTACCCAGCCTATCGAAGATAGCTTTGAAGGGGCCCAATCTATCAAAGATAGGCGTCCGGTTGCTGGGACCCGCTCCATCATGATGCGAACCAAGTAACCCTTGTCGCAGTCCCTCCAGGAAACTAGTGATGTGGCGGTTGAAGGTGCTTTACTGGAGCAGTCCGGGTGAGGGGAGAGCTTTGGCCGCATTGGTTGGGGCCTGACCTTCTGTCTGCGGTGGCTAGCCTTACGTTGGGGTGCTCTCCGAGGATTCAGCTCCGTGGGTAGCAAGGTAGGAGCAAGGCCCGGAAGGGTCGGCCCGATTTTAGGAAGATCTCAATCTCATGTTTGTTGAAATAACAATGATGCTTTGAGGGAAGGAAAGAACACACTACGTGTGAGTTCCCCACAAACGGTGCCAAACTGTTATCCTAAAAAATCCATCGGGAGTTTCCCGGGATAACCTAGACCACGACGTACAGGTGCGCCGCGGCTGGTCTAAACCGGGTAGGGGGTGGCTCCTCTCCTCCCAGGGTAGATACCAGAGGGGGCCCTTGATCCGGTTGCCAGGGACCAATACAAATGCAATAGAACCGGTCCTGCTAGGAGGAATGAGGTCGAGATAGAGTGTTTGGGGAGTGTGACAGGGATAGCTTACTATAGTAAAAGAGGGGGCTTTTTATTATTTAACTATGGGATACATTATGGGCCGCTTCACATGCTACGGCGAGCTATCACAACGAAAGGAAAGAGCACAAATGCCAAGTACATTATCATATATGGGAGTTTGAACTATGGGTAACGATCGCTAGGTGAAGTAACGTAGTGGAGCTTGAATTAGGCGGGGTAGTAGCCAAGTAGATCACACATAGGAGCTTAGGTTAGGTGAGGTAATAGCCAAGTAGGATCACACATAGGAGCTTGGGTTAGGCGAGGTAATAGCCAAGTAGGATAATCATGTAGGAGCTTGATTTAGGCGAGGTAGTAGCCAAGTAGATGTCTAGATTTTCAAGTGCCAACCCTTTTCTCCTTGGAATGCAGGGGTATTTATAGTGTTTTTTTCTAGGAAGGCAGATGGAGGTAGCTTATTAAGGCGGGAATCCTTGGCTCCATCTCCATCATTCCCTTCAGCCAATGATCGCAATGGTGAAGAATCGAGGGTCAGGATCGTGCCACCGGGACTCCTCCCCTGTTGGGACCTTGGTTTGGGTAAGTGGGAGCCCTAGTCCCTAGGGCAAAATCAGTGGGGTTGATCCTAGCCCCTACTTTTGAGCAGGGCCATGGCAGCCACATGCCTTAGAGGGTCACATGCCTTAGAGGGCCTTGATCGTTCCACCTAGGCCTTAGATTCATATAGGCCTTTCTATAGGGCTACTATGGCGGACGGGTGGTTTTGATTGGTCGGATGGGGTCATAGCAATGGTGGGGGGTCGCTATCAAAATCTGGTTTGGTAGGGGACAATGTCAGCACCTGTCCCACTGCACACTATCAGGCACCTTCCTCCACCATTTTCTTCTTCATGCTTGCTGGGTTCCTGTGAACGTTTTGCTGGGGAAATACAATATCTCCTTTCATGTATGAGATAAGTGACCTCCAACTAGGGCTGAGATGGAGAGAGGCTCAACCGTTGATGTAGTGTGGCCAATAGATGATCCTAACCGTAAGCTGCTTATCTTTCCCCATTTATGTGTGTTGCTTCGTATTAATGAGCTGGAGCTGGAGCTGGAGCTGGAGCTGGGGCTGGGGCTGGGGCTGGGGCTGGGGCTGGGGCTAGGGCTAGGGCTAGGGCTTTGCAGGTTGTCTCCAGTCCCCTCTTTCTCCCATGTGAGCTGGGGTGAGGGCTGGCGTTAGCCCTTAGAAGGGTTGCGACTTGTTGGCTGCTATGGTCAGCTTCAGCCTTTGGAGCGGTGGTCACTAGAGTGTTCTTAAGAATTTTCCTCAAAGGGGGTCATTTTTTGTTGAAGGAACGGGTTATGCTTGACTAGGTAGGCACTGCTTAGGATGGTGCCTGGCCGCGCCGCGAGCTGTGAGCGGGTTCTCTAGTGAACCATGTCCTTCCTCTCATTAGGCGCTCTAGGGGAGCCGGGTCCTTAACGGACCACGCCCGAGGAGGCGGGGTCCTTGGTGGACTAGGTTCCCTTTCTCGATAGGCGTTATAGGGAGATCGAGTCCTCGATGGATTGCGATAAGGTCAGGTGTACCAGGGCGGTGCGGTACATGATGGACCGGGTCCTTCTTCTCACTAGGTGCTTTAGGGGGATCGAGGTTGCTTTCATGGCTGGTACCACAGGGTGGCGAGGCTCTCTAATTGGAAAAGTTCTTCCTTGAATTAATTGCCCATTTTTCCGGTTAACAACATTATTGAGTCCAATTATTATTAGGGGCGTAATCGAATTAATCCTAATATATATAAAGGACCCTACTAATCTAAGTAATTACACTCTTTAATAAAAAGATTAGTGATTAATGAGAATTACCAAGTTTTTACTCCTAAAAACTAATCCCATTAATTTACAGCCAATTATGTGAATTACCCATTTTAATCAAATTAAAAATAAAAAATAAACACATAATATAGATGGCTATAATGCATGTATGACAATGCTTTAATCATCTCATAATAAAAGCATACATAAGTTGACCAAGTACAATGGATTTATCTAACTTAAAAATTTTCTAATTACAAAAAATATCCAAGGCATTCCTTGGTCTTCTTGTAATTCCAAAAATCTCCAAGTCCATCTGTAATATCTTCTACGTTTTTTGGGCCCAAAAATCAAGTCCAACTTGATTTATTTGAATGGATCCATCTCATGGATTAAATCCTTAAAGCCCAAATGTTACTCGAACAATTTTGTTTTTAGGCTCGGGATTTCCCAAAAAAAAAAAAAAAAATTGGCTCAAACTTTATCGCGTACACGCAGCCCTAACGCTTGCGAATGTGCAGCCTTAGCGCATAGGCATGGGTGACAGCTGCACACACGCACAATCAATATAACAATTATATTGTAGCAGTGCAATGCGCAACAAATGTGCATGAGAGACCATGTGGCCTGCACAAATGAGAGAGCATGCACAACATCTGGCGTGCGCAACAATTGCGCATGTGTAACAAACATATGCAAATTTTGCACATCTAGCGAGCGCATCAAACATATGCAACAATTGCACATCTGTAGTGCGCAACAATTGCAAGTTGCATTACGTGCAACACTTGCACACAATCATACGTGTGCCTAGTGCCTTGTGCACATGCGCTGCCTTTTGTGTGTCAACACACACCCGACTTCTTCGTCTTCTTCGACTGATTTCTTCGTTCATATTTTACAATAAAATATATAACAGAAAATTTACAGCAAAGAAAATATAGCAGAAAATTAAAATAAAATATTAAAATTACATCCCAGGATTAATATTACATTGAAAAATATTACAACCAATAAAACAAAAACTTAAACTCATTGTACCATACAATTAACGACCAACTATGTTTATAATAAATTTAAAAAAAAATTATAAACATCATACAATCATTAGAAAGTGCCTACACATACCATACATGCAAGTTTAAGAATAAAACTATGGAAAAGAAACTTTTATTCTTATATATTGTATAATTGACTCTGATACCAATTGTAAGAACCTAGATTTACGTTGCGCAATGGAAAATAGGTTTTAAAAAATTTAATGCAACTTGTAAACCGTATACAATATATAAGAATATATAAAGAGAATTAGATCAGACACTTGTAGACCAATTCCTTCATTTCTTTAATCTTTATTCCGATTTGTCACCACCAACCAATTCCTTCATTTCTTTAAGCTTTATTCCGATTTGTCACCACCAAATCTTCCTCACTATGTCCCACGATCCGGCAACTGTGTGTAGGTACGTCACGGTACTCAGGAACTTGAATGGAAGTAGAAGAGGTACACGAAAACAACTCTTGTTTTCTCTTGGTAGGGTTCGGCCACCCTAGAAGAAGACTAGAAGCAATTTATCTTTTCTTTCTACTTGGCCGCACCACACCTGTCTCACTTTTTTTTTTCTTTTTGCGTGATGTTTGTGTCTAATACAATTAGGTTCAAAGTAAATCAATTAACTTTCAAATAAAAAAATGCACTGATACCTTTTATCAATTTTTATTTATTATCTAGTTATATTAAATATATCTTTATATATTTTTCAAACTAGATCATTATCTCTTTCCAAATATATCTTCATACTGTGAATATTGTGTAGATTTACAACCAATTGTATCCAATGCATAACACTTGATCCATAAACACAGCTGGGTTCCACCATCTTCTCTTCACATCTTCTTGACTTCTTGGACACACCAACACACATGGAAGCTTGGTTTGCTGTTGCTTCATGCTTAAATTAATTAGGTGTGAAATTACAATAAGCCCCCCCTTTGATTGTTTGCCTATATATATATATATATGGCATTCTATTGCAAATGTTTGGTTGTTGAGCTGATGCTCTCTCTTGAATATCAATACAAAAGCTCACTCAATATATCAGAATATATTTTCTCTGCTCTCTCTCTCTCGTGTATGTCTCCCTTCTTGGATCTATCTCTCTTTCTTTATTATCTCATCCTTTTATTTCTTTATTTCTTCAATTATTTACAACACGTTATCAGTACGATGGTAAGTAAAGAGATCTCCTGAAGAGTGATTTACTTACAGCTCAATATTTTATTACAACCTGGAGATTGTAAAATTAATATATGAGCTTTGCAACCTGAAGATTGTAAAAATAATATAAGAGTTGGAAACTCTAAAGATTAAGAATTTCAATCCAATCAGACTCAGAAGTTTTTAATTTCAATATGGTCAGAACTTGAAGTTCTGAATTTCAACCAGAAATTCTGGATTTATTTGTTGTTATTCAATTTATTTATTTTTACCTATTTATTTATTTTTATGTTATTTATTTATTCATATTTATTTATTTATCCGCAATTTATGAGATTGGGTGGGCCAACCTACCATAACCCGCAGTTTATGGTTTTATTTATTATATATTTTATTTATTTGCATTTATTTATTTATTTATATGCAATTAATAAGCTAAGTTTGGTTATGGCAACTGATCCAGAACCTAAAGTTCCCAGATTTATTTATAATTTTGATATTAAAGTTAGCGTGGTTTTGCTAACCGATCAGAACTTAAAGTTTTGAATTTTGATTTCATTAAGAACCTGAAGTTCTGGATTCATTGTTATATACATACATACCATACTTTATTATTTAGAACCTGAAGTTTCGAATTCAAATTCAATATAGAACTTGAAGTTCTAAATTTGAATATAAAGCATTAATCTAAACCTAAAATTTTGAACCTAATTTTCTGAATAAAAGAGTGATTTAAATATAAATCGTTGGATGAATATTTGGTAATCCAAACCTTAGAAAAGGAAATTACATAGGCCTGAAACGATATATAAAGTTCTGCCTATTGATTATGTTAGAACATAATGTTCTCAATTTCAAACTACTCAGACTTGAAGCTCTTAATTCAATTTAAATTGTGATATTAAAATTTTAATATCAAAGTTTATCAAAACCAGAAATTTTGAAATTAGTCAAGTTATGGTTATTTCATCTGCAAAGTTTAATTGCAATTTCCATTCAGAACCTGAAGTTTTCTGAATTTTATGTATGAACTTGCAGTTTATGGTCAAACTGGAAGTTCGAAAAATCAATGATTCATGATTTTGTTTTATCTCATATTTATAAAGTAATATGTTTACATGTCATTCATCTGAGGAAAAAATCCACACATCCTAGTAGGATGTTGTGCAGGCCATAAAAGGATTTAAGATCCCAATATCATGTATAATGAAATTGGAAAGGATATTTTATCAATTTCATATATGCTTCTGAAGAAGCAATATCAAGAGAGTATATTTGAATATATTTTTATTCATCATATTTCGAAACATACCCCAGAAATGGATATTTGTAAATGATAAGAGAAAAGGTTTACTGAATAAACCTATTGAAAAATTTATCATTTTAGATGAGATATAAAATGACATTAAACATAATGACCATAAAATTCCCAAAAGGAAAAATACATGTATTTACTAAATGATGTGAATTTGAACAATGAATTGTTTATCATTGAAACACAATATATATATATATATATATATATATATATATATATATATATATATATATATCGTCGATAGTGCAATGACACATACAATTCTGTGGAATTAAAATATTTTCTGGATTTGATTTTGCTCAAAGCAAATGTTAATACTGTATCAATTCCAGCAAATCTGATAGAAGTCTCTGGTAGAGCCATGATATTTTTGCCAAACAATACTAAAATATGTATCAATGATGCTCTATATTCAAGCAGATCCAAAAGAAATCTGCTTAGTTTCAAAGCTATACGGTGTAATGGGTATCATATTGAAACTATGAATGATGAGGATACTGAGTATCTATGCATTACTTCTCATGATTCAGGCCAGAAACTCATTATGGAAAATATGCGCACTTTATCATCTAGATTATATTACACTCTTATAAGAGGTGTAGAAGTTTATGCGGTTATGAACCAAAAGTTCTCATACCCAAAAATATTTATGCTTTGGCATGATCATCTTGGTCACCCAGGATCTACAATGATGTGTAAAATCATTAAAAATTATCATGGACATCCTTAAAGAACCAGAAGATTCTTTTATTCTATGAAAATTTATGTACTGCATGTTTACAAGAGAAATTAGTAATAAAACCATCTTATCATAAAGTTGGTTTTGAATCAACATCATTCTTACAAAGAATTCAAGGGGATATATATGTGAACCTATTCATCTACCAATTGTACCGTTCCGCTATTTTATGGTCCTAGTTGATGCATCTATCATGGTTACATGTCTACTTATTATTAACACATCGGTTGGGATTGATGTTGAACATCCAGTTCCACATATTCATACTCAAAATGGATTAGTAAAATCACTTATCAAACGTTTCCAGGTAATTATGAGAACTTTACTATTTTGATACAGTTACCAATTTCTATATGGAGACATTCTATATTACATGTTGCTACATTCATCTATGACCTACTACTTATCACCATTTACCATTACAACTTGTAATTGGTCATTGACTTACTCACTTTTGATTGCGTTATATATCTTCTCAGTGCATCTCTAGCATGATTTTGAGATAAGAATTCTATATCATTATGAGATTAATATTGATTTTGATTAATCTTCAAATTAGATCATTTAAACTTCTGATAGTTTATATTTTTACACACAATCTGTATATTATTATATTGATTAATTTCCAAATGGAAAGTTTCTCCAGAAAGAGTAAATGGAAAGTCACTCTTATACAAAATAGAGATACCAGTTCGATTCTTTATATATATAAATGTGTCTCATTTCAATCTTCGTATCACTCAAATACGAAAGATAATTGATCATCAGATAATTATTAATCAGTTACTTGATATATTAAAAGTAACAAAATTTTTATAAGTTGCTATCTCATAAACCCCGGCCGGGTGATTGTTCCTAAAGAACGATCTAAGTAAACTGCAACAAAATAAATTATCTGATGCATATCATAAGCTTATGATCCTTTGAAAGGTATTATATCAAGATCCTAATGTAAACAAAACTCAAGTTATAAATAAATAAACTTTCTTTAAATCAACTCAATAAGAGTCTGATATATCTAAAAAGACACAAGTCTATGAAATGACTAAATTCATTAAAATGGAAGAAATCTCAACAGAGATTCAAGTATATTGAAATTGAAAAAATTTCTATAAATCATATGAGAGAAATGTGGAATCATAAAGAAACAATCATTGATGATGTATTTTTATACATGAAAGTTCTCACGGTGTGTTAAATATTAATCTAGAAGGGGGGTGAATAGATTTTAAAGATTTTACCCAATTTTTCATGTATGGTCAAGATTACGAAAATACCCCTAATAGTCAATAAAATAAAGCAAGTGTAATATGGTGCGGAAAAATTAACAACACTTGATTTTTACGTGGAAACCCTCACGGGAAAAACCACGGGCTAATAAGTGGGCCACACTCGAACCTCAAATCCACTAAATGTGTAAAACGATTACAACCTAATCCCGAAAGTAATCACACACCTACCTAATCGACCAAGTCCAATTGCTTGCGAATTAAGCAACCTAATCCTGGTCACAACACAAGACTTAATTCTCTAAGAAGAGATTAACACCCTAAGTGAATATGTGAATATCCAAAATGCAACATAGAGCAAGGGAACCCTATATGCTTATCTAAGATGATGATATTGCAATAAAAGCAATCCTAGATATTAACAACTAAATGACATGTCAAATAGCTTAGCAAATCAAGATTAAGCAAAAATCTAATTAGCTATCACAATACAACTTCTCAAACAATCAATACACTAATCTCAATCTTGTATCCAAAATATATATGAAAATCATACAAGAATTAAATGAGATTGCTTGTTAAGAAAAGACACAAAATATGTAAGATATTAGTGAAAAAACTTACCAAGCAAAGTGTGTTGAAGAACCCATGCAAAATGATATCTAGATGATCAAGGATGATGCTAGATGATGATTGATGATCATGGAAAAGTGTTTGAGTAATCAAATATGATCAAAGATGAGTTCTTGATGAAAAAGCTCTCTTTGAAAATGCTCTCAATTAAAAATATGATATTTGAGTTGTTGACGGTGATTTTTCGTCAACACTCAATCGATGATTGGAGATCACGTTTGCGAGTGATAATAGTTTGAATCTTAATACTGTAAAAATAATGAGCAAGAAATACGTGGTAAAACTCCGATGATCGGAGAAACGTCCACGGGTTGTTGCCTAAGCAACGAAGCCAAAATCCACTATATAAAATTGATTACAAAATACGCTCGGGTCTCTCTTATGATAAAAAAGATCGATCCCTCTCTTATGCCTTACAAAGGGTATTTATACATGTTGTTTCTAGGGTTTGGGGATGCCGCTAGGGTTTGGTGTCGTGGTGCCCAAGTCTTGAACGGATTCCCAGTCCTAGTCGGATTCTGTTTCCTTCTTGGGCGTGATATGTTTCCTGTTTTGGCTGAATCCAAATTTGGGAAGGATTCATTCTCCTTTATTTGCGGGAGGCATGTTTGTTTCCTTGTTAAACTCTGAAGGGTTACACTGCTGTGTATCGTGGAGGTGCTTACTGCTGATTCCTTCCATGTATTTGGGAAGTGAGTTTCCGCTGCCATCTCTTCCTATTGATTCCTGAGTATGCCCGAGTATACCCGAGTAGGTGGTGTTGCCCGAGCCGGTTCTCGTTGTTTGTAATCGGGTTGCTTTGGTTTCAGCCGAGTGGTTTACTCGGGGGATTTTCCCCTTTCGAGTTGACCTTTCCTAGCTCCTGCTTACGTGGCTTCTTCATGGGGGTGACGTGTCCTTTATGATGATTTTTACCTATAACAATACCCCCCTTAAATGTTTGAGCCGAATACCGTTTGCTCGGGACAAATATTTAACCTCTGTTCACGACTTGTTTTCATTTGTCGTTTTTCATATTAATTTTGGTTTTCAGTATCCTCGTTTGATTCGAAGTATTGCTGACGTGTCTCAATTATGTCCACACATGTTTGATCCACCCACTATCCAGAAATCTTTTGATGGTGACACACTGACTTCCTGACGGCGGCTCAAGGCTCTCTCTGCTTGCCACATGTCCCCTTTTGCTTGGTCGTGGTAAGAGGCATTAATGGGACACGACCTTTCTGTTCATTTCGTACGCAACCCACGTCACACCCCTTGCCTCTGTGTTTTCCCGCTTCTCCACCTACCCTCTCTAGGGTTTCAATTTTGTTTTTTGAAACTGGTACTGCCTATATATACCAGCTTGACGCTTCGTGAGGAAAAATCCTTTTCTCTTCTCTGTAAAAAATCCCTTGCTATTTTTCTTTTCTCTTCCTGAAAGAAGTTTACTTGCCTCTGCTACTTCTCTTTGAGTTATCTGGGTTTAGACGCTCATTTCTCAGCCTTTGCCAAGATCCTCGACCTCAAAACCCGGATCATTTCTTGAAGATCATTCCTCTGCAGTTTGCGTTACTCCAGTTTTCTGATATATCAAGGTTAGTTCTTATGGATCCTGCTACTAGGAATCGTCTTTTTACTATTGGTATGATTGCTATTGAACAAGGTGATGTTTTTCTTGCCACGGTTGTCCACAGGTTGTCCACAGGTTGTTAGGAGACCTTCTTCCTAATCAACCTCAATTTTTAGACGCCGACGTTTCGAGGCTTTTTCGTGAAAGACCTGCTACTTTTGAAGTTCCTCCTACTTTAGAGATTCCCTCCGTTTCTTCGAATTCATCGCGGCCTGATTCTTATCAGCCTGAAGCTCAGCCAGATTCTTCTTTTTCCATTCGTGCTGATACTCGGCCGTGGAGACGAGTTGGGAAGAGGATGAGTACTCGTAAAAAGGATCCCCTGGAGAGCCAAGTCGAGACCCAAAAGGTGATTGGGAGTGATGTTGAAGAGGAGCATAGGGCCGCTCGCATCCCTTTCTCTGCCAAGTGGATATGCGCCTATGATGCCGAGCCGAACGTGGTCGGCCCTGAAGAGATAGAAAAGTATATGGGACGCTTTGACCTGGACAGCAACATGGTTTCGCTGGTTCCTTCTGACGGTCGAGCTGTATGGAACCCCCCACCTGGCCACGTTGCAATCTATGGGGCGATGCTTACTTGCGGTGTTACTCTTCCCCTTCAGCCATTCATCACCTGGTTTTTGGCTGAGGCTCGGCTTGCCCCTACGCAGTTAACCCCAAACAGCTACCGGATTTTGATGTGTATATGGCACATGTGGCATAGGATGAAGCGGCCACCTCCCACACCTCGTGAAATCCGGCATTTTTACACGCTGAGGCCCGTGGGGAAGACGGGGGTTTATTTTCTTCAATCAAACCAGCCCGAGCTCTGGATCCCTAAAGACGTAGTGGTTAAGAGTGACATCGAACCGACCACTGACGAGAAGATGAAGGGGTTCGTTTGGGGCTTCCCTACTTCAAATAAATTTTGGAAGAACAGCTAGTTCTTCGTGGGAGGACAATGGGGCCAATCAATCAGTTTTGATCTTGATGGCACTCGGGTGACTTGCAGAGTTCCTCGATACTTTTGTTTGCCTCAATAGAACCATATGACTCCTGCCTTCACCAACGAGGAGCTGAAGACTTTGGCTCGGGCAGCCGTTCGCCCTTTGGAAAAGAGGGGCAGGCCTTATCTCTTCAACGAGGCGAAAATGATTAAAGCTCGCCTTTTTCCCCAGATTTCTGCACGCCGCAAATGCCGTAAGTTTTTATAAGCTTTCCCTGGTTATTCTTGCATTCTGTCTTTTGAATCAGTTTACTGACTCGAGAAAACACATTCTATTTCTTCTCTCTTTTTTAAGTGTTCGACATAGACATAGTCTGCGATGCTCAGGCACGCTGGATAAAAAGCATCGTGGAGGCGAGCCGAAGAGCGGCTCTTCGCCAGCGAGATGTTGGGATAGCTCCTCCCGAGGGTGACTCTGACGAGAGTGTTCCCGAGAATCCTTGAGAGGGAGATGATGAAGAGGGAGTGCCCAATTATGTGCCCGAGGAGACCCATAGTCAAGAAATGACCGCATATTCAGCAGGGGCTGTGGACGATCCAGAGGGCTTTGGAGCAAGTAGGACCCACTTTGGAGTAAGTAGGACTGCTGCTGGGCAGGACAATCAAGCGGGTCCTTCTTCTTCTTCTAAGGGAAAAGAGAAAGCTGGGCACTCCCCTGAGCCTGCCTCTGAGCCTGAGCCTAAGCCTGAGCCTAAGCCAGTGGCTTTCTCCCGTGGAGATAACTCCCCCCCGCTCTGCTGTAAACACGCCAAGTGCTACATTCCAGGGTACTGAAGCAGCTGGGGAACACTTGGGCGTGATGGCTTCGGAGACTCCAACTCCCGCCGAGCCAATTCCTACTCCTCCCGGGGTCAGCGGTGTCGAAATAGGGCATCTCGATCCGGATTCTGAAGATCCTGCGGCTGACTTGAATTCTCACGGGAGGCAATCTGGAAAGAGAAAAGCCTCGTTTTCTCCTGGTCGCCTTACCCCCAAGATCCCCCGAGTCGTTGCATATGTTGATTCATCTTCAAGTGATGAGGGGGGAGTAGAGGTTGGGAGAAAAACGGGTATGACCCCTCCACGGGACCAGATCAAGGACAATGTTGGCGGCTTCGCTAGCTCTCCTCGGGTGGCCTCGACTGCTGGGCTCCCTGAAACTTGCGTGGGTGGTTTGGGCCCCTCGACCCATACAGATGATCCTACCCCCGAGACTATGCTGAGGGCCATGGCTTCAGGCCGAGCTTATATTGGGGAGGACCATTGGAGTCACTTCAGGGCTGGAACCGTGTCTGATCGGCTCTATAACTTCTTCAACATTGCTTCCTATGTGAGTAACGCCTTGTTTATATGAATAATTTTATATTTTTCTTCTTTTTTTGTTACTTCACCCCCGTTTGCTGTTGATTTGCTGCAGATGGTGGCCGAAATATCTGGGGCTTGCTAGGCTGGTGAAGCCCAGGCAGAAAGAATAAGACAGCTAGAAGCCCAACTAAAGGAGAGTGAGGACCATCGCTCTCGGGCTGAGTTAGCTTGTCAAGAGGGGGCTAGATCAAGTCAGGTGCTCCTAGATCAATGCCTGGCTCGTCAGATGGAGGCTGAACAAAAAGCGTCTTTTACTGCTGAGAAGGCCACAACCCTGCAAGATCAGTTGTCATCCACTCAAGAAGCTTTGCTCCAGGTCGAGCAGGCCGCTGAGGACGTAAAAACCTCTTATGAATGCCGAATAGAAGACTTAGAGCGTCAGGCCTTGACAGTCAAATCTCTGTCAAAGGAAGCTAGGCTGGAGTTGGAGATGCAGGGGGGTCGACCGCTTTAAACGATCTCCAGCCTATGATGCTTTGCTTCTTAGGGAGTTCCAACGAGGAATGGTCTCGGCTGGAGAATTCTTCAAGATGAAGAGTAGGGCGACCGACCGGGCCAGGGCCAACTGGAGCCTTTCGATCAAGAAGCATGTGGATACGTCTCTGGAGTCTCTCCGGATCCAGATGAAAGAGTGGTGAGCATATTGCCGAAGTAAAGGTAAGGTGCCACATCTCATGCATCTGGAGGTTCCCACCGCCGATTCCTTCTCTACTTTTCACGCTTGTCAAAAAGTGGGGATCGACGGTGAGAATCCTGATGTTGGTCCCCTCCCTAGGATGGACTATAGCGCCTGGATGAATGACGATGATGAAGAAGATGTGATTGTGTGGCCTTCTGAAGACAGCCTCCTCAGCGAGTACGTGATGGAGCCTGACCCGAGTGGGAGCAGCTCACAACCCCCGGCACCATCTTCTTGATTTTTCTTCTATATTTTTGTAACGATTCTTTGTATTATCCTTACATATATGAATTTTCATTCTTACCGTTCTGCTTTCTTATTTTTGAGTGCTTTCTTAACTGGTCGCTTAGCCAGTCTAGCCAAGTATCTTATTTAACTGGCAATTAATTTGGCCAAGTATCTTATTTAACTGACAACTAACCGGTCTTAGCCGAGTGTCTTATTAAACTGGTAACTAATGTGGCCGAGTATCTTATTCAACTGGCGTTTTTCTTTTTAACCTATTTAGGTTTTACCTAGACGTTACGTTGAGGCTCACCACGACCATACGTTGAGGTCCTTACACAAGTCACCTAGGACGTCTCCCGGTTTTGTCTGTGCAAGGTTTTGCCGAATCGTTGGGGTACTCTGTACCGGTCAACACAGCTGCGCATCTCACCAATTTTTCTGGCGGTGCTCCGAGCAATTTTCCAGTTACCCTGGTGCCTCGGTTTTGCCTTTTTGCTAAGAAGTGCGTTTGCACTATCTTAACTAGGCGGGCGTGCTACTTTAGCTTCTTTGCCCTTCAAGCACTACTCGTTCGCTCTCTCGCGGCTTTGTAGCGCCCGAATTCTTTTTTGCGTTTGTTTGGCCAACTATTAAGTGGCTGTTGTTTATTCACCGGCCATGGAATACCTTTGATCATGAGACTCATCGACTTCAATGAATAACCTCTTTATTGGCAAATGAACTTTATTAGAAAATCAAATGAATCTGAAACAATTGATGGGAAGCTAAAATGGGACAAAAAACAAACTGAATTAACATAAACATTGAGATGAGTTCCTTAGGGGTAGAAAATCTTGAGGTACTGGGCATTGCATGGTCGGGGCACTAGGCTCCCCCCTGGTCGGGCTATCATGTACGCCCCGTGCCCCGCGACTCCCTTGACGATGTAAGGTCCCTCCCATTTGTCGGCGAGGGATCTTGCCGACCTGTCCTTGGTGTTCGGGGATACTCTTCTTAACACTAAATCTCCAAGCTGGAATCTACGTACGTGAACATGGGAATTATAGTACCTCGCAGCCCTTTGCTGGTATACGGCGTTTCACACTTATGCTGCATCCCTGACTTCTTCAAGCTCGACTAGGTTTTGTTGTAGCATGTTAACATTGTACTCGGGGCTGTATAGCTGTAACCTGGGCGATGTAAAACTTATTTCTGCTGGGATAACGGCCTCTGTCCCGAATGCTAACGCAAAAGGAGTCTCCCCTGTGGATGACCTTACAGTTGTTCGATATGCCCATAGCACCTCTGGTAGCTTGTCCGCCCAGCTGCCTTTCTTGGCTTCCAACTTTGCCTTTAGCGTGTGCTTGATCACCTTGTTTACAGCTTCGATCTGGCCATTGGTTTGAGGATGAGTAGGTGACGCATAGTAGTTTACGATCTTATACTCTTCGCACATTTTTCTGAACTTGCTATTGTCGAATTGGGTCCCATTGTCTGTTATGATGATGCTCGGGATCCCAAACCTATATATTATGTTCTTTCTGACGAAGCTGGTGGTGTTTGCCTCAGTGATGTGCACGAGAGCTTTTGCTTCTGCCCATTTAGTAAAGTAGTCGACTGCCACAATAGCATGCTTCGCGCTCCCCTTTGTTCCAGTGGGCATTGGTCCTATCAAGTCGAGGCCCCACATGGCAAAGGGTCAAGGTGAAGTTAAGCTTCTGAGCAATTCCGGAGGTTGTCGAATATCGTTTGCTATTCTCTGGCATGTCTCACAGCTCTCCGCGAATCGCTATGCCTCTGCAAACAAAGTTGGCCAATAGAATCCTTGCCTAAGTACTTTATGCGCCAGACTCTTACCTCCAGTATGGTTCCCGCATACTCCACTGTGAACATCTTCGAAGATCTTTTTTGTTTTTTCGCTAGTGATACACCTTTGTAGCACCTTTGAGAACCCTCTTCTGTACAATTCGCCTCTCAGAATTGTGTACTGGGTTGACCTATACTTGACACGTTTTGCTTCCACAGCATCCTCGGGTAAAATGTTTTCCTCCAAATACTTTCTGAGCTGTGTGGTCCAGTCGTCTTGAACTGGTCAAATCTCTGACACCATGCCTTCCTCAGATTCTGCTGTACTCGGCCTAGTCAGGTGCACCACCGGTATCGCTTTGGACCTGATGCTCATGGTGGCTGAAGCTAATTTGGACAAAGCGTCTGCTTTCTCGTTTTCTTCCCAAGGAATCTGAAAAATCTTGTACATTTTGAATTTTCTGAGCAGTTTCTTTGCAATGTCCAGGTAAGTTATCATGTGTTTCTCCCTCGCCTGGTATTCATCCAATACCTGGTTAACCACAACTTGCGAATCACTGTAAATCTCCAACTCATCTGCTCCTAACGTTATACAGACCCTCAAGCTAGCCAATAAAGCTTTATATTCTGCTTGGTTGTTGGTTGCTTTAAAATCGAACCTCATGGCGCACTCTACAGCGTCTCCCTCCGGGGTTGTTATGACTATCCCGGCCCCGCTGCCATGGGTGTTCGATGATCCATCTACATGCAACCTTCTTTGGGAACTATTCTCCTGTTTTCCTTCCATCATTCTTCTTACTTCGGCATATGGCTCAGTGAATTCCACTATAAAATCTGACACTGCCTGCCCCTTGACTGCGGCTTTTGGGGTGTATTTGATGTCGAATTCGCTCAACTCTACCGCCCATTTAGTCAGCCTACCTGACAATTCGGGCTTTTGCAAGATGAGCTTTAGCGGACAATCGGTGTACACCTCTATTGTATGCGCTTGGAAATACGGCCTTAGCTTCCTGGCTGCCGTGATCAAGGCTAGCGCTATCTTTTCTGCTGATGAATACCTTGTCTTTGCGGGCAGCAACGCCTTGCTGGTGTAATACACTGGTCTCTGTATTCCTTCCTCCATTCGGATCAACACCAAGCTTCTTGCCACTTCTGTGACCGAGAGGTATAGGTATAATGTTTCTCCGGCTACTGGCTTTGAGAGGATGGGTGCTCGCCCTAAGTAATCTTTCAACTTCTGGAAGGCTGCTTCACATTCTTTGTTCCACTCGAGCCCTTTTCCTTTCTTTATTACTTTAAAAAACGGGGCACATCTGTCTGTTGATTTTGCTATAAATCGGTTAAGTGATGCGAGACATCCCGTCAGCCTCTGTACGTCCTTCAGCGTTTTTGGCGAAGCCATCTCTTCTAATGCTTTGATCTTCTCGGGATTTACTTCGATTCCCCTCTGATGCACCTGGAAGCCGAGAAACCTACCCGATGGTACCCCAAACACACATTTGTTCGGGTTAAGTTTCATCTCATACCTTCTTAGAACTTTAAAGGTTTCTTTTAGATCTTTCACGTGCCTCTCTGCCATAACACTCTTGGTCAGCATGTCATCTACATAGACCTTCATGTTCTTCCCAATCTGCTGGGCGAATATCCTATTCACTAACCTCTGGTACGTTGCCCTGGCATTCTTCAATCTAAATGGCATCACTTTATAGCAATACAACCCCTGGTCTGTGGTGAATGTCATTTTCTCTTCGTCGGCTTTACTCATTCGGATCTGATTGTACCCCGAGTAAGCATCCATGAAGCTTAACAGTTCGTGCCCTGCTGTTGCATCCACTAGTTGGTCGATCCTTGGTAGTGGGAAGCTGTCCTTCAGGCAGGTCTTGTTTAAATCCGTGAAATCCACACACATCCTCCACTGGTTGTTCTTTTTCTTTACCAGTACCACATTGGCCACCCATTCCGGGTACTTGACTTCCTTTATCGACCCTGCGGTAAGTAACTTTTTTACTTCATTTTTAATAGCTGTACTCCTTTCGGGGTTGAACAGCCGCCTTTTCTGTTTCACCGGGCGGAACTCTGGGTTGATGGAGAGACCATGTGATATCACCTTCGGGTCTATCCCCAGCATATCTTCGTGGCTCCAAGCAAAAACATCCTTGTACTCTCTCAGTAGCGTGACAAGCTGGGTTTTGACATGTATATTTAAACTTGCCCCTACCTTGACTGTCCTACTTGGGTCTTCTGGATCCAGTGCCACTTCTTCGGTCGGCTCATCTTTCTTCGCCTCAGGTTCCTCTCTGGGATCCAACTCAAATTCTCTCGGCACCTCTGCCTGCTCTTCAAGTTCACCAACCTCTTGCTCGGCTGTAACCGCGTACACCTGGTGTACTTTCCTATCTGAAACAAATTATAGCACGGTGTGTATAAAGCTATCTAGAGGGGGGTGAATAGATTTTACGCTTTTTACCCAATTTTTCGTGTTAGTCAAAATTACGAAAATGCCCTCAAGATAATATAACCAAGCAATTGTAATATGGTGCGGAAATTAAAACAACACTTGGTTTTTACGTGGAAACCCTCACGGGAAAAACCACGGGCTATGTAAGTAAGCCACACTCGAACCTCGAATCCACTAAATGTGCAAACGATTACAACCTAATCCCGGAAGTAATCACACACCTACCTAATCCCGGTATGAGTGAACCTAGTCCAATTTGCTTGCGTTCTAAGCAACCTAATCCCGGATGCTACACACAAGACTTACTTTCTCTTTGAAGAGAATACAACCCTAAGTGAATATATGTGAATATCCAAAATGCAACATAGAGCAAGGGAAACCCTATATGCTTATCTAAGATGATTAATATGCAATTAAGAATAATCCTAGATATCAAAACTAAATGACATGTCAATTAGTTTAGCTAATCAATATTAAGCACAAAACCTAATATGCTAGCACAATATAAAATCTCAAACATACATCATACTCATCTCAATATTGTATCTAAAGCATACAAAATAACAAACAAGTAATTAATTGAGATTGCTAGATAAGAGAAACACAAAACATGTAAGATATTAGTGAAGAGCTTACCAAGCAAAGTATGATGAAGATTCCATGCTAGATGACATCTAGATGATCTAAGATGATGCTAGATGATGATTGATGATCATGAAAAGTGTTTGAGAATCAAGAATGGAGTTCTTGGAATTTTTCTTCTCTTTGAAAAATATCCTAAGTATGAATTCTGAATATGAACTCTCTTTATTGACCTAAAGTCAAAGTGGCATATATATAGGGGGCCAAATCAAAGTGTGGTCGTTTAAGTAAGTTTCAAAGAAACGCGCCAATCGGCGGTTTCAATCGGCGGCCAGGCCGCCGTTAATGACCGCCGAATTGAGCTCGTGAAGAACAGAGCATAAACGGCGGTTTATTCGGCGGTTTAGTGACCGCCGATTCCAACCGCCGAAACAGAACAGAGAGATCAAAATCAACCAGGTATGAACGGCGGTTTCATGCCCGCCGTTTCAACCGCCGAATTGGACTGAGAGATAAATCAATCAGGTCTTGAAACGGCGGTTTCGAACGGCGGTCGTGACCGCCGATATTAACCGCAGAAATGCTTCAGACCAATCTGGACTGAAACGGCGGTTTCATTCGGCGGCTAGGCCGCCGATCATAACCGCCGATCACCTAGATAGGTGAAAACCAAGGAGAAGCCAAGGGCATTCTCCATAGGCGGTCCTCGCGCTAAACCAAGCACATTCTCGTGCATGCGCGGACGTTTCCGAAAGTTATCGGGAAACGAATTATACAACAACATGACACAATTACACACCATAAAATATAATAAATAAGTGCAAGTGTGAAATGTGACAAATGAAGAGAATGCACACATATGCAATGAATGTTAAGTGTGTGTGTGCAACTAATCTCTTCAAAGAAAAGTAAGCACATAGAAATTTACCTTCGGTGCTTATCAACACGAGGTCTTCAAAAGGGCTTCGAACAACAAGACCGATACTTAGGCTACCCTTACAAAGAACCCCCACATATGGTTTGATCACGAAATAAGCCAATTAAAAACAACGGGAATCCTTACACTATCTTTATAAATTGACAAATTTACCCTTCGGACCATTTCCTGTGACCCATTGATCACTCCTACCCCATACTCTGTCGGGAACTTCATCATGAGGGCGTAGGTTGCGGTCACTGCTTTGGCTTTATTCAAGAATGGTCGGCCCAATAAGGCGTTGTTATGGCCAATTTTCTGTATCCACCACCACAAAGTCAAGTAGCACTGTTTTTTGGCAAGGAGCCTACCCGACCTTCACGGGTAACTTCACCGTGCCAAGTGACCTTACTTCGACTCCTCCAAATCCTCTAAGAGGTGTGGGAAATGGTTGTAGGTCTTTCTTATCTAGCCTCAGCTGGTCATACACTTCTGCACTTAGAATATCTGATGAGCTTCCATTGTCAATCAAAACCCGATGAACCTCTCTATGACCAATCCGTGAGCTGATCACCAGTGCGTCGTTCGGCCTAACATCAACTCCATGTGAATCGGCTTCTGTGAATATGATCGGATCCCAGCCTTCCTTGATTCTCTTCGAGTCAGGTTCAACAGAATTGATGTCCAGGTCTCTCCGTGCTTCCACGGCCTCTCGAATTTCCTAGTTCCTTTTCCTATTACTCTTGCCAGTCGCTGGTCCCCCGAAGATAGTATTGATTGCTCCTTCATCCTCAGCTTTCTTGGGACTAGGCTTTCTTGTCCGTCCGTCCTGTTGGCTATCCTTCTGTCCGTCCGCCCTGTCAGCCTTTTTTAAGACAATGTCTTTCAAATGTCCTTCCCTGATGAGGGTTTCAATATGGTCCCTTAGCTAGAAACACTTAGATGTCTCGTGCCCATTCTCCTTGTGGAACCTGCAATACTTTATGGTGTCTCTTCGAGCATACGTGGATTGCTTTGGCGGTTCTTTAGACATGTTCTTTTCTTCTATGATTGCCAAAATTTCCTCTTGATCTTTTTTCAACGGGGCATAGTTTGTATACCTGCCCTGGAACCTCTGTCGCGGTTGATCGGATTTTGGGTCATAGGCTCGACGTCCATCCCGACCATCCCGCGCCTTATTCTTCTGTTTATCACCTTTGGTATCGGGCGCCTTTGCTTGGTCTTTGGTTTTAGATCCTTCTGGGCGACCGCCATGTACGAAATAACCTCCCGTGGCAACTTCTTCCTCCTCCTCAGCCAGGGCGTAGCCCCGGCCATGTCCATCATATCGGCATAACTGGTTAGTCAGGCTCTTCGGAGGTCAAATGACAATTGGCCGTTCTGAAGGTTGTTGATGAACGCGGCAATTATGGCTTTGTCATTTGCACTCCCAATTTCGGACACTTCCTGACCAAACCTTCCCAAATATTTTTTCAGTGACTCGTCTTTTCCCTGTTTTAGCTGGGACAAGTGGGCCACTAACTTCTTCCTATGTGCATTACCGAGGAATTGCATTGAGAAGGTTTTACTCAGCTCGTTGAAATTGCCTATACTTGCTGCTGGTAACCTACCGAACCACCTAGAGCCTAAATCCCCGAGAGTTTGGGGGAAATTTAAACACAGCAAGGCGTCATTGTAGACATACTGGGCCATGACACTCTTATACCTTCTGACGTGTTCCTTTGGATCAGTATCCTTTCTGAATTGCTCTATGTGAGGCATCCTGAATCTCTCCGGAAAGGGTGTCCTCAGGACTTCATTGGTGAAAGGGCTTCCGGTCTCGTCGTCCGACAATTCATTACGCCCATATCGCCTGACCAGAGCATCCATCTATCGACGATTATTCTGAACTTCCCGGGTCAAACTCTGTAGGAGTATGTCCCTGTCTCCTTGCGGTTCTCCCATCGTATTGAAATTCTGGCTTACGATCAGCTTTTAGCCCCTTTCCTCTGGATTCAACTCTCTATGTTCTCGGTTTAGGCCATGCAGCCGAACTGTGCCCCTTTGGCGTTTGCGATGATAACTCTGCTCACTCTCTCCTGAGGATGATGACCTAACTCTCCGATGAGTACGTCTCCTGGGCCGATCTCGATCCTTGGCCAACCGATCCCGATCATGCCTTCTGTCAGAATCATTCTCCTCTCTATACTCCCTGCTATCCATGGCTAACCTTTCAGACAAAATTGTTGGCCTATCTGCAAGACCTCGGCTCGCCTTTATGGGTGCATCTGGGGTTGGTACCACCACCGTGGAATGCAACCTCGTTGCCTGCTGATTTGGGGCGGAAAGATTGTGAGGTGACATCAAACCCTCCGTGGTGGAAAGATCAACTCCCTATCTAGCTGCGTCCGCCATGAGTTGCTGTAGAGAAGTACGGAATCTTTGTATGATTTCCTCATTAGTTGGGGGGAAGCGCTGGATGCCAGCTAGGGCAGTTGATTGATCTACAGTTGCTAAGGCTGCATCCGCAGTGTTAGGAGTGGCGTCATCCTCCAACTCATTAGTGGGTAGTCCGTGACTGTACCTGGAATCGCTACCATCTCCTTCACCGGCCATTGCTTCACAAGTGCTTCGATCCCCCCTCCTTCTAGCGCCAATTGTTAACGGTGATTTTTCATCAACACTCAATCGATGATTGGAGATCACGTTTGCGAGTGATAATAGTTTGAATCTTAATACTGTAAAAATAATGAGCAAGAAAGACGTGGTAAAACTCTGATGATCGGAGAAACATCCACGGGTTGTTGCCTAAGCAATGAAGCCAAAATCCACTATATAAAATTGATTACAAAATACGCTCGGGTCTCTCTTATGATAAAAAAGATCGATCCCTCTCTTATGCCTTACAAAGGGTATTTATACATGTTGTTTCTAGGGTTTGGGGATGCCGCTAGGGTTTGGTGTCGTGGCGCCCAAGTCTTGAGCGGATTCCCAGTTCTAGTCGGATTTTGTTTCCTTCTTGGGTGTGATATGTTTCCTGTTTTGGCTGAGTCCGCATTTGGGAAGGATTCATTCTCCTTTATTCGCGGGAGGCCTGTTTGTTTCCTTGTTAAACTCTGAAGGGTTACACTGCTGCGTATAGTGGAGGTGCTTACTGCTGATTCCTTCCATGTATTTGGGAAGTGAGTTTCCGCTGCCATCTCTTCCTATTGATTCCCGAGTATGCCCGAGTAGGTGGTGTTGCCCCAGCCGGTTCTCTTTGTTTGTAATCGGGTTGCTTTGGTTTCAGCCGAGTGGTTTACTCGAGGGATTTTCCCCTTTCGAGTTGACCTTTCCTGGCTCCTGCTTACGTGGCTTCTTCATGGGGGTGACATGTCCTTTATGACGATTTTTACCTATAACATGAGTCATTAGGGACGACCTAAATTTGAAGTAATGTTTATATAGGTGTCCCAATTGATGAAACGCCGTTTTAAGAAAAACATGACAAAAACCGCTGCCGTTACAGCTTTCAAAGCCACAGCGATGCATTAAAAATGCGTCAGGTATGAAACCGTTGTGCCAACCGCTGTGGCTACGGCAGCAGTTCTGACAGCGGTACATACTGTTCACGAAACCGCTGTCCAACCGCTGCGAAAAACCCACAGCGGTCCGAGTGATGCAAACAGAGCATAACACCACTGTGGCTACCGCTGCGAATACTGGCAGCGGTCTCCAGACCTCATGCCAAGTAAAAGCAAGGCTTTGCATCCTAATGCCTAAATGTCATGACATTTCAATGTACAAGATGCAATCAATTAAGAACATGCATGAAGAGATATAAATGATCATTAATGAGCACATAATAAAAACACATACACAACATACAAGTAAACGAATTATGCATGAGATGTGAGTGTGTGTGTGCAACTAATCTCTTCAAAGCAAATTAAGCACTTAGAAATTACCTTTGGTGCTTATCAATAATGAGGACTTCAAAGGGCATTTAACTTGAACACTGTAAGGTTCCCATTTGTTGATTGGCTCATTTCGTGGACAAACCACATGTTGGGGTTCTTTGTAAGGGTAGCCTAGGTATCGGTTTTATTGTTCAAAGCCATTTTGAAGACCTCATGCTGATAAGCACCAAAGGTAAATTTCTATGTGCTTACTTGCCTTGAAGAGATAGTTGCACACACTCACAACTCATGCATATGTTTAATCCTTGTATGTTGTGTTTATTTGTGTTGTGCATTAATGCTAATTTTCATCTCTTCTTGCATGTTAGTTTGATTGCTTATTGCATTGCCCATTGTCTTGTCTTGCATAACATTGGCATTCTTGCATTGCAAAGGGCGCTGTTCAAACCGCTCTACAAAGCGCTATTCTGAACAGCGCCCATAAGACCTGATGCAAAAATGGTCATTTTAATGCATCAGGTCTAATGTATTTTGTTGAGGCGTTATACGAGCGATGTACAAAGGCGCTGTTTGTACAGCGCCCAACTGAGACCTGATTGAAATTGTTTATTTTAATGCATCAGGTCTGATGGTTTTTAGGTAGGCGCTGTACGAGCGCTGTACAGAAGCGATGTTCGTACAGCGCCACTCTGTTTTCCCGTGAGAACAGAGTTGAGGCGCTGTATAGGCGCTGTACAAGAGGCGCTCTACGTACAGTGCCCAAGGCAAATATTAGGCCAACTTATCAAAACGACCACACCTTGATTTGGCCCCCTATATATATGCCACTTTGACTTTAGGTCAATTAAGAGAGTTCATATTCTGATTTCATACTTAGGATATTTTTTTCAAGAGAAGAAAAATTTCCAAGAACTCAAATTTTATTCACTCAAACACTTTTTCATGATCATCAATCATCATCTAGCATCATCCTAGATCATCTAGATGTCTCTTTGCATGGATTCTTCATCATACTTTGCTTGGTAAGCATTTCACTAATATCTTACATATTTTGTGTTTTTCTTAACAAGCAATCTCAATTTATTACTTGTATGATTTTCATATATCTTTTGATACAAGATTGAGATTAGTGTGATGTATGTTTGAGAAGTTGTATTGTGATAGCTAATTAGGTTTTGTGCTTAATCTTGATTAGCTAATCTATTTGATTGAACATGTCATTTAGTTTTTAATATCTAGGATTGTTCTAATTGCATATTAATCATCTTAGATAAGCATATAGGGTTTCCCTTGCTCTATGTTGCATTTGAATATTCATATATTCACTTAGGGTTTTATTCTCTTCATTGAGAAAGTAAGTCTTGTGTGTAGCTTCCGGGATTAGGTTGCTTAAATCGCAAGCAAATTGGACTAGGTTCACTCATACCGGGATTAGGTAGGTGTGTGATTACTTCTGGGATTAAGTTGTAATCGTTTTACACATTTAGTGGATTCGAGGTTCGAGTGTGGCTTACTTACTAGCCCGTGGTTTTTCCCGTGAGGGTTTCCACGTAAAAATCAAGTGTTATTTAATTTCCGCATTTTATACTTGATTTATTGCTTTATCTATTTAGGGGTAATTTCATAATTTTGACTAACACGAAAAATTGGGTAAAAAGCTTAAAATCTATTCACCTCCTCCCCCCCCCCCCCCCCCCCCCCCCCCCTAGATAGTTTTATACACACCGTGCTATAATTTGTTTCAATTGGTATCAGAGCGGGTTCCTAGACATACATAGGTGATCCTTGCTTATTTTGGTGTGTTTTGCATTTTGTGTGATTTTTGATCATTCATACATTTGCATTCATTTCATTCATTCATAAACACTATGAGTGGAAACGGTGGAAATGGTGGTGGCAACGAAGGTGCTTCAAGCACAAGGCCTCCACTTCTTACCGGATTGAACTATTCCTAATGGAAAGGGAAGATGGAATCCTATATATGCCAAATTCATGACCGTGCATGGATGGCGATGGAAGATAGATATGATCTACCCAAGATGACTCCCGATGGTGGAGGAGAAGAAGTATTTAAGCCAAAGGCGCAATGGAACGCGCAAGAGTTTGAGGCTTCAAAGTGGAATAGGAAGGCGATGCATGCCATCTTATGTGCTATGGACGAAAATCAATACAAATTGATTCAAAATACTAGGATAGCTAAGGAGGCTTGGGACATCCTAGAAATTGCACATGAGGGAACCGAAGTGGTGAAGGACTCTAAGCTTCAAGTCCTCCAAACTCAATTCGAGATGCTTAAGATGGAGGAGAATGAGTGCTTCAACGACTTCGAGATCAAGTTGATGGACATAGTCAACCAAAGTCATCAACTTGGTGATCCATATTCGGATAGGAGAATCAAGCAAAAGATTATGAGATCTCTTCCGGATAGGTTTGAATCAAAAGTAACGGCTTTAGAAGAAAATAGTGGATATAAGGATATGAAGCCGAGTGAGGTGATTAGGAGACTTCTAGCTTATGAGTCTAGGAAGGGTCCTTTCTCCACACCTCCTAAAAAGCAAAAAGGAATTGCTTTGAAGACCTCCAAGGATGAAAAGGAGGCAAAGAAGAATGACTCAGACGAAGACCTTGCATTATTTGTGAAGAGATTCAAGAGAGTCATGAAGTTCAGGAAAAAGGACTTTGGTTCCAAAGGTTAAAACGACAAGAAAAAGGGTTCCTACAACAAGTTTGAGCCTAGGAAAGAGAAGACCGAAAGGAAAAGGGTCCGATGCTTCGAGTGTGGTGGCATAGGTCACTTTGCCCCCGAATGTGCTAATCACAATGTCAAGAAGAAAGGTAAAGTGATGGCCGCCACATGGAGTAGTAGTAGTGATGACTCCATTGAGGGAGATGAGTCTTCAAGTGATGAAGAGCTCATGGCTAACCTCCTAGCTTTTGCCTCCTCCCATAAAAGCAAAAGTGCTAATGAGAGAGAGGAAATGAGTCAAGAGGAAAATGACTCAAGTGGAGAAGAAAGTGATTCCTCTTCTAACTCCATAAGTAGTTTTGTGGAGAAAAAGGTGCTTGCTAAATGCCATGACGAGTTTAATGATTTAGCAATCAAGAGCACAAGAAAGATCAAGATGTTGAGAGAAGAAAATCTTGAGCTTTCATCTCAAAATGACCACTTAAGTGAACAAGTGGAAAAATTCAAGAAGATGGAAGATAAGCTAAGTGAGGAGTTAGTCTTATCTAGGAGGAATGAAGAAAGCCTAAAGAGGGAGCTTGAAGAAGTAAGAGAGTCTATGACTAGGATGGATTCTAGCACCAAGAAGCTTGACCATATGCTTGGTGTTGGAAAGAGTCCATGTGACAAGAGGGGTCTTGGGTATGAAGATGGCAAGAAGATCTCAACCTCTAACAAGACCGTGTTTGTCAAGAGTTTGAGGAATGAAGAAACTTCATTTGTGCAAATTCCTAAGAAGAAGTTAGAAATAGGACAATGTTCAAATGCACAAGTGAATATGGGGCCAAGAAGGCAACCTCAAGCTCAACCCCCTAGGGTCTCTTAAGCCAACATTCCTCCACAAGTGGCTCACAAAGGAAAGAGACCAATCATGCAACCTCAAGCTAGGAAGCAATCTAGACCGATTCAACAACGAAGATGCTTTGAACCCATTCATCCACAAAGACAAGGACAAGGTATGATTCCTTATTTTTACTCATATATGTCATTTTTGTGGATTTGAAGGTCATATTAGACCACATTGCTTTCGATATATTAAAATGTGTAGAACATGAAGCATGATTGAGAAGAGAAAGAATAAAGCCAAGATGCATGTTCCTAGGAATGATAAAATTGTTATACATGATCCTAGGACATCTAGAGCCCAAGTACCAAACACCACTAAGAAAGCTAAGATTGTTTCTAGGTGGATTAGAAAGAATGAAAATGTTTGCCATGTTGCTCAAATAGCCTTGAAGGCAAATTCTTCTAATTTTTGGTATTTAGATAGTGGGTGCTCTAGGCACATGACGGGAAACAAGAGTTTCTTCAAGACTCTTGTCATGGAGGAAGGAGGATATGTCACTTTTGGTGATGGATCCAAAAAGAAAGTTGTAGGGAAAGGAACCATTTCCGTTCCCGGATTACCCTCCTTATCCGATGCTTTATTTGTTGATGGCTTGAAAGCCAATTTAATAAGCATTTCGCATCTAAGTGATAAAGGATATTCCGTCTTGTTTAGTAAAGATGATTGCTCAATCCTAAAGCCCGATGGACAAACCTTATTGAAAGGTATGAGATCTAGCGACAATTGCTATTGTTTTGAAGCTAGAATTGTCTCAAACAATGTGTCCATGGATGAGCAAATAGAGTTGTGGCATGAAAGACTTGGCCACATGAACTTTAGGGATTTAAGAACCCTTGGAAAGTTCGATTGTGTGCGTGGCCTTCCTAAGCTTGGGAAGAAAGCCAATGGAATTTGTGGACCTTGTCAACAAGGAAAACAAACCAAGAGCATGCATAAAAAGGGCAAGTATCTCTCCACCAAGGAGCCCCTAGAGCTTCTCCACATGGATCTCATGGGTCCTATGCAAACCGAGAGTTTAGGTGGAAAGAGATACATTTTTGTTTGTGTTGATGATTTCTCTAGATTTACATGGACAAATTTTCTTAGAGAAAAATCCGAAACTTTTGATAAGTTTAAAATGCTTTGTACTAAAATACAAAATGAAATGAATTCTAATATTAAAAGCATTAAACGGATTAGAAGTGACCATGGGAGGGAATTTGAGAATGCCTCTTTTGAAAGCTATTGCAATAGCTTAGGCATCTCCCATGAGTTCTCGGCTCCTAGGACACCTCAACAAAATGGAGTTGTTGAGAGGAAGAATAGGGTCCTTCAAGAGATGGCCCGAGTGATGTTGCTTAGCAACAATGTCCCTAGGAACCTATGGGCCGAAGCCGTCAATACGGCTTGCTATATAGGGAATCGTGTTTTCCTAATGCCCGGATCTAGAAACACCTCCTATGAGTTATGGAAGGGTAGGAAGCCAAATGTTAGCTACTTCCACACATTTGGAAGCAAATGCTACATTTTAAATGACCGTGATCAACTTGGCAAGTTTGATGCTAAGAGTGATGAGGGTATCTTTATTGGCTATGCCTTGAATAGTAAAGCCTATAGAGTTTTCAACTTGAAGACTCAAACCGTCATGGAATCATCGAATGTTGTTATTGATGATACAAGGCTCAAGTCTAATGACCATGAGGAGGAGGAAGTTTTAGAGGATGACTCTCCTTTGGAGAGGGTTGTGGTGACTCCCAATGTTGGGACGTCCAATGACAATAATGAAGTCACACAACCTATTACTAGAGTCCCTTTCTTGGACTCTAATGAACCCGCTCCATGGGTTAGAAGACTCCATAACAAAGAGGATGTTATTGGAGATGTGAATGAGGGTGTTAGGACAAGGCATCAAATAGCTAATCTCATTAGCTTTACATGCTACACCTCTCAAATTGAGCCCAAAAAGGTTGATGAAGCCTTAAATGATGAATTTTAGGTTCTTGCCATGCAAGAAGAGCTAAACCAATTCGAAAGGAATGAGGTTTGGACTCTAGTTCCTAGGCCTAAAAGCACTAATGTGATAGGCACCAAGTGGATTTATAGGAAAAAATCCAATGAGGATGGCAACATAGTGCGGAACAAGGCTAGACTTGTAGCACAAGGGTACTCTCAAATTGAGGGTTTCGACTTTGAGGAGACATTTGCTCCCGTTGCCCGTTTAGAGTCCATTAGGCTTCTCTTATCCATTTCTTGTGTGCACAATTTCAAATTGCACCAAATGGATGTCAAGAGTGCCTTCCTCAATGGCTTCTTGCAAGAGGAAGTGTTTGTTGAATAACCCAAGGGGTTTATGGATGCACACCACCCCAACCATGTCTATCGCCTCAAGAAGGCACTATATGGGTTGAAACAAGTACCGAGGGCTTGGTATGAGCGCCTCACTCAATTTCTTGTTGACAATAACTACACAAGAGGTAGTGTTGACAAGACACTATTCATCAAGAAAGACAATGATGAGCTTTTCATAGCTCAAATATATGTTGATGATATAATGTTTGGCTCCACCAACAACACCAAGGTCCAACAATTTGTTGATGTCATGTCTCATGAATTTGAGATGAGTCTTGTTGGTGAGCTTAGTTACTTCCTAGGTTTGCAAATTAGGCAATTAGATGATGGGATTTTCATAACCCAAGCCAAATATGCCAAACACCTAGTGAAGAAGTTTGGTCTAGAAAATGCCAAACATTGTGATACACCCATGAGTACCACTTTGAAGCTAAGCAAGGATGCTAGTGGTAAAAGTGTGGAACAAACTCTATATCGGGGCATGATAGGTAGCTTGCTTTATTTGACCGCAAGTAGGCCCGATATATCTTTTAGTGTGGGTGTGTGTGCTAGGTACCAAGCAGATCCCAAGGAGTCCCATCTCTCTTCCGTAAAGAGGATCATTCGCTATGTGAATGGGACTTCCAACTATGGGATTTGGTACTCGTTTGACACTAATGCTAGTCTTGTAGGCTTTAGTGATGCGGATTGGGCAGGAAATTGTGATGATAGGAAGAGCACATCGGGCGGTTGCTTCTTCCTAGGCAACAACTTGGTGTCTTGGTTTTGCAAAAAGCAAAACTCGATTTCCTTGTCCACGGCCGAGGCCGAATACATAGCCGCGGGGAGTGGATGCACACAACTCCTATGGACGAAGCAAATGCTAGTAGACTACGGATTCAACCAAGGTACACTTACTCTCTTTTGTGATAATATGAGTGCCATAAATATTTCCAAGAATCCGGTACAACATTCTAGAACTAAGCATATTGACATCCGCCATCACTTCATTAGAGAGCTTGTTGAAAATAAATGCGTAGTACTTGAACATGTAGGTACAAATGATCAACTTGCGGACCTATTTACTAAACCCTTAGATGCTACTTGATTTAAAACACTAAATAGATCTATTGGGATATGTCTTGCGGAGTGATGTGATTTGTATTTGACCCCATATGGGGAACTCAAGCAAAGAGAGCTATTTTGCATTCTTGTCACTTGCAAAAAATTTGAAATATCTTATGCCTCTTCTTTTAATTGTTTGAGTAAGCTTGGTTGCACATATGTATAAATGTTTTTTCAATTCTATAAGTGTGAACCTTGCTTGTTTACAATCCATGTCATATTTATGTTCAAACATGCATTTTTGGACTAGGAGATGTATATAGGAAGTATGATTTGAATGACCTATGGTTATCTCCATGACATGATGATTCTTTAATAACATGCTAATGTCAAATGAAAAAGCATGAAATTCATATAACATGCTCACATGAAAAGCATGAATTGATGATTGCATATTCTTAAAATGCAAAACTTGTGTGAAAGCTTATGAGACTCAAAATGAATATAGGATCTTGTATCCGTTCAAAGGAATTTATATTCCAAATGTCTCTCTTTCTTTATTAGTTGACCATGGCTACTATCATACGGATATCTTATCCTGAAAAATCAAAAAGGGTGCAAAGTCGCTCATGCCATGTTTCACTTATAAAGTTGGATATAGTTTCTCTTAAATTGAAATCAATATATTCTATATTCTATATCCTTGCTTTACTCATGACTTTGGTGAAATTGGTTTGAATTCCTATTAGAAACCTTTGTCATTTGCTTTGCCAAATACCATTGTATTTTGGACTTGAATGCTACATGTCTTGTATGCAAAGCACGTTTGATTCACACATTTTCTTTCAAATAAATCTCCTTGTTTCTCTCTAATTAATTAAGATGTATAAAGTGACTTATATTAATTATGCAAATCTTGCATGCTACTATCTCTCGTTGCTATGAGTGACCCGGTTGGGGACTACTCATTTGCCTATATCATGACAAAAATGGGGAGTAGTATATGGTAAGGGGAGTTGCAAAATATAGAAGCAATTGTGCATATTGGGGAGAACATTCATTGAGGGGGAGTAACCCGTTGTGGGGGAGCATTGCATACACATACATTTCATAATGTTGTGCCTAAACTTTTAAAATGAAAATGCAAATGCTTGTTTTTGTTCTCACTTGATTAATCTCACATTTCACTTGTATTGGAAAATATAGAAATCTTATTTTCAGGGCTTGATTATTCTACAAGAGATTGAAGACTTGAAGTTTTATTTTCTTATCTCTTTGTGTTAAAGAAAATCATAGTTGTCCCGTAGTTTCTATTTTTTTTGTGAGGAATCAATATGAGTGGTGGTTTTGTCACGAAATAGCCAAAGGGGGAGATTGTAAGGTTCTCATTTGTTGATTGGCTCATTTCGTGGACAAACAACATGTTGGGGTTCTTTGTAAGGGTAGCCTAGGTATCGGTTTTATTGTTCGAAACCCTTTTGAAGACCTCATGTTAATAAGCACCAAAGGTAAATTTCTATGTGCTTACTTGCCTTGAAAAGATAGTTGCACACACTCACAACTCATGCATATGTTTAATCCTTGTATGTTGTGTTTATTTGTGTTGTGCATTAATGCTAATTTTCATCTCTTCTTGCATGTTAGTTTGATTGCTTATTGCATTGCCCATTGTTTTGTCTTGCATAACATTGGCATTCTTGCATTGCAAAGGGCGCTCTACAAAGCGCTGTTCTGAACAGCGCCCATAAAACCTGATGCAAAAATGGTCATTTTAATGCATCAGGTCTGATGTATTTTGTTGAGGCGCTGTACGAGCGCTGTACAAAGGAGCTGTTCGTACAGCGCCCAACTGAGACCTGATTGAAATTGTTTATTTTAATGCATCAGGTCTGATGGTTTTTAGGTAGGCGCTGTACGGGCGCTGTACGAGCGCTGTACAGAAGCGTGTTCGTACAGCGCCACTTTGTTTTCCCGTGAGAACAGAGTTGAGGCGCTGTACAAGAGGCGCTCTACGTATAGCGCCCAAGGCAAATATTAGGCCAACTTATCAAAACGACCACACCTTGATTTGGCCCCCTATATATATGCCACTTTGACTTTAGGTCAATTAAGAGAGTTCATATTCTGATTTCATACTTAGGATATTTTTTCAAGAGAAGAAAATTTTCCAAGAACTCAAATTTTATTCACTCAAACACTTTTTCATGATCATCAATCATCATCTAGCATCATCCAGATCATCTAGATGTCTCTTTGCATGGATTCTTCATCATACTTTGCTTGGTAAACTTTTCACTAATATCTTACATATTTTGTGTTTTTCTTAACAAGCAATCTCAATTTACTACTTGTATGATTTTCATATATCTTTTGATACAAGATTGAGATTAGTGTGATGTATGTTTGAGAAGTTGTATTGTGATAGCTAATTAGGTTTTGTGCTTAATCTTGATTAGCTAATCTATTTGATTGAACATGTCATTTAGTTTTTAATATCTAGGATTGTTCTAATTGCATATTAATCATCTTAGATAAGCATATAGGGTTTCCCTTGCTCTATGTTGCATTTGAATATTCATATATTCACTTAGGGTTTTATTCTCTTCATTGAGAAAGTAAGTCTTGTGTGTAGCTTCCAGGATTAGGTTGCTTAGATCGCAAGCAAATTGGACTAGGTTCACTCATACCGGGATTAGGTAGGTGTGTGATTACTTCCGGGATTAGGTTGTAATCGTTTTACACATTTAGTGGATTCGAGGTTCGAGTATGGCTTACTTACTAGCCCGTGGTTTTTCCCATGAGGGTTTCCACGTAAAAATCAAGTATTATTTAATTTCCGCATTTTATACTTGATTTATTGCTTTATCTATTTAGGGGTAATTTTGTGATTTTGACTAACACGAAAAATTGGGTAAAAAGCTTAAAATCTATTCACACCCGCGGCCCCCCCCCCCCCCCCCCCCCCCCCCCCCCCCCCCTAGATAGTTTTATACACACCATGCTATAATTTGTTTCAAACACCAATACTAAGCTACCCTTACAATGAATCCCCAATATGTGGTTTGTCCACAAAATAAGCCAATCAACAAATGGGAATCCTTACAATACACAGTAGCAATTCAAGAAGAATTGACTTCATAAGCCAAACATAAAGTATTTAGACCAATAGTTCTCCAAACACCTAAAGATGTCAAACTAGTTGGATACTAAAAGGTCTTTATACGGAAACGTAATGAGAAAAACGAGATTGTAAGATATGAGGCACCACTCGTAGTACAAGGTTTCTCACAGAAACTTGGTATTCAATAGTAATGAATACGAATAGGAATACGTTTCGAATTTTTGATTAAGTTGACTGCCTTTACAAGGCTTGAAATACGTCCTCTAGATGTAGTAATCATTTATCAATATAGTTCACTCAATGCAGATATTTATAATCCCAGAAGGATTTAAAATGCTAGAAGCATGTAAATCGAGATCTCATAATCTGTATTTGATGACCATACAAAATCCTTATATGGATTAAAAACAATATGAACGGATATAGTATAACCATCTCAGTTAATATCCGATAAGATAAGGATATAATAATTATATTATATACCCATGTGTCTTCATAAAGAAATAAGAATCCGGATTTGCTATATTCACAATATATGTTGATAATATGAATTTAATTGGAACTCCTAGAGAGCTCCTGAAAACTGCTGAATATTTGAAAAGGGAATTTGAAATGAAAAACTTGGGAAAGACAAAATATTATCTCGGCCTAGAAATTGAGCATAAATCAAACGGAATACTTATCCATCAATTATCATATGTTGAAAAGATTCTGAAAAGATTTCATATGGACAACGCTCATCCATTAAGTACTCCTATGATTGTTAGAACTCTTGATTCTAAGAAAGATCCATTCCGACCAATTGAAGATGGTGAAAAGATACTTGGTCCTGAAGTACCATATCTTAATACAATTGATGCTTTATTATATCTAGCTCAATATACTAGACCAGATAATGCATTTTCAATAAATTTGCTTACTAGATTCAGTTCAGCACAAACTCGAAGACATTGGAATGGGATTAAGCATCTTTTTCGTTATCTTCGTGGAATGAAAGATTTAAAATTATATTATTCAAAATCTAACAACTTTTCAGGTTTGTGTGGTTATGCTGATACCGGGTATCTATCTGATCCCCATAAAGCTCGTGCACAAACGGGATATATTTTTACCCATATGGCACAGCACTCTCCTGGTGCTCCACAAATCAAACTCTTGTTGCTACATCCTCTAATCATTCTAAGATCCTTGCACTTCATGAAACAAACCGAGAATGTGTGTGGCTAAGGTTAGTTATTTATCATATTCAAAATACATGTGGATTGTAAGGATTCCTATATCTTGATTGGCTTATTTCGTGGACAAACCACATGTTGGGGTTTATTGTGTAAGGGTAGGTTAGGTGATTGAACTTCAAGCTCGAAGGCCCTTCCAAGACCTCAAGGGACAAGCACTCCAAAGGTATACTTCTAGTGTTTAGTTTCCTTTGAAGAGACTTAGAATGCACACACACACTTAGCATACTTGCATTTGTGTGCATACTCTTCACATGTCACTTTACACACTAGCATTTTGATTGTTATATCTTATTGTGTGTATATGTGCCTTGTAATTCGTTTCCTGACATTGTTTGAAAACGTCCACGCATGCACTAGAATGTGCTTGGTTTTAAGCGAAGACCGCCTACGGAGAATGCCATTGGCTTCTCCTTGGTTTTCACCTCTGTTGGTGATCGGCGGTTATGATCGGCGGCCTGGCCGCCGAATGAAACCGCCGTTTACGTCCAAAAGTGTTTGGAGCAATTCTACGGTTAAGATCGACGGTCACGACCGCCGTTCGAAACCACCGTTCATACCTGATTGATTTAATCTCTCGGGTTTGATTCGGCGGTTGGATCGACGGTTGCGAAACTGCCAAATGAAACCGCCGTTGATGCTCTGTTCTTCTCGGGCTCAATTCGGCGGTTGTAATCGGTGGCCTGGCCACCTATTGAAACCGCCGGTCGGTGCGTTTCAAGGGCAAACTTGTATTTTCACATGCTCTGTTTTTCATGCCTATAAATACATCTCTTTCTCTTGTTCTGAAATATGACTCTTTGATCATCAAGAACCCTATATTTTAAAGAGAGATTTTGAGAGAAAAAGCAACCAAGTTTGCTCATTTAAACACTCAAATACATACCTTTGTGCATCAAAGTTCATCGTGCATTCATCCATGAATGGGTTTGCATCATCACAACTTGCTTGGTAAGATTTTGATTAAGTTCATCTTATTTTAGTATTTTACTATCAAGTCATTCTCTTTTAATTTACTTATATGTTTTTTATCATATGATAAATACAAGAATAGAGAATTGATTGTGATGAATTGATTGAGTGTTGTATTGTGATAGCTAATTACGTTTTTGCTTAATCTTGATTAGCTAAGCTATTTGACATGTCATTTAGCTCTTGATATCTAGGATTGATTTAATTGATTATATCATCATCCTAGATAAGCATCTAAGGTTCCCTAGCCTTGTTTGTTATTTGAATATTCATACATATTCACATAGGTTGTTTAATCTCTTCATTGAGAATTAAGTCTTGGGGCTAAGATTGCTTAGGCCTCAAGCAATTGGACTAGAGCCACTTTTAAAGGCCCGCGTGGTAGAAGTGGGGGGTTATTGACCGGAGTGTTAGACGAGGTCTACATAGGTTGTAAACTCCATTTCAATTAGTGGATTTAGAGGTTCGAGTGTGGCGCACTAAACAGCCCGTGGTTTTTTCCCAGTGGTTAGGTTTCCACGTATACATCAAGTGTTATTTAAATTCCGCACTATATTACACTTGTTTGTCTTTTTGACTAGTAGGGGCATTTTCGTAAAATTAACTTGATACGGTATACACATAATCTTGCAGATCTGTTTACCAAAACATTGCCTACATCAACTTTTGAGAAACTAGTATATGAAATTGGCATGCGTCGCCTCTGTAAATTATAGGATTGATATTGAAGTTTTGTTCAGGGGGAGCAAAATTTTGAGTGGACATACGTGTACTGTACTCTTTTTCCTTCTACCAGATTTTGTCCACATCACTTGATCTAGAAGATCATTATATATATATTTTTGCTAAGGTTTTTTGTCCCACTAGGTTTTTCCTAACAAATTAAAATACAAGTTGTGGAAATCCAAGGGGGAGTGTTATGAATATTGTGTGGATTTACCACCAATTGTATCCAACGCATAACACTTGATCCATAAACACAGCTGGGTTCCACCATCTTCTCTTCACATCTTCTTGACTTCTTGGACACACCAACACACGTGGAAGCTTGCTTAAGTTAATTAGGTGTGTAATTACAATAAGCCCCCCTTTGATTGTTTGCCTATATATATGGCATTCTATCATAAATGTTTGGTTGTTGAGCCGATGCTCTCTCTTGAATATAAATACAAAAGCTCACTCAATATATCATAATATATTTTCTCTGCTCTCTCTCCCGTGTATGTCTCCCTTCTTGGATCTATCTCTCTTTCTTTATTATCTCATCCTTTTATTTATTTCTTTCTTCAATTATTTACAACACTCCATATATTCAAAAGATAATTAGTATTTAAGGGTCCTAGGTAGAGTAGGATTCCATCTCCCACATAACCCTAGTTGACTTGAACTTAAACACTAGACTTTTTAAAGAATAAAATAATCTAATTATTTTATCTTTGTTTCAGTCATGATTTGAACCTGCAACCTCCAATTAATAATTAATTCATAATTCATAATTATTAATTCATTAATTAAATAATCTAATTATTTAATTAATTTAATTATTAATATATTAATTAAATAATCTCATTATTCAATTAATCCCTGAATAAATACGTGTCACTTTCGTAACACAATTAATTGGACAATCCAATTAATTAACCGTGACCCTTGTTACCTTTAATCAATCGGGCTAGCAAGGGGACCTAATGGACCCACAATTTTGAGCTCCAATAATACTTAGAAATAATTAATTAAACTCTTTAAATAATATTTCATGATTATTAACCTCGGAGTTATTCCACTAAAAACCCGAGGTTGCACCCTCGCAACTGTAGATGTATTACACAAACCGAAATTACAGTTGTCCATCAATATAGCTATTACATACGATATGATCCTTTACAAGTAGTTCATAATTAGAGCTAGGTCATAATGTCTGTTATACCCCTCTAATTATGACTTTCCATTACGTACCATTGATTCTCTAATGAATAATAAATCATACATTCCTTACGGAATTAGGAAAGCGCTCATATTGTTCAAACCCCGAATCAACCCTTAAGGGAACTACTATCTACTTCTCGCAAGAAGAAGTGGATTCCTCTATTGTGTACAAACCTTCCCAGCCACAAGCCAAACCTTGATTCCAACATACGAAGTTATTGACCGGGAATTCAACTCTGATCTCACCCATGGTATATCAAAAACCACGATCTAACCTGAAGGAGTCGATAAGACACTCAGGATTAAGATTGCCCATATATAGCCATCATTTGTTGATATATATGAATCTCATCTTGTAACGAATTTTGGTGAGAGATTCATATAGATCATGGCCCAGTCCTATATGATCACATCATATAAGGTGTCTCCATTCTCATATCACCATATGAATAGTCTAGGTTAAGACCATCGTGCATTACAAAATGGACCACAGCTATAGATTAACCACAAATAAAGTACCCAACTCTATTTTCTATCTATGGTCTCTTTAGATTGCTCATCTCAAACTGAATACCTCTGTATATGACACTCATATACTCAGTTAGAGATTACAACCAGCAATCTTGGATGTTAAGTACACATGAGATAAATGTATGAGACAGGTATGTAGAATGAATAAATTACTTCTTTTATTAATGTTTCAATTCACATTTACAAATTACAAGCTTTAGGGCAAAAACCCCAACACTCCCCACTTTCGACCACCATCTCCCCACATAGTTGCCACGTCATCAGGGATGAGTTTTAGGACAAAAGGAAAAGGAGTTCATTTTTACTCACCCCCTTAACTGGGGGTGGGCACTACCTTCCTCCCCAAACAATGACAAGTGACAATTGTCCAAAAGTTAACCAAGGGTTAACAAATATTCCATTAAATAAACAAGGGTAAATGGGTAAATTTATATAAAAACTTAAATTAATTTTTTGAGTGGTGGTATTGGCACCTCCACTACTGAACTATTTATACTTTACTTTTTAAAATTTTGATTTAATTATATAAAATTAAATGATTTTATTAATTTTTTTGATTTATTTTTAGGACTATCCTTTTACTTATTTTTCAAACTTAATACACCCCATATCTTTTTCAAAAAAAAAATACACTTCATCTCTAATCTTTGTATATAGTTTTCTCACATTCATTTACAGAACTTGTTTTTCCTTCTTATTTCATGGTAAAACCATATTTATTTGATACGATTTTTTTTTTCTAGTCAATTGGATTGTTGGTGGTAGATTGTGAGTGTGATATTAACCGTCTGATGATTTTTTTTTTCGCGATTGAGTTAAAGTTTTGTTGTGGTTCGTTTCGTCAGAGATTAAGTTTTCTTGGTTGCGATTCTTGGTGCGATTTCGTTGTTTTTTTTTATTTCTATTTTTTTGTAAATAATATTAAACTAACTTTGGAAGATCCGGAATAAAATCTACAAAAGAATTGATACAAATTATAGTATGCCTAGAAGATCTGATAGAAAATAAACTAAGAGAAAAAAATTAGCAAACATGGATCTGGAATTTGAGAAGAAAAATAAAACAAACATATGAAACAATAAAAATCAATAAATGCTAAACATAGGAAACATGAGATCGAGATCTGAAAGAAAATATAAACAAAAATAATAATAAATCAACAAATTCTAAACATTAGAAACATGAGATCGAGATCTGAAAGAAAATATAAACAAAAATAGTAAACGTTCAGTGATTTGAAATAATCTATGTCATTAAAGCTTTTATCATTAGGGTTTTGAAATAAGGAAAGTGGGGTTTTATTAGTTTTACTTTGTACAAGATTTTTCTAATAAAAATTGTACGTCTCTTTTAAGTAATTTGATAAAGGAAAAAAAAGAATACTAAATAATTTTAAAAGTGGTGTATAAATAGTTCAGTAGAAGGTGTGTCAATAGCACCACTCAATTTTATTTTATTTTAACAATATTAAAATTAAAAACAAAAAACCATAAATCAAATTCTATCCCCTTCTCATCGTCTTCTCTCTCCAACGGTTTCTCTCACTGGTGCCAACTCCGGCGGTCTTCTCTAGCGGCGATCTTCTGTCATTACACCACCATGAACTTCTTCTTCTTCGGCGGCTAGAGGTTAGGTGTTGGTGGCTTCTAGTCCGAATTTGATTTATGGTAGGGTTGTTGATGGTGGAGTTGGATTGGGTTTGATTTCTAGAGATGGTGTCGATGTTGATTTATGGAGTTTCTTTTTGGGATAATTACCCGGTAGCCATCAATTTGATGACACACTATCAAAATGACCACTAGATTGTGAATTGGTTTCAAAATGACCATTTTTGGTGAAAAGTGTGACACTAATGATCATTCCATCTAATTCCATCCAATGAGTAGCATTTTAGTAAATAAGGGGATGTCATTAATTTATTTTAGATATTTTTTGGAAATCAATTTTTTCAATGAGTGACATTTTGGTAAATAAAGGGAGACATTAATTTATTTTAGATTTTTTTGGAAATCAATTTTTTCTTTTGTTTTTTGAAAAGAATAATTATATTTAGTGTGTGTAAATAAATAAATAAATAAATAAATAAATATTTACACACACTAAATATAATTATTGGTTTCAAAAAACAAAAGAAATTGTTTAGATCAATACACGTGTCTCTTCTTTGTTTTTTAGATTTTTTAGATTTTTTAGCCTTAATCTTCTTTAAAAAGATATATATATATATATATATAGAGAGAGAGAGAGAGAGAGAGAGAGAGAGAGAGAGAGAGAGAGAGAGAGAGAGAGAGAGAGAGAGAGAGAGAGAGTAATTTTCCAATAAGGACTTTTATAATACACACTTTAAGCACCTTCAATGAAATTGCATGTAATCAAATGTTTTTCGATTAGATTTTTTGTATGCATCCTAATAAAATTAAAATGGGTAATTACCTTGGTGGCCATCAACTTTTGCCACTACTATCAAAATGGCTACCAAATGGGGAATTGGTTTCAAAATGGCCATTTTTGGCAAACATTGTTACACTAATGACCATTCCATTCATTTTCATCTAATTCCATCTAATGAGTGGCACTTTGGTAAATAAGAGGATGACATTAATTTATTTTAGATGTTTTTTGGAAATCAATTTTTTTCTTTTGCTTTTTGAAACAAATAATTATATTCAGTGTGTATATACGTATAGCATATCTTAAACGTATATATATATTTCTTTTTTTAGAAGATTAAGGCTACAAAATCTAAAAATTCTGAAAAATATATTTGAGATAAGTTGAAAAGAAATATATATGTGTGTGTATATATATATATACATATATATATGTTTAAGATATGCTATATATATATACGCACTGAATATATTTATTTGTTTCAAAAAACAAAAGAAAAAATTGATTTCCAAAAAATATCTAAAATAAATTAATGTCATCCTCATATTTACCAAAATACCACTTATTGGATGGACTTTGATGGAAATGGATGGAATTGGATGGAATAGCCATTATTGTAACAATGTTTGCCAAAATAGCCATTTTGAAACCAATTCCCCATTTAGTGGCCATTTTGATAGTAGTGGCATAAGTTGATTGCCACCGGGGTAATTATCCCAAATTAATATATATATTTGGTAAACATTTGGAAACTTTTTGGATTTGAGAACTATTTTTTCTTATATTTCCCTATTTTTAAATGTTTTATCTTCAAAAAAATCGGAAAACATTAGTCCTTCCACCCAAAATTTTTTAATTTTTTTTCCATAAATGTATTTCAATATTTTCACCATCCATACAAAAAATCAAATCAAGATTCAATATATTCCATTCAATTTCATCAAATATGCTTAAAGTGTGCATCGTAAAAAGTCTTCATTGGAAAATCTCTCTCTCTCTCTCTCTCTCTCTCTCTCTCTCTCTCTCTCTCTCTCTCTATATATATATATATATATATATATATATATATATATATATATATATATATCTCTCTCTCTCTCTCTCTCTCTCTCTCTCTATATATATATATATATATATATAGGGGCCAAAAATTAAATAGCACTTTTTGGGGGAGGGCTTGTGCAAATAGCACCACTTTAATAAGTCATGTTTAAATAGCACCAAAGTAAGTGATGAGACCAAAATACCCCCACTTACTCTTTTCCTTTTTATTTTTTTTCTCGAAAATTCGAGACTTTTTTATGCGTTTTCGAGACTTATTCATGTGTTTTCGAGACTTATTCATGCGTTTTCGAGACTTAATTCAAGTTTGTTCGGGACTTATTCTGTTCGACCTCCATCAATGGTGAACAGTGACGATCCGACGACGGCGCCGGTTGACTCCGGAGATAGTTGGATCTAGAAGAACGAACGAATGACGCCGAGTTCGTTGGCGCCATCGGTTTCGTCAGATTCACGACGGATCGTCATAGATCGGACGATGAAGATTCGCGACGATTTGGGTTTGGCTTCGTTTCTCTCTCTAAACAGCTCGAAAATGAAAACAAACACTTCGGTTACAATTATTGGCACTCGACGAACGTTTTACCGGTGGTTTTGCCGGTCAACTCGCCGATCGGCGGTGGCACCTCCATTGAAGCTCCATCAATGGAGGTTTGGGAAAAAGGAAGAAGAAGGTGAGGACACACAGGAGAAAAGAAAAGAAGCTGGGGGGTATTTTTGTCCAAATTCCATTTTTGGTGCTATTAAAACAAGAGTTATTAAAGTTTGATATTTGTACAATTCAAAATTAAAAAAATGCTATATACTCCTATTTCCTCTATATATATATATATATATATATATATATATATATATATATATCTGTGTGTGTGTGTGTGTATGTGTGTGTGTGTGAACTTATTAAAACATGTGGTTGTAATTAGACACCCTGAAATTATATATATATATATATATATGAGATATGCTATACATATATACACACTAAATATAATTATTCATTTCAAAAACAAAAGAAAAAATTGATTTCCAAAAAAAAATTAAAATAAATTAATGTCATCCTCTTATTTACCAAAATCCACTCATTGGATGGAATTGGATGGAATGGTCATTAGTGTCACACTTTTCATCAAAAATTGTCATTTTGGAACAAATTTTTAATCTAGTTGCCATTTTAATAGTGTGTCATCAAATTGATGGTCACCGGGGTAATTATCCCTTGTTTTTTTTAAGTGATTTATGGAGTTGATAATATGGGTGTTGATGACTTGATGGTGATGAACAGATGATAATGAACATGTGATGGTGATTCCAATTCCAAACATATATTTTGTTTGTTTCAATTTTATTTTTTATTTATTTTTTATTTTATTTTTTTTTATTTTATTTTTGGAGAAGATAATGTTTTTCCAATTTTGTTGTTAGACGATGGTATGGGACAGTGGGTGTTGGATTTCTGGAGAGGATGGTGGGGCTGTGAGGGTGCGTTTGGTACGCGGAACGGGACAGGACAACGTGGGACAATTTGTTCTTGTCCCACGTTTGGCGTGTCCTTAGTATGGGACAGGATAGGACAAGGTGGGATAAAAATCACAAAAAATTGTCCCACCCAAGACCCTAGGACAACTTGTCCCATGTCATGGGACAAGTGTCAAAAGGACCAATTTACCCTTTAAATTTTCAAACAATTACAATCATGTCTAATATTATATATATATATATATATATATATATATATACATAATAATGTTTAATATATCATATTATTATATATTATTATAATATATATATATATATATTATATTTTATTTTTATATATAATAATATATAATATATTAAATATTATTACGGATATATATTATATTATATTTTCTATTTAATATTATATATATATATATATATATATATATATATTATTACATGTATAACATATTATTATATATTATATATATAATGTTATAATATATGTTGTTATATATATAAGAGGGGTACTCTGACCATTTGAACCTCTTGTTCTATTATGTCCCAGCCATACCAAACGCATAATAGTACAGTCCACAGTTCTGTCCCGTCATGTCCTGTCCTGTCCCGTCCCGTCCCACTTTGTCCTGTCCCATGTCCGTGCCAAATGCACCCTGAGTGTTGATTTTTGAAGATAATGGTGGTGAATTGGTGATAGTGGAGCTGTGAATGTTTTTTTTATTATTATTATTATTTATTTATTTTTAGGGGTAAAATTGGTAAAATAAAGTTATTAACCTTTGGACAGTTGGGTACCCCAGTTTAGGGTGAGAAAAATGAACTTACAAAAAAATCCATATTCTGAATAGACTAGGAGAATACTTGGTAAAAGAAAAATAAAAAATTTATATTTTTATAACATTTATGTTAATTGGATTCATCGAGGATTCTTTTTTTATCTGCACCAAACCTATATAAAAATCATTTCTTTGACTCTTAAAGTTGTATGTCCATCTCTGATTTAGAAGTTAGAACACAAATGGAGTCTGCATCCTCCAAGCCCCATGCTATCTGCATACCTCTTCCAGCTCAAGGCCACATAAATCCCATGTTCAAACTTGCAAAGCTCCTACACTTGAAAGGCTTCCATATCACTTTTGTCCACACAGAATTCAACCAACGTCGCCTGCTGACTTCTAGAGGTCCAGATTTTCTCAAGGGCTTGCCTGATTTTACGTTCGAAACAATTCCCGATGGCCTGCCTTCAACGAATCCACGAGGCATACTCGACCTCCTATCGCTATGCCAAAAACTTCCGGTTCATGGATTGAGTTCGTTTAGAAAACTTATAACAAAGCTAATTAATTCTTCCTCGTCAGGTGTTCCTCCTGTTTCTTGCATAGTTTCTGATGGTGTCATGAGTTTCACTATGGAGGCTGCTAAAGAGTTTGGCATCCCAGAGATTGTACTCTTTACACCTAGTGCTTGTGGCTTGTTGGGGTATCTTCACTTCCAAGAACTCAAAGATAGAGGTTATTTCCCTTTAAAAGGTACTTCTATTTATTATATTTTTTGCTTCCAAGCTTCCATCAATTTTATTTTTTTTATTTTTTTATTTAAAAATATGATATCTAGATAGATCATAGATCATACTTATCATAAAACTAGTTGCAAATTTCAAGACTTGAATGAAAGTCTAGATAAATAAAGTTTTGGAAATGGCTAATGATAGAACAGCGGAATTTCAAGTTTACTAATCAGGAATTTCAACGAGAGAAATATAACTAATTAATTACTCATTTGTGATTACGGTATTTACTTAAAAGCACCCAAGACATTGAGATCGAGGAGGTTTTTCAAAGAAAACAATCACTCTGATTACCCTTTGATTTTCATTTCTGATTAGTAAATGCTCCCTCGGTTCCTGATTTGTTTCGATGTGAAATTAATGCAGATGAGAGTTGCTTAACTAATGGATATCTTGATACTATTATTGATTGGATTCCTGGTATGGGTGCGGTTCGATTGAAAGATCTTCCTACCTTCATCCGAACTACGAATCCGGACGATACAATGTTCAATTACAACGTACAATCAGTCAACAATTCAATGAAAGCTAAAGGGTTAATACTCAACACATTTGATGAATTGGAACAAGAGGCCTTAGATGTCATAAAAACCAAATTCCAGAAACTTTACACAATTGGCCCATTATCAAAGCTTCATCAACAACTTTGTGGTACAAAAACAACAGAAACCAGTCTTCAATCAAATCTGTGGAAAGAAGACACAGAATGCTTAGAGTGGTTAGACAAAAAAGAAGCCAAATCTGTTGTTTATGTCAACTATGGAAGCTTGATAATAATGACCCCACAACAACTTAGCGAATTCGCTTGGGGACTAGCTAATAGTAAATATTCATTCTTGTGGGTAATTAGACCTGATCTTGTTAATGGTGGTGACGAAGTTATAACATTTGAATTCAAGGAGGAAATAATGGGTAGAGGTATGCTTGTGGGGTGGTGTCCACAAGAGAAAGTGCTTGCTCACACATCAATTGGAGGCTTTTTGACACATTGTGGGTGGAATTCTACATTGGAAAGTATTTGTGAAGGAGTGGCAGTGATTTGTTGGCCATTTTTTGCTGAGCAACAAATGAATTGTTTGTATTCATGTAATGAGTGGGGGATTGGGATGGAGATTGATAGTGATGTTAGAAAACAAAGTGTTGAAGAGATTGTGAGAGAGTTGATGGATGGTGATAAAGGAAAGTTAATGAGGAAAAGGGCTTTAATGTGGAAGGAAAAAGTTGAAATTGCTGTGAAACCAGGTGGATCTTCTTATGCTAGCTTTGAAAATTTAGTTGAGCAGCTAAAGCAAGAGAGAGCCAACAGTTTTTGACAAAAGTGTTAGGTTTTGACTTGTATTCCTAAGCGAACCCGATGTGAACCAAACAATACTAAATTGATGTGGTACTTCCTAGAAGACGTGGGATACGTTTGGAAATTGAATGATGGTGTTTGAGGGAGGTTGAAGACTAGAAGAACTGGAGAAACGAAGAACAAGTGAAACCGCTGCTGCTGCTGAACAGTTGAGCAGCTAAAGCAAGAGAGAGCCAACAGTTTTTGACAAAAGGACCTGTCTTTTGCGTTTTGCTCTCTAATGTACTACTCTATTGTTTAATATTTTCTATTTTTGTTTTTAGTTTTTATTTTATTTTTTTCTCTGTTTTTGTTGTAACGTTTCAAAGGAAAAAAAAAATAAACAAAGTTAAGTCGGCTAAATTGGTAAACTTCTTTACAATTTTTATATTGGAATAGTTTTTAAATTATCAAAAATATATTATATATCTATTTAGTTTTCTAACCAATATTAACTCTAAAATGTAGGGGTGGACATTTCGGGTTCAGGTTGGTTTTGGGTGTAAAACCGAACTGAATCGAACTAAGAAAGTTTTGGTTTTCAATATTAAAAGCCGGACATTTTTGTAAGTCAGAGAACCAAACACTGCCAAAAGTCGGGTCGATTTTAACATATTTTACATCTATTTTAATCTCATTTGATGTAATATTTTTATAATTAGTCGGAGACAAAATTAAACTATTTTTAATAATTTAGTGACATCACTACTTCCAAATGAAAAAAAAAAAAGTAAATAATTGATGTTTTTTAAAAAAAATTTATACAAAATTTAAATTTCTCCTATAATCAAATCTCACAGATTGTTAGTTGCGTGCAAAATTGACGATAGACATAGTTTCTTTACGTTGTGCCTTGTTCAAAATATAGGACAATGGGAGCGGAAAAATTGAATTTAGTTTAAAATTTTAAGATTGCAAAATGATCATGAATAACGGTGGTTAATTTTAATGAAAAGAAATGGAAGAAATAGTTCGATTGTTGTTAATCTACTTGTAATTATTTCTAAGGGGATTATTAGAATTTTAAGATAGACCCTATCTAAAGGCAACGCGGAAGTCTTTTTTAATTATATTTTTGTTATGTATTCAGGGAATTACAAATATTTTAAAGCTCTTGAATAGACCACAGACAAGATGCAGGCCCAGACCCAGTCAAGTGAATAATGCAAGGGTGCCAAAATTATTTTCTCAAAATAATGTCCAAATAAAGTAGCATGGAAATTATAAGGCTTAATTGCACAAACATCCCCTAATTTTAGACGAAATTGCACTATCCGGCAACCTTTCCGTTTATTGAACAAATATCCCCTATAAAACATTGACCAAACGGTTGACTAACCGTGAAGTTGACAGCCAACTATGTTGTGCAACTGTTTTGACTGTTAACTTCACAGTTAGTCAAACGTTTGGTCAACGTTTTACAGGGGACGTTTGTGCAATAAACGAAAAGATTACCGAAGAGTGCAATTTCATCTAAACTTAGGGGTGTTTGTGTAATTAAACCAAATTATAATCACCTTGTAAATCATGAATTAATATGTTCGATGATATATTAATTACAACTCATTTATCAAATCATTTGGACAAAATTTTAGAGAAATAATTTGGATAGCCTAGCATTATTGTTACAAAAAAGAACCCTAATTCAATGAACGTACAATAAAATTTCAGCAGATGTTCCAATCCATTTATTGTAGTTATCATATTGATGTACAAATCTCACAATATAGAGAGACAGAGAGTGATCCATTTATTATAGTTATCATATTGATGTACAAATCTCACAATATATAGAGAGTGAAGTAGAGCATTCCTTGATCAATTGGCCAACCAATTTGCCATCTAGGCTGTACCATTACAATCCACTAAATTGTGTCTGGATCAGAAGCTGAGCACCATCAACTAGTCTCTTCACCACTTCACCGGCAGGCAGAATTTCATCGATGAGGCCAACGCCTTCGCCAGCATACATGGCCATACTTTCAATATCACCCGTTGCTGTCACATTAGGAACCGCACCAGATAATCTACGAATTTCTTTCTCCTGTTTAAGAGAAGAAAAAAAAAAAGTCATTAAACAAGTTTTATCGATGGCTATTCTTACTAGAACATAAATTCTCTACTAATTTGAACATAAATGCCTAAGTGTCTCAAGATCCATGTCCTTAAATTCCTTTAAAGCAGTGGAATTGTCTTAAACAATTAATGTTTTTTTAAGGAAAAAAATATGAGGCAAAATTATTCTCACAATGCCATGAACTGTTGAACGACCAATGACCGGCTGGTTGAGTTCATTTTCATGAGCAGGAAAGTCTTTCCAATCATTGAAAAACGGTGTTCGCAGTGCACGTTGGGGTGCATTTGGCCACCTCGCCCGGCCAAATATATTTGTATATTCAGTTTTGTCAAGTTCAACCAACTTTCTCTTATACGTAGGATGCGCACAGCTTTCAAGAGTTGCCACGAACCTGCAATAAACTTGAGGACTTAATCCGAGCCCGAATATGGAAGAATATAATTGGCAAACCATTTCATGGATCTAAATTAGCTGAAATTTAACTGTGATTGCTTGAATATATTTATGCCAAATTAACTTTTCCAGACCATGATGTACTTTCACTTTGAAATTAATTGTGAAACAAAGATAATATCATTTACATGTAGCAACAACTTTGTTGCATAATTGTTATATATACGTGTCATGTATGCCACTAAACAATTGCTATGACTCAATAAGGATGAATTAACTGTAATCAGATTCCATTAGAATCAACAAGATTCATACAATTTTTACAGAGTATGGCTTTTTTCAATGTGTACCCTTAATTACAGTTAACATGCTTTCGAAAAAAAATAAAAGTTAACATAATTGAATTTAAGAACCAACCTTGTACCGAGGCAAACACCTTGAGCACCAAGAGCCAGAGCAGCAACATAACCACGTGCATCCACAATACCCCCAGCAGCGATTACAGGAATATCTCGATCCCCGATGAGATCAACCACCCTTGGCAACAATGAAATTAAACCTTCCTAAAAATTAATAAACACCACAAAGATAGAAAGGTCAATACTGCTCAATACTAGAAACTTAATAGTATGAGACAATCAAAAAGCTCTCAACCAATCATGTAAACAAAACTATCAATAAAGCAGAATATGGAAAACGCCCCTCACATCATCAGTACAATACACATCCATACACATACAACGCCCCTTCACAACAAAGCTTTCAATGAGCAGTGAGGATTAGAAGGTTTTTATTATCTGAGAATGAGTTTGAGAGCTAATATGATTTCATATGAAAACATTTTTGAAAAATAATAACTGCACTGCATAATTCAGTTGAGCCATTTTCTTCTAGTTAGAAAATGTTGAATGTAAGAATTTGGTAATTCAATTCTGCAGTTCCTATAATGTCTATGAAATTAAATGAAAAAAATAAAATAAAATAAAAATAGCTTTCTAGAACCAACAAGAGCTCATACCTGACCAATAACATGCCCTCCCGCTTCATGACCTTGGACTATGATTGCATCCACACCTGCCTCAAGTGCTTTCCTCGTTTCTTCCAAACTCCCAACCTCCAATGGAATTAAATATAATGCATTTAGATACATCAGGATAAAATTACAAGGCCAATAACAGCTGTGAATATCAAGGGAATCAGGTTAATTAAACTTTTTGTCCATTACCTGAACCATTTTTTTTTTTTACACAATCCTATGAATTGCACAAAGAAATACACAAACCCTATATTATACCAAGAAAGATGTAAAAAAAACCGTAGATATTGCTGATGAACAGAAAGAATTTGGCACAAATACTCCATAATGATTTTCAAACATATAAGATGCTAACTAACCATGATATTACATGGATTAAAACTTTTTGACATATGTCATTTTGCCCAAGACAGTAATTATTACGTTATCATGAATTTTAACACATATTAGAAGATACTCTTACCAGTAAGAGTTGTAAAAAAATCTAGCTGAATTGCTTTTGATTGTATCTTATGTCCTGAAATATTATATATATATATATATATATATATATAGTCATTTTCTTCTTAGTGCACACTGATATAATCGGTTTCCGTACTATCAGTCATTATTTATCTACTTTACCTTCATCAACATTCACTTATGCATAATAAATGACCCACATGCATTGCACTGACTTTATTACATCAGTGCGTACTAAGAAGAAAACTATTGTGTGCGTGTGTATATATATATATAAATTTGTTACATGCTTACTAGTAAAAGTGCTCTAAAGAGCATGCTTTTGCAAGACATGAATAGTAATGCTACAAAATGGAGGTATGCCATGGACAGATAGACTGAACTTGAAGGAAATCAAATAGCAAAAATGATTATGAAACACTCACTTGAGGGAAAACCTTGACTCCAGCACAATGAGATTCTTGTACAAGCTGCTTTGAACATTCACCCCAGTAAACTTGCAACACTGCTACTTTTTCATTTAGTATTGCCTTTATGTTTTCTTCATGGGGAAATGCCAGAACAACACCAACCCCAAATGGTTTATCGGTTAATGTTCGGGTTTTCCTTATCAGCTCCCTCAAGTAATCCGGCGCCTCCTGGTATATCAAAATTAGAGAGAATCAGTCAATTTCTGCATAGCAAATTAGACAACTCAAGTGTGACTACACAAATAAAGAATTATATCAGTTTATCACAAATGTGTAATTGAATCAGTGACCCTTTTGAAAGTATCTTCTGAGTACAAACGTTTTCTACAAAATAAACTTATAATTTTTTGAATTTTTTTTTTTTTTTAAGTTTTTTTCAGAAAAGAATTAATGTGATTTTTAAGAAAATATTGAAATTACTTTTTTAGAGAAGTATAAATTAAGCTTCGACTAACAATTCAAATCTTTTTTTAACCTCAAAATATGCTTTTATTTTATACTACTTGCTCTAAAATTGGCATAAAAATCCAACTTTTTTTTTTTTTCAGTTACCAAAATAAAAAACTTTTTTTTAATCTCAATTGACAAAATGTGATGGGCTGGTTTATATGACTGACAGAGTAAAACTACAAGTAATCAAAGGTGCAAAATCACAAACATCTAAACTACAAGTAATATATAACTTGAAAATTGAGCAAAATCAGTGAAATTGAAGATATAAAAGAAGAAGAAAAGTACCCAATCAGGGGCTCTTAGGATTCCAAGTCCACCAGCATTAGCAACTGCAGCTACAAGCTCTGGACCAGAAATATCAGGTCCCAATGGAGCTTGAACTATTCCATACTCAAAACCCAGAATCCCTCTCCAACCCATTGATTGTTTTATATTGCAGAGGGTGGTTGTTCTCTCATTACAAGCACTTCCATTTAATAGACAACATATAAAAGCAATGAAAAAAATGAGAATCGAAATCGAAATCGAAATCAAATTACTAAAATAATATTTTATTTAAGTGGGCAACTCCATTTTTTTAACTACAGATAGGCCTGAATGGCTGAATGTTATGGTCGAATAAGCTGTGACTTGGCAACGTAAGCAAGGACGTAGAAGATAGGGATGGCAAATTCCCCGTGGGGACGGGGTCCCGCGGGACCCGTACTTTTGGGGTGGGTATTGGTTTCAATTTGATAGGGATGGAGCGGGGGTGGGGATAGATAGTCTAACCCGCAATGGGTATGGGGCGGGGATGGGTTTTATACTCTCCGCCCCGCCCTGCCCCGTTTAAAATAATACTTAGTTAAACTACGTAGTTTCAAAGAAAATAAATATATCTAAATATATCTAAATATATATATATTTATAAATACATTAACTCTAACTTTATATCTCTTCACCGTTACTTAACATAAAGTGACCAAACAAAATACTATTAAAAAAACCCTAGCCGCTAACTTCAACTCTAAGTCTCTAATCCTCAAACAACTTGAAGTTCACCGTTCAAGCTTCAACCTTCAACCTCAAACACAAGAGGACATACAGTAAGTTTCTTTCTGAAATAACTTTTAAAATTAAAAGTTTAATAACAACAGTTTTTTTTATTTTTCCAAGTTTATTACTTTAATAATTCTCAACTCTTGAATTAAATTTAATTCGTTAATCACTACTTCAGGTAGGCACGAATATGTCTGTAGATGCACTAGAAAGTGAATACCCAATACTGGTGTTATCAAGAGAAAATTGTGTAAACATACAAGAACAACATGGGGTGGAAACAAACTAAGAATACGTTTGGGAGAGCTTCTCAGGTAAATCCTTTTGCAGTAGATCTTTTAGAGGTAGAGCTTTTAAATAAAAATCGTTGGTCGTTGGTCGTTGGTTGTTGGTCGTTTGGTTGTCAATTAAAAGAAAGTTTTTTTAATGATAGAATTACCAAAATACTCTAGCAAATATTAAATTATAGGGTTATATTGGAGATTTTAGTGTTATTAAAAAAACTCCAAAAGATCTACTTGGAAAAGCTTTAAATTTGGGTTTGTAGACGTAAAACAATTTTTTTAATCATCTAAAAGCTCTACTGAGTGATAACCAAACGATACAAAAAAAATTGAAAAGAGCTTTTTTAATTAAAAAAGCTCTTTTAGCCAGTAGACACACTCTCCCAAACGGACACTAAAAAAGTGAGAACTAGAGAAATAAATGCAACTATTAGATGATTAACATTACGATTTTCGAACATTTTAACTTCATACTTTATGTTTATGTTTGAAAATGATTGAATTTACTTATGAGAATTTTGTTTATGAGATATTTTTTAATAGTTTCTTGGAATTATTTACTACTTTATATATTATATATCATATTCAATGGTTATATATTTATTATTTAAATAATTAAAAAAAATTATAATTGGGGTAAATGGGTGGGGATGGGGAAAGCACTCCCCGTTGTGCCCCGCCCCGCCCCAACCTGCTCCATCTATGGTGGGGTTTTATGAGGGGATGGGTCTTTAAAAAATAAATGGGGTGGGATGCGGGGAAGGCCACCCCGCCCCGAACCCGCCCCATTGCCATCCCTAGTAGAAGAACTGTTTTTATTTTATTATATATTTTTTAAATAGTTATCTTGGGTAGGATGTGGTGTTTCGGGGGTGGGGGTAGGGGTGGGGGTGGGGGTGGAAACCCACCTCGTTCCTTATTTTCCCCATTTCTTCCTAATTTTTAATCTGAAATTTGGAATCCGACCATTCCAATATTTTGAGGTGAAATTTACCCCCAAATAGGAATGGAGCTCCGTGGCCTATGGGGGTGAAGCCCCATAGCGGAAATGTCCATCTCTTAGTGGGGTCTTTAAATTTTTAAAAATACATCAATTTGATCTCTATTATTAATCAAAATTGATAAAACTATGGTTATTTTGGTCATTCGCTTCATAAGCGATTATACCGATAAAAATGGAAAGAATTTAAAAAATAAAAAAACAAAACGTTAAAAGAAAAAATAAAGAAGGGGGGATTTCATTTGGTTCTGGACTATTCATGATTTATCTCTTTTTTACTGGCATTTTTAGTTTGATGGGTCTCTAAATTTAAAAAAAAAAAAAAAAAGGACAATGGTAAACATCCAACACTCTTGTCCAACTTTTGAATCCAACTTGACGTGGCAGCTGACATGGCACTTCCTTGTCAGCTGCCACATCATCACAACTATTAATTTTTTCAAAACCCTAATTTTTAAATCCATTCAATTTGTTCCTAATTTTATATAACCAAAAAAAAAAAAAAAAGTCTCTCCAGGAAGCTCAAGAAGTTGAAACGAACAGGTGCCATTCTTTGGCAAGACAAGGGTTGGGTTTTGAGGGAGATGCTTTGAGTTGGGATTTCCCGTAGCTTGGTTTTGCTTTTGCTTTTCTTGCTTCACTGTTGTGTTTTCTTTCGTTTTTTTTTTTTTTTTTTTTTTTTTTTTTTTCTGTTTCCCTAGTATGTTTCGGGCTTTAGTCTGGTTATGTTGTTGCCCTGTTTCCTTTGGGTATGTTTCCTTGAAGTCCATCCTTTGCAGCTTCGCTTGTCCCATTCCCTAGCACCTTGAAGACCATCCTCTGCAGCTTCGCTTGCTTCTCTCTCTTAACACCGGTTACAGTGAGTTTCTTGTTTTCCATCTCAACATTTTTGTTTTCGTTAAATAGTAGTTTCTTGTAGCTCTACATTTATGTGCATCGTTAATTATTGTACGCTTCTTTTTCAGTTTCTTTTAATGTTTTGAATGAATACCCATGAAGTTAATCATCATTGTTGAGTAGGGTTGATCTTGGTTTGGTTTATTGAGAAATTGAATGGGTTTGCTTTTGTCCTCTGTTTTTCATTACTTCTTGAAATATCCATTTGTTTTAGTGTAAATGATATCCAAGTTATAATGTGTTGATAGATTTTGAAGGTAGTCTTAACTGGCATACTAAGTGGGAATAATTGAAATGTGTTTCTCTCATTTTTTTTTAGTTGTATTGGTACTTTAATTCTTTTTTTATTCTTTTCTCTTTTTTGACAATAATTGGTACTTTAGTTCTTGCAAAGTCCATATGCAACATTTGTTATGGTTTTCCCTGTGACCCGTAGAAGGACCACCTTCTTAATCTAGGCCTATTTGGGGTGACAAAATAGAAGTAATAACAAGTATATAGCTTGAACCAAGTTCAGTCTATTTACGAGATTCATGGTATGCTAAAGTCGTTTGGTTGCATTAAGGTGGTGTTCAATTCAAAAATCTTCAATTCTTTTGTTGATAGTTTAGCAAAAACGGGTTCGAGCTCGTCTGGGGACTTCATGGAGTGGGGGGGTGTTTGATTGCTTTGTGTTCTGCTGTTTTTACTCTGTTTTTTCTTCTTCTTCTTGTCTATTGCTTGGGTCGCTGCTGCGTTGTTGTTCTCTTGTGGCCCTTTTGCGCTTGTTTGGGTTGTTGAGGTGTCTTTGCTGCTAGCTTGCAGCTTGTTGCTGCGTTGGCTTCCTTTAATAAAATACTTATTTTCAAAAAAAAAAAAAAAAAAAAAAGGTCCTATAAGGATTCTCAGAATTGAAATATATGAATATATTTAGACTCATGAGAGTCCAGAGATAAGTTTTTGTTAACACAAGGTTAAAGGGCCACCTTCGTGGCTTTTTGTTTTGTTCTTGCCTTCTTCCCTATCTTCTTTGTGTTTTGGTGCCGTTTTGGTGGTCTGCTTGTTTGTCCTCCTTGTTTGAGGTGTTGTGCTCTGTTTTGTTTGAATAAAGTTTGTTTCTAAAAATATATATAAATGAATATCAACAGGGAGTTACTGTTTTCCAAGTGCAACGGAATAGGATGGAGGAGTTTGAAATAGAAAAAGAAGATGAATGTTTTGAAGACATTTTTACGGTAAATTATTCAGACTTTATTTTAATGGATATGCTATTATTATTTTTTTATATTGTAGTTTGATATGTTGATTTTATTTAGGTAAATAATGAGAAAGAGATAGACATGTCAACAGATTTAAAAGATAAGATAGAAGAGCCTAAACCTGGAATGATTTTTGATTCGATGGAAGAGTTGTATGAATACTACAAGATGTATGGAAATAAAACGGGATTTCAAGTCATTAAAAGAACAGCAAGAAAGGGATACGATGGGGAGTTGGAGTACATATGTTTGACATGTGCTTGTGAGGGTCAAAGAAAATCAAAATCTGAAAAAGCCTTTACCACACGTCCAATAACAAAGATAGGTTGTAAAGCTAAACTTTCTGCCTCTTTACACAATGATGGAAAGTGGAAGTTGATTTCGGTGGTTTTAGAACACAACCATACACTTAATACTCCAAGCCAAACTCGATACTATAGGAAAAACAAAAAAATAAACGCATTTGTAAGGAGGCAATTGGATGTGAATGATATAGCTGGGATTAGAACAAATAAGAGTTTTAATTCTTGTGTGGTTGCAGCTGGTGGGCATGAGAATTTATCTTTTACAGAGCAAGATTATAGGAATCTTGTAAAAAAAAGAAGACAATTGAAACTTGGGGATGGGGATGCTGCAGCACTTCAGAAATATTTTTTGAAAATGCACTGTGACAATTCGAACTTCTTTTACACTATAGACATAGATGAAGAAGGTTGATTGAAGAATGTTTTGTGGGTAGATGCAAGGAGTAGAGCTGCATTTAAAGAGTTCGGAGATGTTGTGACTTTTGACACAACATATTTAACTAATAGGTATGATATGCCCTTTGCTCCATTTGTTGGAGTTAATCATCATGGGCAATCAACTTTATTAGGTTGTGGATTGATCTCTAATGAAGATACAGAGACATTTATATGGCTTTTTAAAAATTGGAAGACATGTATGTTTGATTGTGCTCCAAAAGCTATAATCACAGACCAAGATAAGGCCATGCAAAAGGGTATTGAGGTTGTATTTCCAGAAGCTCGACATAGATGGTGCCTATGGCATATTTTGAAGAAGTTACCAGAAAAATTGAGGGGCTACAAACAGTATGAATCTATTAAGTTTGCTATGCTAAATGCAGTATATGACTCATTGTCAAGGGATAATTTTGAAGAAAATTGGAAGAATTTCATAAAAAAAATATAATCTTTCTAACAATAAATGGTTACATGGGTTGTATAATGAGAGACAACGTTGGGTCCCGGCTTTTGTGAAGGATGTGTTTTGGGCTAGAATGTCTACTACACAACGTAGCGAAGGTATAAATGCATTGTTTGATGGATATGTGAACTCAAAGACTACATTGAAGCAGTTTGTAGAGCAATATGAGAATGCATTGAGAGACAAGGTGGAGAAAGAGCGTCAAGCTGATTTTGCTTCTTGTAATTCACATATCCCATGCATTTCTCATTACTCAATGGAGAAGCAATTTCAAAATGCTTATACTATTGCAAAATTCAAAGAATTTCAAGAAGAGATGAAGGCTCGAATACATTGTGGAATATCTTTGAATAAAAAGAGTGGTTCAAATCTAGAGTTTGAAGTAAAAGAAGATGTAAAGCTTGTAGAGACTTGTCATCGTGTTACTTTCATGGTTTATTTGGATGTGGCGACTTGCGAAGTTAATTGTAGTTGTCGTCTATTCGAGTTTAAGGGAGTTTTATGTCGGCATGCAATTATGGCATTAATTGATCAAGAAATATTTTGTGTTCCAAAAAAGTACATTTTCAAGCGTTGGAGGAAAGATGTGAAAAGATGTCATACAAAAGTGAAAATTAGTTATGTGGACTCGAGCAACAAATCTGAAGGGCATAGATTCGATAAAATGTGCACTTATTTTTATGATGTGGCAGATTTGGCAGTGGATAGTGATGAAAATTGCAATGAGGTGATGAAGGTGCTAATAGAATTGAAAACAAAATTGCAAGGAAAAAGCAATGTTGCTTGTTGCAGTGAAGACAATAGCATTTCAACTAATTTTATGACAAATGGTAAGGAGCTTAGTGGTTTTGCCGAAGAAGAGAATCGTAACATTCTTTCACCGCAACAAGTGCGAAGTAAAGGTAGTCCCCCGTGCAAAAGAAAGACATCAAAGATTGAGAAAATTTGTCGAAACAAGAAAGAAAAGAGTGGAAAGAAAAAATTAGATTATCGACAAACAATGAAGGTAAAACTAAAATATGAATCAACGTTATATATTATTATGTTATTGTTTTGAAAAATTCTTAACAAATTTCTATTCTCTTTCTGTAGGATTCTGGAGTTGTAGAAAGTGTAGAAATGGTTGATGCTGACAATGAACCTGTGCTTAAGGTACCTACCCGATATAAGCAACATATATTATTTTCTAAGTTTTCATCATATAACATTAGTATCCTATTATTTTATAGGATTCTGAAACCCAACAAGTTTGTCATGACGATGTATCCTCCTTTAATGTGTTCCATGGAGGACTTAAAAGTCCATTCTTTTCGGTTTATGGCCAACAATATGGAATGCATCAAGCTACTAGTTCAATTCCCACTTTGCAAAATAATTTACAGGTTTTTTTTTTTTTTCCCTTATTGTAAGTGTGACTTGATAAAGTCTTAAATTTATTTAAATAACTTATATTGTAATTATAATTTTCACTAGCACCAACTTCCAACATGGGGTGCATATGATGCTACACATGCTCCATTGCAAATGCAAAATTCTGAATTACAAGTCAGAATGGCACATGGTTGGGTATGTTTTTTTTTATCTTATATTGTTATTGAATTTATTTTTTTTACATTTGAAAAGGAGCTTATTTATCTCTCTTCATTGTTTAAATGCACATAAATGCAGGCCAATACAAATTTGCAGAATATTTCTACATGTGAGGAACATAGAAAGCCAATATGAAAGAGGAGGATTTGGTAGGCGGGGCAGAGTAAAGAACCAAAATTTATGGCTTTTAGCGTTTTTGATGTGTTTTGGTTTTTTGTTTTCATTGTTTTCATTCTATGATGTAAAACAAAATTAAATTCTATTTTTGTTGACAACATTGTATGATCTTCTTGTTTCTTTTGTCAAACATTGATGTATGATTTTCAATTTAATATATTGTCGTTGGTGAATATGATGGTTTTATCTTCCAAGCTGGTTCAAATAGGTCACTCAACAGGCCATTTTACATTCCCGTTTATGCTTACATTCACCTGACCATTGTTCTACCAGTAATCTTCATCGCAGTCAATTTTTTTTTTTTTTTTAAGAATTCCATCTTGAATGAATCATACAATTGTACATGTACAAGTAAATTGATGTTTGTGTATAAAGAATGAGATACAAAATACAGACATACATGTATAATGATCTAAGAAACTTCATCATCTATGTACTCTTTCCTATATGATATCTACTTCTCTAATGTTCTATACCAGAAAACAAAATGGTTGAGAAAATTCTCCATTACTGTTAGGTCATGCTATTCCAAACCCATTTTCCCTCCCTCAACTTCTGCTGAATCTCAGTCTTTGCAACACAAATCAAGAGTAATGCTACTAAAAAAAATGGAAACAATAAGCATGAGGAAGACACTGTTCCATCCCCGGGTGGATATATACCCAGCTAAAAGTGGGCCTAGAGCTGCCCCAACAGAACCGGTACCATCTATAATGGCAGTCACCGTTGCTAGCGCACGAGAATTCCCTTTGTTTGAGTCCTGAGTGCCAAGATCAGCTGCAACAGAACTTGTCAAGATCAGTATCCCAGCAATTTTGTGTGACAACTGCTTACCTGCAACACCTGTAACTTGTCATTTATGATGAATAAAGCTCAAGCATTGCCACAACTAATTGTGTAAAATTAGTTTTGTTGTTTGTGATGATTTTTACTATGGCCTTATTCAAGATGAATAATTTTCACACTAATTCATACATTTTTTTTTAAAGAAAAAGTATTATTGAAAAAATTGCTCAATAAGAGCAGAGTACAGGGAGCTGGATTGTACAAAATCGAGGCTAGCAGTGGACAAGGAACCACAGAAACCACACCACTAGGGCACAAACCAAACGCACCACATTAAAGGAAAATACAAATAAAGAAACCAGACAAGCAAACCAAAAACACCAGGCAACACAAAAACCAACAGCTGACAGTACTCAAACATAAAACACAACAAGCCAATTTGTCTCAATTTATATCATCAAGTAACTGTCAAATTCAGTCTCACAAACATGCCATAAAGTATTTAATCAGAAACAACCTCAAATCAATCCTATCACCTACATGTACAGCAAAATACATGCCTGGAGCATATGAAGTTAGAAATGCCAAATCAAGCTCACCGAGTCTGCGGGTCCCGTTTGGGTCATTGAATGGTGCCCACCCAGTTTCTTCCAAGCTCCCTTTTGCTGATTTTGAAGGTTCAAGAACGCTCTTGACGATGCTTGACAGTTTGTGGGAGCCGTGAAAGGAAGCATAAGCGAAGAAGGTGATGACCAGATTATAGATTCGGTGAAAGGATAGGATTTTGTTTGGGGGTTTTAGGGTTGAGAAGAAATTAAGACCTGGAGCCAAAATTTGGGTTTCTTGAGGCTGCAACATTTTCTTCTGGTTGATCTTCTTCAGAATCCAAGAAAACAAATTAAAAAAAGCTTCGATGTACTGCTATCTTGTCTTGCCAAAGAATGGAGAGACTTAAATTAGGAACAAATTGAATGGATTTAAAAATTAGGGTTTTGAAAAAATTAATAGTTGTAATGACGTGGCAATGTGATGATGTGGCAGCTGACAAGGAAGTGCCATGTCAGCTGCCACGTCAAGTTGGATACAAAAGTTAGACAAGAGTGTTGGATGTCTACCATTTTCCAAAAAAAAAACATCAATTTGGTCTCTTCATTAGTCAAACGTTAGTCTAAATTAATAGAATTATTTTAATAATTTACTTCATGGGCTTTTATGATGATGACAAATGGTAAGAAATTAAAAAATAATAATAAAAAAATTTAAAAGGAAAAAAAAAGGTCGCCATTTACCAGAGATGGATATCCCCAGATTTCTAGATTCCATCGCATTACAGAACCAATAACAATAACAACAAAATCAATAAGAACAAGAACGACAGCAACAACAAAAACTTTATCGAAGAGAACAAAAAATGGTAGATAGAGAATCAAGGTGATTAAAGTTTACCCACTTGGTGATTAAAGTTTACCCAGTTAAGAATAAATACAATTAATAAGACAATGAACTAAAAATCCACCTCAATCGAATGTAGCGCTCAAATCGTTTTTGTTTTTATTTTCAATTTTATGTTATTTATTCTCTCCACTTTATTTTATTTTTTGTTAAATTATTTAAAGTTTTAATTACACCAAACAACCCCAAGGTTTGTTCGTTAATTGATACTCACCTCCTTTCCCATTGGTCAAACTTGATCAAACTTAAAAGTTGACCAACTTTGACGGTCCAAAGTAAGGCAATTTTCGTCATTCGTCATTTCAAGCATTTAAAACAATAATAATAAATAAATAAATACTTGAAATTTTTTAATGTTTTCTTTAAAAATTTTGAAAATTATAAAAAAAATCAAATAACCAGAAAAAATAAAAAACTTTTTTTTCTTCACCGTCTCTCTCAAGATGGACGGTGGAAATTAACTTGAAAAAAAAAAAAAAAAGTTTGTAGAGATCAAGATGTCCATCTATGGAGATGGACAGTGGAGATCCAATCTAGATCTTCACATCCAGATCTCCATCGAAGGAGATCTCTGATCTTCTTCTTTGGAGATCGTCAAACCATCTCCGTCGACCACAATGGATATCGATCTCCATCGATGTCGATGGAGATGACCTCTGAAGGAGATCGTCGAACCATCTTTGTCGCTCAAAATGGACTTAAGTGACGGATATGGACTCATCTCCATCGACCACGATTGAGATCAATCTCCATCGTAGTCGACGGACATCTAGATTGGATCTCCACCAAATCAGTTTTTGTTTGTTTAATTTTTTTAGTTTTTATCTCCATTCCTTTGAATCAATCTGGATATGGATCCTAGATCTCATTCATCAAATCGAAGATGAGGCAAGACCTCCCTTTTTCACAGCTAAGGGAGGCCAAAGCCTCCCCACCGTGAACCGAGGGAGGCGATACCTCCCCCATCGCACCTCAACCCTTCGCGGCAAGGGAAAATATCCATCCATGGGTCTTGGTGGAGATTCCATCTCCTTTTTTTTTCTTTTTCTTTTTTTGTTCTTTTTTCAATTTTTACTTTCTTAAAATTCTATTTAATCTTCACCATCCATCATCCATCTCAAAGATGGATGATGGAGATTCCCATTAAAAAAAAAAAAGATTTTCTAGTTTTTTTTAAATTGTTTTATTTTTGAAATTTTGAATATCTTAAAACCTAAATATCTATATTTCTTTTTGTTATAGGTAAAAATCGTCATAAAGGACACGTCACCTCCATGAAGAAGCCACGTAAGCAGGAGCCAGGAAAAGTCAACTCGAAAGGGGAAAATCCCCCGAGTAACCCACTCGGCTGAAACCAAAGCAACCCGATTACAAACAAAGAGAACCAGCTCGGGCAACACCACCTACTCAGGCATACTCGGGCATACTCGGGAATCAATAGGAAGAGATGGCAGCGGAAACTCAATTCCCAAATACATGGAAGGAATCAGCAGTAAGCACCTCCACGATACGCAGTAGTGTAACCCTTCAGAGTTTAACAAGGAAACAAACAGGCCTCCCGCGAATAAAGGAGAATGAATCCGTCCCAAACTCGGATTCAGCCAAAACAGGAAACATATCACGCCCAAGAAGGAAACAGAATCCGACTAGGACTGGGATTCCGCTCAAGACTTGGGCGCCACGACACCAAACCCTAGCGGCATCCCCAAACCCTAGAAGCAACATGTATAAATACCCTTTGTAACGCATAAGAGAGGGATCGATCTTTTTTATCATAAGAGAGACCCGAGCGTATTTTGTAATCAATTTTATATAGTGGATTTTGGCTTCGTTGCTTAGGCAACAACCCGTGGACGTTTCTCCGATCATCGGAGTTTTACCACGTATTTCTTGCTTATTATTTTTACAGTATTAAGATTCAAACTATTATCACTCGCAAACGTGATCTCCAATCATCGATTGAGTGTTGACGAAAAATCACCGTCAACAATTGGCGCTAGAAGAAAGGGTATCGAAGCACTTGTGAAGCAATGGCCGGCGAAGGAGATGGTAGTGATTCCAGGTACAGTCACGGACTACCCACTAATGAGTTGGAGGATGACGCCACTCCCCACACTGCAGATGCAGCCTTAGCAACTGTAGATCAATCAACTGCCCTGGCTGGCATCCAGCGCTTCCCCCCAACTAATGAAGAAATCGTATAAAGATTCCGTACTTCTCTACAGCAACTCATGGCGGACGCAGCGAGGCAGGGAGTTGATCTTTCCACCACGGAGGGTTTGATGTCACCTCACAATCTTTCCGCCCCAAATCAGCAGGCAATGAGATTGCGTTCCACAGTGGTGGTACCAACCCCGGATGCACCCATAAAGGCGAGCCGAGGTCCTGCAGATAGGCCAACAATTTTGTCTGAAAGGTTAGCCATGGATAGCAGGGAGCATAGAGAGGAGAATGATTCTGACAAAGGGCATGATCGGGATCGGTTGGCCAAGGATCGAGATCGCCCTAGGAGACGTACTCATCGGAGAGCCAGGTCATCATCCTCAGGAGAGAGTGAGCAGAGTTATCATCACAAACGCCAAAGGGGCACTGTAAGGTTCCCATTTGTTGATTGGCTCTTTTCGTGGACAAACCACATCTTGGGGGTTCTTTGTAAGGGCAGCCTAGGTATCGATGCTATTGCTCAACCCCTTTGAAGACCTCGTCTTGATAAGCACCGAAGGTAAATTTCTATGTGCTTACTTTTCTTTAAAGAGATTAGTTGCACACACACACTTAACATACATTGCTTATGTGTGCATTCTCTTCTCTTGCCACATTTCACACTTGCACTTATTTGTTATATTTTGTTGTGTGTAATTGTGTCTTGTTGTCTTGTAATTCATTTCCCGATTGTCTTCGGAAACGTCCGCGCATGCACTAGAATGTGCTTGGTTTAACGCGAGGACCGCCTACGGAGAATGCCCTTGGCTTCTCCTTGGTTTTCACCTTTGTTGGTGATCGGCGGTTATGATTGGCGGCCTGACCGCCGAATGAAACCGCCGTTTGCTTCCAGTAATGTATGGAGCAATTCTGCGGTTATGATCGGCGGTCACGACCGCCGTTCGAAACCACTGTTCAAGACCTGATTGATTTTATCTCTCGGCCTAATTCGGCGGTTGAAACGGCGGTCCCGAATGAAACCGCCGTTTTCACACCTGATTGATTTTTAATCTCAGGTTTGATTCGGCGGTTGGATCGGCGGTCGGATCGGCGGTCACGAAACCGCCGAATGAAACCGTCGTTGGTCCCCTGTTCTTCTCGGGCCAATTTGACGGTTATGAACGGCGGCCTGGCCGCCGATTGAAACCGCCGATCGGTGCGTTTCAGGGGCAAACTTGTCTTTTCACATGCTCTGTTTTTCATGCCTATAAATACATCACTTTCTCTTGTTCTGAATGTAACTCTTTGATCATCAAGAACCCTACTTTAAAAAGAGAGAGTTTTAAGAGAGAAAGCAATCAAGTTTGCTCATCAAACACTCAAACCAAAATCCATTTGCATCAAAGTTCATCTAGCATTTTCTAGCATATCTAGGATGCTTGCTTGCATGGGTCTTTGATCATCACACTTGCTTTGGTAAGTTTTTCACTTTTATCATACATAATTAGTGTTTAATTTATTATGGCATCTCTTTTATTACTTGATTGTTCTTAGATTATAATCTAATATTCAAGATAGAGATTGTTGTGTTGATTTGATTGAGTGTTGTTTTTATGATAGATATCTAGGTTTCTCTAATCTATGATTATCTATGCTATTTGACATGTCATTTAGCTTCAATATCTAGTATTGTTTTTAATTGCATATTCATCATCTTAGATAAGCATATAGGGTTTCCCTTACTCTATGTTGCATTTGAATATTCATATATTCACTTAGGGTGTTAATCTCTTTTTAGAGAATTAAGTCTTGTGTTGTGACCGGGATTAGGTTGCTTAATTCGCAAGCAATCGGACTAGGTTCACTCATACCGGGATTAGGTAGGTGTGTGATTACTTTCGGGGTTAGGTTGTAATCGTTTACACATTTAGTGGATTCAAGGTTCGAGTGTGGCTTACTTACTAGCCCGTGGTTTTTCCCATGAGGGTTTCCACGTAAAAATCAAGTGTTATTTAATTTCCGCATTTTATACTTGATTTATTGCTTTATCTATTTAGGGGTAATTTTCTTAATTTGGACTAACACGAAAAATTGGGTAAAAAGCTTAAAATCTATTCACCCCCCCCCCCCCCCCCCCCCCCCCCCCCCCCCCTCTCTAGATAGTTTTATACACACCGTGCTATAATTTGTTTCAATTGGTATCAGAGCGGGTTCCTAGACATACATAGGTGATCCTTGCTTATTTTGATGTGTTTTGCATTTTGTGTGATTTTTTATCATTCATACATTTGCATTCATTTCATTCATTCATAAACACTATGAGTGGAAACAGTGGAAATGGTGGTGGCAACGAAGGTGCCTCAAGCACAAGGCCTCCACTTCTTACCGGATTGAACTATTCCCAATGGAAAGGGAAGATGGAATCCTATATATGCCAAATTCATGACCGTGCATGGATGGCGGTGGAAGACGAATATGATCTACCCAAGATGACTCCCGATGGTGGAGGAGAAGAAGTATTGAAGCCTAAGGCGCAATGGAACGCGCAAGAGTTTGAGGCTTCAAAGTGGAATAGAAAGGCGATGCATGCCATCTTGTGTGCTATGGATGAAAATCAATATAAATTGATTCAAAATACTAGGATAGCTAAGGAGGCTTGGGACATCCTAGAGATTGCACATGAGGGAACCGAAGTGGTGAAGGACTCTAAGCTTCAAGTCCTCCAAACTCAATTCGAGATGCTTAAGACAGAGGAGAATGAGTGCTTCAACGACTTCGAGACCAAGTTGATGGATATACTCAACCAAAGCCATCAACTTGGTGATCCATATTCGGATAGGAGAATCAAGCAAAAGATTATGAGATCTCTACCCGATAGGTTTGAATCGAAGGTGATGGCTTTAGAAGAAAATAGTGGATATAAGGATATGAAGCCGAGTGAGGTGATTGGAAGACTTCTAGCTTATGAGTCTAGGAAAGGGCCTATCTCCACACCCACTAAAAAGCAAAAAGGAATTGCTTTAAAAACCTCTAAGGATGAAAATGAGGCAAAGAAGGTTGACTCGGATGAAGACCTTGCCTTGTTTGTAAAAAGGTTTGAAACAAATAATAGCACGGTGTGTATAAAGCTATCTAGAGGGGGGGTGAATAGATTTTACGCTTTTTACCCAATTTTTCGTGTTAGTCAAAATTACGAAAATGCCCTCAAGATAATATAACCAAGCAATTGTAATATGGTGCGGAAATTAAAACAACACTTGGTTTTTACGTGGAAACCCTCACGGGAAAAACCACGGGCTATGTAAGTAAGCCACACTCGAACCTCGAATCCACTAAATGTGCAAACGATTACAACCTAATCCCGGAAGTAATCACACACCTACCTAATCCCGGTATGAGTGAACCTAGTCCAATTTGCTTGCGTTCTAAGCAACCTAATCCCGGATGCTACACACAAGACTTACTTTCTCTATGAAGAGAATACAACCCTAAGTGAATATATGTAAATATCCAAAATGCAACATAGAGCAAGGGAAACCCTATATGCTTATCTAAGATGATTAATATGCAATTAAGAACAATCCTAGATATCAAAACTAAATGACATGTCAATTAGTTTAGCTAATCAATATTAAGCACAAAACCTAATATGCAAGCACAATATAAAATCTCAAACATACATCATACTTATCTCAATATTGTATCTAAAGCATACAAAATAACAAACAAGTAATTAATTGAGATTGCTAGATAAGAGAAACACAAAACATGTAAGATATTAGTGAAAAGCTTACCAAGCAAAGTATGATGAAGATTCCATGCTAGATGACATCTAGATGATCTAAGATGATGCTAGATGATGATTGATGATCATGAAAAGTGTTTGAGAATCAAGAATGGAGTTCTTGGAATTTTTCTTCTCTTTGAAAAATATCCTAAGTATGAATTCTGAATATGAACTCTCTTTATTGACCTAAAGTCAAAGTGGCATATATATAGGGGGCCAAAACAAAGTGTGGTCGTTTAAGTAAGTTTCAAAGAAACGCGCCAATCGGCGGTTTAAATCGGCGGCCAGGCCGCCGTTAATGACCGCCGAATTGAGCTCATGAAGAACAGAGCATAAACGGCGGTTAATTCGGCGGTTTCGTGACCGCCGATTCCAACCGCCGAAACAGAACAGAGAGATCAAAATCAACCAGGTATGAACGGCGGTTTCGAACGGCGGTTTCATGCCCGCCGTTTCAACCGCCGAATTAGACTGAGAGATAAATCAATCAGGTCTTGAAACGGCGGTTTCGAACGGCGGTCGTGACCGTCGATATTAACCGCAGAAATGCTCCAGACCAATCTGGACTGAAACGGCGGTTTCATTCGGCGGCCTGGCCGCCGATCATAACCGCCGATCACCTAGATAGGTGAAAACCAAGGAGAAGCCAAGGGCATTCTCCATAGGCGGTCCTCGCGCTAAACCAAGCACATTCTCGTGCATGCGCGGACGTTTCCGAAAGTTATCGGGAAACGAATTATACAACAACATGACACAATAACACACCATAAAATATAAAAAATAAGTGCAAGTGTGAAATGTGACAAATGAAGAGAATGCACACATATGCAATGAATGTTAAGTGTGTGTGTGCAACTAATCTCTTCAAAGAAAAGTAAGCACATAGAAATTTACCTTCGGTGCTTATCAACACGAGGTCTTCAAAAGGGCTTCGAACAACAAGACCGATACTTAGGCTACCCTTACAAAGAACCCCCACATATGGTTTGATCACGAAATAAGCCAATTAAAAACAACGGGAATCCTTACAATCTCCCCCTTTGGCTATTTCGTGACAAAACCATCACTCACAATGATTCCTCACAAAAAAATAGAAACTACGGGACTATAATGATATTCTACATTACAAAGAGATAAGCTAATGCAACTTGAAGTCTTCAATCCTCTTGTAGAATAAACAATCCCTGAAAAGAGTTTCTAACATTTCTAATACAAGAAAAGTGTGAGATTAATCATGTGAGAACAATACCAAGCATTTGCATTTTTAGAATTTAGGCACAACATTACCAAATGTATGCAATGTATGATAAATGCAATGCTCCCCCTCAACGGGTTACTCCCCCTCAATGTATGTTCTCCCCAAAGTGTACAATAGCTTCTATATTTTGCACCTCCCCTTACCATATCCTACTCCCCCTTTTTGTCATGATATAGGCAAAGGAGTAGTCCCCAACCGGGTCACTCATAGCAACGAGAGATAGAAGCATGCAAGACTTGCATATACATATAAGTCACTTTATGCACTTCAATTAATTTGAGAGAAACAAGGAGATTTATTTTGAGAAAATGTGTGAATCCAACATGCTTTGCATACAAGACATATAGCATTCAAGTCCAAAATACAATGGTATTTGGCAAAGCAAAAGACAAAGGTTTCTAATAAGAATTCAAACCAATTTCACCAATGTCATGGGAAAAGCAAGGATATAGAGATTATTGATTTCAATTTAAGAGCAACTATATCCAACTTTATAAGCGAAACATGGCATGAGCGACTTTGCACCCTATTTGATTTTTCCGGATAAAATTATCCGTATGATAGTAACCATGTTCAACTAATAAAGAAAGAGAGACATGTGGAATGTAAATTCCTTTGAATGGATACAAGATCCTTTATTCATTTTGAGTCTCATAAGTTTTCACACAAGTTTTGCATTTTTAAGAATAAGCAATCATCAATTCATGCTTTTCATGAGAGCATGTTATATGAATTTCATGCTTTTTCATTTGACATTAGCATGTTATTAAAGAATCATCATGTCATGGAGATAATTATAGGTCATTCAAATCATACTTCCAATGTAAATCTCCTAGTCCAAAAATGCATGTTTGAACATAAATATGACATGGATTGTAGACAAGCAAGGTTCACACTTATGGAATTTTAAAACATATATACATATGTACAACCAAGCTTACTCAAGCAATTAAAAGAAGAGGCATAAGATATTTCAAATTTTTTGCAAGATACAAGAATGCAAAATAGCTCTCTTTGCTTGAGTTCCCCATATGGGGTCAATCATAGAACATCACTCCACAAGACATACCCCAATAGATCTACTAAGAGTTTTAAATCGAGTAGCATCTAAGGGTTTAGTAAATAGGTCCGCAAGTTGATCATTAGTACCTACATGTTCAAGTACTATGCATTTATTTTCAACAAGCTCTCTAATGAAGTGATGGCGGATGTCAATATGCTTAGTTCTAGAATGTTGCACCGGATTCTTGGAAATATTAATGGCACTCATGTTATCACAAAAGAGAGTGAGAGTACCTTGGTTGAATCCGTAATCCACTAGCATTTGCTTCATCCACATAAGTTGAGTGCATCCACTCCCCGCGGCTATGTACTCGGCTTCCGCCGTGGACAAGGAAATCGAGTTTTGCTTCTTGCAAAACCAAGACACCAAGTTGTTGCCTAGAAAGAAGCAACCGCCCGATGTGCTCTTCCTATCATCACAATTTCCTGCCCAATCCGCATCACTATATCCTACAAGACTAGGATTAGTGTCAAATGAGTACCAAATCCCATAGTTGGAAGTCCCATTCACAAAGCGAATGACTCTCTTAACAGAAGAGAGATGGGACTCCTTGGGATCGGATTGGTACCTAGCACAAACTCCTACACTAAATGATATATCGGGCCTACTTGCGGTCAAATAGAGCAAGCTCCCTATCATGCCACGATATAAGGTTTGGTCCACACTTTTACCGCTAGCATCCTTGCTTAGCTTCAAAGTGGTGCTCATAGGAGTGTCACAATGTTTGGCTTTTTCAAGACCAAACTTCTTCATAAGGTTTTTGGCATATTTGGCTTGGGTTATGAAGATCCCATTATCAAGTTGCCTAATTTGCAAACCTAGGAAGTAATTAAGCTCACCAACAAGACTCATCTCAAATTCATGAGACATAACATCAACAAATTGTTGGACCTTGGTGTTGTTGGTGGAGCCAAACACTATGTCATCGACATATATTTGAGCTATGAAAAGCTCATCATTGTCTCTCTTGATGAATAGTGTCTTGTCAACACTACCTCTTGTGTAGTTATTGTCAACAAGAAATTGAGTGAGGCGCTCATACCAAGCCCTCGGTGCTTGTTTCAACCCATATAGTGCCTTCTTGAGGCGATAGACATGGTTGGGGTGGTGTGCATCCACAAACCCCTTGGGTTGTTCAACAAACACTTCCTCTTGCAAGAAGCCATTGAGGAAGGCACTCTTGACGTCCATTTGGTGCAATTTGAACTTGTGCACACAAGAGATGGACAAGAGAAGCCTAATGGACTCTAAGCGGGCAACGGGAGCAAATGTCTCCTCAAAGTCGATACCCTCAATTTGAGAGTACCCTTGTGCTACAAGTCTAGCCTTGTTCCGCACTATGTTGCCATCCTCATCGGATTTGTTCCTAAATATCCATTTAGTGCCTATGACATTAGTGGTCTTAGGCCTAGGAACTAGAGTCCAAACCTCATTCCTTTCGAATTGGTTTAGCTCTTCTTGCATGGCAAGAACCCAAAATTCATCATGTAAGGCTTCTTCAACCTTTTTGGGTTCAATTTGAGAGGTGTAGCAAGTATAGCTAATAAGATTAGCAAGTTGACGTCTAGTCCTAACACCCTCATTTACCTCTCCAATGATATCTTCTTTATCATGGAGTTTCCTAACCCATGGAGCGGGTTCTTTAGAGTCCAAGAGAGGAACTCTAGTAATGGGTTGTGTGACTTCATTAAATGTCCCAACATTGGGAGTCACCACAACCCTCTCCAAAGGAGTGTCATCCGCTAGAACATCCTCCTCCTCATGGTCATTAGACTTGAGCCTAGTATCATCAATGACCACATTTGATGATTCCATGACGGTTCGAGTCTTCAAGTTGAAAACTCTATAGGCTTTACTATTCAAGGCGTAGCCAATAAAGATACCCTCATCACTCTTAGCATCAAACTTGCCAAGTTGATCACGGTCATTTAAAATGTAGCATTTGCTTCCAAATGTGTGGAAGTAGCTAACATTTGGCTTCCTACCCTTCCATAGCTCATAGGAGGTGTTTCTAGAACCGGGCCTTAGGAACACACGATTTCCTATATAGCAAGCCGTATTGATAGCTTCGGCCCATAGGTTCCTAGGGACATTGTTGCTAAGCAACATCACTCGGGCCATCTCTTGGAGGACCCTATTCTTCCTCTCAACAACTCCATTTTGTTGAGGTGTCCTAGGAGCCGAAAACTCATGGGAGATGCCTAAGCTATCACAAAGGCTTTCAAAAGAGGCATTCTCAAACTCTCTCCCATGGTCACTTCTAATCCGTTTAATGCTTCTAATGTTAGATTTCATTTCATTTTGTAATTTAGTACAAAGCATTTTAAACTTATCAAAAGTTTCGGATTTTTCTCTAATAAAGTATGTCCATGTAAATCTAGAGAAATCATCAACACATACAAAAATGTATCTCTTTCCACCCAAACTTTCGGTTTGCATGGGACCCATGAGGTCCATGTGGAGAAGCTCAAGAGGCTCCTTGGTGGTGAGATACTTACCCTTTTTGTGCATGCTTTTAGTTTGCTTTCCTTGTTGGCAAGGTCCACAAACACCATTGGCTTTCTTCCCAAGCTTAGGGAGGCCACGCACACACTCGAACTTTCCAAGGGTCCGTAGATCCCTAAAGTTCATGTGGCCAAGTCTTTCATGCCACAACTCAATTTGCTCATCCATGGACACATTGTTTGAGACTATTCTAGCTTCAAGACAATAGCAATTGTCGCTAGATCTCATACCTTTCAATAAGGTTTGTCCATCGGGCTTTAGGATCGAGCAATCATCTTTACAAAACAAGACGGAATATCCTTCATCACTTAGATGTGAAATGCTTATTAAATTGGCTTTCAAGCCATCAACAAATAAAGCATCGGATAAGGAGGGTAATCCGGGAACGGAAATGGTTCCTTTCCCTACAACTTTCTTTTTGGATCCATCACCAAAAGTGACATATCCACCTTCCTCCATAACAAGAGTCTCGAAGAAACTCTTGTTTCCCGTCATGTGCCTAGAGCACCCACTATCTAGATACCAAAAATTAGAAGAATTTGCCTTCAAGGCTATTTGAGCAACATGGCAAACAATGTCATTCTTTCTAATCCACCTAGAAACAATCTTAGCTTTCTTAGTGGTTTTTGGTATATGGGCTCTAGATGTCCTAGGATCATGCATAATAATATTATCATTCCTAGGAACATGCATCATGGCTCTTTTCTTTTTCTTCTCAATCATGCTTTGTTTTCTACACATTTTAATATATTGAAAGCAATTTGGTCTAATATGACCATCACAACCACAAAAGTGACAAATAGGGATGAAATAAGAAATCATACCTTGCCTTTGTCTTTGTGGATGAAAGGGTTCAATCCTTCTTCGTTGTTGAACCGGTCTTGGTTGCTTCCTAGCTTGAGGTTGCATGATAGGTCTCTTTCCTTTGTGAGCCATTTGAGGAGGAATGTTAGCTTGAGAGACCCTAGGGGGTTGAGCTTGAGGTTTCCTTCTTGGACCCATCTTCACTTGTGCATTAGAGCATTGTCCTACTTCTAATTTCTTTCTAGGAGCTTGCACAAATGAAGTTTCTTCTTTCTTCAAGCTCTTGACAAACACGGTCTTGTTAGAGGTAGAGATCTTCTTGTCATCTTCATACCCAAGACCCCTCTTGTCACATGGACTCTTTCCAACACCAAGCATATGGTCAAGCTTCTTGGTGCTAGAATCCATCCTAGTCATAGAATTTCTAACTTCTTCAAGCTCACTCTTTAGACTTTCTTCATTCCTCCTAGATAAAGCTAACTCCTCTCTTAGCTTATCTTCTATCTTCTTGAATTTTTCCACTTGTTCACCTAAGTGGTCATTATGAGATGCAAGCTCAAGATTTTCTTCTCTCAACATCTTGATCTTTCTTGTGCTCTTGATTGCTAAATCATTAAACTCGGCATGGCATTTAGCAAGTACCTTTTTCTCCACAAAACTACTTATGGAGTTAGATGAGGAATCACTTTCTTCTTCACTTGAGTCATTTTCCTCTTGACTCATTTCCTCTTTCTCACTACCACTTTTGCTCTTATGTGAGGAGGCAAAAGCTAGGAGGTTAGCCATGAGCTCTTCTTCACTTGAAGACTCATCTTCCTCATTGGAGTCATCACTACTCCCACTCCAAGTGGCGGCCATCACTTTGCTCTTCTTCTTATCATTGTGATTAGCACATTCGGGGGCAAAGTGACCAATCCCACCACATTCAAAGCATCGGACCCCTTTCCTTTCGGTCCTCTCTTGTCTAGGCTCAAACTTCTTGAAGGAACTCTTTTTCTTCAAATCTTGTCCTCTTGACCCAAATCCCTTCTTCTTCTTGAACCCCATAACCTTGTTGAACCTTTTCACAAATAAGGCAAGGTCTTCATCCGATTCATGCTTTGCCTCCTTTGCATCCTTAGATGCTTTCAAAGCTATTCCTTTAGACTTCTTAGGAGGAGTAGTGGTGCTAGGAGCCTTCCTAGACTCATATGCAAGGAGACGCCCAATCACCTCACTTGGCTTCATATCCATGTAGCCACTATTTTCTTCTATGGCCGTCACCTTGGATTCAAACCTATCGGGGAGAGATCTCATAATTTTTTGCTTGACTCTCCTATCCGAATACGGGTCTCCGAGTTGATGGCTTTGATTTACAATATCCATCAATTTGATTTCGAAGTCATTGAAGCATTCATCCTCTCCCATCCTAAGTAGCTCAAACTGAGTTTGGAGGACTTGAAGCTTGGACTCCTTCACCACCTCGGTTCCCTCATGTGCAACTAGAAGGATGTCCCATGCCACTTTGGCAATCTGAGTATTCTGAATAAGCTTGTACTGATTCTCATCCATAGCACACATAATGGCATGCATAGCCTTCCTATTCCACTTAGAAGCCTCAAACTCTTGCGCGTTCCATTGCGCCTTAGGCTTCAAAACATCTTGTCCTCCACCATCGGGAGTCATCATAGGGAGATCATATCCGTCTTCCACCGCCATCCATGCACGGTCATGAATTTGGCATATGTAGGATTCCATCTTCCCTTTCCATTGGGAATAGTTCAATCCGGTAAGAAGTGGAGGCCTTGTGCTAGAAGCTCCTTCGTGGCCACCACCATTTCCACCGTTTCCACTCATAGTGTTTATGAATGAATGAAATGAATGCAAATGTATGAATGATCAAAAATCACACAAAATGCAAAACACACCAAAATAAGCAAGGATCACCTATGTATGTCTAGGAACCCGCTCTGATACCAATTGAAACAAATAATAGCACGGTGTGTATAAAGCTATCTAGAGGGGGGGTGAATAGATTTTACGCTTTTTACCCAATTTTTCGTGTTAGTCAAAATTACGAAAATGCCCTCAAGATAATATAACCAAGCAATTGTAATATGGTGCGGAAATTAAAACAACACTTGGTTTTTACGTGGAAACCCTCACGGGAAAAACCACGGGCTATGTAAGTAAGCCACACTCGAACCTCGAATCCACTAAATGTGCAAACGATTACAACCTAATCCCGGAAGTAATCACACACCTACCTAATCCCGGTATGAGTGAACCTAGTCCAATTTGCTTGCGTTCTAAGCAACCTAATCCCGGATGCTACACACAAGACTTACTTTCTCTATGAAGAGAATACAACCCTAAGTGAATATATGTAAATATCCAAAATGCAACATAGAGCAAGGGAAACCCTATATGCTTATCTAAGATGATTAATATGCAATTAAGAACAATCCTAGATATCAAAACTAAATGACATGTCAATTAGTTTAGCTAATCAATATTAAGCACAAAACCTAATATGCAAGCACAATATAAAATCTCAAACATACATCATACTTATCTCAATATTGTATCTAAAGCATACAAAATAACAAACAAGTAATTAATTGAGATTGCTAGATAAGAGAAACACAAAACATGTAAGATATTAGTGAAAAGCTTACCAAGCAAAGTATGATGAAGATTCCATGCTAGATGACATCTAGATGATCTAAGATGATGCTAGATGATGATTGATGATCATGAAAAGTGTTTGAGAATCAAGAATGGAGTTCTTGGAATTTTTCTTCTCTTTGAAAAATATCCTAAGTATGAATTCTGAATATGAACTCTCTTTATTGACCTAAAGTCAAAGTGGCATATATATAGGGGGCCAAAACAAAGTGTGGTCGTTTAAGTAAGTTTCAAAGAAACGCGCCAATCGGCGGTTTAAATCGGCGGCCAGGCCGCCGTTAATGACCGCCGAATTGAGCTCGTGAAGAACAAAGCATAAACGGCGGTTAATTCGGCGGTTTCGTGACCGCCGATTCCAACCGCCGAAACAGAACAGAGAGATCAAAATCAACCAGGTATGAACGGCGGTTTCGAACGGCGGTTTCATGCCCGCCGTTTCAACCGCCGAATTAGACTGAGAGATAAATCAATCAGGTCTTGAAACGGCGGTTTCGAACGGCGGTCGTGACCGCCGATATTAACCGCAGAAATGCTCCAGACCAATCTGGACTGAAACGGCGGTTTCATTCGGCGGCCTGGCCGCCGATCATAACCGCCGATCACCTAGATAGGTGAAAACCAAGGAGAAGCCAAGGGCATTCTCCATAGGCGGTCCTCGCGCTAAACCAAGCACATTCTCGTGCATGCGCGGACGTTTCCGAAAGTTATCGGGAAACGAATTATACAACAACATGACACAATAACACACCATAAAATATAAAAAATAAGTGCAAGTGTGAAATGTGACAAATGAAGAGAATGCACACATATGCAATGAATGTTAAGTGTGTGTGTGCAACTAATCTCTTCAAAGAAAAGCAAGCACATAGAAATTTACCTTCGGTGCTTATCAACACGAGGTCTTCAAAAGGGCTTCGAACAACAAGACCGATACTTAGGCTACCCTTACAAAGAACCCCCACATATGGTTTGATCACGAAATAAGCCAATTAAAAACAACGGGAATCCTTACAAGGTTCAACAAGGTTATGAAGTTTAGAAGAAAGGGCTTTGGATCAAAAGGTCAAGATTTGAAGAAAAATGGCTCTTTCAAGAAGTTTGAACCTAGGCAAGAAAGGACCGAAAGGAAAGGGGTCCGATGTTTCGAGTGTGGTGGCATAGGTCACTTTGCCCTCGAATGTGCAAATCACAATGAGAGGAAAAAGGGAAAAGTGATGGCCGCCACTTGGAGTGGAAGTAATGATGACTCCATTGAGGGAGATGAGTCTTCAAGTGATGAAGAGCTCATGGCTAATCCCCTAGCTTTTGCCTCCTCTCATAAAAGCAAAAGTGCTAGTGAGAGAGAGGAAATGAGTCAAGAGGAAAAGGACTCAAGTGAAGAAGAAAGTGATTCCTCTTCTAACTCCATAAATGGATTTGTGGAGAAAAAGGTGCTTGCTAAATATCATGCCGAGTTTAATGATTTAGCAATCAAGAGCACAAGAAAGATCAAGATGTTGAGAGAAGAAAATCTTGAGCTTGCATCTCATAATGACCACTTAGGTGAACAAGTGGAAAAATTCAAGAAGATGGAAGATAAGCTAAGAGAGGAGTTAGTCTTATCTAGGAGGAATGAAGAAAGTCTAAAGAGGGAGGTTGAAGAAGTTAGAGATTCTATGACTAGGATGGATTTTAGCACCAAGAAGCTTGACCATATGCTTGGTGTTGGAAAGAGTCCATGTGACAAGAGGGGTCTTGGGTATGAAGATGACAAGAAGATCTCAACCTCTAACAAGACCGTGTTTGTCAAGGGTTTAAAGAGCGAAGAATCTTCATATGTGCAAATTCCTAGGAAGAAGTTAGAAGTAGGACAATGTTCAAATGCACAAGTGAAGATGGGGCCAAGAAGGCAAACTCAAGCTCAACCCCCTAGGGTCCCTCAAGCCAACATTCCTCCACAATTGGCTCACAAAGGAAAGAGACCTATCATGCAACCTCAAGCTAGGAAGCAATCTAGACCGGTTCAACAACGAAGAAGAATTGAACCCCTTCATCCACAAAGACAAGGACAAGGTATGATTCCTTATTTTACTCCTATATGTCACTTTTGTGGATTTGATAGTCATATTAGACCACATTGCTTTCGATATATAAAAATGTGCAAAACTAGAAGCATGATAGAGAAGAAAAAGAAAAGAGCCATGATGCATGTTCCTAGGAATGATAATATTATTATGCATGATCCTAGGACATCTAGAGCCCATGTACCAAAGACCACTAAGAAAGCTAAGATTGTTTCTAGGTGGATTAGAAAGAATGAAAATGTTTGCCATGTTGCTCAAATAGCCTTGAAGGCAAATTCTTCTAATTTTTGGTATTTAGATAGTGGGTGCTCTAGGCACATGACGGGAAACAAGAGTGTAAGGATTCCCGTTTTGTTGATTGGCTTATTTCGTGGTCAAACCACATGTTAGGGTTTTGAATGTAAGGGTAGTCTAAGTGATTAATGTTGAAGATCAAAGGCCCTTCCATGACCTCAAGATACAAGCACGCCAAAGGTATAATCTCTTGTGCTTGGTTTTCTTTGAAGAGAATTAGTAGCACACACACACTTAGCATTCTTGCTATGATTGCATATTTGCTTATTTTTATGTGCATCTCTTCACATGTCACTTTACACACTAGCACTTTGGTTAATATATCTTGTTGTGTGTATATGTGCCTCATAATTCGTTTCCCGACATTGTTCGGAAACGTCCGCGCTTGCACTAATGAGTGCTTGGTTTCGCGCGAAGACCGCCTATGGAGAATGCCCTTGGCTTCTCCTTGGTTTTCACCATTGTTGGTGATCGGCGGTTATGATCGGCGGCCTGGCCGCCGAATGAAACCGCCGTTTCAGTCCAGATTGGTCTGAAGCAATTATGCGGTCCAGATCGGCAGTCACAACCGCCGTTCGAAACCGCCGTTCATACCTAATCGATTTTAATCCCTCGGGTTTGATTTGGCGGTTGGATCGGCGGTCACGAAACCGCCGAATGAAACCGCCGTTAATGCTCTGTTCTTCACGAGCTCAATTCGGCGGTCGTAATCGGCGGCCTGGCCGCCGAACGGTGCGTTTCAGGGGCAAAATTGTCTTTTCACATGCCCAATTCTTGATGTCTATAAATATCTTATTTTCTCATTCTCTGATCAAGCTTCTTGAGTCATTAGAACCCTAAACATTCAAGAGAGATTTTTGAGAAAAAATCAAATCAAATCAAATCAAGAACTCATCTTTAAACACTCAAATCAAATCTCTTTTGCATCAAATTTCATATTTGATCTTCTATGCCTTCATAGAATTGATCCATGCATGGTTTTAAATCATCACATCTTATTTGGTATGTTCTTCACTAATTTCATATTACTTTAGTGTTTTTCATATTAATACATCTCTTTAATTACTTGTATGCTTTTGATTATATGCTAGATACAAGTTAGAGATTATTTGTGATGAAAATGATTGAGTGTTGATTGTGATAGCTAATTAGGTTTTTGTTTAATCTTGATTAGCTAAGCTATTTGACATGTCATTTAGCAATTGATATCTAGGGTTGATTAAATTGATTATATCATCATCCTAGATAAGCATCTAAGGTTACCTAGCCTTGTTTGTTATTTGAATATTCATATATATTCACATAGGTTGTTTCTCTTCATTGAGAAGTAAGTCTTGAGGCTAAGAGTGCTTAGACCTCAAGCAAATTGGAATAGGGTTGCTAATAAAGGCCCGCTGGGTAGAAGTGAGGGGTTACAGACCGGAGTGTTAGACGAGGTCTACATAGGTTGTAAACTTCATTTCAATTAGTGATTTCGAGTTCCGAGTGTGGTGCACTATACAGCCCGTGGTTTTTCCCAGTGATTGGGTTTCCACGTATACATCAAGTGTTATTTAAATTCCGCACTATATTACACTTGTATGTATCTTTGACTAGTAGGGGCATTTTCGTAAAATTGACTTGCATGCGAAAATTGGGTAATAATTAGATAAAATCTATTCACCCCCCCCCCCCCCCCCCCCCCTCTAGCTTTATATTAGAACACGCCTCTAATTTGTTTCAAAGAGTTTCTTCGAGACTCTTGTTATGGAGGAAGGAGGATATGTCACTTTTGGTGATTGATCCAAAAAGAAGGTTGTAGGGAAAGGAACCATTTCCGTTCCCGGATTACCCTCCTTATCCGATGTTTTATTTGTTGATGGCTTGAAAGCAAATTTAATAAGCATTTCACATCTAAGTGATGAAGGATATTCCGTCTTGTTTTGTAAAGATGATTGCTCGATCCTAAAGGCCGATGGACAAACCTTATTGAAAGGTATGAGATCTAGCGACAATTGCTATTGTCTTGAAGCTAGAATCGTCTCAAACAATGTGTCCATAGATGAGCAAATAGAGTTGTGGCATGAAAGACTTGTCCACATGAACTTTAGGGATCTACGGACCCTTGGAAAGTTCAATTGTGTGCGTGGCCTCCCTAAGCTTGGGAAGAAAGCCAATGGTGTTTGTGGATCTTGCCAACAAGGAAAGCAAACTAAAAGCATGCACAAAAAGAGTAAGTATCTCACCACCAAGGAGCCTCTTGAGCTTCTCCACATGGATCTCATGGGTCCTATGCAAACCGAGAGTTTAGGTGGAAAGAGATACATTTTTGTTTGTGTTGATGATTTCTCTAGATTTACATGGACATATTTTCTTAGAGAAAAATCCGAAACTTTTGATAAGTTTAAAATGCTTTGTACTAAAATACAAAATGAAATGAATTCTAACATTAAAAGCATTAAACGGATTAAAAGTGACCATGGGAGGGAATTTGAGAATGCCTCATTTGAAAGCTATTGCAATAGCTTAGGCATCTCCCATGAGTTCTCGGCTCATAGGACACCTCAACAAAATGGAGTTGTTGAGAGGAAGAATAGGGTCCTTCAAGAGATGGCCCGTGTGATGTTGCTTAGCAACAATGTCCCTTGGAACCTATGGGCCGAAGCCGTCAATACGGCTTGCTATATAGGGAATCGTGTTTTCCTAAGGCCCGGTACTAGAAACACCTCCTATGAGTTATGGAAAGGCAAGAGGCCAAATGTTAGCTACTTCCACACTTTTGGAAGCAAATGCTACATTTTGAATGACCGTGATCAACTTGGCAAATTCGATGCTAAGAGCGATGAGGGTATTTTTATTGGCTATGCCTTGAATAGTAGAGCCTATAGAGTTTTCAATTTAAAGACTCTAAGTGTTATGGAATCATCCAATGTCATATTTGATGATACTAGGCTCAAGTCTAATGATCATGAGGAGGAGATTATTTTTAGTGATGTTTCTCCTTTGGAGAAGGTTGTGGTGCCTCCTAATGTTGGGACATCAAATGTCAACAATGATGACACACAACCTATTGATAGAATTCCTCTCTTGGACTCTAAAGAACCCGCTCCATGGGTTAGGAAACTCCATGATAAAAAAGATATCATTGGAGAGGTTAATGAGGGTGTGAGGACTAGACGTCAACTTGCTAATCTTATTAGCTACACATGCTACACCTCTCAAATTGAACCCAAAAAGGTTGAAGAAGCCTTAAATGATGAATTTTGGGTTCTTGCCATGCAAGAAGAGCTAAACCAATTCGAAAGGAATGAGGTTTGGACTCTAGTTCCTAGGCCTAAGACCACTAATGTCATAGGCACTAAATGGATATTTAGGAACGAATCCGATGAGGATGGCAACATAGTGCGGAACAAGGCTAGACTTGTAGCACAAGGGTACTCTCAAATTGAGGGTATCGACTTAAAGGAGACATTTGCTTCCGTTGCCCGTTTAGAGTCTATTAGGCTTCTCTTGTCCATTTCTTGTGTGCACAAGTTCAAATTGCACCAAATGGATGTCAAGAGTGCCTTCCTCAATGGCTTCTTGCAAAAGGAAGTGTTTGTTGAACAACCCAAGGGGTTTGTGGATGCTCACCACCCCAACCATGTCTATCGCCTCAAAAAGGCTCTATATGGGTTGAAGCAAGCACCGAGGGCTTGGTATGAGCGCCTCACTCAATTTCTTGTTGACAATGACTACACACGTGGTAGTGTTGACAAGACACTATTCATCAAAAGAAACAATGATGAGCTTTTCATAGCTCAAATATATGTTGATGATATAGTGTTTGGCTCCACCAACAACACCAAGGTTCAACAATTTGTTGATGTTATGTCTCATGAATTTGAGATGAGTCTTGTTGGTGAGCTTAGTTACTTCCTAGGTTTGCAAATTAGGCAACTAGATGATGGGATTTTCATAACCCAAGCCAAATATGCCAAAAACCTAGTGAAGAAGTTTGGTCTTGAAAAAGCCAAACATTGTGATACACCCATGAGTACCACTTTGAAGCTAAGCAAGGATGCTAGTGATAAAAGTGTGGAACAAACGTTATATCGTGGCATGATAGGTAGCTTGCTTTATTTGACCGCAAGTAAGCCCGATATCTCCTTTAGTGTGGGTGTGTGTGCTAGGTTCCAAGCGGATCCTAAGGAGTCCCATCTCTCTTCCGTAAAGAGAATCATTCGCTATGTGAATGGGACATCCAACTATGGGATTTGGTACTCTTTTGACACTAATGCTAGTCTTGTAGGCTTTAGTGATGCGGATTGGGCAGGAAATTGTGATGATAGGAAGAGCACATCGAGCGGTTGCTTCTTTCTAGGCAACAACTTGGTGTCTTGGTTTTGCAAGAAGCAAAACTCGATTTCCTTGTCCACGGCCGAGGCCGAGTACATAGCCGCGGGGAGTGGATACACACAACTCCTATGGATGAAGCAAATGCTAGTGGACTACGGATTCAACCAAGGTACTCTCACTCTCTTTTGTGATAACATGAGTGCTATTAATATTTCCAAGAATCCGATACAACATTCTAGAACTAAGCATATTGACATCCGCCATCACTTCATTAGAGAGCTTGTTGAAAATAAATGCATAGTACTTGAACATGTAGGTACTAATGATCAACTTGCGGACTTATTTACTAAACCCTTAGATGCTACTAGATTAAAAACTCTTAGTAGATCTATTCGGATATGTCTTGTGAAGTGATGTTCTATGATTGACCCCATATGGGGAACTCTAGCAAAGAGAGCTATTTTGCATTCTTGTCACTTGCAAAAAAATTGAAATATCTTATGCCTCTTCTTTTAATTGGTTGAGTAAGCTTGGTTGCACATATGTATATATGTTTTCAATTCAATAAGTGTGAACCTTGCTTGTTTACAATCCATGTCATATTTATGTTCAAACATGCATTTTTGGACTAGGAGATGTTGTAGGAAGTATGATTTGAATGACCTATAGTTATCTCCATGACATGATGATTCTTATTAATAACATGCTAATGCCAAATAAAAAAGCATGAAATTCATATAACATGCTCACATGAAAAGCATGAATTGATGATTGCATATTCTTAAAATGCAAAACTTGTGTGAAAGCTTATGAGACTCAAAATGAATAAAGGATCTTGTATCCGTTCAAAGGAATTCTTATTCCAAATGTCTCTCTTTCCTTATTGGTTGAACATGGCTACTATCATACGGATATCTTATCCGGAAAAATCAAATAGGGTGCAAAGTCGCTCATACCATGTTTCACTTATAAAGTTGGATATAGTTGCTCATATATTAAAATCAAAAACTCTATATCCTTGCTTTTCTCATGACATTGGTGAAATTGGTTTGAATTCTAATTAGAACCCTTTGTCATTTGCTTTGCCAAATACCATTGTATTTTGGACTTGAATGCTATATGTCTTGTATGCAAAGCATGTTGGATTCACACATTTTCTTTCAAATAAATCTCATTGTTTCTCTCCAATTATTTGAGATGCATAAAGTGACTTATATTAATTATGCAAATCTTGCATGCTACTATCTCTCGTTGCTATGAGTGACCCGGTTGGGGCCTACTCCTTTGCCTATATCATGACAAAAAGGGGGAGTAGTATATGGTAAAGGGAGTTGCTTATTGGGGAGAACATTCATTGAGGGGGAGCATTGCATATACATACATTTCATAATGTTGTGCCTAAACTTTTAAAATGCAAATGCTTGTTTTTGTTCTCACTTGATTCATCTCACTTTTTACTTGTATTAGAAATGTTAGAAACTTTCTTTTCAGGGCTTGATTATTCTACAAGAGGTTAAAGACTTGAAGTTTTATTTTCTTATCTCTTTGTGTTGTAGAAAATCATAGTTGTCCCGTAGTTTCTATTTCTTTGTGAGGAATCAATGTGAGTGGTGGTTTTGTCACGAAATAGCCAAAGGGGGAGATTGTAAGGTTCCCATTTGTTGATTGGCTCTTTTCGTGGACAAACCACATCTTAGGGGTTCTTTGTAAGGGTAGCCTAGGTATCGATGCTATTGCTCAACCCCTTTGAAGACCTCATCTTGATAAGCACCGAAGGTAAATTTCTATGTGCTTACTTTTCTTTAAAGAAATTAGTTGCACACACACACTTAACATACATTGCTTATGTGTGCATTCTCTTCTCTTGCCACATTTCACACTTGCACTTATTTGTTATATTTTGTTGTGTGTAATTGTGTCTTGTTGTCTTGTAATTCGTTTCCCGATTGTCTTCGGAAACGTCCGCGCATGCACTAGAATGTGCTTGGTTTAGCGCGAGGACCACCTACAGAGAATGCCCTTGGCTTCTCCTTGGTTTTCACCTTTGTTGGTGATCGGCGGTTATGATCGGCGGCCTGGCCGCCGAATGAAACCGCCGTTTGCTTCCAGTAGTGTATGGAGCAATTCTGCGGTTATGATCGGCGGTCACGACCGCCGTTCGAAACCGTCGTTCAAGACCTGGTTGATTTTATCTCTCGGCCTAATTCGGCGGTTGAAACGGCAGTCCCGAATGAAACTGCCGTTTTCACACCTGATTGATTTTTAATCTCAGGTTTGATTCGGCGGTTGGATCGGAGGTCACGAAACCGCCGAATGAAACTGTCGTTGGTCCCCTGTTCTTCTCGGGCCAATTCGGCGGTTATGAACGGCGGCCTGGCCGCCGATTGAAACCGCCGATCAGTACGTTTCAGGGGCAAACTTGTCTTTTCACATGCTCTGTTTTTCATGCCTATAAATACATCACTTTCTCTTGTTCTGAATGTAACTCTTTGATCATCAAGAACCCTACTTTAAAAAGAGAGAGTTTTAAGAGAGAAAGCAATCAAGTTTGCTCATCAAACACTCAAACCAAAATCCATTTGCATCAAAGTTCATCTAGCATTCTCTAGCATATCTAGGCTGCTTGCTTGCATGGGTCTTTGATCATCACACTTGCTTTGGTAAGTTTTTCACTTTTATCATACATAATTAGTGTTTAATTTATTATGGCATCTCTTTTATTACTTGATTGTTCTTAGATTATAATCTAATATTCAAGATAGAGATTGTTGTGTTGATTTGATTGAGTGTTGTTTTTATGATAGATATCTAGGTTTCTCTAATCTATGATTATCTATGCTATTTGACATGCCATTTAGCTTTAATATCTAGGATTGTTTTTAATTGCATATTCATCATCTTAGATAAGCATATAGGATTTTCCTTGCTCTATGTTGCATTTGAATATTCATATATTCACTTAGGGTGTTAATCTTTTTTTAGAGAATTAAGTCTTGTGTTGTGACCGGGATTAGGTTGCTTAATTCGCAAGCAATCGGACTAGGTTCACTCATACCGGGATTAGGTAGGTGTGTGATTACTTCCGGGATTAGATTGTAATCGTTAACACATTTAGTGGATTCGAGGTTCGAGTGTGGCTTACTTACTAGCCCGTGGTTTTTCCCATGAGGGTTTCCACGTAAAAATCAAGTGTTATTTAATTTCCGCATTTTATACTTGATTTATTGCTTTATCTATTTAGGGGTAATTTCGTAATTTGGACTAACACGAAAAATTGGGTAAAAAGCTTAAAATCTATTCACCCCCCATCTAGATAGTTTTATACACACCGTGCTATAATTTGTTTCAGGCACAGTTCGGCTGCATGGCCTAAACCGAGAATTTAGAGAGTTGAATCCAGAGGAAAGGGGCCAAAAGCTGATCGTAAGTCAGAATTTCAATGCGATGGGAGAACCGGAAGGAGATAGGGACATACTCATACAGAGTTTGACCCGGGAAGTTCAGAATAATCGTCGACAGATGGATGCTTTGGTCAGGCGATATGGGCGTAATGAATTGTCGGACGACGAGACCGGAAGCCCTTTCACCAATGACAAACAGAAGAATAAAGCGCGGGATGGTCGGGATGGACGTCGAGCCTATGACCCAAAATCCGATCAACCGCGACAGAGGTTCCAGGGCAGGTATACAAACTATGCCCCGTTGAAAAAAGATCAAGAGGAAATTTTGGCAATCCTAGAAGAAAAGAACATGTCTAAAGAACCGCCAAAGCAATCCACGTATGCTCGGAGGGACACCACCAAGTATTGCAGGTTCCACAAGGAGAATGGGCACTAGACATCTAAGTGTTTTCAGCTAAGGGACCACATTGAAACCCTCATCAGGGAAGGACATTTGAAAGACATCGTCTTAAAAAAGGCTGACAGGGCGGACGGACAGAAGGATGGCCGACAGGACGGACGGGCAAGAAAGCCTAGTCCCAAGAAAGCTGAGGATGAAGGAGCAATCAATACTATCTTTGGGGGACCAGCGACTGGCAAGAGTAATAGGGAAAGGAACCAGGAAATCCGGGAGGCCGTGGAAGCACGAAGAGACCTAGACATCAATTCTATTGAACCTGACCCGAAGAGATTCAAGGAAGGCTGGGACCCGATCATATTCACAGAAGCCGATTCATATGGAGTTGATGTTAGGCCGAACGACGCACTGGTGATCAGCGCACGGATTGGTCATAGAGAGGTTCATCGGATTTTGATTGACAATGGAAGCTCAATAGATATTCTAAGTGCAGAAGTGTATGACCAGTTGAGGCTAGATAGGAAAGACCTACAACCATTTCCCATACCCCTTAGAGGATTTGGAGGAGTCGAAGTAAGGTCACTTGGCACGGTGAAGTTACCCGTGAAGGTCGGGCAGGCTCCTTGCCAAAAAACAGTGCTACTTGACTTTGTGGTGGTGGATACAGAAAATTGGCCATACAACGCCTTATTGGGCCGACCATTCTTAAATAAAGCCAAAGCAGTGACTGCAACCTACGCCCTCATGATGAAGTTCCCGACAGAGTATGGGGTAGGAGTGATCAAGGGATCACAGGAAATGGCCCGAATGGCAAATTTGTCAGTTTATAAAGATAGGGAAGTACACCAGATGTACGCGGTTACAGCCGAGCAAGAGGTTGGTGAACTTGAAGAGCAAGCAGAGGTGCCGAGAGAATTTGAGTTGGATCCCAGAGAGGAACCTGAGGCGAAGAAAGATGAGCCGATCGAAGAAGTGGCACTGGATCCAGAAGACCCAAGTAGGACAGTCAAGGTAGCGGCAAGTTTAAATGTACATGTCAAAACCCAACTTGTCACGCTACTGAGAGAGTACAAGGACGTTTTTGCTTGGAGCCACGAAGATATGCTGGGGATAGACCCGAAGGTGATATCACATGGTCTCTCCATCAACCCAGAGTTCCACCCGGTGAAGCAGAAAATGCGGCTGTTCAACCCCGAAAGGAGTACAGCTATTAAAAATGAAGTAAAAAAGTTACTTACCGCAGGGTCGATAAGGGAAGTCAAGTACCCGGAATGGGTGGCCAATGTGGTGCTGGTAAAGAAAAAGAACAACCAGTGGAGGATGTGTGTGGATTTCACGGATTTAAACAAGGCCTGCCCGAAGGACAGCTTCCCACTACCAAGGATCGACCAACTAGTGGATGCAACAACAGGGCACGAACTGTTAAGCTTCATGGATGCTTACTCGGGGTACAATCAGATCCGAATGAGTAAAGCCGACGAAGAGAAAACGGCATTCACCACATACCAGGGGTTGTATTGCTATAAGGTGATGCCATTCGGATTGAAGAATGCCGGGGCAACGTACCAGAGGTTAGTGAATAGGATATTCGCGCCCGGCAGATTAGGAAGAACATGGAGGTCTATATAGATGACATGCTGACCAAGAGTGTTACGGCAGAGAGGCACGCGGAAGATCTAAAAAAAACCTTTAAAGTTCTAAGAAGGTATGAGATGAAACTTAACCCGAACAAATGTGCGTTTGGGGTACCATCGGGTAGGTTTCTCGGCTTCCAGGTGCATCAGAGGGGAATCGAAGTGAACCCCAAGAAGATCAAAGCATTAGAAGAGATGGCTTCGCCAAAAACGCTGAAGGACGTACAGAGGCTGACGGGATGTCTCGCATCACTTAACCGATTTATAGCAAAATCAACAGACAGATGCGCCCCGTTCTTTAAAGTAATAAAGAAAGGAAAAGGGCTCAAGTGGAACAAAGAATGTGAAGCAGCCTTCCAGAAGTTGAAAGATTACTTAGGGCGAGCACCCATCCTCTCAAAGCCAGTAGCTGGAGAGACATTATACCTATACCTCTCGGTCACAGAAGTGGCAACAAGCTCGGTGTTGATCCGAATGGAGGAAGGAATACAGAGACCAGTGTATTACACTAGCAAGGCGTTGCTGCCCGCAGAGACAAGGTATTCACCGGCAGAAAAGATAGCTCTAACCTTGATCACGGCAGCCAGGAAGCTAAGGCCATATTTCCAAGCGCATACAATAAAGGTGTACACCGATTGTCCGCTAAAGCTCATCTTGCAAAAGCCCGAACTGTCAGGTAGGCTGACTAAATAGGCGGTAGAGTTGAGCGAATTCGACATCAAATACACCCCAAAAGCCGCAGTCAAGGGGCAGGCAGTGTCAGATTTTATAGTGGAATTCACTAGGCCAGATACCGAAGTAAGAAGAATGATGGAAGGAAAACAGGAGAATAGTTCCCGATGGAGGTTGCATGTAGATGGATCATCGAACACCCATGGCAGCGGGGCCGGGATAGTCATAACAACCCCGGAGGGAGACGCTGTAGAGTGCGCCATGAGGTTCGATTTCAAAGCAACCAACAACCAACAACCAACAACCAAGCAGAATATGAAGCTTTATTGGCTGGCTTGAGGGTCTGTATAGCGTTAGAAGTAGATGAGTTGGAGATTTACAGTGATTCACAAGTTGTGGTTAACCAGGTATTGGATGAATACCAGGCAAGGGAGGAACACATGATAGCTTACCTGGACATTGCAAAGAAACTGCTCAGAAAATTTAAAATGTACAAGATTTTTCAGATTCCTCGGGAAAAAAACGAGAAAGTAGACGCTTTGTCCAAATTAGCTTCAGCCACCATGAGTATCAGGTCCAAAGCGATACCGGTGGCGCACCTGACTAGGCCGAGTACAGCAGAATCTGAGGAAGGCATGGTGTCAGAGATTCGACCAGTTCAAGACGACTGGACCACACAGCTCAGAAAGTATTTGGAGGAAAACATTCTACCCGAGGATGCTGTGGAAGTAAAACGTGTCAAGTACAGGTCAACCCGGTACACAATTCTGAGAGGCGAATTGTACAGAAGAGGGTTCTCAAAGGTGCTACAAAGGTGTATCACCAGCAAAGAAACAAAAAATATCCTGGAGGATGTTCACAGTGGAGTATGCGGGAACCATACTGGGGGTAAGAGTCTGGCGCATAAAGTACTTAGGCAAGGATTCTATTGGCCAACTTTGTTTACAGAGGCACAGCGATTCGCGGAGAGCTGTGAGACATGCCAGAGAATAGCAAACGATATTCAGCAACCTCCGGAATTGCTCAGAAGCTTAACTTCACCTTGGCCCTTTGCCATATGGGGCCTCGACCTGATAGGACCAATGCCCACTGGAACAAAGGGGGGCGCGAAGCATGCTATTGTGGCAGTCGACTACTTTACTAAATGGGCGGAAGCAGAAGCTCTCGTGCACATCACTGAGGCAAACACCACCAGCTTTGTCAGAAAGAACATAATATATAGATTTGGGATCCCGAGCATCATCATAACAGACAATGGGACCCAATTCGACAATAGCAAGTTCAGAAAAATCTGCGAAGAGTATAAGATCATAAACTACTATACGTCACCTGCTCATCCTCAAACCAATGGCCAGACCGAAGCTGTGAACAAGGTGATCAAGCACATGCTAAAGTCAAAGTTGGAAGCCAAGAAAGGCAGCTGGGCGGACAAGCTACCAGAGGTGCTATGGGCATATCGAACAACTGTAAGGTCATCCACAGGGGAGACTCCTTTTGCGTTAGCATTCAAGACAGAGGCCGTTATCCCAGCAGAAATAAGTTTTACATCGCCCAGGGTACAACTATACAGCCCCGAGCACAATGTTAACATGCTACAGTAAAACCTAGAGGAGCTTGAAGAAGTCAGGGATGCAGCACAAGTGCGAAACACCGCATACCAGCAAAGGGCTGCGAGGTACTATAATTCCCATGTTCGCGTGCATAGATTCCAGCTTGGAGATTTAGTGTTAAGAAGAGTATCCCCGAATACCAAAGACAGGTCGGCAGGATCCCTCGCCGACAAATGGGAGGGACCTTACATCGTCAAGGGAGTCGCGGGGCACGGGGCGTACATGATAGCCCGACCAGGGGGGAGCCTAGTGCCCTGACCATGCAATGCCCAGTACCTCAAGATTTTCTACCTCTAAGGAACTCATCTCAATGTTTATGTTAATTCAGTTTGTTTTTTGTCCTATTTTAGCTTTACATCAATTGTTTCAAATTCATTTGATTTTCTAATAAAGTTCATTTACCAATAAAGAGGTTATTCATTGAAGTCGATGAGTCTCATGATCAAAGGTATTCCATGGCCAGTGAACAAACAACAGCCACTTAATAGTTGGCCAAACAAACGCAAAAAATAATTCGGGCGCTACAAAGCCGTGAGAGAGCGGACGAATAGTGCTTGAAGGGCAAAGAAGCTAAAGTAGCACGCCCGCCTAGTTAAGATAGTGCAAACGCGCTTCTTAGCAAAAAGGCAAAACCAAGGCACCAGGGTAACTGGAAAATTGCTCGGAGCGCCGTCAGAAAAACTGGTGAGATGCGTAGCTGTGTTGGCCGGTACAGAGTACCCCAACGATTCTGTAAAACCTTGCACAGACAAAACCGAGCGACGTCCTAGGTGACTTGTGTAAGGACCTCAACGTATGGTCGGGGTGAGCCTCGACGTAACATCTAGGTAAAACCTAAATAGGTTAAAAAGAAAAACACCGGTTGAATAAGATACTCGGCCACATTAGTTACCAGTTTAATAAGACACTCGGCTAAGATCGGTTAGTTGCCAGTTAAATAAGATACTTGGCCAAATTAATTGCCAGTTAAATAAGATACTTGGCTAGACTGGCTAAGCGACCAGTTAAGAAAGCACTCGAAAATAAGAAAGCAGAACGGTAAGAATGAAAATTCACATATGTAAGGATAATACAAAAAATCGTTACAAAAGTACAGAAGAAAAATCAAGAAGATGGTGCTGGGGGTTGTGAGCTCATCACGTACTCGCTGAGGAGGCTGTCTTCAGAAGGCCTCACAATCACATCTTCTTCTTCATCGTCATTCATCCAGGCGCTATAATCCATCCCAAGGAGGGGACCAACATCAGGATTCTCACCATCGATCCCCGCTTTCTGACAAGCGTGAAAAGTAGAGAAGGAATCAGTGGTGGGAACCTCCAGATGCATAGGATGTGGCACCTTACCTTTACTTCTGCAATATGCTCGCCACTCTTTCATCTGGATCCGAAAAGACTCCAGAGACGTATCCACATGCTTCTTGATCGAAATGCTCCAGTTGGCCCTGGCCCGGTCGGTTGCCCTGCTCTTCATCTTGAAGAATTCTCCAGCCGAGACCATTCCTCGTTGGAACTCACTAAGAAGCAAAGCATCATAGGCTGGAGATCGTTTAAAGCGGTCGACCCCCTATATCTCCAACTCCAGCCTAGCTTCCTTGGATAGAGATTTGACTGTCAAGGCCTGACGCTCCAAGTCTTCTATTCGGTGTTCATAAGAAGTTTTTACATCCTCAGCGGCCTGCTCGGCCTGGAGCAAAGCTTTTTGGGTGGATGACAACTGATCTTGCAGGGTTGTGGCCTTCTCAGCAGCAAAAGACGTTTTCTGTTCAGCCTCCATCTGACGAACCAGGCATTGATCTAGGAGCACCTGACTTGATCTAGCCCCCTCTTGACAAGCTAACTCAGCCCGAGAGCGATGGTCCTCACTTTCCTTCAGTTTGGCTTCTAGCTGTCTTATTCTTTCTGCCTGGGCTTCACCAGTCTGGCAAGCCCCGGATATTTCGGCCACCATCTGCAGCAAATCAACAGCAAAAGGGGGTGAAGTAACAAAAAAAGAAGAAAAATATAAAATTATTCATATAAACAAGGCGTTACTCACATAGGAAGCACTGTTGAAGAAGTTGCAAAGCCGATCGGACACGGTTCCAGCCCTGAAGTGACTCCAATGATCCTCCCCAATATAGGCTCGGCCTGAAGCCATAGCCCTCAGCATAGTCTCGGGGGTAGGATCATCTGTCTGGGTCAAGGGGCCCAAACCACCCACGCAAGTTTCAGGGAGCCTGGCAGTCGAGGCCACCCGAGGAGAGCTAGCGGAGCCGCCAACACTGTCCTTGATCTGGTCCCGTGGAGGGGTCATATCCGTTTTTCTCCCAACCTCTGCTCCCCCCTCATCACTTAAAGATGAATCAACATATGCAACAACTCGGGGGATCTTGGGGGTAGGGCAACCAGGAGAAAACGAGGCTTTTCTCTTTCCAGATTGCCTCCCGTGAGAATTCAAGTCAGCAGCAAGATCTTCAGAATCCGGATCGGGATGCCCCATTTCGACACCGCTGACCCCAAGAGGAGTAGGAATTGGCTCGGTAGGAGTCGAAGTCTCCGAAGCCATCACGCCCAAGTGTTCCCCAGCTACTTCAGTACCCTGGAATGTAGCACTTGGCGTGTTTGCAGCAGAGCGGGGGGAGTTGTCTCCAAGGGAGAAAGCCGCTGGCTCGGGCTTAGAGGCAGGCTTAGGGGAGTGCCCAGCCTTCTCTTTTCCCTTAGAAGAAGAAGGACCCGCTTGATTGTCCTGCCCAGTAGCAGTCCTACTTGCTCCAAAGTGGGTCCTACTTGCTCCAAAGCCCTCTGGATCGTCCACAGCCCCTGTTGAATATGCGGTCATTTCTTGACCATGGGTCTCCTCGGGCACATAATCGGGCACTCCCTCTTCATCATCTCCCTCGAGAGGATTCTCGGGAACACTCTCGTCAGAGTCACCCTCGGGAGGAGCTATCCCAGTATCTCGCTGGCGAAGAGCCGCTCTTCGGCTCGCCTCCACGATGCCTTTTATCCGGCGTGCCTGAGCATCGCAGACTATGTCTACGTCGAACACTTAGAAAAAAAAAAAAAAAAAAAAAAAAAAGGAAATGGAAGGTGTTTTCTCGAGTCAGTAAGCTGATTCAAAAGACAGAATACAAGAATAACCGGGGAAAGCTTATAAAAACTTACGACGTTTGCGGTGTGCAGAAATCTGGGGAAAAATGCGAGCTTTAATCATTTTCGCCTCGTTGAAGAGATAAGGCATGCCCCTCTTTTCCAAAGGGTGAACGGCTGCCCGAGCCAAAGTCTTCAGCTCCTCGTCGGTGAAGGCAAGAGTCATATGGTTCCACTGAGGCGAACAAAAGTATCGAGGAAACCTACAAGTCACCCGAGTGCCATCAAGATCAAAACTAATTGATTGGCCCCATTGTCCTCCCACGAAGAACCAGCTGTTCTTCCAAAATTTATTTGAAGTAGGGAAGCCCCAAACGAACCCCTTCATCTTCTCGTCAGTGGTCAGTTCAATGTCACTCTTAACCACTACGTCTTTAAGGATCCAGAGCTCGGGCTGGTTTGATTGAAGAAAATAAACCCCCGTCTTCCCCACGGGCCTCAGCGTGTAAAAGTGCCAGATTTCGCAAGGTGTGGGAGGTGGCCACTTTATCCTATGCCACATGCACATCAAAATCCGGTAGCTGTTTGGGGTTAGCTACGCAGGGGCAAGCCGAGCCTCAGCCAAAAACCAGGTGATGAATGGCTTAAGGGGAAGAGTAACACCGCAAGTAAGCATCGCCCCATAGATTGCAATGTGGCCAGGTGGGGGGTTCCATGCAGCTCGACCGTCAAAAGGAACCAGCGAAACCATGTTGCTGTCCAGGTCGAAGCGTCCCATATACTTTTCTATCTCTTCGGGGCCGACCACGTTCGGCTCGACATCATAGGCACATATCCGCTCGACAGAGAAAGGGATGCAAGCGGCCCTATGCTCCTCTTCAATATCACTCTTAATTACCTTTTGGGTCCCGACTCGGCTCTCCAGGGGATCTTTTTTACGAGTACTCATCCTCTTCCCAACTAGTCTCCACGACCGAGTATCAGTACGAATGGAAAAAGAAGAATCTGGCTGAGCTTCAGGCTGATAAGAGTCAGGCCGCAATGAATTCGAAGAAACGGAGGGAATCTCTGAAGTAGGAGGAACTTCAGAAGTAGCAGGTCCTTCACGAAAAAGCCCTAAAACGTCGGCGTCTAAAAATTGAGGTTGATCAGGAAGAAGGTCTCCTAGCAACCTGTGGACAACCGTGGCAAGAAAAACATCACCTTGTTCAATAGCAATCATACCAACAGTAAAAAGACGATTCCTAGCAGCAGGATCCATAAGAACTAACCTTGATATATCATAAAATTGGAGCAACGCAAACTGCAGATGAATGATCTTCAAGAAAAGATCCGGGTTTTGAGGTCGAGGATCTTGGCAAAAACTGAGAAATGAGTGGCTAAACCCAGATAACTCAAAGAGAAGTAGCAGAGGCAAGTGAACTTCTTTCAAGAAGAGAAAAGAAAAATAGCAAGGGATTTTTTGCAGAGAAGAGAAAAGGATTTTTTTTCTCACGAAGCGTCAAGCTGGTATATATAGGCAGTACCGGTTTCAAAAAAAAATTGAAACCCTAGAGAGGGTAGGTGAAGAAGCGGGAAAACACAGAGGCAAGGGGAGTGACGTGGGTTATGTACGAATGAACAGAAAGGTCGTGTCCCATTAATGCCTCTTACCACGACCAAGCAAAAGGGGACAGGTGGCAAGCAGAGAGAGCCTTGAGCCGCCGTCAGGAAGTCAGTGTGTCACCATCAAAAGATTTCTGGATAGTGGGCGGATCAAGCATGTGTGGACATAATTGAGACACGTCAGCAATACTTCAAATCAAACGAGGATACTGAAAACCAACATTAATATGAAAGACGACAAATGAAAACAAGTCGTGAACAGAGGTTAAATATTTGTCCCGAGCAAGCGGTATTCGGCTCAAACATTTAAGGGGGTATTGTTATAGGTAAAAATCGTCATAAAGGACACGTCACCCCCATGAAGAAGCCACGTAAGCAAGAGCCAGGAAAAGTCAACTCGAAAGGGGAAAATCCCTCGAGTAACCCACTCGACTGAAACCAAAGTAACCCGATTACAAACAAAAAGAACCAGCTCAGGCAACACCACCTACTCGGGCATACTCGGGAATCAATAGGAAGAGATGACAACGGAAACTCACTTCCCAAATACATGGAAGGAATCAGCAGTAAGCACCTCCACCATACGCAGCAGTGTAACCCTTCAGAGTTTAACAAGGAAACAAACAGGCCTCCCGCGAATCAAGGAGAATGAATCCTTCCCAAACTCGGATTCAGCCAAAACAGGAAACATATCACGCCCAAGAAAGAAACAGAATCCGACTAGGACTGGGATTCCGCTCAAGACTTGGGCGCCACGACACCAAACCCTAGCGGCATCCCCAAACCCTAGAAGCAACATGTATAAATACCCTTTGTAACGCATAAGAGAGGGATCGATCTTTTTTATCATAAGAGAGACCCGAGCGTATTTTGTAATCAATTTTATATAGTGGATTTTGGCTTCGTTGCTTAGGCAACAACCCGTGGACGTTTCTCCGATCATCGGAGTTTTACCACGTATTTCTTGCTCATTATTTTTACAGTATTAAGATTCAAACTATTATCATTCGTAAACGTGATCTCCAATCATCGATTGAGTGTTGACGAAAAATCACTGTCAACACTTTTTCTTTTTCTTTTTTTGAATTTTTGAATTTTTGAATTTTTGAATTTTTGAAGTCAATTCTTAATCTCAATCGTTCAACTTTGTGATGGACAGTTGGAGATCTATTTATAAAAACAAGTTTTTTTTTTCTAAAAATAAGGGTTAATTATTTCAAAAAAAAAATTTCCAAAGAGATTTTTTTATTATTATTTCGTGATATAAGGGGCATTTTGGTCATTTACATTTTATTGTTATTAATTTTTTTAATTAATATTAAAGGGGCATTTTGTTATTTTTAACGGTCTAAATTGGTCAATGGTTAAGTTTGATCAAGTTTAACTAACGATAGGAGAGGTGAGTGTTTATTAATGATAAAGTTGTTTCTGAGTGTAAAAGGGAATACCTCAAGGGAGTTTGGCACAATTTGTTCTTTTTTTACAAGAAAAAATTTAATTTGAGTACACATTAAATTTGTATTGGTTGTCCATTTGAATTCCACTAGTATTAATTTTATAAGGTTGAAGGGAAAAGTGGTCCTTGTAACTCAGTTAATAAACATAGAGGGAAAATTGTCTTTTAAGTTTTACCTCTCTTGTTAGCTTTGAGTCTTTGACCATTAAATATTCAGTCACATTGACCAAATTGATGTGTTGTTTTTAAATAATTAAGGAGCAGGCAAACTAAAAATTGATAAATTGATTAAAAAAAGAAAAAAACAAAGAAAAAAAAAGATACATTACGACAAAACTTAGGGACCCAAATGAAATTCTTTCATATATTAATATATAATTTTTAAATTAGGACAAAGTTAATTCTATATTTCAATATACTAAATTCCTTATATTTTTGGTTATCAGCTTTAGAGCATCTCCAATGCAAAAATGGTTTGTATACCAAAAATCGTTGACATGACAACAATGTTAAAAAACTTGGTTCCTATGTGACATAAAAATAGACTTGATAGACAATCAACTCAAAATTTGGTCTCCAATGCTTCTGTTTAAAACACATTTATTTTTAATAACGTGTTCAATTTTTTTTCTTTTTTTCTTTTTTATTTTATTTCCTTACCAAATATAGATGAAAAATTAATGTTAATTTTAAACACTTGCGGAATCAACTGAAAAAATAGTTGGCCATCTGAAAGTAGACGGTCATGTTGACAATGTCTAATATTTTTTTTGCCACATCATTATGAGGTTGAATATGCACAGTTACATTGGAGATACATTTTTTAATAGACTATTTATTTATCATATATGGCATATATTTTTTTACAAGTGACTCTTGCATTGGATATGCTCTTACAATGTCCTAAATTCGAATTGCTACCGCCACTGTAGGTGGTATATCAACTAAATTCCTGTAATAGAACACGCGAAGCATTACCTTTAAAGAACTTACCATTTATTTCAATAAATTGGTAAATTATAAAGAGGAATCATAATTGTAATTACGTACAATATGAGACTCAAAGATCTTGGAAATTGTATCTCATTTGAACAAAGTTGGTTAAATAGCTAAACTTGGAAATCGAATATAATAAAGTCTTAGGACCATATTGGTTTTGTTAAATTATTTTACCATATTGGTATTGTTAAATTATTTTATAATTTTGACATTAAATAATGTTTGGAAATATGTCAAGTTTTAACCATGATTTTAAAGAGGTAGAGCAATTATGAAATATTCTATTTCAGCATTTAATGAATCTTTTAAAATACCTTTATTATCCTTACGAAATCAAATTAAAATCATTTATACCTCATTTCATCTTAAAATTAAATATTCTATTTGAATATTGATTTGATTTATAAAAGCTTTTAAAATATTATTATTGTTTTTATGGAATTGTTTTTTCTAATTTAATTTTTTATTTAATTTATATAATTAAAGAAAAAAAAATTATGTTCTAAAATCATGTCTATTATAGTCGGTGTAACAAATCTCATCACTTTTACAATAAAATGACTAAGCATATGTATAATGTTTTAAAGCTATACAGTAATTTTAAAAACAATACAAAACTAGCTCTTATATGAAAAATATTAATCAAGAAAGCAATGGAATAATTAATTCAAAATTACTTAGTGTGAAAATAATATTCATTCACTCAATTTAAAGTAGACATCTTAATATATTATAGGTAAATGAAATGTTTATTTCATATCGTTGATAGATAAAGAAGAATATATCTTAATCACCACCGGGTCCACCACAAATGCAAAGACATGTATGATCTAAACACTTGTTGCAGATAGGAAGTGGACATTTGCAGTCAGAATCGATATTACAATCTTCGAAGGCATCGTCTAAGATGGTCTGAACGTTGCAGCTACACTGTCTCTCGATACAGTGAGGATTACGGCCTTGCTTGCACTGATATTCTTTGCATCCTTCGTTGTTGTGGCATGACACAGAAACCTGTGCTTCAACAACTAACAAATCTGTCAAATGCCAACATCATACCAATTTGTTAGTAGTCGGTGTGTTTACGGAATATATTTTCTTTCAATACTTTACAATATAAGATATAATAAAAAATTTGTTTAACTATTTAAAAAACACTTTATATGAGTAATCGTATATACATTGTAAAAGAAGTACATAATTATTACTAACTACATTATATATATAGAAGAAGAGAGAGACTAACAAGATGCTGTGAACAAAAGAATAGCCAAGAACACAATCTTAGAAGAGCGTTTATCCATATTTTATATTTGTGTGTTTCAATTCCTCTGTATCTTATATGAATAGTTATAACATATACACCAAGTTGGGATCCTTAAACATGATTCAGAATATGAGTAAATATATAAATGCTGATGAGAGACTTAATAAATATAGGTTATAATTATCATAATGATATTTATATATGGTATAAAATCAGATACAGGGGATCCTGATTATGAGTTGATAATCCTAAAAAGATAATATATATAAATACATAAAGATGAGAGCCTTAATATATTTAGGTTATAATTATCATAATAATATTTATATATGGTATAAAATATAATTTTTATTTATGGTAAAAAATCAGGTACAATAATTCAGAATGATAACCCTAAGACCATCTTCAATACATATGCCAATGTCAATGCCAAATTTGGCACAAAATATAGTTAAATGTTATATTTGACACGTCATTTTAGCATTGTACTCCAATACAAAATTCTATTTGATATGCTATTTTTTTTTTTAATTATTTAAAATTATAAAAGTTAACAAATACAACCAATGCATTAAATATTTTGTTAGAATTGTTTCAATCTTAATTTTCCCTACCAAATTTGTTAAATTTTTATTATTTAAAATTAAAAAGTCAATAAATACGACTACATTTATTGCTGTGCCAAATTTTGCATATGTTATACAATGTGCCAAAATTTGGCATAGCTTTTAGTATTGCATTGGAATATGTTTTTTTTACTTTATGCTAAATTATAGCATTGGCACAAAGATTTAGCATTGCATTGAAGATGATCTAAGAATATATATATATATATATATATATATCTTATAATTATAATATAATATAAAATCTAGTATGATAAAGGATTTAAAATAGGGTGGCTCTATTATCAATCATAAAATATCTCGTTACACCTATTTTTCTTCCTACAACATATTAAAATATTAAAATTATTAATTTTACATCATACACCCTTCAAAATACCAAACCTGTCATTTATGTACTTTTTATAAATTGAAACTTTTTTTTTTCTCATTGCTCCCTTACTGTTAAGAACAATTGTGTGTGCATCAAATATATATATATATATATACTGAAGATGAAGCTCACTGGTACAATGCCTCGGAAAATTCTTGGCATAACAACAATATCAAGTTTCCTAAGTCTATCTAATAACCTTCATCAATGGAAATATACAATCAATTTAGGAGAAATTGGACAGTCAATAATTTGAGAGCCAGAAGTAAATGTCTAATAATTTGAAATTCAAAAAAAAAAAAAAAGTATTAAATAGTCAATTAAGAATTAAAAATGGAGGAATCACCATCAATTGTCTCATTTGTAGCTACATTAGGACCAATTATTACTATTATTAGGGTTTATCATATGAGTGGCGATATTTGCACCCCTCAAAAACTGTATGCACACACCAAATTAGTATAAGAGCTTCTCCTTACAATCCACAAATTATCTATTCACACTCCAATTTATTTTTTTTTATTAATGACAATTTTAACCTAAATTAAAATTACTAAACAAGACAAAAAAAAAAAAATTAAAGACACTCCAAGCTAATTAAATCATTTGATTAAATATTACGTATTAAACTCTCTCTCCTAAATCTATTATTACAATATTAAACACTCTCTTCTAATTAATCTCTCTCCATTTTTCAAAAAAAAAAGTCATATTTCCATATTTTCCTAATCAATCTCTGATTAATAGTTAAAGAAAAAAAAAACTTATGAATATTTTAGTTTATTACTATTAGTAATATATATATATTAAAAAGTCAATTTTCAAAAAAAAAAAAAACAAAAAAAAAAAGATATATGAAAGCTTGAATTGTTTCAACTAGATTCGATTAAACTTAGAATTTCTAAGACTAATGAAAGAATTAAAGTTCTCTAGGCAATCGATTTTTTTTTTTAAGTATATACATACATATGGTTTCTAAAAATCAAACTTATTAGTAAGTTTTTTTTTTTTCTTGACTGTTAGTCTTAGGGCCAGTTTGGTATTGTTGTAACTTTTATAATAATCACTGTTAGCTATGCTGAAAAAATAATCAGCTGTGAAGTTAATCAGCAAATATTTGGATAATTAAACTTTTAAAACTACTGTATAGCTCAAAAGCAGTATACATATGTTTAGTAATTTTATTTTAAAAGTGCTAAAATTAGTTACAATGACTAAAATAGACATGATTTTATAACTTTAATTCATTTCTTTCATTAATTATATTATATTAAATCAATATTTAAGTAGAATATTTAAATTGGAAAAAAAAATTCATAAGAACAATAAAAATATTTTTAAAAGATTTTATAAATCAAATCAATATTTAATTAGAATCTTTAATTTTTAGATGAAATAAGGTAGTAAATGATTTTAATTTGATTTCATAAGGATAATAACGATATTTTAAAAGATTCATTAAATACTGAAATAGATTATTTCATAATTACTTATAAAAAGTAATCTCTCACCTACTTCTCAAAATCACTGTCAAAACTTGTCAGATTATCAATTAATCACTTTTGGAAGTTTTACCAAACATCATTTTATGCCAAAATTATAAAATAAGCTGATTTTAACTTCTCAAAAGCAATACCAAACTGGCCCTTACTTGAGAAAAAATGGAGACAGAAAATTAGAGATATGTATTAGAGGAGAGAGAGTTTAATATGGTAATTAAAAATTTAGGAGAGAGTATTTAATATGAAATAATTAATCTAATAATTTATGAGAGATAATTTCTTTTTTTAATAATTTAATTCAAAAAAGATAAAAAGAATAATCTTGTAACAAAATGGAGTGTCTTCAAAATTTTTTAAAATTTAAATTTTGAGAATGGAGTGTTTTTAGAAAAGAAGTAAAAAGAAAATATTTGATTGTCAAAAAAAGCTCTCAATTAATATATACATTTTTTGAAAATCTAATAATACCCTTTAGTAAAATTACTAGTAACACTAAATTGTTTGTAAGTACATCCATCAATAATTATTAATTATTTTCCAATTTTAATATTTTGTGAAAAAAAAAATTTCCTTTTAATGATTTGATTTTGATATTAACAATTAACATATATCATTAAAAATTCTTTCCATTTTCTTAAACCCTAAATTCTCTTTTAAAATATAATTATAAATATATTTTCAATTTCTTTTAAGGAAATAAAAATTGATTACTAGAGAATGAATCAAAATTTTCCAAAGTTGGTTGTAAAAAAACATGTTTTAAATTATTTTTATTAGAAGAACAAAATCATTATAAATTGTTTTCTCTATAATATTTGTATTTTTTTTTTTAATTGCATTAAACACTTTTCTACTTCCAAATCAATTAATAATTTATAATGATTATCAAAGATCTTGGAAATTGTATCTAATTTGAACAAAGTTGGTAAAATATCTAGACTTGGAAATCGAATATGATAAAGTCTTAGGACCATATTCGTATTGCATTTTGAAAAGTTAAAATTAAATTATTTTATAATTTTAATATAAAATAATTTTTTATAATACTTTCAAAAGTGATTAATAGATAATCTATCAAGTTTTAACATTGATTTTAAGGAGATAGAGCGATTATGGAATAATCTATTTTAACATTTAATGAATCTTTTAAAATATTTTTATTATCTTTATGAAATCAAATTAAAATCATTTATACCTCATTTCATCTTAAAATTAAATATTCTACTTGAATATTGATTTGATTTATAAAAGCTTTTAAAATATTATTATTATTCTTATGGAATTGTTTTTTCTAATTTAATTTTTTATTTAATTTATATAATTAAAGAAAAAAAAAATTTGTTCTAAAATCATGTCTATTATAGTCGATATAACTAATCTCATCACTTTTACAATAAAATTACTAAACATATATGTTAGGTTCTTGTACCTATCAAGAACCTATAACACCTTCCTGTTAACAACTCAATAGTAGTAAGATTTACTTACAAACAGGCAAGAATAATAATCCAATCTACCAACTAAAACCAGATTAAGAAATATATCTAAACAATATAGAAAGTATAAGCAGAGTAAAGAAAAGAGACAAGAAATTTATCGTGGTTCGGCTAAATAAAGCCTACATCCACGTTGAGCCACTTTGAAGAGACTCTGTCACTATATGTAGTATTCTTTATAGCCTTAATCTACCCAGAAGAAATACACAATAAGCTCTCAAAAGGAGCCCAGAAAACCAGAACATAATCACTTAACCAGAGCAACCTATAGCAAACCCTAAACCTGAGATACAACCCATAAAAGCTCACAAGTTACATCAATAGAACCACCACACTCAGATCTCTCTTTTTCTCTTCTAACACTCTTACATATTCATAGCAGAGAACCTTGATATCCACAATGAACACCAAGAACACAAGAAGAAAAATACAAAGAGAAAAGCTTCTGGAAACAAACGAAAAACCCTAGAAATCAAAAACTGATTTCTCTCTCCTTCACTTTAGCTTTTATACACCTTATCAAATAAAATCCACATCACTCCAGAATGACCTATCAGATGTTGCCAAATCAGTATGTAATCTTGACTCAGTAATTCCACCTTAATAAGCCATTGAAACGATGTCGTATGGATAAATGAATAAACGATCTGGGCTGGGAGCAATTCTGTTGGGCTTCTGCTGGCTTCAACTTCCTCTCATCATTGGGCTTCATCTTTTGGGCCTCCAACGAGAATGAGATAGGCTACATATCAACAATATATATAATGTTTTTAAACTATAAGGTAGTTTTAAAAACAATACAAAACTCTCTTATATGAAAAATATTAATCAAGAAAACAATGGAATAATTAATTCAAAATTACTTGGTGTGTAAATAATATTCATTCACGCAATTTAAAGTAGACATCTTAATATATTATTAGTCAAATGAAATGTTTATTTCATATCGTTGATAGATAAAGAAGAATATATCTCATGGTGGTCCACCACAAATGCAAACACATGTATGATCTAAACACTTGTTGCATATAGAAAGTGGACATTTGCAGTCAGAATCGAAATTGCAATCTTCGAAAGCATCATCTAAGATGGTCTGAACGTTGCAGCTACACTGATTCTCGATACAGTGAGGAGTACGGCCTTGCTTGCACTTTTATATTCTTTGCATCCTTCGTTGTTGTGGCATGACACAAAAACCTATGCAGCTGTGCTTCAACAACTAACAAATCTGTCAAGTGCGAACATCGTACCAATTTGTTAGTTGTCGGTGTATTTACGGAATATATTTTCTTTCAATACTTTACAATATAAGATATGATAAAAAAATTGTGATTAACTATTTAAAAAACACTTTTAACAGTATAATATGAATAATGTATATACATTGTAATTACTACTAACAACATTATATATATAAAAGAAGTACATAATTATTACTAACTACATCCTAAATATAGAGAGCTTTTCTTTACAATCCACAAATTATCTATTTACACTCCAATTTAATTTTTTTTATTAATGACAATTTGAACCTAAATTAAAATTACTAAACAAGACAAAACAAATTCTAAAGACACTCCAAACTAATTAAATTATAAAAAAATAATAATAATAAAAAAATTCTCTCTCCTAAATCATTAGATTAAATATTACGTATTAAATTCTCTCTCCTAAATCTATTATTACCATATTAAACACTCTCTCCTAATTACTCTCTCTCTCTCTCTCTCTCTCCATTTTTCAAAAACAAAAAAATCTTATCTCCATATATACTTTCTCAATCAATCTCTGATTAATAGTTAAAGAAAAAAAAATATTATCAATATTTTGGTTTTTTACTAACAATAATATATAGATATATATTAAAAAGTCAATACAAATACCTTGTTTTAAAATAAAAAAAAATAGATATATGAAAACTTAATTTGTTGCAACTAGATTGATTAAACTCTGAATTTCTAAGACTAATGAAAGAATTAAAATTCTCTAGGCAATCACATACATACAAAAGTAACAAAAAACATTTTCATAATTTGAATTTTTTTTTTTTTTTTTTTTTGGAAAAACAAGGTACTTGTTTTTTGAGTTTATATATATATATATATATAGTCTTTCTATTATTAGTTCGAACTGATATAAAATATATCAGTTCCTTGCATGTGAGTCATTGGATTTAAAAGATACTTTGACAAGTGCATGCAGTCAAGTCAAAGTATTTAAATTCAATGGCCAACATGCAAGGAACTGATATTTCTTTTGTCAGTTCGAACTGATAATAGAAAAATTGAATATATATATACATATATACAGTTCCTACAAATCAAGCTTATTCGTAAGTTTTTTTTTTTTTTTTTTAATGTTAGTCTTGTTTGAGAAAGAATAGAGATAGAAAATTAAAGATATGTATTAGAGGAGAGAGAGTTTAATATGGTAATTAAAAATTTAGAAGAGAGTGTTTAATATGTTATAATTAATATAATGATTTAGGAAAGATAATTTATTTATTTTTTATAATTTAATTAAAAAAAGATTACTTCTCTGATGAATCCAATGGCTACGATGGTTCGTCCTAACTGTTATTAAAATAAAATTGAGTGTCTTTAGAAATTTTATTTTTAAAATGGAGTGTCTTTAGAATAGGAGTGCCAAAAGATAACAATGATAAACTTGAAACAAAAGGAAGTGTGTCTTTAGAATTTTTTAAATTTTAAATTTTGAGAATGAAGTATCTTTAGAAAAGAAGTGTAAAAAGAAAAAATTGAATTGTCAAAAGAAGCTCTCATATATAAAAGAGCCTTATTTTTCCAAAAGGGCAATTCATGGTGTGACCATTTGCCTTATTTCCCTTTGTGTCCTTTTTTTTTGTTTTACTGCCTTCAATCGTCCAATTTACCTCTATATCCTTTATCTTTTTTTTTTTAACAGCCTTATATTTCCCCTTTTATCCTTTCCTTTTTACGTGTCTCTGTTACGTTATTTGGGATTAAAGGTGGCAAACCTAGGCTATGCTAGGTTGTGGCGGTGAAGAGGTAGAAAAATAGGAATAAAAGAAAAGGAAATTGAGATAAAGGGAAGAGTGAGTCTATTCAAAAAAAAAAAAAAAAAAGCCGATTGCTAGATCTAAAGGCATCACATCTAGGTTTGTGGATTTTGTGATATATTGCTTTAAAGGTTATTGATATTGATGTATAAAGGTTGTAGTTGTGATGATGATGGTTGAATATGATTGATTTTTTTTACTGGGTTTGTTGAATTTAAGATCACAATGGGATGATGAACATGTAGAAATCCTGAAAAACAAAAATAAACCATAACAAGAGAAAATAAAAGCCTAAAGCTCAAACTTCAAATTCAACATCTGCGACCCAAATTAATCTACTGAGATAGAAGATACAGAACACATCAATATGGAACCTAAAAACAATCATATAAAAAAACAGTTCCAAAATAACCAATTTGTGACAAAACAAACCAAATTATATCAAAATATAAGTCATTTCGGTTGATAAGAAATACTTAAAAGGAGAAAAAATATCTTGAAAACAAAAATCTAAACTTGAAAAGAAAAATAAAATAGAAATCTGAACAATAGGTCATTATCAAATTTAAGACCAAACAAAACAAAATCTTCAAATCTAAAGCCGAAGGATATAACGTAAAAACTGACATCTACAAAAAAAAGTTAAATAAACTAATAAATTGATGCTACTGCATGGATCTAATTTGAAAAGAATAAACGAAAAAAAAAAAAATTAAACTAGAAATCCATATAAAATTAAAAAAAAAAAATCTTGAAATCAAAATTCTAATTCTGAAACAGAGAAGAAAACTATGATAGAAATTAGAAAAAGAGAAAATAATAGTTAACAGATGTGGATGAAATAAAATAAAAGAAAGAAATCTAAAAACGAGATCTAAGGAAGAGAAGAGGAAGTTTGGTTTATTCAAAAACCCACATGCAACCACCACAAAATAACCTTAAAACAAGAAATAAAACATACCTGATTTTGGAAATCAAAATCCTAAAATCAAAAAAATAAATAAATAAATAAATAAATAAAAAATAAAAAAACTTATAATCAAAAACTGAACAAGAGAAGAAAATTGAAATAAAAATCTGTAAAGGAGAAATATAAAAATCCATACTAGGTATGAAATCCGAAGAAGAGAAGAAGGAACCATGGGATTTGGGTGTGGTTTTGGTAAGAAAGTATAGAGAGCTCAGAGGATTTGGGTGTTTGATGAAAGAGAAAGGATATAAATTAGAGTTATTAGATACACGAAATGAGTAAAAAATGGGTATCGGTATTCATAATCTAAAAATTCATTACAAAACTCAAGAGAGTTTGGGTTTCAAAAGGAGGGTGCTGGCCCAAATTTGGTTTAAATTAAATATTGACCCAAATAAGATTTTGGGTTCAAATGGAAATGGCCCAGATATTTTTTTCAGCCTACATAAGTTTGGGCTACAATTATTTCTGGTCCAAATAAGTTTTCAAGCCCAAAGAAATATGATGATGATGATGATGATGATGATAATATTAATAAATTTTTAAAAATAATAATAATAATAATAATAACAATAATAATATTTTTTAAAATTTAAAAATAATAATATAATGATAATAATGATGATAACAATAATAGTAATAATATTATTATCAATAAATTGTAAAAATAATACTATAATGATAATAATGATGATAACAAAAATAGTAATTATAATAATAATATTATTATTAATAAATTTTTAAAATAATATTATAACAACAACAACAATAATAATGATGATGATGATAATGATGATAATAATAATAATAATAATAAATTGATTTCATTTTTGTTATTTTAAATGTAAAATATTATCTTTAGTTGTTTTAGATCAGGAAAAAAATTAGCACGTTAGAGGATCCAAGTCCATCTAGAGGAAAATAAAATTCGAATAGAGTTTTTTTAAACTTTCTTTAACAGTCTTTTATTCTAAAAATCGACCTATCTCATTTCAGACACTTTTACATGTCTCATCAATGTTTATATACATACAAGTAAATCTATGATTTTGATTTTGAATCAACTAATATTGACATAAAATATGTTCAAATCTTTGTGTTGAGAGAGCATAATACAATTATTATTTAATAAAGAGAAAACTAGAACTACATGTGACATTCTTTGATAGTTGTTTGATCCTAAATCAATCTAAGTTCATAAAGCTTCCCTTTGGGTAGAAATGTTTTTAGAGTGTTGAATTTATTGGTTAGAATTATGGACATTGTGCATTTGGTCATATATGTTATTTTTGGTTATTGCCGGTTGTGAACAGAGAAAGTGTATTTTTGGCAATTATATATTTTTAGAAATTTTCTCAGATTAATTGTTTTTCAATCTTGTTGGTTTTTGTGAAGTTTTGTATTGTATTTTCTTAATTAGTCATAGTTTCTGGATTAGCTAGACGGTCAATATCATAACTAAATTATTTTGAGATTCTTTAAAGCTTTATTATAATGCTACGTAATAGCTTCTTGACACTATCTAATGTGTATAATTATCAAATATAAGTCAAATAATAACATGGATCTGAACAGATGAATAGAAATAAATCAAATATAATTTAAGAACTTATATTAGACCTGGCAAAATTTTACACGACCCATTAACACGACCCAAACCCATTCGAAAATAGCGGTTGGTGGGTCAAGTTTATCGGATTGGGTTGTTAATGGGTCAACCCATTAAGACACGAAATATAATGGGTCGCTTTTGAGTTCACCCTTAAAAAAACCGTTAATTCGATAACCCATTAATATAAAGATTTTTTTATTAATGTGTTTATGAAAGTTATTAAAAAAAATCTTTGTAGTCACATTATGGAATTTATATATAAGAAAATCTCTATAATTATGGTTAGAATATATTACTAATTGATTTTTTTCTTTTTTTGAAAGAGGAAAATTTTCTAAATAAAAAACTCTAAAACTATAAATCAATTATTTCACAATATTATAACCCTAACCCTAACCCTGGGGTACGGATATTGACACCCATAAATATGATAAGTACGCCCATTTTTATAAGTACACCCATGTCTAAAATTTAAAATTAAAACATTACTAGAAACACCCATCTTAATGCCAATAGTACCCTTATTTAAATGAATGTTTTCATTTTAATACAATTTATTTATAAACCCTCATAAATTATTTACACACCCAATTTTACAAATGCACAGCTCCTACACAAATTTTTAAACATAAATTGACAGATTTTCCTCCATCAAAACCGGATAAAGCACCACAAGAACAGAAAAATTATACAAAAGAAAGAATAAGAATGGACAAAATACAAGCTGCAAGGAAAGAAAGCATCATCAACTAATCGAAAATTGATTAAAGAACAAAGCAAATCCTCAATTTTTTCTTTTGTTTCTTCGGCTTTGGAGGCTGGAGAACAGCCTTGATAACAGCATCAAATACGGCCTTAACATTCTGCATTTGCAACACAACATTCATTAGCATATGCCCAATTAGCCTTTTCAGACACTACGTTGATCTTCTGTTCTTCTCCTTCTTAATAAAGTTTAGGGGTTTAAAAAAAAAATTAGAATTAGGGTTTTTTTTTTAAATAAAGTGATGTAGTTGAAGATATGGGTGTAATTAATGGGTGTAAATAGTATTTTTTTTTTTTTTTTAATGAAACTAATTTGTCCTTATTGGTAAATTCCTATTGGGATATTTTTGTAATTAAATTTTTTTATTAAAATATGGGTGTGCTTAACATTTTTGTGGGTGTCAATATCGCCTCCCCTAACCCTAAAACTCTAAAAGTAGCTAGTGAACTTGATTGCATGAGTTTGATCATGCTTCAGTGCTATGTATTTTCAACTTTTTAATAAATCTCAAATATAATATTTTGTAACGGGCAGGGTCAAGTTACCCATTAATTTAACAAATGGATTATTTTAACCCATTAAACTAACGAGTTGGGTTCGGGTGGAGCAATTTTAACACGACCCAAACACGAAACGACACGAATTCGTAATAACACGACCCATTGCCAGGTCTAACTTATATGACATCCAATGTAGATAAATTTTTTGGGTAGCTTAACATTACTATAGTTTAACAATTTTAATTGGGTACTGAGTTTGAGCTATAATTTTATAGCTTACACTTTTAGACGGTGATTACTGATTAATTATTAGGCTTTTTTATATACTTAAGGTTCAATTTTTATTTACCAAATAATTGAGGAGTGTGCATTACGCTCCATTGGCGATGTTGTTGGTTAACTCGGGTTAAATTTGAGGTTTTAAATCTCTAATTGAGGATCAATGATTTTTGAATTCGGTTAAAATCAGTCTCTACCAAAGAGTTCGGGCTTGAGTTAGGGTCATATATATATATCATATTAACGTTTCAATATTATAAATTTGGCACGTGCATTGCACGTGCCCTTACTACTAGTTATATAAATGAATAATGTTAAACATCCCACATAGGGGCGTAGCTAGAAAAAAAAAAATGGGGGTGAGCTAATCTAAATTTTATTTTCTTATTTAAAAATCCTAAAATTTTGAACTAACTACTAAATAAAATTTTTCTTTTTAATAATCAAATCAAAACAATACATGAGAAATTTCATTAAAAAAAAACATCAATAATATACCTAGTTAGGGGGGACATGATGACCTTTACCCTCAAATACACCATATGCAAGAAAAACACAAAAAACAAATGCAAAAATATGCATTACATATACAACAAAATACTATCGAAGTGGTGCACTATGAGGTTTCAAAGCATAAAATATATCAATTATTGATTCGAAATCAATTGTATCAGGAAGTTCCCTCTCAATGTAGATGACCAAACAATTCGCAAGAAAGTCGTCATCCATCTTATTGCGAAGTGATGGATCCAAATTGTTGATTAACATCATATATCCAAATTGGTTTTCGTAATCCCAGGTCTCATTCAAAAGAAGCATCAACTTTTTCAGATTCAAACCTTTGACATTTAAAAGAATATGGCTCATCAAAACCTCTCCTACTAGTAAGAGCATCGCTTGTTGATTGGTTCCCACGTTTATTAAAAAAAGACCGTATAATTTGTTGTTTACTTGATTTAGAAATATGATGAAGATTTGACATTATAATCTACGATAAAAAAAAAAAAAATTGACATAAATAAACATTTAAAAACAAAGAATAATCTTTAAAATTTATTATTAATTTTTTACTGCAAGTCTAAGAAAAAACTCATCACAAATTCACAACCAATAAGCTTAAGCTTTGACATACCATCACAAAATTAAAATTCAAAATAACTACTATTACTATTAATTAATAAATTCAACATAAAATAAAAACTCACAACTTTCTCCTGCCGCAAACCACCATAAATTGTCACTTGTCTAGAAAGCAAATCCCCAAAATAATAATTTGTTCACAAAACATTATAAAACCAAAAAATGGGAAAGTGATTGAAGAAAGGCTAATTCTGGAGAATGGAGAGAGGGATCTAAGAAAGTGAAAAAAAGAAAAGAAAAGAAAAGAAAGACAATGTATTTTATAATAATTTGTTTGGGCAATTGGGCTAGTTGTCTGTTGGGTTTATTTTAGTTGTAGAAAGACAATGTAGTTGGGATGTTGGGTTCATTTGGACTATAACTATTTTTATTTTTTTTTTAATTTAAGAGTGGCGATATTTGCACCCCTCAGAATTTGTATGTACACCCTTTAAAAGATTATTTTATGTGAGCACACCCCACAATTTTCCAAATATGCCCGTTCTTAATTTTTTTCTTAAAATATTATAAAATACTTTTATTTTTTTATTATTTTTAAAGAAGGAGTTGAAAGTGCCGCACCTACAACAATGGTGGCTGCTAGGAAATCCAAGAATACTCATTAGAGCATCAACAACAGGTAGGCCCTTGTGAATAAAAGTGGCAGCCTACTGGAACTCAGTCAAAGGTACACTTTGGGTAATTGGGTTACAAAAATGTCCTTAAATCCCTAAGAAATTCAATGGTCTATCATTCCACTGTGATGTAATCTTGAATCCCGATAGATTCAGAATTCTGATCGCTTATTTTTACCTTCTCTTCATATACAACAATTTTTCAAAAAAAAAAAAAAAGTTTTCTTTTTCTTGGTCGATAATGTTTTAGTGTTGGCAATTGATGAATCTCATTTTTAATGGGTAATTTGCATATGAATATCTCCTTAGAGAATTGATACCCTATTACTATATTCTTATTGCCTTTATTTTATTTTTTTGGTGACAATGTGTAATTCTTGAACTAGAGAAACTGGGCAAGTGATTGTTTAATGGGATGAAGTTGTAGATTTGGGACAACTTGTGGAAACAATTTCTCAGTATTTTAATTAAAATGTTGATAATTATTTAAGGGTAATGTTGGAATTATGAAGATATGTAAATTTGGGGAGTGTAGATACAGTTTTAAAGGGGTGCAAATATCACCACTCTTAATTTAATTCAAACTTTGAAAAAAAATTCAAAAAACTTGGGTGGGTTGCAGCCCACCCAAGCCCCTGAAGGGCTCCGCCCCTGATCCTACCTAAAATCTCACTTTTTTCATCTCAACACATGTGTCATGTGATGTGTCAAATTGTGAGTGGATACACATTAATGATATTTTATCTTACCTACTACATGTATCCACTCACCATTTGACATTTCAAGTGCCACATGTATTGGGATGAAAAATGTGGGATTTTAGGTGGGATATGTAGCATTACTATTATATACAGTTTTTCTATTATCAGTTCGTCCTGACAATAAATATATCAGGACTAAGAATGTAGACCACAAATTATGGAAAAGTTTTGACAAGTACATACACTTTGAGTGAAAGTATGTAAATCTAATGGTTCACATTTTTCGTCTTGATATATTTATTATCAGGACGAACTGATAATAGAAAATCTGTATATATATATATATATCATAATGATATTTATATAATATAGTATAATATAATATAGTATAATAAAATATTTAAAATAGGGTGGCTCTATTATCAACCATAAAATATCTCACTGCAACCATTTTTCTTCCTACACCCATATTAAAATATTAAATTGTTAATTTAACTTCATACACCCTTCAAAATAAACCTATCCTTTAAGTACTTTTTATAAATTTAAACTTTTTTTTTTCTCATTGCTCCCTTATTGTTAAGAACAATTGTGTGTGCAAAACTGAAGATGAAGCTCACTGGTACAATGCCTCAGAAAATTCTTGGCATAACAACACTATCAAGTTTCCTAATTCTATCTAATAACCTTCATCAATCGAAATATACAATCAATTTAGGAGAAAGAAATTGGACGGTCAATAATTTGAGAGCCAGAAGTAAATGTCTAATAATTTGAAATTCAAAAATAATTAATTTAGGAGAAAAAAATTGGACGGTCAATAATTTGAGAGCCAGAAGTAAATGTCTAATAATTTGAAATTCAAAAAAAAAAAAAAAAAACCTAAAGCATTAAATAGTCAATTAAGAACTAAAAATGGAGGAATCACCGATTCACCGTCAATTGTCTCATTTGTAGCCACATTAGGACCAATTATTATTATTATTATTATTATTATTATTAGGGCTTATCATATATTGGTTTTGATTAAGTATATATTATTAGGGTTTATGATATAATTATGGGTGTTCAACTTATGGGGTGTGAGAAGTAAATTTAAATTTTCAATTATAAAATCATGCACTTGTAAGTAGTTAAGTGCAACAGCATTTTAGAAATAAAAAAAGTTTCATTAAAATATGGATGTAGCAAGATATTTTATGGGTGGCAATAGAGCCACCCTTTAAAATATGGTAAGATAATCATCCTTTTTTTAATAATCAACTTATATATATATATATATCGGATTGATCTAGAGGAAAAAACATCACATACTTTCATATGATAAAATATAAAAATAAAAAATAAAAATAAAAACTAGGCGAACCATATATATATATAGGGAAAAAAAAAAAAGGAAGAAAAGAAAATCGAAAGCATGCATGCATGCAAGCCTCAACCGAAGGCAAAGAAACATGAACTAAACTAATTAACCAATATATCCAAACAAACGAATATCGAACAACATTGTCAGAGATAATCATTAGAGAGAGATGACTTAAGTGATATTCTCTATATTCTTTAATTTCCTTCTGCATCAACCCGAGCGGCCCAATTAGCAACAAGACTTAATTTTGCTTGGATCGCAGAAGCTGCAAATCAGAGCGAATCTTAGTCTACACTACAGAGAGAGGGGTATCCAATCTCACCAAAGGGGTGGAAGAGTTGGCAGTTTAGCCCGAGGCTTGGAAAGAGGACCGGCCTTGAGATTTTCAAGGCCCGAGGTGAATTACTAAAAATGAGGCCCATATGTTTATTTGATTATTATTTTTTTTCTAGCAAATACTTGTAAAAATCAATATAATAAATCAAACCCAAGACTCTAAGACAACAAAATAGCAAATAAAAGGTTACCAAAATAAAGTTTTCCTATCAAGAGAGTTTTGAAGAACCCTAATTTTTATTTTCAATTTTTGTTCGAATATCTGATAAGAGACAATTTTTGATTCAGAGCTGTTGTAAGAATGATAAATGTATTTCCATTGTTGGGCGTTTTAAAATAAATTATCAGTGGCGATATTTGTGAGTGCAACATCAAATGAAAATACAACTATATAATGCATTATTTAGTAAAAATCGTGTTGATGTTGTTTTGGTGTGGCATGAGCTAACGAATGAGGAATTTATTTCATTTTTTTTTTTTTTTGAAGTATTACATAACATCGTTTTCTTTTTTTCTTTTTTTTCTTTTTTTTGAGTGGGGACTCGAACCTATAATCTCATGATGTAAGTGTGATGGGTATACCACCGGACCAACCTCGTCTCCTCTAAATTTATTTCAATTTTACCTTATTAAAGTTGAGTTAAAACTTTTAAATAAATTCTTTGATACATTATTAGTAGCATTACACCAAATATGTATATTTTAAAATGTATACATTATTATTTCAATTTTACCTTGTTAACTACTATGTGCATCTTTATTTTTCAATTATTAAAAAAAATTCATTCCACATAGGCTTATTATGAAGATTTATTCTAGCCCCCCTAGCGATGAATTCAGGTTACGTCCCTGCTTTTATTTATATGGATACTGTCTATAAGTTTTTCAGCATATGATCGCTTATGATGTTTTTTCCCCTTAAGTCAGTTCAATTTTATTTAAAAAAATTCGTTATATAGGCAAACAAATTTCTCATAATTCATAATCAAAATTCGTCTAGTTTATTCTTACCAAAGTACCAAACAAATGTCGATCTGCTCCTCCATGTGGGAGCAAATCGGCTCTTCAGGCCTTGGAGGAGGTTCTCTGGGAATAAAAATTATTTTAATCTTTTTAAATATATATATATATATATATATATATATATATATACAAATTATTTAATGATTTACAAATTACAATAAATAAAAAATTACACCGACCAATTTGTTCAATAATTTTATGTTAAAATATCATGCAAGATGCAAACTTGATATTACATTTTTTTTTTGTTATTTTAAGTTAATCTACCAAACGTGTTTTTATTTTCAGAATACAATTTTCAGATGATGATATACTAGATGCGTTGTCATATTTCAAAATTGAAAAATGAAAATTGAAACTGAAAACACTATTTTCATTTTTCAATTTATTTTTTGAAAAACCGCGAATGAAACACACCTATCAGACGAACTCTTTGTTTTCTTAAAACAACTTCATTGTTAGGGATGAGCATTTGGGGAATGGGGATGGATATAGGTCCCCCCATCCCCACTTTCGAAACCCACCCCCATCCACCCACCCACCCCACCCCCCATTTCCCTATTTGGGGAAAATGGGGATGGGGGAGTTTTGGGGGGAGGTCCCCCCATCACCATCTCCATCTCCATCTCCATTTCCCTATTTTTCCCGTTTTCCTCCGTTTTTCCCTATTTCCCCCGTTTTACCCGTTTCCCCATCTTCCCCATGTCCCCTGTTTAACTAAAAATTACATACTAGAAAAACACAAAATCCATCATAAATTCAAATACAAAATAAAAACCATTACAATTTCAAATGAAAGCGTTTTAATCCATTACAAAATAATGTCTATTAGACAAGTTTTATGATTTAGGGTTAGGTTTTTTATGTTGAAAAGATGTATATATACTTAGTAAAATGGAAGAATAAAAATATTATATATATATATATATAATGTTTGGGGGGATTGGGGATGGGGGCACCTCCCCCCATCCCCATTTCCATAAATCTGTGGGAAAATGGGGATGCCCCTCCCCACCATTTCCCCAAAAATTCTCCCCAAAATGAGGATGGGGATGTGGGGATTTGGGTCGCCAGGGATAAATACTCATCCCTATTCATTGTTTTTTTATTTGACTTGTCTTTTTTTTTAACAAATTTGCTTTGTCTTCCTATGCAATTGGAAATAGGAATTGAAAAGGTTATGGGCCACTTTCAGTTTCAAGAGTTTCAAATTTAGGCCTTCAACTCTTGGACTTGGGTCTTCAAATTATGAACTTGGTCCATCTAAACTTGACTTTTAAAAAAATAACTCAATTAATTCTTATTCCAAAATCAAATGCTAAGTTTTGGTTGGGGAGTGAGGAGAACGAGCAAAAATTGCATTGTTTTTCATGGGACAAGCTTGTATTATAGTTTAAGAGTGATGGTGGTTTGGAGTTTCGAGGCCTATCTTTCTCTAGCATCAAAGGTTCTCAAAATTATTTATTTTCCTAAGATACCGTTTTTGAAAGTTTTGATTGTTTTTAGTTTTTGACAACTACTTTTTAATACCATAAAGATAATTTGCATTTTAATTAAAAACATCATTTTCATTTTTTGTTATAGTTTTCAAAACCATTTTAAAAACTATACCAAATGCTATCTAAACTTTTCTATCTCACTGATTTCATGGAATGTGAGTATAATACCCCCTACATTTTACTTTACGGTAACTTAAAGATTTAGAAAATTTACGAGAGATGGGGAGATTGTGACGTATACCCCACCCCGTCACTCACTCGTGTGCATACAATATAGCATTAAAAAGAAGACATGAACACATGAATAGCAAAAGAGTGTTTTCATAATAACAATCTATCAACCATCCGATCGCAAAGACCACAAGTTATTAAAAGGACATGCAAGTCATCGTCACTCACTCGTGTGCATACAATATAGCATTAAAGAGAAGACACTAACACATGAATTGATGTAACCTACAATAAATTTTTCTTTTTCATATATTATAAAATTTAAGACTGGCAGATTTAATTAGACAGCAAATTGAAACAGATATCTGTATACTATATCTATATATATATATATGTCTTTTTTGGTAGTAAATTTAAACAGACATTAACAAATGGTGACATATTGTCTAGTGATCCAACCAATATTATGGAACTATTTTATAACTGAATGTTTACAACACTTTTTATATTCTTTTACAAAACTTATATTATTACAATTTTTTTTTTTTAATATTGTATAAAAAGATTTAAGAAACAAATGTAGTTTAATGATAGCACAATTAGTTAGATCTATAATCTATTGTGGTAAACCAAGTAGTTGAGGAATTACCATCGCCATTCATCCAATGTGGCTCAGTGGTAGAGGGTGTTCATTTAACCTATCAACATTCTAAATTCAAGTTATCACACTGCGGGTGGTATATATACATATAAGAGTAGTTTAGGAATTAATTGACTTGATTACAACCTTTAAAACAACTTTGTTTAATTTGCACCTGCATGTGACCTGTGTAAATGGCCACTTTGGTGGGTGGGCTGTGCACTAAAGTATTAAAATAGAGTGAACATTATATATTGATTGTTTTAATAATTTCTTCCTTAGAACAAGATTTGAACCTACAACTTTATTAATGTAATGTGAGTTCATCAATTTTTGTGAAATTATACATTCAGAGCTTTTTTGGTAAGTTGTATTGTATTGTATTATAAGTTTCAAATGTATTAGAATAATATAATATAACATTTGACTTGTATAAGTATAACACAGTCTCAAGTAGGAATGTCAATGGTACAGGTTGGAGACGGGTTTTCCATTACCGGGTATGGAGATTTCCCAATAGGGGGTCGGTTACTTGCCCCATACCAAATACATCCCATTAATGTTTTTTTTTTTTTTTTTTAATGATTTTTTAATAGAGATCATATCAAAATTATGGAATAATGTAAAAATTATAATACAAAACCGGTAAAAATTAACAAACTCTAAATCAATTATAGCATAATATAGCTCATTAACAAAGTCTAAAAAGACAGGGAAAATTCGTTTTATATATACTTTTTTAAATATTGGATCTCGTTATTCAACATAAATATAAATAAATAAATATATAATTTTTCTATTGTCGGTTCGAACTGATAAAAAATATTTCAGTTCTTTACATGTGTGTCATTGGATTTAAATACTTTGATTTGGTTGTATACACTTGTCAAAACATCTTTTAAATCCAATGGCCCACATGCATGAAATTGATATATTTTATATCAATTTGAACTGACAATAGAAAGACTATATATATATATATATATATATATATAACGGGTACGGGGATGGGTCAGGGCAGAGATTGAAAATTCCAAAACCATCTCAAAATTAAATTGGGGATGGAAAAAATTATCAAACTCATACCACAACATAAATGGTAGGCACTAAACCCGCCTCTAACGGAACAGGTCTCCACGGGTCCCCGGACCAATGGGTAATTTTGACATCCCTAGTCTCAAGTTTTTTAAAATATATATATATGAAAAAAAAAAAAAAAAAAAAAAAAAAAAAAAAAACTATACCAAATACGTCCTAAACTTTCTCATCTCAATGTCATTACATCAAACCTCGAGAAATACGAGTATAAGAGCATCTCCAATGCAAAAGTGGCTTGTGAAAAAAAAAAATGCCACATAGAATATATAGATAGCATATTAAAAAATGTATCTTCAATACATATGTACATATTCAACTTCATGTTGCTGTGACAATAAAATTATTAGACAATGTCAACATGACCGTTTACTTTTAGACGGTTTGTTGCACAGCTATTTTTTTTCAGTTGACTCATTAAGTATTTAAATTTGACATTAATTTTTCATCTATTTTTGTAAGGAAATAAAATATTTAAAAAAGAAAAAGAAAAAAAAAATTGTACACATCATTAAAATTAAATGTGTTTTAAACAGAAGTATTAGAGATCAAATTTTGAGTTGATTGTCTATTAAGTCTATATTTATACCACATATGAAGCAAGTCTATGAATATTATTGTCATATCAACGATTTTTTATCCAAACGACAGGTGCTTTAATTTACCTTTTATTTTATACATTTACTTGCAATTTAGAAAATCTATAAGAGATCGTTCAAAAACAAAAAAACAAAAACAAAAACAAAAAATCTATAAGAGATGCGAGATCGTGACATATACCAAAATAGTGTTTTCATAACAAGAATCTATCACCCTATAATTGAGCTGCTATAAATATTTTCAACCATCACACAGACAAAATACCAGTCATTAGAACGACAAGTCATTGTCACTCGTGTTGAATGCAATGTATCATTAAATACTAGACATGAACACTTGAATTGATGTAACCTGCAAAAATTTTCAAATCTTATCAATTTTAATTGTGTAAGATTTAATTAGACATCAAATTAAAATTGATATATATATATATAAATCTTTTTTTAAGTAATTTTAAATAGATCATATGGTATGTATGTATGTGTAACATTTTTTTTTTATTCTTTTATACAATTTAGGTTGCGTCTGATTTTTCGTTTGAAAACCGAATAGTTCTGAATTATGCTGAAGACCGAATAGTGATGAATTATGTTAAAGACTGAATAATGACTAAAAACTGAAAACTTAATACAAGTGATAAGTTGATTGTTTTTTTTTAAATTACAAATATCTTAAAATAAATACTTTACATTGTACCATTTCGACTATTATTCGTTAAATATTTACATTTTAATATATTTTAGACAACTAAAAACAATAATTTAATAATATAATAACAAATTTATAAATAAATAAAAATTGCCCAATAAAATATAACCCTTTAAAGTATAAAAATTGAACAAGTTAATTGAAATTTAGTTTAAGAAATAACAACAAGTTAGAATAAGCCACTAATAATGTGTAAAATGTTTATATGTGGAATTATAATAATATAATTATACATTTATAATGAAATCTATATGCTGTATCAATGTGGACATACTATATAAATATGCCACAAATAGACATAATTCAATTATATATATGTAAATTAACAAAATTTTCTCATCTGGACATATAGAGATGATATCGTGGTGCCTGCAACACATGAAAAGTGCATGTAGTTTATGGTTAAGTTGGTTTAAGTTTGTTTGCAAAACCGGTTAATTCTTTTTTTTTTTTTTTTTTTCGAGAGTCCTAATTTTCCTCAATCACATAATATAAAACTAATCAAATTATGAGGAAAAAAAAGTCCTTACCGGAATATGAATAGAAGTTGAAATAGGTTTGAATACAATTAAAAAATGTTGGACTCAAATGGAGATTTTGGAGTCTTGAAAAAACTAGGTTTTATGGCTGCTAAAATTATTTAAATCGTGAGAAGAAAACAAAATATTAAGATGGTTAAGGGTTGTGACTTGTGAGAGAAGAGAAAATTGGAAATTAGATAAGATATGTGAGGATAAATTTGGAACTAATAAATTGATACATATTCAGTTGATTTGTTGTTAAGTGAAAAATGAAAAAAAAAAATTCATTTTTAATAATCGGTGATTTTAGGATCTCATTCAATGATTTTATCACTTAAAAAATCAAACGAAATAACTTAATGACACTTAATTGTTATTAAGTGTTCAATGGAAAAATCAAACAAGCTCTTATATTATTAAAAAATTTCATTTTTTATATTATATAAAAAGATTTGATGCTCAAGCATCGGGGGGTCTTGAGAGTGTGGTGGGCAGAGATATGGAGATGATTGACTCTGAAAATATATGCTCTCATGCAGAAGGAACACAAGTTGATACCTTGGACCACGAGGGCACTTCAGGTAAGGCAGGCATTAGTAAGTGGAAACGAGTAGCAAGATTGAAACTTCTAGTCTCTATCAAGTTTCAAATCCTCCTCCTCAAATTGATGGGAAACCAGATGCGAGGGACTCCCCTGGGTCCGAGATTCCAAAGCCCCCCTACAAGTGTGGGACTGATGGAGGTGGAAAAAAGGAAAGAGATGTCTATTTCTCCTGAAGATTCTCCAAAAGTTAAGAAGAAAAAGGAAGTCGGTCTAATGGATCCTATCTTTCAAACGGCGGAGCCTAGGAGCCAAGCCCACCGAGAGCAATGAGTGTCTTATGTTGGAATGTACGGGGGATGGGGAACCCTCGTACATTCACAGCCCTGAAGAGGGTAGTTCGTAAACATCTCCCCATTTAACAAACAGATGTGGTTTAATGATAGCATAATTAGTTAAATCTATAATCTATTGTGTTAAATCAAGTGGTTAGAATTAATTGTCTCCAATCCAACCCCTTTTTTTTTTCTTTTATGTATTACATAAATTTGAGGTTTTTTTTTTTTTTTTTTTTTTTTTAAGAGGGGACTCGAACCCACAACCTCATGGTGTAGGCATGAGGGACCACATGACCAACCTCATATCATCTCCATTCTAACCTTTAAAACAACTTAGTTTGTATATCATCTCTTAGCATAGATGGTTGTGCACTTCCCTTCCACTTTGGGAGTCAGGGGTTCGAATCCCACCAATAACATCATGTGCATTTTAGAAGCATGTGTGGGGGGTTTTCTCCCGATTTTATGGTAGTGGACCAATGATTATCCAAACCACACATGTATTATCTGATCTTAACAGATCCCGACCAACAAAACCAAAAACATCTTAGTTTAATTTGCACTCATGTAAAGGGCCACTTCGGTAGGTGGGGTTGTGCCCCACGGTATTTAAATAAAGTGAACATTAAAAAAATAAAGTTAAACATTATATTTATTGATTATTTTAAGGGTGGCTCTATTACCACCCACAAAATATCTTCTTACACCTATTTTTCCTCCTATACCCATATTAAAAAATTAAAATATTAATTTTACTCCCGACACCCTTTAAAATACCAAAACATTCCTTTAAGTATTTTTTTTTAAATTTTAAATATATATTTTTTCTCATTACATTCATTTCTCTTCATTTTCTTCTATCACCGCAAAATAATAATAATCATAATCTTGTAATACAGTTTCTTCTTTAAAAAAAAAAACATACATTTTCTTCGTTCCCATTAACAAATATTATAGATTTTAGTCATATAAAAAATATCTTATTCAAATAAAACTCTACAACTAAGATTTTACTTGGGCAAAAATAAAATACAAATTAAACTAATTATATTTTTTTTCGTTGTTACTTGCGGAATCAATGTATTGAATTATCTAAAAAACCATGAAATCATAATGGTTTACACACTTGATCATTGTCATAGAAAACAACAATAGTAATAATAATTAAACAAACAATGATATGAGCTTCTTTTGTCATAAAAAAATAAAAAATAAAAAATAAAAACTAATTTTTCAATCACCAAACAAATCAATTTTTTTTCATTTAAAAATTTGGTTTAAAAATAATAAAAAATAAAAAAAAATAAAAAAATAAAAAATAAAAAACATCCACCAAGTTTTTCAGTTTACAAACCAATTAAATTAATAAGAATTTGTAGTTGAAAAGAAAAGTAAACTAGATAGTTGTGTTTGAGAACCGTATAAACTATCAAGTTCCACAACTGCTGTTTAAAAAAAAATAAAAATAAAAATAAAAAAGTTCTACAAGACTACAACTGCAACAATTTTTTATTCAATCACAAAACAATAATAAAAATGAAAGTAAACATACAAGAATGCATTCAAAATCCATGAAATCAATTATTTGTTTATCCATTCTTTGACTATATGTGAAAATATATATCTATATATATATATATATATATATATATATATATATATTTCATGATTGATGTTGGGTTTGATTAAGTATATATTATTAGGGTTTGTGATAGATTAGGTGTTCAAATTTATGGGTATAGGTAGTAAATTTAATTTCTAATTATAAAGCCATATATTTTAAGTAATTAAATGTAATGGTATTTTAGAAATAAAAAAGTTTCGTTAAAACATGGGTGTAGGAAGATATTTTATTTTTTTTAATGTATATTGATAATTGTGATTAAACAATATTTTGTTTTTTTTAATGTATATTGATAATTGTGATTAAACAATTTGTTAGATTCTTTAAAAAGTACGAGGCTCTTTTTATATATATAAACATGAATGTAGGATTATTTTAAGAAAGATTTGCAAAAACCCTCCCCGAAGTTTGGTTAGTTTTCAAAACAATCTTCTAATTTTAAATTTAGGTAAGAACTCTCTTATTGTATAACAATAAAAAATAAGAGATGTTAATATAACACCGTTTAGTTTTAATTCATGTAAATGTTATTACATTGATATAACACCCTAAGGAAGTCTTATATTCATGGGTTTGACAAAAAGCTCCTCTACACTTGCCTCGAAAGAGATTCTTCTCACGATAATTTAACAATGGTAATCTATATACAATTGTTTGCAACTTTTATTGAACATCTCAACGATTTAAATTCAACAACTAAATTATATTTTTTTACATCCAAAAGTACTTTTCCACTAAATTGCATAAATTGTGATGAAATGGTTATTTAAATCTTTAATAACCAATACCCATATCTTCCTTATCAGATGAATCCACCGCTTGCAAATCCCTTATATATATAAACAATCTTTCTATTGTCAGTTCGTCCTGACAATAAATATATCAGAACGAAGAATGTGGACCAGAGATTATGGAGAAGTTTTGACAAGTACATACACTTTGAGTCAAAGTATGTAAATCCAATGATCCACATTCTTCGTTCTTATATATTTATTCTCAGGATGAACTAACAATAGAAAATATGTATATATATATATATTCTTTCTTTCACTTTACAAACTTCCCCTTTATATATATTTATATTTAAGTCATCAAGTTGCATGACAATTTAAATTTATACCCCTATAATATTTCTTATTCCTTTTCAAGTCATTAAATTCATAGAAAATTATATTTTCATCCCCTATCTCATTTTACGAATAAAAAAATAATCATCAATCCAATTACCTATTAATTTGGGTCTAGTCCAAATCATTATGTGTCACTATTACTAAGACATTTCTATTAAGTAATTCTACAAACTCAAATAAATTTCATCTAAATTCATAATAATTTGGGTAAACTATTTAACAATGATTTAGCCTATTTAGAATTTTAAATTAAGATAAATGTTGGAAATTACTATACAATCCTTGTTGTGTTACTATTACTAAGACATGTCTATTTAGTAATTCTACAAACTTGAAGGTTTGTATTTGTCATTTGACTTTCAAAGAAAATCTAAGGGATGTTATAATCAAAATCTTACTAAAACCTATCTATTAAGTAATTATATAAACATTAAGGGCAGAATTTGTAAATATACTTTCAAAGAAATTTAAAAATAAAAAAATAAAAAAATCAAAGAAATTAAAAGAAAAAAAAGGGGGGGTGCTATAATTCCAGCCGACAACCGTCTCTTTTTATATAGTTAATAGATAATAGATATTGCAAATCTCATTTAACTACATATCTTATAAATTCGAAAGTATTTATTTATTTTAAAGTTTATAATAAATATCCTAAAAACATATGTAAAATTTTTTATTTTTTTAACTATTATAATATATATTTCGAATAACTCATATTCGTAACTCATGAATACATGTGTGAGATATTTATCACTAAGTCAACCTTATCTTATCAAAAATATATTAAAAGTTGTTAGCTAAAAGAAGACATGAATTTAAAATTTTAAAACATGTAAATGAAAAGTCAGAGGAGGAGGTTTTGGATTAGAGCTTGAAAGCAAAGTGTAAAGTTGAAAGGTAACTTTGGCAAAGTCCAAAACCCCAGCTCAGTTCACGAGAAGATGAGAACTAACTTTATAAATATATGAAAAACTTGCATGAAACGGTTTCACTGTCTATTGAAATTGTGTCATTGACTTTGAGAATATGTAAATATACATTTTAAATATCTAATATGGTATATTTTATTGGACGGTCTCGATGAAACCGGGTATGGTATGAATAAGACCGTCTCATACAAGTTTTTACGATGACCTTGGAAATGGTTAGGTGAAGCTTGCTGGATTTTTGTGATGGTCCCCGGTCTCCCACTTTCAAATTTGCCGCTTCAGTCAAATTTGTATTTATTATCTCAAATTGAAATTTCTGAGAAGAAAAGGATAGGCTCCCCAACATCATAATCGACCTAATACGACAAATCAATTGTAGACTCTTCTTCTTCTCCTTGCATTATTTGCTCTCTCTAGTCCTTTTTTTTTTTGGATTATTGGATTATGCTAAACCCATCCGTGCTTTTTGGGGATTGCACTCTTCTTTTTATTTCCTTTCTTCCATAAAAGAATGTGACAAAGCTCACCGTTTGGTATTGAGATTATTTCAATCCTAGTCTTTTAGTTGTGGCCCAACGGGATTAGAGCATCCAATCTTAGGCACAAGAACATAGTCTAAAATGTAATCTCTACAATAAGGAAGGGTCTCCACACATTTTATAATTCAACAATAAAGATGAGACTTGAATCCCTATCACAGAAATAAAGGGAAAGTGTCGGCCATTGTTAAAAGAGTGGTTGTACCAAAATTCAACGAACATCATATCATAATCAAATTATCAGTATGTATGTAAATATACGAGAGTATGAAGCAAGTATAACGACATATATCCGTTGCTTTTATAAGACTTTCTTCATAATAATTATGATAATTGCTAACGTACAATAGGGCCAGTTAAGTCATGCAAGGATTGATGGAACCCTCTATCAACCCATACACAAATCATTGGCATCTATACACTATGCATTCATGCACATTAATTTTAAGAGAAAGAATTAGATATCTCTTGATACTCAAGTGGTCCAAACTAGTTTCAGTAAAATGAAATAAACATTGATTCTTCTTCCTTTTCTTCCTCCTACTCCACTCCACCACTCATAATAATTATCTAGAGTGACACCATGAATAAGACCTAATTGATGATGTTTACATATTCTTCCTCATCTCATTATTCAAACTTTAATTAATCAAATCGTCCCTACTATTATATTCTTACACCTTTAATATTATTATTATTATTTGAGTTTTTTTATTTTATTTATAAATTAAGTTTGAGGTTTAGAATTCAACAATATTTAATATTCAACAATATTCGGTGGTAAATGACACTCGTTCAGTCTAGCAATATCTAAATTTGAATCGTTGCACCGTATATGATATATCAAATAATAATAATAATAATAATTAATAAACACGATATAAGAGCAGCTTAATATAAATAAATCTTTTTCTGTATTTTCATTGTGTTAATTTTATGTATATAAGACAAGATCACAAGGTTGGTTTGGTGGTTTGGTGGTTTGTCCATAATACCTACTTCATAAGTGAAGAAAACTAAAGTTTTTGATAAAGAGTATTCAGAGAACTCTTATTGTATTGAAACTGTTTGATAAAATGCTCAAGAGAATTCTAGAACTAACAGAGAAGAAAACAGAGAGAAGTTTTGTAGAGCTTTTCATTTTATTTGATGAAATGAAAATTAATGAAAGCTTTACAAGTGTGTTCGTATTTATAGCCTCTGATTACTAGAGACCATTTAGCTCACACAATCACAATGCTTATAGCTGGAGAATCTGTTGTAACAAACTTTTTGGCAGGAAGACTTTTGACGGGAAAGTTTGTTATTGCAGATGGTGGATGTTGATGATGACAGTGATGATCATGATGCATGGTCATTGCATCATAATCATCCTTCACGCAGCTCATACTTTAATTATAGAAGCATCTGTGTCTTGGTATGATGCACATTTTGCATCAGTGTTGTCATCTGCTATTGTTGACTATTGTCAACATTCCCAATATTGCTTTTGCTTCTTTGTATATTTGACACATCAGTATTGCTATTCTTAACATTCCCCCGCAAGCTGAAGATGGGTGAATCAACCAAATTCAGCTTGGACCGAAGAAGATCAAATTGGAAAACTGGTAAGGCCTTGGTGAAAATGTCAGCGCACTGATGAGTGGTAGGGACAAACTGAACCTGAAGAGCACCGGTCGATATCTTGTCCCGAATGAAATGGACGTCAATTTCTATATGCTTTGTACGGGCATGGAACACAGGATTTTTAGCCAAAGCTAATGCACTCTGGTTGTCACACCAGATAATTGGACATTGAGAAAAAGAGATACCCATTTCAGAGAATAACGAAGTTAGCCAAATTACTTCAGTTGCAGATTGAGAAAGGGCTCGATACTCTGCCTCGCAGCTGGAGCGAGCCACTACACTCTGCTTCTTGGAACTCCAGCCAATAAGATTGCCACCTAGATACACACAACAACCGCTTGTTGATCGACGATCATCCAAACTGGATGCCCAATCAGCATCACTGAAAACCTCAACATTTAAAGACTTTGATGGCCTGAAACATAACCCCATATTGACAGTCCCCTTTAGATAACGAAGAAGACGCTTGCATGCTGTCCAATGATCATCAGTAGGAGAGGCCAAGAACTGGCTCAATTTATTCACACTATAGGAGATATCTGGCCTAGTATAGGTCAGATATTGCAAAGCCCCGATTGTACTCCTGTAAAGTGAAGGAAAGGCAAAAGGAGAGCCAATTTTGGTCAGCTTAGAGCTTGTTGGCAAGGGAGTGGAGCAGGGCTTACAACTTGACATGTTGGTCTTTTGTAGGAGGTCAAGAGTGTATTTGGTTTGTGTTAGAACTAAACCTGCTGGTGACCTGGTGGCTTCAAAACCCAAAAAATAACTAACTGAGCCTAGAGACTTCAATGCAAAGGTGGAATTTAAAGTAGTGATAGTCTGATTTATAAGAGTTGAATCATTTCCAGTGATAAGAATGTCATCTACATAAACCAATAGATAGATGACCTTGCTGCCAAGCCTCTTGATGAACAACGAAACATCTGAAAAGGATGACACAAAACCCCATCGTTGCAGGGCTGTTTTCAGCTTGAAAAACCACGCTCGTGGGGCCTGCTTTAAACCATAGAGTGCCTTATTAAGTTTGCACACAAAAGAGGGTTTTTGACTATTTATGAAGCCAAGAGGCTGCTCCATGTAGACATCCTCAGTTAGATCTCCATTAAGGAAAGCATTGTTGATGTCAACTTGTTGGACATCCCAATTGTAAGTCACAGCTAAGCTAAATATGATTCGAATGGTCATAGCCTTAATAACCGGGCTGAAAGTGTCTTGAAAATCTATGCCGGGTGTTTGATGGAATCCCTTGGCCACCAATCTGGCCTTGTGCTTGAGGATAGTTCCATCCGGCTTGTATTTCACACGAAAAACCCATTTGCAGCCTACTAGATTACATGATTCAGTGGGAGGAACCAATGTCCATGTATTATTTCTCATTAGAGCTTCATACTCGTCAACCATGGCATTATTCCAGTGAGGTGTAGCAAGGGCTTCAGCTGCAGTTCGAGGCTCTAAGGTGGCTGAGGAAACAGGATTTGATTCACATACTGAAGCATAGGCCTTGTGAGGTATTGTCCCTGATTTGAGTCTAGTTGTCATTGGGTGTGTTGAAGTCTGTGTATGGCTGACTTGAGGAACAGTTGGCCTTCCCAAATCAATGTGGAAGGGTATTGCAGGCATTGTAGGACATAGTACTTGGTCTGAAGGTGTTGAAGAAGTTGTCCTTGATGATGGTGCATCACGAATAAGGCTGTCACAGAGGTGTAGTGTTGAAAAAATGGGTGCATGAGTAGATGTAATTTCTGCAGGAGGAAATAAGCTTTTGTAAGGGTACTCAAGCTCATTGAATACCACATGTCTTGATACATATACCTTTCTCGATGGATGGAGGCATCTATAACCCTTTTGACTCAAGCTATAACCTATAAACACACATTTTGTAGTATGGAAGTTGAACTTTTGATGAGAATAGGGCCTTAGGTATGGGAAAGCAGCACAGCCAAAAACTTTGAAAAAGTTGTAGTTGGGTAGTCTATTAAACAAAACTTCATAAGGAGATTTGAGCTTGAGCACTGGTGTTGGTAGATTGTTGATTAACAACACAGCTGCCTGAAAAGCTTCCACCCAAAAAATGAGTGGCATATGAGCTTGAGCTAGGAGAGTCAGCCCAGTTTCAACAATGTGGCGATGTTTCCTCTCCGGAATGCCATTTTGCTGATGTGTATATGCACAAGAGGTTCTAAATTGAACACCACAATCAGCCAAAAAAGGTAATAAAGGCTTGTATTCTGTTCCAAGATCAGCCTGGAGACATTTGATCTTGCAGCTGAATTGTAGCTCAACCATCTTTTTGAACTTACAAAACACACTCATTACCTCTGATTTCATCTTGAGTGGGTACATCCAGCTGTATCTCGAGAATGAATCAACAAACACAACATAGTATTTACAACCTTCAACTGATGGCATGGGTGAAGGACCCCATACATCCGTATACACCAAATCAAGTGGACCTGCAGCTTTGAAGGTGGAGTGATCAAATGGTAGCTGATGCATTTTTCCCATTTTACATGCATCACAAAAACTAATATGACTTCTATCATATTGTAAATGTAGAAGAGACAACACCTTTCTTAGGATTAGTGGTGCTGGATGACCCAATTTCAAGTGCCACATAGTCTCATCAAAATGAGTTTTATTACTTCGATTGAATCTATTTACATCAGCTGTACAAGGAGTCTTATCTACATTATTCTTATCAACAGAAAAAGCATTAAAACTTCTTTCTTTATTTCTTTGATCATCATTTCTTCCTCTGATTTCGTCTAATTTCAGCTTGTATAATCCATTCTCAAGCTTGCCTTGAAGTAAAATCTCCTTGGTATTCATTTCCTTTATCACACAAGAATTTGAAGTAAATTCAGCATAGGCATGATTATCTTGTGTGAATCTTGATATGCTTAATAAGTTCTTTGCAATAGATGGAACACATAGAATGTGATCTAATAGCAGTGCTTTGGATGAATTTTGTGATGACAAGAAGGTTTTACCTGTATGAGATATGTGCAATTGTTGTCCATTGCCAACAGCCAGCCTATCACTGCCTTGATAATCTGAGTATGTTGAGAGATTTGACAGGTGTGGAGTGACATGGTTAGTAGCCCCACTATCAGCATACCAGGCTGGGTCGCCTACAGATTCTGGTGTAGCATAATAGGCAGTTGATTGATGATAGTTGACTTGATGATTTGTTTGGTGAGGAGAATTGGTTAGTGCTGGAGCAATATTGCCTTGGTTCTGATGATGCTGATACTGGTTTGAAGTTGCAAACATGCCTCCATTTTGATTGTTGTTTTGATAGTTCTTATCAAAACGATGATAGCAATTCATTGCTATATGTCCTGCTTTTCCACAGACTTGACAGATTGGTCTGTTGCTATTGTTCCATCTGCCACCATTTCTTCCTCGATTTCGTCCTCTATAGCCTCCATTTCTTCCACCATTGTTATAGTTGTTGGATCCGTTAAAAGCACCTCTTTGACCTCTTTTGTCTCCTTGATTTCCATAAGCAAAGTTTACAGTTGGAGTAGAAACATCCAACTGTGTTGCTGAATCAAAATCTGCTATCCTTTGTTCATGATTTAAAAGCAAGTATTGTACCTCTTGAAGAGAAATGTTGCTTCTCTGAGCTATGACAACTGATACAACTGAGTCATATTCTCGTCCAACTCCATGAAGCACACTCAATATGAGATCATTTTCACTTACTATCTGTCCTGCTGCCTTTAGACTGTCACCAATGGTTTTGATCTTCAGCACAAAGTCAGATACAGAGTTTGATCCTTTTTTGACATTCTGTAGCTGATTTTTCAACTGAAGAACCTTTGCCAAAGATTGTTGTGAAAACAACTGCTCAAGTGTGCTCCAGACCTCTCGAGAGCTTCCACAATCTGTCACCTGTCCAATCACATTCTGGCCTATTGTTGAGAACAGCCAGCTTAGTAACAGCTGATCAGATCTCGTCCAAGTCACATACTCTTTATTCAGTACCAGTTGCTTCTCACCTTCACCAACCGGTTGAGTTTCAACGTATTTCAGTGGAGTAGATTTGAGATTTAGAATATAATCTTCCAGTTGAAAAGCTCGAATCACAGGAAACACCTGAGCTTTCCATTGAATGTAATTATCATTGTTGAGTTTTACCTGAATGTTAAAGTGCAATGATTTTGATAACGCCGAAAAGTCTCCAGCCTTGGATATGATCGAAGCTTCATCTTCTTGTACTGCAGCGATGCTAGATAATGGAGCCATGGACGATTAGTCCTTTTGTAGCTCTGATACCATGAAGAGAACTAAAGTTTTTGATAAAGAGTATTCAGAGAACTCTTATTGTATTGAAACTGTTTGATAAAATGCTCAAGAGAATTCTAGAACTAACAGAGAAGAAAACAGAGAGAAGTTTTGTAGAGCTTTTCATTTTATTTGATGAAATGAAAATTAATGAAAGCTTTACAAGTGTGTTCGTATTTATAGCCTCTGATTACTAGAGACCATTTAGCTCACACAATCACAATGCTTATAGCTGGAGAATCTGTTGTAACAAACTTTTTGGCAGGAAGACTTTTGACGGGAAAGTTTGTTATTGCAGATGGTGGATGTTGATGATGACAGTGATGATCATGATGCATGGTCATTGCATCATAATCATCCTTCACGCAGCTCATACTTTAATTATAGAAGCATCTGTGTCTTGGTATGATGCACATTTTGCATCAGTGTTGTCATCTGCTATTGTTGACTATTGTCAACATTCCCAATATTGCTTTTGCTTCTTTGTATATTTGACACATCAGTATTGCTATTCTTAACAATAAGATTGTGGGTTTGAGTATATCCCCATCCCTACAAACCCGAATTATTGTAATATATAAAAAAAAATAAAAAAAAAATAAAAAAAAAATTGATGTATATAAGGACGGATTTAGACAAAGTCGATTACTTTAGGCAATTTTTCCTGAGGCTCTATTTAAAATCAAGGTCCAAAATGTCAAAGACTATTCCAACATCTCTGTTAAAAGTTAATTCTACAAATGAATATATATATACGGTCTCGTTTACATCAATGTGCACTGATATAACTACATCAGTACCAATGCATGTGGACCATTGATTATAGAGAAGTTTTGATAAATGTAAAAACTTTGAGTCAAATTATGTAAATCTAATGGTCCACATCCAACGCACAGATGAAGTTATATCAATGCATACTGACTTGAACATTTATGTATATATATATATATATATATATTTTTTTTTAAATTAAAATTTTCAAATTTATAAGCTAAAGTTTTACATTAATAGATTTTGTATATAAGTAATGGTATATATTATAATTTAATTTATCTCAAATATATATATATATTATAAATTATATGAAAAATAATTTATAATTATTTGGAGTGATTTACATGAGTGAACACTGTAATGCCACGGAATTGGGAAGATGCTATACATTTTGTTGACCGGGCCCAGACGTCGGCTCTTCTGCCGACTCCTCAGCTGCTTTCACTTACACGTGAATCATCACTATCTTCTCTATCACATTCTTTTTACCTTTTTTTTTTTTTCCGAAGATATTACTCGAGTCATGGTTCATGGACTCATGGTCATGCACCTTTTTTACATGAATGATATCTCATTATATATTATGTCAAAAAAGAGAGAAAAAAAAAATGTCTCATTATATTGTATATCTGTAAGACAAGATACTACACTTACAAAACAATTCGTATTTATTCTTTTTTTTTATTTTTTTTAATTATAATATTTTGAAACCATATATTTCTGAAAATATATGATTCAAAACTTCAAATAATATATTGCCCGTAAGTCATATAAACAGGGCCGGCCCTGGGCATAGGCCCATGAGGTAACCATCTAGGGCCCCGTTTTCCAAAGGTCCCAAATTTCAGGTTGAAAATAAATGTATGTATTCAATTTTTAAATAAGATTGGCGGCCCACGTAGTAGTTTTTTTTTTTGTAAAAAAATAAATAAATAAATAAAAATTAGCCTATATATCACTTACCAAATATAAATCAAGAGGCCTATGTACTGTTTTTTTTTATAAAAAAAAAAAACAGCTAATATATACTTAACCATATAAAAGTCTGGAGGCTACCTTTTATATATATTTGTGTTTTTTTTAAAAGGTCCACCAAAGAAATACAATTATAATAATTAACCACATCCACAGTAGATCAAATAGTGTATCAATCTATCAGACATTCGAAAAAAAATAATTGAAATCAATTCTTGAAAGAAACACAATTATAATACTTAATTAGTAGTTTTACTTCTAAAAATGTGAGATGAATAATGTTTAAGTGATACATTATTTGATATAATTATAAAAATTTTATCTCGATGACTTTTTATTTGTTATTTTGTTATGTTGCAGTCTTGATTTTTAGTTATTATATTGATTTTTATAAATATTTGCTATTTTCTAGAGAAAAATAAATAAATAAATATACATAAATGATCGAGGACCTTATTTATAGTCCGTTTTGGTCCCCTAAAATCTCAGGATCAGCTTGAAAATTTAAAGAAAAATTGTAGAAGTACTCGATGAATAAATATAATTTTTTTTAATTTACTTTTTGAATAGCAATAGACACATGTTAATTTTTTTTATTTATGAAAAATAATGTGGATTGACTCTCAACAATTGCGGCTGCTAAGAAAGTCGGCACCGGCCCTATTTGCTATTAGCTACAGAATTGTAATTGGGAATTGCTTTCTTTTCTGCAAAATGTGTTTGCTAATTGCATTATTGAAATGAAAAAGTGTTTATTGTTTTTTTTTTTATATATATATAGAAAATAACAAATTATGTGGGTGTGTGTGGGACATTGGGAGATTTTTGTTTAAAATAAAAAATAAAAAATAAAAAAATTGTAGTTGCTTGTTTCCGGACAGTGGATGAAGGAGTGGACCATCACGGCCCCAAAAAAGGCTCACCAACCTCGCTTCACTTGCTCCTTTTTTTTTTTTCTTTTTTTTTTTTTTTGTTATTATTATTATATGAATCTTTTTCATCCCACTAATCCACTATTAATATCTTTGTTTATCAATATCGATCAGAATAGTTGGTAGGCAAATTCATAAAGAAATAGTTACCTTAACATGTTCCCATAAAAAGGGATCATGCTAATAATACAAGTATACAACTGTAATCCATATATGTTAGGTCAGTTTGCTCTTTAAGAATTTTCAAATTGTCAACAAATTCAAAATATACTATAAATTATTGAGTATCAATTTTGAGATTAATTGGGTTGATTATATTTAATTTGAATACAATCCATTTATGATCAAGCATAAATAAGTTTATAAGAAAATTATTAAAATAGAAAGAAAAAATATGAACTCTTACAATTATCTGTTTGATGATATTTTGTATTATTCTGTATTAAGTTATATAATGCTAGGATGTGATTTTTGTTCCTCGATATTTTATTAACTAATATAATTAATATATTTTTAGAAAAATATATATTTATATTTTATTTTTAAAAATAATAATTAATATATAATTAATATTTTTATTACATAAATTATCATTCATGTAACAAATATCAATAATATTTGATGGTTATTTTTATTATTTTATTTAACTTATATCATTTTTAGATATATAATATTAGAATAATATTTTATTTTTATTTTTATTTTTATTTAATTAAATTTAAATAATATTTATTCAATTTAATTTTAATTTTAATTTTAATATTACAATAAAATTATATTATTTCTATATTATATTTAAAATTATTATTAAACATCAATATTATTATTATTATTATTATTATTATTATTATTATTATTAGTAAATATATTATTATTGTATATTATTATTAGGCTTATTGGCATAGATCCCCTTGAATTGTTCGCGAATTTGCACTTTGCTCCCCCAACCCCCGAACTTTCTTTTTCATCACTAAACCCCACGAGCTCTCCTTTTCTTTGCACTTTGGTCCTAATCCTCATGCCGTCCATTTTTCTGTCATGGCAAATTGCACCAGGTTCCCCTGATTATATACACAATTGCATCAAATCAAAAACAATATAATATTATAACCCAAATACCCCTCTGACCAAAATTTTAAAATAAAATTTTAAAATTTTAAATTGAAACAATGGTTAAATAATAAAAAAAAAATATCCATAAATATAAAACCCCGATGATATTTAAATTATTTAAGGGGAATTATCATTTAACTTAACTTTTTTATTTAAATATCCCTAAATAGGGTATTAATAATGTCAAAAACAACAACAACAACAACAACAACAATAATAATAATAATATAAAATATATATATATAAATAAGGTAGATATTTAGCTTGATCTCCATCATCCATCTCAAATATCCATGGTGGTGATCAAATTACAAAATAATAATAATAATAATAATAATAATAATAATAATAATAATAACAATTACAAGAAAATTGAAAAAACAAATAAAAATATTTATAGTGAGAGGATTTTGATTCACCATCTAATATGGATCTACACTAGGGATGGCAAAAATCCCCGACTCGCTGGTTTGGGGCAGGTCAAGGATTTGTGAATCAAAAATTAAAAAATAATAATAATAATGTTCATTGGCCATTTTGAGGTCTGAGGGGGACATACTCGAATAAGAGCCTTCGTATTATTACTATTATAATTAATTTTATTATCATTATTTTTATTATTATTTGGATATACTTATTATTATTTCTCTTCCCTTTGTATTAGCTAATACAACCTCCACCCTTTGTATGGCTAATACAATATCCACAGTATTAGAGCAATTAAAATGTGTTATCTAATACAATATAATGCATATTAAAAAATAAGCCAAACATTATATTGTATTATTATAATACATTTTAAAACCCCAGTACGATATAATACAATACAACCTACCAAACATGCCCATATATTTATAATATCAAGATTTGAACATTGGTTGTGTTGTTTCAGTTTGAAGTCTCCAACATGTCAATAACCAAGGCAATGGGCCATTGGTCTTGAACATAAGACTTTTTTTTTTTTTTTTAATATTACAATAATTGGGTATTTTGGGGGAGGGGAAGAGACTTGAATCCACAACTTTATGATGTATGTGTAAAAGACAAACCACTAGACCAACATCATTTTGTCTTACCCCAAGGGCAGGGACGGAGCCACGTTAGGTCGAGAGGGGACCACTGCCCCTCCTAAAGGTGTACAATTTTATAAATTTTCCCCTAACCTTTTAGAGTTTTATGTTTTTACCCTTTTTTTCATATCCCCTCAAGTTTTATAGTTTTATAAATCTATCCCCAAAATTTTCATATTTTTATATTTTTACCCTTACTTCATATTTAGATTTTCTAATTCCTTTATAAATTACATAGTTAATAATTTTATCTTAACCACGTAGAGAATATATTTCATTCTAAATATATTATTATTTTTTCTTTATACCTCAAATATAAATCAAATCGCAACATATATGGTTTGTTATGTCAGTTGTAATTTTTTCTTATCAAAATTACACTTACTCATTTCTTTCTTAACTAATTTTATTATATTCTTAAAATGTTTTTTCTCTCTCCAAATCTTACTTATCTCACTTTAATACAGTAATACCATGTCATATTTTTAATAGGTTATTTATTTATTCATTTAGTTTTTGCAATTTAAAAAAACTGTGTTAATTTATATAATTAAAACATGTCAAGTAAACATAGTCATATATTTATGTTTAATTATTAAGAAATTGTATCAATAAAACTTTTATAATTTTTAATAATTAAAAAAGTATTTGGATTTTAGAAAAATATTAGGATTGTAGTTTAAATTTTAAATTTTCTTTGAAGTATTGTTTAAATTTCAATTTGTTTTCTAACTATTAAATACTATTACTGAATCTTGAATTAATGGCCATAAATTTTATTCTATATTATTTTTTGAGTAATACTAAACATACCACCAACTTTATATCTCAACTTGTATTCCAACTAGTTGTTTGTCGATTAACAAATCCATACATATTAATTATGATTTATTTCAATCGTCACATTTATATAGATTAAATTGGCTAAGTTACAAGTTGAGATATGAGTTGGAATATCTAGTATTGTTTTTATTTTTATTTTTATTTTTATTATGTTTTTATCACTATTCAAGGATTATCTTAAATGTTTTTCATAAATACACAAATTAAGATAATTTATCTCAATAATTTTTTTTTATTCATTTTAAATAATTAATGAAAAATAATAATGTCTTAAAAATATAAACAACATTTTTAATATAAAAAAATTCACGTCGCCCCCTCTAAAATATAATCATGGCTCCATCCCTGTCCAAAGGCGTAGCTTAGCTGATAGATAGATGAGCTCAGGGCTTGAGTAAATGATTCCAAAGTCAGTGGCTCAATTCCTACTAATGATAAAAGCTTTAAAAAAAAAATACCTAGTCTAGACATCTGGATAAATAAATATTTAAAATAAAAATAAATAAATAAAACATCATTTTGTCTTGAGCATGAGACTTGCAGTATTGATTTTAAGACGAGGTCGATTTTAAAACTGAAATAAATGATTCTAAAATCTTAAAAATTGCGTTATCAACATAAAATTTTTTGGTGTTGAAGGGTGTTAATTCAATCGGGCCATATTTGTGGTAAAAATAAAAATAAAATTAAAATTAAAATAAATTGTGTTGTTGTAAATTGAATGTAGAAAAATAAATGCGGGAGTAGATCCAGAAATAGAAGTCTAGAGTCTAGAACGAGCGTAAATAATAAAAGATGTTTCTTGTATCGTCTCTTATACAAAATGGTAAATGGAGGGCCCCGGTAGCTCGCAGGTCGAGGTCCCCTAGAAATGAGTAATTAAATCCATTGGATTGGAGGATTGGAGTCACTTTTAATTATTAAAATCATAACATTTCCATTTCTATTTCCATTTCCAAGTCTGCACTCTGCCTTTCTCTGCCAGCCCTGCTACTACCGTACGTCATCACATCCATAATCAATAATCATACAGTAACTACAATACTCCACGTCATACCTTAACCTACCCTCTCCTACAGTCCTACAGCTATTGCCTCATCAAGTGGTGGCGTGGTGTGATCCATGAGAAAAACTTGAGTGCATCCGATGTATCAAACTGGAATCCGATAGTTATGTATCGGATACACTCACTGAGTGACACGTGTTATTCCAATTTTGTTCTGTACACATCTTTTCTCTCCAACTTTCTCTATTTATCATACTCTCTCTCCCATCTTCTCACATCTCGGTCTAGATTTGACATCAATGCCCTTCTATGACGACGGTTGACTTCGGCTATAGTCGGATCTAGAAGATAGGATGGCGTGATCAGTTTTTTAGGATTCACAACAGGTCGTCACAGAACTGACAACAAAGGTTCGGCAACGATTTGGGTTTGGCTTCGTTTGAGTAAAAAAATGGTAACACTCAATATCAGTGTTAACCCAGGTTCGGATTCACAGAGGAGATATGTTTGATTGTTAGGATTTTAGTGTTTTACTGAAAACTATGTCATTTTGTGTAAAAAAATTATTACTCAAAACACCGTAGTTTTGAATAATTGAATACTTGTTTTTTTAAATCTCGTGGGTGAGGGTGAGGGTTTTTTTTTTTTTTTTTTTCAAACCTGCACCCGAATCCGAACCTGCTACAGATTCAAAATTGTAACCTAAATCCACCCACGGGTTGTAAGATCACCACCCAAACTCGACCCTCAAGGGTTGGGTTCGGGTGGGTGCGGGTCAAATTGTCATCCCTAAAAACGGATACCTGGGTTATAACAGCCGACACCCAACAAACTTTTCCCTGGTGGTTTTGTCGATCAACTCATCAGTGATGATGTCGACAGCGGTAGTTCGTCAAACTTCGAACAATGGTTTGACCACCAAGAAGATTTCATTTGGTGATGGCCCTTTTGTGAGATCGAAAGGTCGGTATTTCCGCACCTTCTGGTGTGGGTGGTGTCAACTCACTTTCTCCAACGGTCGATGGTCCGCGATGAGTAATGACAATTTGAAATCGAGCGAGAGTGACGGTTTGATAGATGGAAAAGATGAAGAGAAAAAAAAAATGAGTTGGAGGGAGAAACAAAATTGAAGTGGCAAGTGGCACGTGTCACTTAGGAGGGTGTATTCAATTAGGATTTTAAAATACTTTTAATGACTTTTATGGAATTAAAAAGTTTAGGTGTATTCAATGTAGACTTTTAACGACTCTATAAAAGTCATGAGGTATTCAATACAGACTTTTATAGACTTTTAAAAAATCTTTAAAAGTCATGTAGTATTCAATCAAGACTTTTTAACAGTTTATGAAAGTTATGAGGTATTCAAAATCTCAATAAATTTTAACGACTTTAAAATTTCAATGACTTTTAATGACTTTTAATGATTTTTAGTTATAACAAATCTCACAATTTATCTTCCATTCCTACCAAAAACTTTGAATGACTTTTAAAAAAAAAAAATAGAAAGAATTTCACTTTAAAAGAAAAATATAAAACTCTTTAAAAAACATTAACTACCAAATATATGTTCTATTTTCAAATAAAAGCACACTCATTCTTAAAAAATGTCATAAATAAAATAAAACGAATAACTTTAAAATGAATCAACATTATTAAAAAAAAAAACATACAAACATTAACGATCTATAACAAAAAAAATAATAATAATAATAACTAAAAAATAATATAAAACAACTCTTCATTGGCTATGTAATTAAAGACAAGAGATTTTATATTTTTTACCTATATTTTTAAAGCAATTAAACAACACAAAAACAAATCAAATGAACTTCATTTATGTAAAATAAAAATAATAAAAGATAAAAACCACTACTTAACCATACCAATATGCCATAATCAAAGTCGCGTATGAGCGTGACTCCATGTAATTATGATCTATATCAAACTACCCACTTTTATGCATGGATCTTATTCAACAACTATATACGGTTTTTATGTTTTATCTTTAGTAACTCGAATGAACTTTTGGTTAATTTTTTATACTCATTGTCATACTTTCGTAGAGACATGTAAACGTTAATATTATTGTCAGTTTGTTACATTTATTCTAAAAGAAAATTATAATATTTTGACTAATTATAAAAAACAAATAAAATTTTGACTAATTATTAAAAAAAAAAATTGAGCATAATGTCTTTATAATGCAAAATATAATAAATAAATAAAAATTAAATCATATATATATACATGAATACTTTTGTCAAGTTTAATTAACGATGGTTTTTTTTATTCATTTGAAAAATTATTTTTATTGACATGATAACTATATAGTATAATTTTGTTAAAAAAAAATTATACATTATATTTAGAAGTCAATTAAAGTAAATGTATATAAAAACCTTTTAAAATGAAAGTCTACGAAAATCTTTTAAAATGAAAGTCTACGAAAGTCTTTTAAAATGAAAGTCTATGAAAGTCTATGAAAGTCTTTTAAATAAAAGTTTATGAAAGTTTTTCATAATCTTGTAAAGTCTATAAAAGTCCATAAAATCTACAAAAGTCATCCATTTATAAAAAAAAAAAAAAAATCATTAAAAATCTTTTGAAATCATAATTGAATACACCCCTCTTAATGAGTGCATCTGATACACCACCATCATATTCGAATGTGGTGTATCGAATGCACCCTAGTTTTTCTTGTGGTCCACAATCCACATATAAAAAAGCTGTGTCACTCAAGTTAAGCTTTCATCGCACGGTATCAGTATCAGTGTCAGAATCATATTAACGTCTCGATCGCAAGCAACTGTATCATTTTTAATGATTATGGAGCTCGCATGGAGTTTAAAATCAACCCCTATTTGCCTATACTTTTTTGTTTTTTTACATTAAATTAAAATCATAAATTACTATCATATATACTAGACCACCTCTAGGCTTTTTAGGCTTTGACAATATCACGCTAACATTTCAACAAGATCTTATCATAAAAAAAGTCATCGAAAGTTTATAATCTATTATTCCTTGACGTTTTGTGAATGCATTTTTTTGTATTTCAAAAACGAAAAATTAATAATAATATACTCGTCAATCATGTTTTTAAAAACTATAAAAAGAGAGAATAGAAAACAGAAAACATGTTTTTCATTTTATTGAAAAAAAAATAGAAAGAGGATTTCCACATTTTCATTGTATCGCATTTTTGTTTTTATTTTTATTTTCACTAGTTAGGTAAGTGACATAAAAAATTTATTAAATGGATTGCATTTTTTTAATTAATAATAAATAAATATATTTTTCTTAAGGTGAATAAAATATATTTTTTATCATAATCTTTAGGAAAAAAAAAATGAAAAATATATAAATCAATATTAATTGATTGTATTAATCAAAATATATATCTTTTTACGTTTTTATTTAATAAAATTAATTCAATTATACACTCTACTTATATTTTCAAAACAATTATATTAAATTTATATTGTAATATTATTACTTAATTTATATATATATATTCATAATATTATTTCAATTAGTAATTTGTTACTGAACGTGTTTTAAGATTTTAAAAATATAAAAATCAACATCTTATTTTCAAATGAAAATTTTTATTACATAAAACAAAAATAGAAAATATTACCAAACATTCTCTTATTATTATTATTATTATTATTATTTATTTATTTATTTATTTATTTATTTTTGAAATATACTACCAGTACTTTTAACTTTTACGGCAATTCATTTTTAAAATACTTTAAATGAATTTAAATATGATTGTTAATTGTGTAATTCATTTTAAATATGATTCAAGTAAATTTAAATTCGTATTTATAAAAAAATTTGATTAATTCACTAATGTACTTTATAGTTAATATTTCATAAAATAGAAAATAATGTGGAAAAATAAAATAAGCCGTCAGTAAAGGCATTGCAATTATAAAAATATGTGTAATTGTAATTTGTAAGACACAATAATGATGTGAGATTCGAGTACGTGACAAGATGAGATTGGTCAGTAGTATATCCATTATATCTACACAATAATATTATTGGTTCGAGTTCATTTCATCCCAAAAGAATTTTGATCCTCTCCACACATAATTTTATCCTTATCTAAATCAATGTTATTGATTAATTCTATCATTTGATCAAGTAAACATATAAAAATTAATATGAATAATTTAGACTATTGATTTGCTATATTAAACATATGATAATAGATTATAAAGGTGAAAACACGGTGAAGACAAATAAAGTAAGAAGAGGATTCGTGTCCTAAATAAAAACCCTACTTTAGGTAATATATATATACAGTCTTTTTATTATCAGTTCGAATTGATAAAATTATATCAGTTCCTTATATGGACCACTATATTTAAATATTTTGACTGATAAGTGTATAAAGCCAAGTCAAAGTTTTTAAATCCAGTGGTCCACATGTAAGGAATTGATATAACTTTTGTGTTCGAACTGATAATAGAATTTATATATATATATATATATATATTAAAAGTATGTGAGATGTGATATTTTGTTTTTCTTTTGGGATCGTAACTAAATAAATAAATATTAATTGGGATTTGGGGCGTTCATGCATGAATCATCACATCACCATTAACCATCTCTCCATCTTTCCTCAACTCGCCACTAAACAGTAAACACCCGAGTCTCAATCAAATTTCAAATCCCATCCTGGCATCCTCCACCACGTCATCCCCAAATAACCTTACAGCCTGGCAAACATCATCACATTTCCCAACCAATAAAATATTCCCACGTGGCACTTCTTTAACGTCGACACCATCCCTCTTCTACAGCTGTCTCCCTTTCAAATCCTCCCTATAAATATCTTCCCGACTCATCTACACACTTCAGTCTCTCTCTCTCTCTACTTTTAAACTTATAACAAATCACTTTGCCCTTCCTCATGGCACATATTTACCACTTTGCCATTCTCTTTCTCTTCTGTTTTATCTCTCCCTCGCTTTCCACTCCCAGAAAACTCACCGCTTTAGTTAAAGAACAACCCCTTGTCTTGAAATATCATAACGGTGTCCTTCTTAAAGGAAACGTCACCGTTAATCTTGTCTGGTACGGCAAGTTCACTCCAATCCAGCGCTCCATAATCGTCGATTTCATCCATTCCTTGAACACCAACAGAGCTCCACAGCCCTCTGCTTCCTCATGGTGGAAAACCACCGAGAAATACCACGGTGGTTCTTCCAACCTCGTCGTACGGACCCAACTCATCCGTGAAAACTACCCTCTCGGCAAGTCTCTCAAGACCTCTCACTTGAAGGCTCTAGCTAAGAAGCTAACCGTTATCACTCCTGCGTCATCTATCACCGTCGTTTTAACGGCGAAAGACGTTGCTGTTGACGGATTCTGTATGAGTAGGTGTGGAACTCACGGGTCTACTTTACCCGGACGCGGGTCAGCCCGTGGGACATATGTCTGGGTCGGAAACTCCGAGACTCAGTGTCCGGGTCAATGCGCTTGGCCTTTCCATCAACCCATTTACGGCCCACAAACACCGCCGTTAGTGGCGCCTAACGGAGACGTAGGAGTTGACGGGATGATTATAAACTTGGCGACTCTTTTGGCTAACACCGTTACGAACCCGTTTAATAACGGGTACTTCCAAGGCCCAGCTACCGCCCCGCTTGAGGCGGTTTCAGCTTGTACGGGGATATTCGGGTCGGGTTCTTACCCGGGATATCCGGGTTCGGTTCTGGTAGATAAGGTTAGTGGAGCAAGCTACAATGCACACGGGGCAAATGGGAGGAAGTATCTGTTGCCGGCAATGTGGGATCCGCAGACATCTACGTGTAAGACACTTGTGTGATGAGATGGAAATCGTGATACGTGGTAGAATCTGTGTGGGGATATGTAGAAACGTGGCACGAATGTGTACGATTGTAGATAGACATGGGAAAAAAGAGGTGGGGGATTTTCGTTTTGTCGTTATGCGTGACGTGTAAATTATCTTGGGGTAAAAAGAAAAATGTGAAATGGAAAAATAATAAATAAAAATGATATATAAAGTTGGATGAATCATGAATGGGTTATCGTCAATGATGAGAATAAAGTGGGCCAGAGGCAGGGAAGACCATAATGACTGGTTTAGAGTAATGATTACATAGATTCATGCATGTCCCTGTGTTTTGTTTGTTAGTACTCTCAGAGTGGAAGGAGTCATTACCTCGAAAAAGTTAATTTAGCTAAATTACAAATAAAATCAAATTTTGGATGAAGAGGTAGGTCGGTGGTATAACTCGTATCTGCACCACGAGGCTGTGAGTTTAAATCATTTCTCTCTTAAAAACTTTGAATTTATATGATAATTTATTACTTACAAATAATCATTCTGGGTGTGTTTTAATTATTTCAAAGTAGCATTATTGTTTAATTATTCATCCTCTTTAGTTTACTATAAATTGTAGAATAGAACTATATGAATATCATATAGAAGTTACACCAACATTTCCGATTAAATGGTGAGATTGTACTAGAACTCTAGAAGACCAAAATGCGTTTACTACTGAACCCTTGGCTAAGGGGTAAAACAGTCTTTTTCATCTTAAATAATAAATAAAATTGGTTGTCCGCTTTAACCTTTGGACAATGGTAGACATCCAACCATTTTTGTCCAACTTTTTGTCCAACCCCTAATGTGTCAGTTAGTGAGTGGATGCACATTAATAATGATTTATCCATATATCCACTCACCAATTGACACATTAGGGGTTGAACAAAAAGGTTGAATGTGTAACATTATCCTTAACCTTTTAAATTAATAAGGGCAAATTGCATAAACCTACCCTGAGGTATAACATAAAAGCTTAATATTCAACCTTTAGTGTTATTTACACAAACTTATCCTCATGTATTAGTCAACAACCCCTCACACTATTCAAGAGGTCATGGGTTCGAGTCATACCTCCTCCCTTATCCCGAAATATTTTAATAATTTAAATAAATAAAAAATTATAACCCAAAAAATTCAGAAAAGAATTCTAACAAACCCAATGAAAATAGTAGATTTGATAACCAAAAATTAAATGTTGGTTTGCTTCGAGGGAAACCAAAACCTCCCAAAATGTTAGAAATACCAACACATATTTGACAGATTTTAACTCATATGTTAATTCATTGATAGTAAGTCTTATTTGTAGGACAGACACATGAAATTTAAATAATAACAGTAGAGATTAAATACATGAAATTCAAATAATAACAATAGAGATTAAATAGAATAAGAATCCTATCGATTAACAACTTATTCAAATTTAAACTAAAAACAAACTATTTTTATTTTCTTAAAAACGTGATCATAACACTAAGATGCACATAAACTTGCAAGAAGGTAATGAACTATTTACCAATTTAGTACCAACAAAAGCAAGAATTGCTACAGCCTACATGCTCTTTATAACAAGAACAGACCGACGATTCAATTACGTAAAATTAACTTAAATAACTCTTGTAGACTTATATTTAACTTAAGTCAGTTTCATTTTCATACTTATATTTTGTATTAAGCTCCTACTAACCCATCATTTTGTTATGGAACTCATAAAGATGCACTTAGTCACTTATTTGCATTATCTACAACACAACATCAAGTGGCACTAACTAAAATTGCCAAAGAGCCAAACATAAGATCAAAAGAAATTCATTTTTGATCTATGTTGCGTCCTAGACTTGAACATTAATGAAGAAAGATACGCCAAATCTGGAGAAGACTCTCAAGACAATATTTTAGAACATTCCATGTACTAAGATAACTATCCACCTTCCATGACTCATCATCAAAAGACCAAACTTCACTAGCTACAGATGGTTTCACTCGGAGAAGAACATCTACAGGAAGCTTATGAATAATCATTCCTATCAAACCACAGGACCACCTCATCAGAATACAAAAATTTCTCTTCAAAGAATGTAAACCGCAGTTTCAAGGCCTTTTTGGCATATGAAAGAGCCTAAATATTATCAAAACATATTAATTACTTGAATGGTGATAAAAGAAAAATTCTTAAAGTAGTCAAATAACCAGTCAAGCAGATTTAAAGAGTTTCTGATAATAGAGTAAAAAGAATTGAACTAACAAAAGAAAAAATCAGTATAGTTATGCTAGTGGTGATCCCAAATTTAGCTTATAATTCCACTTCCTTTATTAAGGGAAAAGAAACTAAGGAAGAATAATACATTATCCTTCCATGTGTGTCTGTAAAGAGGAGAAAAGAGTACAGGCAATCATTTTGGGAAATAAGAAAATACAGACGAGTCATGTTATGCTGAACAGCATAAATCTTGGGCCAACAATGGTAAATAAGAAATTCTACACCAAATATCTTTCTCTATACAATCATTTTGTATCTCTCTCTACAAAAGCTTAGCCAATCATGTCAATCCCATTCACCAAACAGGAAATAAATTTGTCAGTCAAACTATATATATATAACTTTCACCAACCAAAATTCACGTCTAATGAGTTAAGAATGACTATTAATGAGATGTGTTCTAATAGTACAAGCCTTTTGCATATTCTCTGTCGTTGTGGCTATCAAAATGTTCAAGATCGTCTACAACTAGAAATTCTAAAGATTATCGAAATATTGTCAAATGCTGGAAGTCTGTTCCCTATGTTTGCCGGTTCCAAGATGTTGGTCAAAGAAGAGTGGGTTCAGGTAACACGTGAAAGCCTCCAATTGTATTCATTATATTTTATTTGTTTCTGCCGCCTGATTTTCTATTGATTGTTAGATAACAATGAAACGTAATGCTGCGGGTGTCGAAGATAGTGATTAGACATTATCAAACTTGCTGGTATCTTCTAAACAAGTGACGAAGCGAACGCGACTCTTTATAGAGTGTTAAATGTTTTTCTTAACAAGTATTTCAGATTAATCATCACCCTAATACTAGAGAAGAAAGAGATTTGGGCACTACACAAGAGGGTTATTTTTTATTGATTGGAAACAAGAATACACAAGATGAATGTTTAAAAAGATCAGGAATTATACTCAGAAAAGGATGGGTATTTAAGGGCAATCAGTATTTTTCAGAAGCAATAACTATAATGGTGATTTACTTAGTTCATATTTTATTTTTTATACTTCCCATTCCTTTCCTATGATAAAATCTTTGGTTGTCAATTATCTTTCTTCTCTAGTATTAGGGTGATGATTAATTTGAAATACTTGTTAAAAAACCATTAACACTCCATAAAGAGTCGCGTCTGCTTTGTCACTTGTTTAAAAGATACTAACAAGTTTGATAATGTCTGATGACCATCTTCAGCACCCGCAACATTACATTTCATTGTTATCTAACAATCAATAAAAAATCAAGCGGCAAAAACAAATAAAATATAGTGAAGACAATTGGAGGTTTTCACATGTTACCTGAACCCACTCTTCAACCAACATCTTGGGAACTAGCAACATAAGGAACAGACTTCCAACATTTGATCATATTTCGATAATCTTTACAATTTCTAGTTGTAGTCAATCTTGAATATTTTGATAACCACAACGACAGAGAATACGCAAAAGGCTTGTACTATCATAACACATCTCATTAATAGTCCTTTTTAACCCAACAACATGGAAATGGGACCCTACTTTTTTTCCGAACGACTTGCAGAGAAGCAGCACATGTTCACATGAATCTTTACAACAAAATTGTATTGCCTCCAATGCCTTTCTCCTCAAAGCCTGCAAAGACGGGTTAATAACTCAAACAAACCAAAACTATGCGCATAACCAAAACTTTGTGGAACCCTCACGCTCGGCAGATGAAACACACTTCTTTTGGTAGCATAACAAGTAAGTTCTCAATGTTTCAAGCAAATCTAATGATTCCCCATCATTAAGCAACCTTCTCGCTCTCTCATCTCTCTCATCTTCTGTATTATTGTTGGATGTTCTATCACAATAATTCTTAATGAGTAAGGCATTGGTATAAAGCTTTACTATCAAATCAATGGGTTTCATAGCCTACCAAATAAGTTCCAAGTTAAATTACTATACAAATACAACTTTCTCAAATAGATGGACATAATGCCACATTCTACAATCATTTAGATGGACGTGCAGACTGTGACACTAAGTAAACAAGATACCCGAGCATAGCTTTCTGATATGTCAAGTAGATTTTCTACAATAGTTTAAACAATTATTTGTTACTATTGTAGAAAATCTACTTAACATATCAGAAATATTTGTACCAGCAGTTTGACATTCATTGGCACAGTAACCGACAAATCTAACAAACTCCGTTCCATACAAATTCATTTCGGCCTGCATTATAACAACAAAAGTTAATTAATAATAAAGCATTAAGTAAAATTCACTAAATATTAGACTTCCAATTGAAAAACAGAATATGGTCCCAAGTCCCAACTTAAGAATCATGCCATAAAAGACCCAGATAAGATACGATTGTACAAATATTAAGCATATTAACTGTAATATGGTCTCATTACTCACCCTAACAAGATAGACAAGCAAAATTATTTTAAATGCATACAAGATCCAAATCAAAAGCTTTGCTTCTTCCTACTTCCCGAATACAATTATATGGTACTTATCCAAAATAAAAATGAAGAAGAAAAACATAGGACATTCATATGAAAACAAATTTATCTTGCATATCATTAGCATATAGTTGAATGTTGATTCTAACAACTTTGTTAAAGCTATTTTGTTCAAAGAAACCCCAATATTTTTTAGTGATAATTGATCATAATTTTTTTTTTAACATTTTATTCAAAAACAAAAATAAAACAAAAGTCTTGAAACTATAATTTGATAGTATAAGAAATTTACATGCAAAGCAGGAAAGTAACAATATGTTTCGAAATTTGGAAGAGTAAGACAAGAAAATTATCGTGATAACCTCATAACATTTACATCATAAATTATCATACTTAATTCCATGAATAATCAAAACAGCCTTAACAAACTCAATTTGAAATGTGCATTTAACGATCACCACATAATGTAAAAACCAGTTTAGAAATTCATATGCAAAACTAAAAAGCAAAAGTCAGACTTTGTGCTTGTTAAGCAATGTGAGAACCGTTAAATTGTGTTTAAGCAATCCAACGGTCAATTATAAAAGCTTTATCAAGATTTTGAGAAAAAAAAAAAAACATTTCAAAATATTAATATATACAAAAAAAAAAATAAAAAAACATTATCAAAACATCCCTTTTGCTAACCAATAAAATGCAGAAACTAATTAACCTAAAGGTGTCATATTGCAAAGCAAAGCAAACAACTACCAAAGAGAAGACATTCACATCCTGAGCATGAAAGACTGAATTCCCCAACTCAAAATAGCCTCAAAACAGTTTAATAGTTGATTGTTTGCTTAAATGCGATCTAACAGTTCTATGAAAATTTCCAGACCCCTAAAGTTTCTCTATGTTTGAAATTTTCTTTTTGGTATAAATAAACATTGCTTAACAATACAAAGTCCCAACTTTTGCTTTCCAGTTTGGTATATCAATTTCTAATTTGAAGTTTTATATTGCATGTGATTATTTTTTTTTATGCTTTTCAAAATGAGTTTGATATGTAATTTTAATTATTCTTGAGATGATTTGTATGTACTAAATCTATATGTATATACTAAATCTATATATCAATGTGCTTTGCCTCTCTGACCAAAAATTGAGAGCATTCATACAAATCGGCCATGTTTTAATAAACGTTATGAGGCACGCCTCAATACGTTTTGGGCAAAAATCGTAGTGAGACGGTAGCCTTATAAGCAGCCATTGACGCTTACGCCTCATTCTTATGAGGCGGTCAATTCGAAACGGTGCCTCAATACGGTTATGAGACGCACACATCAGAAGAAATCAAAGAAGAAGAAGGAGAAAGGAGGAAGAAGAAGAAGATGAAGAGGAAGAAGAAAGAGGTAAACCTATCTGTGTTGGGCGGCAGCAACAAAAGAAACAAAGAATTAAAGTAGAAAAAACCCTAGCATTTGTTTTCTTTCTTTTTTTCAAGTGATGGGCTTTGTCAAAATGGGCTTTAAAACACTAAACTACCCAACAAATTACCAAATTAAAAAACAAATATGGATTTTGGGCCAAATGAGCCATTCAATTAGGTTTTAAAACACTTGAAAACCCAACAAATTACCAAATTAAAAAACTAATATGGGTTTTGGGCCAAATGGGCCTATAAAACCTAAAAATAATGCTACATTAAAACCATAAGGAATTACTACTGTTTTTATGTGCTTTATATATATATATATATATATATATATACTGTATTTAAAACCAGTGACCCACACGCAAGGAACTGATATAACTTTTGTCAGTTCGAACTGATATAACTTTTGTCAGTTCGAACTGATAATAGAATTTCTATATATATATATATATTTGTGTTTTACATGTCTTTTATGAGGCTTCCGCCTCATTCCGCCTTGAGGCTTACGCCTCGCCTTGGTGGAAGAAAACGCCTCGATACTAAAAACGTTTTTTAAAACATTGCAAATCGGTCACAAGACTCTTGTGCTGCTTTGTGTATAACTCCTCCTCGATCAAACTGTTAGCCTCTTCGGTTATAAACACTTGAACACCGAAAATTAGTCGAACAACCCATCAATTAGTCAATAAACTAGTTAATTAGTCAATAAATTTTACAACTTAATAACCTATAATAAATTAGACGAAACAATTAATGAGTTAAACACTGAAAGTTAGTGAACAACCCGTCAATTAGTCAATAAATTTTACAACTTAATAACCTATAGTAATATAAATAAATAATAGTATATTAGTATAATACAAAGTCTAAAACAGTAAAACTGAAATCAATTAATCAATTTTATTTTTCCCAAACCCTAAAACAATTAACTAATCAAGAAATAATGATATTGTGTAAATAATACTGTGATGATATGTAATTTTTGTAATTGAGAAATGATGTAATTCTGGGAATTCCAGAAATTTGAGCTTGAACAGAACAGAGAGAAGTTGAGAGGAGATAGAACTGTAGAGTAGTTCGAAAATTGATGTAAATTCGTTGCATTCTAAAAAATGCAAAACATACACTATATAAAGACAGGACAAACTTAACAACAAACAAAAGGCCCCTCGAGCTCACAGACTCAAAGAAATTAATAGGCCCAAAGAAATTGACATAGCATATTTAAATTGACACCAGACCAATAGGCCTAGCAACAGATCAAGCCCAACACCTGGATCCACAAGGATATTCAAAACCCTAATACAAAACGGTGTGTTTTGAGTCCTGATATAAAAACTTCATTAGTTCAGTTCGAGTAACGACGGTGGATGGTGGCGACCTGGCAACTACGCGCCGGCCGCCTAATATGGACAATTTTCAGCTTTTCGCCACTGCAGGAGGCTGCCTAGCAGCTAGCCGGAGATTAATTGGCCGATTTTGCTGATTTTTTCGATCACTTCAAAACAATTTTTCAACAGCAAAGACCCCCATTTTTATAGACTCTTAATCTTATCATCAAACAACTACAATGGTACCAATCGAAAAAATCAACCAACCTCCACTAGAAATCTAGAATCTCAAACAACAACCACAACCCCAGAAAGCCACACCATACCCAATAATAGAAGAAAAATAAAAAAGCACAATTCAGGCAAAATAAAAAACTAACAAACCCATCATGTACAAGACCTCGTACCTAATCAGCAGAAAAACCCAGAAAGAGAAGAGGATCAGTCACTGTGTTGTTGTGTGTACATCCATTGAGACAAGGTTCATTGACTTGATTCGCAGAATGGGTCTGAGTTGGAGGCTGAAATAAAGACAGTGCAAACAAATAAAATGATTTTAACTCTGCTAGAGTTAACAAACATTAACATCTAATGATTATAACTATATTAACAAACAAATGTTACCTGAGGTTTCAGAAAACGAAAAAGTAAAGAAAATGAAAAGTTATTAATGCTTGAAAGTGAAAGTTTCAGAGAGAGATAATAGAAAAAAAAAAAAAAAAAACATTTTTATTTTTAAGTTACCTGAGATGGAAGATCTGAGGAGTCTTCTCGAAACCCCAAATCTGAAAGTGTTCGTTTACAAAATCAGAAGAACTGGAGGCGGCCGGCAGCGGCGCAGCTGTTATGGGGGCGGCGGAGGTTATGTGTTTTGGTCGGAGGAGAGAGAGAGAGAGAGAGTGAGAGTGAATGAAGTATCGGTCGATATGTGTTTTTTCTAGGGTTGAGTTTTTAGAGCGGATCTTTTACGACAGAGGCTTTTATTGAGCAGACTTTCTTGCTTTTAAGAAAGGGTTTTGCTAATTTGACTAGGGATAGGTAAAAAACCAATAAACCGAACCGAACCGAATTAGTGAGCCGAACCGATCCAATCGGTTTTTTTTCCGGTTCGTTATCCCAAACCGGAAAACTGAACTGAGATCCAAGTTATATAGTTTATGAAACTATAAAACTATGAAAGTATGTCACAACATATTTTTTTTTCTTTGTTTTTTTTTTTTTTGCTAAATATTATTTTAAACTAGTATTTTCAATTTGTTCAATCTCATAATTTAATTTGGTCAAAGGCCCAAAATGATTAAAATATGAAAATATGTGTAATAATTAAAGCCCATGAATTTGGTCAAGTAGGACTAAAACCAAACTGGTCCAATTCGGTCGGTTTTTGATCGGTTGACATTTGTAAATTTTATTGGATCGGTTCATATTTTCAGAAACCGAACTTTATCGAATTTTTATCAGTTCTATTGAAAAATAAACCAATCCATTAAACGCCCACCTCTAACCTTGATGTTAACAGCAAGATTACGGGTAGTCATGTGAGAGAGAGTTGGTTACTTTTTGTTTTAATTTTTTTTTTTTCAAATTCTTAACTTTTATACACCTTGGATTGAAATTAAAAAAACTGGATTTGAACCGGTATCCTTACTGTTAACAGCAACTTAGCCAAACCCTTTAAGAGAGAGAAAAAACAAATTTGGTTATATAAAGTGTAAAGGGCAATTATCAATTAGGTCTTGGACTTTTTTTTTTAAATTCCAAGTTATTTGTAACTTTTACAAAATTAACCAAATTAGTCCTCATATTTTTCCTAAGTGCCAAATTAGTCCCTTTCTTTTTAAAAGTGACCAAATTGGTCCATCTAACGGTTTAACAGTATTAAATATAACAGTTGATTTTAACAATTTTAATTCAAGTATGTAAATAACCTTTATTTGTCATATTAAAGCAAAATTGTTTTGTCTTTTGTACATTAAATTCACCATTATAATTACAAAAAAAAAAATCCATAAATATTATTAATGAAACATCATTTGCACCCTTTTTAATTAAATTTTCTAAAAAAAAATCTAAAAATATTTTAATAATACAATGTCAATTATACCTTTATTTTATAAACAAAGTTACCATTCATTCACCGTTTAGTCTTTTATCATTTTTATATAATTGTTTTTTTTTTTTTTTGTTAATATTATACAAGAACTGTTGTCGAAATTATTCAATAATCAAAATCCACAAATAAAATAAACAAAAATATACATGTGTTAAAAAAATGTGCATGTGTCATTATTATATTATTTAGAAGTAAAGTACAATTTTACCCCTACACAATTAAAGTTGACTGGCGGAACTTAGTTAGAGGGACTAATTTGACACTAAGGAAAAATATAAGGACCAAATTGGTCACTTTTGTAAAAATCGCAAACAATTTGGAATTTAAAAAAAGTCCAGGACCTAATTTGTAATTGCCCAATTACAAAAAAAGTATTGACAATGTATTTTTAAAAATAGCTTTTTGTTGTATAAATTACAAAAAAAGTGTTGGCAATATATTTAATGAAAGAGTTATATAGTGGAATATCTAAAATTTATAAATTGTAGTTGAGACAATTCATATGTTAAAAAATAAAATAATTAACTAATTAAAAAAAAGCTTTTTAGGAAAACCCAAATTTTGAGCTTCTCCTAGTAGATAGAAAATAGCTTTTATAAAGGGTAGTTGAGACAATTCATATATTGAAAAAGCTATTTTGAGTTTTGCCAAACAACAAAAAAAAAAAACTTCAAAACAGCTTCTAGCATTAAAAAAGTGCTTTTGGCCCTTACAAAAGCCATACCAAACACACACTTAGGGGTCATTTGTTTTTTTCACTTAAAACTTAATGGGTTTGAATCATAATTATTAAGTTGTTTTGTTTATTTTTTCAAATGGTCAAACAACTTTAAAATACCAAAAAACAATTTAAAATAAAAAGTAAAAAATCATGACTATTCACTTAATTGTAAATCACAATCCAAAATCTTTTCTTCCGATACTATCCTCCATATATAACATATTTCCAATTTCATTATAATTATATATAGTATAGAAATCTTTATTTTAATATATACCTTATTTCAAATAGCTTTAAAAATAAAAAAGGAGCATAATCACTTCTCATATTGGTGTTTAATATCAATACTTTATTATGATATTAAGATGATGCATATATATGTATGTATATATATATATCTAGTGTTTCGTGTGAGTTTTCCTACTACCTCTTTTATTTTTTGAAAATAAAAAAAAAAAACTTTTTCTTTGCTTAGTAAAAATGAAGTTTGTTTGTAATGGAAGAGGAAAATCATGATCATATGTGTTCATATATAATTATTATTTTTGGATTGTTTTTATTCCATATTATATGTATAATTGTTTAACATGAGTATAAATATAAAATTACTTATTTTCAAACAATTTTATTTTTAAAAAACAAACGTGTTGACAATACATTCAGATGTTGGGAAAAAAAACAAACAAACATTTCATTCAAGTTTAGATTTCAATCCTTATTCAGTCTTCAGAAAAATTCAGGACTATTCAGTCTTCAGATAAAAAAACAAATGACCCCTTAGAACCGGGTCTATATAATTGTGGTTCGGTTTTATACCCGGACCGTATTAGTGTGGGTAAGGGTCAGGTCCAGAGGACCCAGCTCATTTTGCCATCCAGCTCTAATATTATATATATATAGAGTAATGCTAGACGTCCCAATTTTTTTTCCCAAATAATGTGGCACGTGAGGTGTTAACATCACATCAATCACCATATAATCTCATATTTATAAGATGTTGACACCTCACGTGCCACATCATTTTGGACAGAATTTAGGAAAAAAAATTAAGACGTCTAGCATTACTTATATATATATATATATATATATATATATATATATATATATATATATATATATATATATAGCCTTCTATAAAGAAAAAAAAAATCTCCTATTAGAAAAGGAAGTAAAAAAAATCTAACTCGACATAAAATCGGGTTATTGTTGTAAATTTAATAGAAACAATAGATAATATAAATAATAATGATTAATAAATTAGAGAAAAAATAAGTAGATAATGATGATTAAATATAGAACAAATAAGTAAATAAATAAGAAATAGAAAAACATGAGAAAGAAACGAGAGAGTGGAGGAGGAGAGAAAAGTGTATTGCCTTTTATTAATTTTGGTGGGTATCAGATTTTTCTACAACAACAACTTTTGTAATTACAATGAAAGCCATATATATAGGCAAGAAGAGAGGGGTCTCTTAAACATGAAGCAAACCATAGGAGCTTGCCATGTGGCATTGATTATTCAAGAAGCCAATGAGTTCATGTGGTGTAAAAGCCATACACGTGTAACACTCCCCCTTGGATTTTTCACCACTTGTATTTTAATTTGCTAGGAAAAACCTAGTGGGACAAAAACCTTGGCAAAGTATATACAATGATCTTCTGGATCAAGTGGTGTGAACGGGTTCAGAACTGCCTCATTAAAACTTTTCCGGTAAAACCCAATGGGACAAAATCCGGTAAAAAGAAAAAGAGTACAGTATACAAATATCTATTCAAAAATTTTGCTCCCCCTGATTGAAACTTCAATATCAATCCTGTAATTTACAAAGCCGACGCATGCCAATTCCGTATACCAGTTTCTCAAAAGTTGATGTAGGCAATGTTTTGGTAAACAGATCTGCAAGATTATCTGTAGACCGTATTTGTTTAACATCAATTTGTCGGCTCTGTTGAAGTTCATGAGTATAGAAGAATTTAGGAGAAATATGTTTGGTTCTATCTCCTTTGATATATCCCCCTCTAATTTGAGCAATGCAAGCCGCATTATCTTCAAATATCTGTGTTGGCATTTCTGTAGATAATGACAATCCACAAGTATTTTGAATATGATGAATAACTGACCTTAGCCAAACGCATTCCCGACTTGCTTCGTGAAGTGCGATGATTTCAGAATGATTAGATGATGTAGCAACCAAATTCTGTTTTGTGGAGCGCCATGATATTGCTGTGCCATTATATGTAAAAACATATCCCGTTTGTGAACGAGCTTTGTGGGGATCAAACAGATACCCGGCATCAGCATATCCAAGTAAACCTGAAAAATTGTTAGACTTTGTATAAAATAATCCTAAATCTTTCGTTCCACTGAGGTAACGAAAAAGATGTTTGATTCCATTCCAATGCCTTCGAGTTGGTGTTGAGCTAAATCTAGCCAGTACATTCACAGAGAATGCAATATCTGGTCTAGTACACTGAGCCAAATATAATAAAGCACCAATCGCATTAAGATATGGTACCTCAGGACCAAGTATCTTTTCATCATTTTCTTTTGGACGGAATGGATCTTTTTTAGGATCAAGAGTCCTAACAACCATAGGAGTACTTAATGGATGAGCTTTATCCATATAGAATCTTTTTAAAATCTTTTCAGTATATGCTGATTGATGGACAAATACTCCATTTGATCTATGCTCGATCTCAAGTGCCAAGACAATATTTTGTTTTTCCCAGATCTTTCATTTCGAATTCCTTTTTCAAGTATTCAGCAGTTTTCTGAAGTTCTCCAGAGGTTCCAATTAAATTCATATCATCAACATAAACTGCTACTATAGCAAATCCAGATTCTGATTTCTTAATGAAAACACATGGACATATAGGATTATTAATATATCCTTCCTTTATCAGATATTCATTTAGACGGTTGTACCACATCCGTCCAGATTGTTTTAATCCATATAAGGACCTTTGTAATTTTATCGAATACAAATTACGAGGTCTTGAGTTACATGATTCTGGCATTTTAAACCCTTCAGGGATTTTCATGTAAATATCTGAATCCAGTGAACCATATAGATAAGCAGTCACTACGTCCATTAGACGCATTTCCAGTCTTTCCAAGACAGCCATGCTTATTAGAAATCGAAACGTAATTGTATCCATCACTGGTGAGTATGTTTCATCAAAATCAATGCCAGGTCTCTGTGAGAAACCCTGTGCTACGAGTCGTGCCTTATATCTCACGACCTCATTTTTCTCATTACGTTTTTGTACAAAAACTCATTTATACCCAACAGGTTTGACGTTTTCAGGTGTCTGGATTATTGACCCAAATACTTCACGTTTGGCCATTGAAGTCAACTCTGTTTGAATTGCTTCTTTCCATTTAGGCCAATCAGACCTTTGTCTACAATCATCGAGATTATGAGGTTCATAATCATCATTTATAATTTCAGTTGCGACTGTATATGAAAATACATCATCGATGATTGTTTCTTCACGATTCCACAATTCTCTTGTATAATTTATAGAAATTTCCTCATTTCTACATTCTTGTATCTCTTCAGAGATTCTTTCCTCTATAGGGGATTTTGTCACTTTAGTAGCTTGTGTCCCTTCAGGGACATTTAACTCTTCTAGAGTTAACTTAGAGAAAGTGGATTTATTTATTTTCCTTTTTCGAGGAACAATATCTTTTGAGCCAATCGGTCTGCCACGCTTTTGGCGTGCATTAGATGATTCTTTTGCTGTAATTTGTTTAGATTGTTTCTCTGGAATAATCACCTGTGCTGATACATTAACAGCTGGTATGTATGATTTTGTTACCCTAGTAGCATCTGTAAATGCATCTGGTAACTGATTTGCTATTGCTTGAAGATGTATTATCTTACGTACTTCATTCTCACATTGAGATGTGTATGGGTCTAAATGAATTAGACTAGGAACTTTCCAAGAAAGCTCATGCTTCTCTTCAGAAGAAATTCTTCTTTCCCCTAATGATGGGAAATTTGTTTCATCAAAATGACAATCTACAAACCGTGCTGTAAATAGATCACCAGTCAAGGGTTCCAGATATCTAATGATTGATGGTGAATCAAGACCAACATATATTCCCAAACGTCTTTGGGGTCCCATTTTAGTTCTTTTTGTTGGTACAATTGGGACATATACCGCACACCCAAATGTTCGTAAATGAGATATGTCTGGTTGATGACCAAGTACAAGTTGTACTGGTGAATACTGATGATAAGCAGTGGGCCGAAGCCGAATTAATGCAGCGGCATGTAAAACAGCATGTCCCCATACGGAAATCGGTGATTGCGTTCATAATAGTAAAGTCCTTGCAATTATCTGGACACGTTTAATGAGTGATTCTGCTAATCCATTCTGAGTATGAACATGTGGAACTGGATGTTCAACATCAATCCCAGCCACTTTGCAATATTCATCAAATGCTTTGGAAGTAAACCCACCAGCATTATCAAGGCGTATGGATTTAATTGAATAATCGGGAAAATGAGCCCGAAGCCTGATAATCTGTGCAAGTAATCTTGCAAAAGCAACATTACGTGTTGATAATAGGCATACATGTGACCATCTGACAGATGCGTCAACTAGAACCATAAAATAACGAAATGGTCCACTTGGTGGGTGAATAGGTCCACATATATCCCCTTGAATTCTTTGTAAAAATGATGGGGATTCAAAACCAATTTTAGAAAAAGATGGTTTTATTGTTAATTTCCCTTGGGAACATGTAATACATAAATTCTCATTGGATAAAGGAATCTTTTGGTTCTTTAATAGATGCCCTTAAGAATTCTCAATGATTCTTCGCATCATTGTAGATCCTAGGTGACCGAGACGATCATGCCAAAGTACAAACATTTTTGGATCTGAGGATTTCTGATTTACAATTGCATAAACTTCTACACCTTTGATAATAGTACGCAGCTTTTCTATAATGAGTTTCTGGAGTGAATCATGAGAAGTAATGCACAGATATTCAATATTATCTGTATTCATAGTTTCAATATGATATCCATTCCTCCGTATATCTTTGAAACTAAGCAGATTTCTTCTGGATCTACTTGAATATAATGCATCATCGATACATATTTTAGTATTGTTTGGTAATAATATCATGGCTCTTCCAGAGCCTTCTACCAGATCTGCTGGACCTGATATTGTATTAACATTTGCTCTGAGTAAATTTAAATTTATAAAATATTTCTGGCTCCGCAGAATTGTATGAGTTGTTGCACTATCAACTAAACATATATCTTCTGCTTCTAGCTTTTCAATAACTCCCAATTTATCGTTTGGATTCATTTTGTATGCTTCATAAAGAAAAATAAAATGCATATTAGACAAATTGATTCAAAAGTATATGTATTGCACTGGAAATATTTTACATAAACAAAATAACAAAATAACAAAATACTACTATGGTAAGTAGTATTTAATTGGTATGGACATTTCCATCACCAATTGAAGCAGCTGGCATGTCTTTCGGGTCTGGAAAGAAATCTGTAACATTGAGATGCGTAATATCTCTAGGATATGAATCTTCAATGAAATGAGCTGCAGTTTTCTTTCCTTTTCCACTGATTGATGCTTGATACAAATCCACCAGGTGTTTAGGTGTTTTACATTCATTTGACCAATGATTATAACACCCACACCTAAAACAAACACTGTCATTCGCATTAGGCCTATTTTGAGCATTTTTTCCATTATACTGTCTGGCTTCATAAACATTCCACTTCTGCTGAGAGTTTTGATTATAGCCACCTGATCCAGGATTACCACGCCCTCTTTTAAAACTACGACCACGGCCCCAGCCAAGATTACGACCGCGATTAGGATTATAACTATTACCACGGCCATGATCAGAATTACGATTATACCCACGGCCTCGACCACGACCACGACCACGTCCACGACCACGATATCCGACAGTATTAGCATTCGCTTCTGGGAATGTTGTGGAACCAGTCGAGTGTGATCCGTGATTTTTTATCAGTAGCTCATAATTTTTTTCTGCTACTAAAAGGCATGAGATCAGTTCTGAATATTTTGAGAATCTGCGTTCTCGATATTGCTGTTGCAATATTATGTTTGAGGCATGGAAAGTTGTGAGAGTTTTTTCCAACATGTCATTTTCAGATATATCTTGACCACATAATTTTAATCTTGTGGTGATTCTAAACAGAGCAGAATTATATTCAGAAACTGATTTATAGTCCTGAAATCGTAAATGATGCCATTCATATCTAGCATTTGGTAACATTACATCATGCTGATGATCATAACGATCTTTTAGCTCTTGCCATAAATCTTCAGGTTCTGTGACAGTAAGATACTGAGCTTTTAAATTTTCATGTAAGTGATGACGAAGTATCACCATCGCTGTGGATTTGTCCTGTTCATTAGCCTCACTACCATCATCAATGGTATAATACAGGTCTTGGGATTTTAAGTATAACCCCGCATCAATAACCCAAGACATATAATTATCTCCCGAAACTTGGAGTGCATCAAACTTCAGATTTGCAAGTTTAGCCATGCTTACAACTTCCTTTTTCTGGAAATTAAATTGTAAATTTAATTTAGTGCGAATATAAATAAAGAGTATAATGAATTAAAACAATTTATCTGGAGACACAGCATAAGCCAGTCCCGAGACACAGCATAAGCCAGTCCCGAGACACAGCATAAGCCAGTCTCATATATTGCACAAAAATAAATACTGAATATTAAAACAGTTTATCTGGAGACACAGCATAAGCCAGTCCTAGGACACAGCATGAACCAGTCCCGAGACACAGTATAAGCCAGTCTCATATATTGCACAAAAATAAATACTGAATATTAAAACAGTCTATCTGGAGACACAGCATAAGCCAGTCCTAGGACACAGCATGAGCCAGTCCCGAGACACAGCATAAGCCAGTCTCATATATTGCATAAAAATAAATACAAATATTTAAACAATATAAATAAATTCAGAGCTATATATAGAGGATCCATTGACGGCATAGCCATCTTGTATACGGAACTATAAATAGATTCAGAATATTGAGATGTAAGTAAATCGCCCATCAGGGGATCCTTTCTACTTACATGCAATCGTGCTGATAACGTGTTGTAAATTTAATAGAAACAATAGATAATATAAATAATAATGATTAATAAATTAGAGAACAAATAAGTAGATGATGATGATTAAATATAGAACAAATAAGTAAATAAATAAGAAATAGAAAAACATGAGAAAGAAACGAGAGAGTGGAGGAGGAGAGAAAAGTGTATTGCCTTTTATTAATTTTGGTGGGTATCAGATTTTTCTACGACAACAACTTTTGTAATTACAATGAAAGCCATATATATATAGGCAAGAAGAGAGGGGTGATTGATGTAATATTCCACTCTTAAACATGAAGCAAACCATAGGAGCTTGCCATGTGGCATGGATTATTCAAGAAGCCAATGAGTTCATGTGGTGTAAAAGCCATACACGTGTAACCGTTATATATTTCTAACCCGATTTGACTCATTTTTGGCAGCCAACCTGTGCCCTATTTTTAATGTAAAACCTGTCTTCTTTAATTTTATTTAAAAAATAAATAAATAAATAAAATGAAAAACTCATTCTATAAAGTCTGGTAAAAAAATAAAAAAAAAACTTAAAAAAATATCAATTCAACAGTAGTGTGGCTCAATTGGTTGACATGTCGTGATACAAGAGGACTGTTGGTTTGATTGGCAAATTATGGTGATAAACTATTTGGACAGCATAACACTGTGCGATGTATTCTGTAGACAATGTGTGTAGAATTAATTTATGCTCATTCTCATAGTATAAATATCCGTGCTTTTATTAGTTTTCTCAATTTCATAAATTATAATTAATTTTATTAACAAATAATAAAGAGTAATATTACATTATTCCAATTCATAATTTTCTCAACAAAAAAAAAAAAAAATTCCAATTCATAACAGAAATTATGCGACAAATTAATTTATATCAATCATATTGATGATAAGATCAATATGATTTAAGTATTGACACTGTGATTGATACACATTAGTTTACCACATTATTTGGATAATTTTTTGGATAGTGTAACATTAGTCCATAATAAATGACATATGATCATTCATCACGAACGGTGTCAGGATTATGTTCTAGAGAGGGCGCCGTGAAATTTTTTTTTTATTAAAAATGTTGTCTATATTTTAAAACATTATTATTTTTCATTAATTATTTAAAATGAATAAAAAATTTATTAAAATAAATTATCTTAATTTGTGTATTTATGAAAAACATTTAAGATAATCCTTGAATAGTAATGAAAACATAATAAAAACAAAAACAATGTTAAATATTTCAACTCATATCTCAACTTGTAACTAAGACGATTTAATCCATATAAATGTAACGAGTGAAATAAATCGACATGGAACTAGTTGGAAATACAAGTTGAGATATAAAGTTTGTGATATGTCTAGCATTACTATACAAATAATATAGACTCAAATTTATAGCTATTAATTCAAGATTCAATAATAGTGTTTAATAGTTAGAAAATAAATCAAAATTTAAACTGTACTCCTAATATTTTTTTAAAATTCAAAAACTATTTTAATTGTTAAAAATTATAAAAGTTTGTATGTGTTATAAATAAAATGAAATAATAAAAGAAAAGAGAGATGAGATTTATTGGAAGAACGAGAGATGGAGAGAGAGAGAACATAGCTTTTGTATTCATTTCGGAGAGTGCTTCACCTAATTCATGATTTTACAATTGGATTCACACATATATATATATATATATATATACAGTCTATCTATTATCAGTTCGAACTGATAAAAATTATATCAATTCCTTGTATGTGGGCCACTGGATTTAAATACTTTGACTGACAAGTGCATACAGCCAAGTCAAAGTATTTAAATCTAGTGACCCACATACAAGGAACTGATATAACTTTTATCAGTTCGAACTGATAATAGAATTTCTGTATATATATATATATATATGCAATAAGGAAAAGGGGTATTTATGGTAATTCCCTATATAATATATGCCAATTGCAATTGTCACTTGCAATTCAATCTGTGATAACATAGAGAGATGCCATCAAGTGGGGAGATATTTATTGGTGGAAGAGATGTTTAGGTGTGGTGGAATCCATACTAGATTCACAACAGTTTGATAAAATTTCTTAATAACTAAACATAAATATATAACTGTGTTTACTTGACATGTTTCAAATATATAAATCAACACATTTTTTTTAAATTACGAAAACTAAATAAATAAATAACCTATCAAAAATATAACATGGCATTACCATATTAGAGTGGGATAAGTAAGATTTGGAGAGGAAGAGAAAACATTTTAATAATATAATAAAATTAGTTAAGAAAGAATTGAGTAAGAGTAATTTTGATAAGAAAAACTTACAACTGACATAACAAAACATATATGTTACGATTTGATTTATATTTGAGATATTAAGAAGTGTATATATATATAATGAAATATATTATCTATGTGATTAAGATAAAATTATTAACAGTGTAATTTATAAAAGAATTAGAAAATCCAAATATGAAGTAAGGGCAAATATGTAAAACCATGAACGTTTAGGGGATAAATATATAAAACTACAAAACTTGAGGGGATACGAAATAAGTGTAAAAACATAAAACTCTAAAAGGTTAAGGAAATATTTATAAAATTTTACAACTTCAGGGGACAGTGGCCCCCTCTCGTGTCACACATGATTTTTCTGTCACACATCTTAATTTCGGTTAATGTATATAATTAAGGACAATGGTAGACATCCAACCATTTTTACCATTTTTGTCCAACTTTTTGTCAAACCCCTGATGTGTCAGTTGGTGAGTGAATATATGGATAAATCATTATTAATGTGCATCCACTCACCAACTGACATATCAGGGGTTGGACAAAAAGGTTGGATGTGTAACATTATCCTATAATTAATAAATTGATAATTATAGTAAATGGTTCATGTAAACACGTATAGGGTCATTCATTCCCTTTCAACAGCACGTGAGAGTGTGAGACCGGTTCACATTGCATTTCCACCCAATCAGATATTTTATGTGTTTCAATTTGTACTTTTGTACAAACTCCCAGATCGTCCACCATACACGTGGCACAGACTAAAATATTGACTCCGCGCATCAAACGGTTGGACATTAACCAAGTTTCTGTAACAAGTAACAAGATCGTTTAAGACATGTGACGTGTACAAGGAAAGGAATGAAATGACGGAAATGAACCTGAGCTGAGGAGGCATCTTCCGAGCAAAAGTAGTTAGTTTTTTTTTTTTTTCCAACGGTCAACATTGTCCAGTGGCTCAAGTTTCGTTTTGTTGTCGTAATTTGCCATTATAATACGTTTTAGACGGCCATGCCTTAACATCATCATACAAAATCATGAATAAAGCAAAGGCAAGAAACCTAAATAACATGAAGTGGAACGAAAGTAATGTCAATCACACAACAGAGTAACATCCAAACTAGCCATATAGGATATACATAGCAATAATTATTCTATAATAACCTCAAGAACTATTTGATGTTTTACAGCTTTATCATACTAGTAGTGCAACTTTTGGTATTCACTTCCTCTATCAAACCAATACTGCTTCTCTGCTTTTAGTATGCATAGATAGATATGCCTCAACACCGATTTCTATGTATACCATTCCGGAAAAGACCAAAGACTTTCTACAACCCGATGGAGGCCAAAGAAGGTGATGCAAGCCTTCTTTTTCTTAACCGCTCTGCTATAATGAAGGCAAGCTCTAGAGACTGAGAAGCATTTAGCCTTGGGTCACAATGGGTGTGGTAACGTGAGCTTAGATCATCATAGGTTATAGTTCGAGCACCACCTACACACTCTGTCACATTCTGCCCAGTCATCTCTAAATGAACTCCTCCAGGGTAGCTTCCTTCTTGATCATGCACATCAAAGAATGCCCTCACCTCAGCCTACCAACAGTGAGAAAGATATTATCATTATTGTCGTTAAAACTTGATTTACATAAGGAGAAAAACTAATGAAGATTGAGTTTCAGTTTCAGTCTTTGATGGAGAAACACAATGAGTGACAGAATTGTTCTCAGGTCATTTCTATGAGTATGTACACTTATTATGATGTATCTCAAGAGAATAAGACAACTTCTGCAGCATTCCAACAATCAAAGGTGGAAACACCAAGTTTATAAAGTTTAAGAAATAAAGCTAGTGTAATAAAGCCTAAATATAATAGCAGCCGTACCCTTATTGCGTCGAAGGAACGGGTTTTGAGTCCAGATGGAGCTTTAATGGTGTTTCCATGCATAGGATCACTAACCCAAGTAACAATTTGACCTGCTCCACGAACTGCTCTGATTAGATGAGGAAGCTTAACTCTCATGTTTTCAGCTCCCATCCTTACAATTACTGTTATTCTCCCTGGCTTGTTCGTGGGGTTTAGGATCTCTATGAGCTTAACTAGTTCATTTGGATCCATCTTATTGCTCACCTGCATCACCAAACAATCTTTCAGGACTCATAAAGACCTCTAAACTTTTCTCGAAAATCTATAGTCAGTCACAAACATATTTAGTTGCTTGACAAAAGAACATGTATAGAAACACAATACAAAAGCACTTACGAGTACAAGCAACCAAGTAAAATACTAAATTGCAAGCCAAATACCATAAACTTATTCAGCTCAGTTCGCATGACTGGGTCGTCAATGAAACTGGGAAGAGGGAATATATATATATATATATAATGCAGAAACAGTACCTTGATACCAAGGGGATTTGCAACTCCTCTCAAAAACTCAACATGAGCACCATCAAGTTGGCGAGTGCGTTCCCCAACCCAAAGCATATGAGCAGAGCAGTCATAGTAAAGCCCAGAAGTCGAATCCTCCCTAGTGAGAGCTTGTTCAAAAGGCAGAAGCAAGCACTCATGAGATGTCCAAAACTCTGTTGTTGTCATGACTGTGTGGTTTGCTGTGAGTCCAGCAGCAGCCATGAATCCAAGGGCCTCGTCAACCCGGTGAGCCAGTTCACGGTATCTATTCGACCACAGCAACAGAAAAATATATTCAAATCTGTGAGATTCTAAGAACTAAACAAAACTAACAAAGTTCGATCTCAAGTCACAGAAAAAAGGAACTGAACTTAACTGAAATAAGTAATATGCCAAAATCAATAAATTAAGATAACAACCCCAGCTAAGAAAACATTGATACATAAACCTAGGATCTAAGCCTACATTTAAATAAGCGAATAGGTCATATAACGAGCTCCATCAAGTTGCTACATATCAAAAATTTTATCAACCGGTGATGATAAATCTCTTCCATTCAAGGTTTTCTAAAAGGATACACAGATTTGCTTAAATGGGTAAGACATACCTATCCCCTTGCTCGCTGTGGTCTGTGAAATCAAGATTCCATTGGTTGACTCTCTGCATGGCTGCATAACCTCCTGTGGCAAATGCCCTTAACAGGTTCAAAGTTGCCACAGCTTGACAATAGGCCCTAACCATCCTCTGGGGGTCTGGAATTCTTGATTTTTCATCAAATGTATCACCATTCACATTGTCACCTCTGTAACTCGGCAACTTGATTCCATTCTTTTCTTCAAATGTATCTGACCTTGGCTTCGCAAATTGACCCGCCATTCTCCCTACCTAGATTATCACATGACACCCCGTATTTTGATACATTAAAATCCACATCCCAAATTCAAATTCACAGCAATTTTGGCTTTGCATCATAATTCATGGAAATCTAATCTGAGAAAAAGTAAATCATCCAAACTCAAGATAATCACGACCCAAAGTTCAATTTTTATATTCTCAATTCAACACCCTTAAAATCCTAGATCTTTTAATCAAAACCCCAAAACACAAACATATAAAAGAAAAGAGAAAAAAACCTAAACCTTGATAATAGGCATTTGGCCACCGAACATGAGGACAACACTCATCTGAAGAAGAACACGAAAGGTGTCACGAATGTTGTTAGCATTGAATTCCTTGAAACTCTCAGCACAATCACCACCCTGAAGCAAGAAAGCATTTCCAAGAGCAGCTTGTCCGAGTCTCTCTTCAAGTTTCCTGGCCTCGCCGGCGAATACTATTGGTGGGAAAGTGGAGAGTGTTTGGAGGACAGAGTGAAGCTCCTCCTTGTCCGGATATTCCGGCAGCTGGAGAGCATTCATGTTCTTCCAGCTTTCCAAGCTCCATTTTGATGGGATAGTTGACTTGGTAGACTTTTTGGGGTCAGCGGAATGGACAGCTGAGATGGGTTTGAGGGCGGCGGTTCTTACGGAGGAGAGGAGGAGAGAGTGGTGGTGGTGGTTATGGCGGTGGTGAATGAGGGGTTTGGAAGAGAGAACAGAGGTGGTGATGAGTGCCATTTTTTTTTTTTGTTTGCTTAGTGAGGCTAACCGACTTTCTAATATCCCGGCGAAGGAAAAGTATCATTTACTATCCCCGACTCTTTCCATATTGTTAAGACAATGACAGGTTTTCGCCATATTGGCTGTATTTCTCCCCCAAAAACAAAGAATAGTTAAAAATGCCCTTTCTATTACCTTTTCCATCCAAAAAAAGTTTGACCGTCAATCATGATGGTCAAATGACTGTTTTATCCTTCAAAATAATCAGAAAATGATCATTTAACCCTCTAGATATTTATTAAATGAAAAATATATTAAAAAAAGAAAACAAAAATAAAAAAGAATTTAAAAACAAAAAAAGATGGATCTCCACCGTCCATCTCAAAGATGAACGGTGGAGATATCTCTTATTTATTTTTTATTTAAATTTAAAAACAGAAATTAATAAAAAAAAAGAATTAAAAAAAAAAGAATTAAAAAAAAAAGAATTAAAACAAAATAAGATCTCGATCTCCACCAGATCTTATATTTTATCAAAAAAATTTATTTTTTAAAAAATTCGATACCAGATTTTATTTTTTTTTAACTCAGTTCATCAAAATCGATACCAGAAAAAATCCACCATTTCATCAAAATTCATCCCAAACACAAAAAATCCATCTCAGTTCATCATCACCAATACCAATTCTCAAACAACAACACCAATCTCACACCATCTCTCTCTATCATCATCATCTTCTCCACTAGACCACCACCATCTCCAACACCCAAACCCTAACCTAATCCATCACAACTCAAACACCAAACCCTAGCCACCACCACACCTCAAAGACCAAACTGTGAACCACCGATCACCACCTCCAAATCAAAACCCAACTGTGAACCACCTATTACCACCCCCAAAATCCAGCCACCTCCGTGAACCATACAACAACCCCACCCAAAATTCATATTTGAAACACCCAAACCCAAACCATCAAAACACCCACCAAACCCAAATCCATATGTTTGAACCACCAACCAAACATATCCAGAACATCAATCCTTAAAAATCAAATCGAAACCTAATCGACCCAAATTGAAACCGAAACCAGAGAGAGAGAGAGAGAGAGAGAGAGATAAGATATGATCCAGATTTTTTTTTCCTTTTTGTTTGCACCACTCATTTGATTTAGCAATCCAAACCCAGATCTGGGGAAGATGTTTTTCATTAATTTGGTGGAGATCGCACCAAGTCTCCTGAGTTTGGTGAAGATTTTTTTTTTTATTAATCTGATAAATTTGGATCTCTTGAGATTAAAAAATTTAAAAGTTTTTTTTTAATTATTTGCTTTTACAATATTGCCCCTTTGATTTTAATTGTCAACATGATTTTGGATGGAAAAGGTGACATAAGGGGTATATTATACATTCTTTCCATTTCAAGAGGAAGACTAGCCAATATGGCGAAAACCTGTCCTCGTTTTAACAATATGGCAAAAGTCAGAGGGGGAAATGATATTTTCTCTAAAATCTACATCACTCATTCTCCTATTAAAAGCCTTTTTATAAGCCCTTTTATAAACACAAATGTTAATTAATCCAAAAATTTAGTCCAAAACCGATCCAAATGATGGGGCGAGTGATTTATCCTTGACGTATCATTCACCACAGGTGACAACTTATTTGTCACATCATTTGTGTTGAATTTTAGATTTATTTTTATTTTTTGGGTTGTATAGTACTACTCTTTGTAAAAGAGAATCTACGATGTATATCTTCAATTTTGTTTTTATTTACTTATAAAATTATTGGAATTGAGATTGTCTGCTGAGTTGATTTATGTGTTGAACATAATAGATCTTGTGACATCTGTAATTAATTGTTGAGATTTATTTCTTTTAAATTTTGTTTCATTTTCCTTATTTTAAATGGAAGTAATTATTGGCAACCTACCTGGGGTTTGCCAATTTACACTAAAAAACAACTTTATAATAAATTGACACTCACCTCCCCTATCATTAAAGTTTGACCAACTTTGACACTTCAAGGGGTATGTTCCTCTTTTAACCTTATAAATTTAAAAAAAAATCAATAAAAAAATAAATGGAGACGATGGAGATCAAAAGAAATTAAAAGCAAAAACAAACAAAATTTGGAAAAAAATAATATGAGTAATGCTTCTTTGCCTAAATCCGGTGTCCAAGTAATATGGCATCACTATAATCCATTCATTTAGATCATGCAAATCTAATACAATTTAAATGGATGGATTATAGTGATGCCACATCATTTGTGCATCAAATTTGAGTAAAGTAGCATTATTGAAAAAATATATATATACATACTAAGACAACCCAAAAAATTAGTTCAAAAACCAACCCAAATGAAGTGGCAAGTGATATTTGAGGTGGGTGGCAATTTGGATCTCCAACGTCACTATCTTCGCCCGTTGGCGATGGAGATCTGAGAATCACGATGGAGATCTTATTGCCGGGATCTCCATCGCGGATATCGATCTAAGGAGAAGATGATGAAGGCGAAAGCGGCAGAGAAGATGGTATTCGATGTGAAGCTGGAGAAGTTCGACATGGTTGCGAAAATCAAGATAATATCGAGGAGGCCGATTGTCGTCAAGAAAGAGGATTTAGATCCTCTACTGGTCTGATCTTTTTCCTGACCTTGTTAAAGCATGTGATTGGTTGCTGATAAAGTGGTTGTGTAAACCAATCACATATTAATCACACATTAATTGCAATGCTTATGTGTCATGAGATTATGTGAGATTAGGAAAAAGATCAGATCAGCAGATGATTCAAATTCCAAGAAAGAACCCACTAACGAGGAGGTCGATTCCACTATTCAAAACTGAAAGAGTTATGCGCTACTTATGTATTGGATCAATTTTTTATTTTTTTTTGGTGATTTTTGGTTTAACGTTTAGGTTTCAATGTAGAATAATGATTGTTGATTGATTGAATGATTGATGGTAAAAGCAAAAGTTGCTTCTTCTTTTTTCTTTTCTGGAAATGTGTTTGTGGTGTTTAGATTGGAGATCCAAATCATTGTGTCCAAAAATCTACATGAGTTTTTGTTATTAGATCCTCTGTGAAATGTTTTTGTAAGAATTTTTTATTTTTTATTTTTATTTTTGGATATGTTTGTGATTGAAGGATGATGACGATGGTGGAGAGATGAGTTTATGATGGCGGTGGAGAGATAGGGTTGATGAGAATAAGGTTGATCATCTCCACCTATCGATTTTTATTTTTTTTTATTTTTTTTTATGATAATTGGAGATCCAATTTTTTTTTTTTTTTTTTAGGATTTTTAATTTTATAACTTTATTTTTATTTTATTTTTATTTTATTTTTGTTAAATTACTATTTTTTTTAATTATAGGTGTTAGGGGTAGTTTAGTCTTTTCAGCTTTTTAAAAAACGTCAACAGTTAAATATAACGGTCAACACTAACAACATGAGAGGTTAGTGTCAATATTTGATAAAATTATTTTTTAGTGTAAATTGATAAACCTCATGTAGGTTACCAATAATTACTTCTTTCTAAAGTTGTTTATTATCTTTAACCGATTGTGATCAAGAAAAAATCAACATAATATTACTTAAAAAAAAAAAAAAGAGGTGATTGTCCTAAGCTCTTCACATTCACATGATCACATTAATAAGATCGTGGATTTGAGTTTTATATATATATATATATTGGGAGAACTTTAAAAGTAACCATAAAATTAGTGGGTTTACTGTTCTGGTTTGTTTAATTGATTTACACCTTATGTGTTTAATTGGTTTCTTCTTCTTCCAGAAAAAAAGCAACTTTTTTTCTCTATTTTTTTTTCTTTTTCTTCTTCTTCTTCTTCTTCTTCTCGGATGTGTTTAATTGTGTTAGACTTGGTGTGTTTAATTGTGTTAGACTTGGTGTGTTTAATTTGGTGTTGCCCTGGTGTGTTTAATTGATTTTCCATGGTGTGTTTAATTGAGTTGCCCTGGTGTGTTTAATTGATTTACTCCTGGTGTATTTAATTGGGTTGCCGTGGTGTGTTTAATTGATGTGTTTAATTGATTTTCCATGGTGTGTTTATTTGAGTTACACTGGTGTGTTTAATTGGTATGTCCTGGTGTGTTTAATTGATTTATGCCTGGTGTGTTTAATTAGGTTACCGTGGTGTGTTTAATTGGTGACCCATTGTGTTTAAAGAAATCTGGAAAAACTTCCAGATTTGAATAGATTTGGAAATTTTCCAGATTTCCTCATACAAAAATTTAAAAATCTTTGAAACAATGGATCTATAGTAAATTGAACAAAATATGGAAAAAAAAAAAAATTAACAAACATAATTTGGAAAATTTTTAAAATCTAGAATTTTTTTCAAAATTAAAAAAAAAAAAAACCTGAATTTTTTTTAAAAAAATTTGGAAATTTTTTTAAACAAAACAAAATATGAATTTTTTTTTTTAAACAAATAATACCCAAACTTAAGCACAAACACAAGCACAAGCACCCTTAAAATCAACAACTAACACTCAAATCCAAACCTTTTTAAAATCTGGAAATTTTCAAAACAAAAAAAAAAAAAAACTGAAAATTTTTAAAAAAATCTAGAATTTTTTAAAATTTGGAAATTTTTTTAAACAAAATAAAATCTGAAATTTTTTTAAACAAACAATACCCAAACTTAGACATAACCACAACCACCCTTAAAATAAAAAACTAACAGTCAAATTAAAACCTTCCGACGTGAGATCTGCAAACCAAAGGAGAGAGAAGAGGAACAAAAAAAAAATGCTTGGATTAAAGAGGAGAGAGGCGTGGGAGAGGAGATCTGGAGAGGAGATTTGGATTGCAAGAAAACAATTGTGGTGGAGAGAGGATAGAGGCGTGAGATCTGGTGGAGAGAGAGAGAGAGAACGAAGAAAAAAAAAGATTCTGATTTCTGACCAAAGGAGAGAGAAGCGGTAAAGAAATAATGAAAAATGAATAAATAAGGGCATTTAGGTCTTCACATCCAATTATTGACTAAAAACTATAAAAATACTAATCTTTGATAAAAACAATAATCCTCCTAATTTTTTGACTAAAAAGGGGTATTTCCTCATATATATATACAGATTTTCTATTGTCAGTTCGTTCTGACAATAAATATATCAGGACGAAGAATGTGGACCACTAGATTTACATATTTTGACTCAAAGTGTATGCACTTGTCAAAACTTCTCCATAATCTGTGGTCCACATTCTTCGTCCTGATATATTTATTGTCATGACGAACTGACAATAGAAATACTGTATATATATCATGATGAAGAATGTAAACCACAGATTATGGAGAAGTTTTAACAAGTGCATACACTTTGAGTTAAAGTATGTAAATTTAGTAGTCCACATTCTTCGTCCTGATATATTTATTATCAGAACTAACTGATAATAAATATATCTGAACGAAGAATGTGGACCACTAGATTTACATACTTTAACTCAAAGTGTATGCACTTGTCAAAACTTCTCCATAATCTGTAGTTCACATTCTTCGTCCTGATATATTTATTATCAGTTCGAACTGATAATAGAAAGACTATATATATATATATATGAGAAAATATACATTTTTAGTCAAAAATTAAGAGACATTGTTTTTAGCCAACATTATCATTTTTATTGTTTCTATCCATTCTTTGACTGTGAAAACATAAATGCCCTTAATTTTTTTTCTTTACCTCTTCTCTCTCCTTTTCTGTCTCATTTTTTGTGGAACATTTTTTTTTGTTCTTTCTCTCTCATGCCTTCTCTCCTTCTTCTCTCCTCCGTCTTCTCTCTTTCTCTCCTCTATTCTCTCTCACATCTTCTCTCCTTCTTTTTCTCTTTCTCTCCTCTCTTCTCTCCATCTTCTCTTTCTCTCATCTCTTCTCTATTAGCTATTGTGGTTCTCTTTAAAGGTGGTTGTGTTTAATTTTCAGATTTTTTTTTTTTCAGATCTAGTTTTTTTTTTTTTTTTTTTTTTTGAAACAAAATTTCTAGATTTCATTTTGTTCAAACAAAATTTCCAGATTTTTTTTTGTTTAATTTTGTTTTTCAGATTTTGTTTAATTTTCAAATTTCCAGATTTTTAAATTTTCAAACAAAATTTCCAGGTTTTGAAATTTTCATATTTTCAAAAAAAAATTCCAGATTTCAAAATTCCATATTTTAAAATTTCTAGGTTTTTAAAAAATTTTCAGATTTTTTTTTTTAAACAAAAAATTTTAGATTTAGTTTTTTGGCAAACAAAATTTCCAAATTTCATTTTGTTTAATTTTTTTTTTTTTTTTCAGATTTCGTTTTGTTCAATTTCTAGATTTGAGGGTGGTTGTTGTTTTTATGAATGGTGGGAGTTGTGTTTGGGTTTGGGTTTTGTTAAAAAAAAAAATCAGATTTTTTTTTTAAAAACAAAAAATTTCAAATTTGATTTTTTTCAAACAAAATTTTCAGATTTCATTTTGTTTAAACACACCAGGCCACCAATTAAATACACCACGGCAACCCAATTAAACACATCGGGTGTAAATCAATTAAACACACCAAACTAATTAAACACACCAGGTGTAAATCAATTAAACACACCAAGACAACCCAATTAAACATACCAAGCCACCAATTAAACACACCACAGCAAACCAATTAAACACATCAGGTGTAAATCAATTAAACACACCAGGGCAGACCAATTAAACACACCAGGGCAACTCAATTAAACACACCAAGGCAAGACCAAATTAAACACACCAAGAAACACAATTAAACACATCCGGGAAGAAGAAGAAGAAGATGGAGGTCTGGGAAGAAGAAAAAAAAGAAAATAGAGAAAAAAAGTTGTTTTTTTTTTCGGGAAGAAGAAGAAGAAAAAGGAAAAAAAAAAATTATAAAGAAGGGTAATCTTGTCCAAAAAGTGGATATTTTGATAAAAACAATAAAAATGATAACCTGGATAAAAACAATAAACCCACTAATTGTTTGGTTAGTTTTAAAGTTCTCCCTTTATATATATATATATACAGATTTTCTATTATCAGTTCGTCCTGACAATAAATATATCAGGACGAAAAATGTGAACCACTAGATTTACATACTTTGACTCAAAGTGTATGCACTTGTCAAAATTTCTCCATAATAAATGGTCCACATTCTTCTTCCTGATATATTTATTGTCAGGACGAACTGAAAATAAAAAGACTGCATATATATAAATATATTCTTTTTGAAAGTCCTGATTCCTAAATTTGTTGTTAAAAAACAAATAATAATAATTCTACGTTGCTTAAATATTTATTCGAATGATGTGTAAAACTGATTTGTAAAATCATATAAATGATAGGATGATATAAAACGTTCATTAGCTTATCACATTAGATCATCTCCAATGTATATGCTAATGTCAATGCTAAATTTGTACATCATTTTAGCACTGTACTCCAATGCATAATTTTATTTGAAATGCTATTTTTGTTGAAAATTATAAAAGTCAACAAATATAATTAATGCATTCAATTTATATAATATTTTTTATTATTTAAAATTATAAAATTTAATAATTAATGCATTCAATACAATTATAAAACAGTATTTTTGTAATTAAAAAAACAATATTTATTACTGTGCCAAATTTAACACAAAGAATAACATATGCCAAATTTGACACAACATTTAGCATTGCAATGGAGTATGTTTTTTTTTTTTTTTTTTTTACTTTGTGCTAAATTATAGCATTGGCACACTAAAATAGCATTGCATTATAGATGCTCTTATTTAGATAAAATTTGGGAATACACCATTGCACACTTGCTCTAAATATAGTAACAGTATGCTAAGAATATTGTTTTACTGTTCATTTATCATGAGGAAAATGTCTGCGTTGACAATATTGCCACCTAAAATATCATTTATAGAATTTTATTTAAGAGATTTTTTCCTTACAATCCAATTTTTTTCTTTCCACACTCATTTTCTAAATACACTTCATTCTAAAATCTTAAATTTTTAAAAATTCTAAATACACTCTATTTGTTTCAAAATTATCATTTTTATCTTTTAATACTTTTTTTTAACACTTCATCATAAAAACCTAAATTTTAAAAACAAAAAATCATTTAGTTTCAATTTTTTTAAAAAAGAATCAAAATACTAACTATAATTAGGGGTGAGCAAAAAATCAGTAAACCAAACCGAGTCGAACCAATCCAATCATTTATTTCGTCCGGTTTTATATTACTGCCAAGTTTGGTTCAATAGGATTTAAAAAAAAAAAAACCCGACTATTTCAAATCGGTTTCTAGTTCGCTATCTCGAACCAGAAAACCGACTCACGATCCAATGTATAAATACAAAATGCCCTAGTTTATTTCCAATCACCAACAACTTTACATGCCCAAAACACCCAAACCCTAGATTTTCTCTCAAAACTCTCATCACTCGTATATCGTTGTTCTTCCTCCAATGCTCGTCCTCAGCTCACATCGACTTCCTCTCCTACTCGCATTTTGTCGTTTTTCTCTCAAGTGATTGGGCATTCTTCCTCCGAAGTTGGTCCTCCATCAACCGTCGACTTCCTTTCCTTCTCGCATGCGCCACCTCTGTTTTGCTTTCCCTCTTCAAGTATGGCCATTTTTATTTCTTCATTTTGGTAGCCACATTAATATTTATTGTTAAATCCTAAATTTATAACATTGATTCACTAAATTTATAGAGTTTCAACGATAAATCTGCACACTAAATTTATAGACCAATTTTTTTTTGTCTTTGTTCTGTTTAATTTTTGGACAAGAAACTCCAAAACTGAAAAAATTTATAGTGAGAGTTTTAAATCTCACTTGTGTGGCTTCAGAATGTCAACGTAATTGAAGTACATTTAATCAAGTAGTCACCGGTCACTACTTTACAATTTGATTTTTTTTTTATTTTTTTTTATCAAATATTCAAATTAAAATAAAATACTTACTAATCCCTAGTTTTGAATTTTTTTTTTGGTCCACATGAAGAAAAGAAATCGTTTGGTTACATTAAAATAATGAACAACAAGAGATTAAATGATAGACACTTAAGAATGATAACAAGAGATAAGAATGATAAGACCAACAACTTTAGCTATCCACTATATCTGCTCCTCGTCCTAGATCATTTTGGGAAAAAACAAACAAACAAACAACAAGATATCTACCAAATCCTGCCACTCAAAATATATTTAGCACCGAACTTGCAATACTAATTCTGATCATTCAAGTATTCCGCTTAAAATTTTACGCGCCGTGGGGTGGGGGGTGCCCTTAAAGGGAAAATTTAACCATGAAGATAACAAACAATATCATAAAATGCAAACATTATAATTTGCTAAATTCTACTTTTCATCAGATCAGCAAAATAGTACAAAAGTCCTTTATCAACCGGAAGAGATTGTCTTTCTTTGAGCGTCCATGTCATGTACCAGAACTGTCTCAAGCAAAAATTAAACCTTCAGAAATAGGGATTGTAACGCATTGGCATTCTGAACCTCGGAACCTTTCTGCACCATGAAAAGAGACGAGGTCTATTGATGTTCAAAAATCAAAGACAATGCATTTAAAAATTGGGATTGGACCATTATTTGACACAACTAAAGAAAACAAAAAATGCACGATGGCAGTTTTTGCGGAAGCATACCCATAACCATAGGGAGAGTACACATAAGGAGCTACAAATAGGCCCCTCGGTTGGTTTGCCATAAAAGGTTGCGGCCGACGAGGACGATACTGCTTCATCCCAGGTATATTGGTCCGCTTAGCAGTTACCTGCAAATATATCAAAACCATTTAAAATAAAAAAGCATGTATAAAAAACAAAAGAAGCAAATATGCAACCAAATCCGTCATAGTAGATCCACTGAAGTACAAAATCTGCTTTACCTTCAACTGTCGCCCGTGAAGTTCAGTTTCATTAAGAACAAGAGCTTGTTGAACCGCTTCTACTTCAACAAATTCCACATAGGCATAACCTTTTGGTTGGCCGTACTTATCAGTCCGGATGGTGACTCTATTCACTGTCCCACATGATTGAAAATGCTGATGGACTTCTTCTGGGGTACAAGAATAATCCACCTGCACATCAAGATTAGACCCAATGACTTATTCGTGGCCACTTTAAAAAGTAAATATAAATTGCATAAAAAGCTGATTACAACTAGAATGGTAACAGAGACCAGATCCTGGTTCACTTATGCAGCAAGCTAGTTTGACCATCAATCACATAGTAATTTTGAAACCTCGATTATCATGTAATTATCTAATAATTTAAATTGTTGGTCAGTAAATCTAGAGAAACTAGAGACCACTTCCAAGTTTGAACGCCCAGGCCCCCAACCAACCAAACAGTAAGTAGTACAGCTTTGGCAACTTCAAAAATTCAATTTCTAAGCAATGAACAGGGACTGAAAAAAATAAAGAGGAAATTGAAAAAGTTGATAGTTCCCAGATTGGCCAACCAACAAGCATCATAAAGCATGTAGCATCAACCACAACTCTGGAACTTAACAAATCAGCAATCCTTGCTCAGAGATGGAAATAAACACAAGCAGTAGTTTCCAATCCTAAACGGCAATCAGATTACCTACAACTATGAACCATCACATTCACTGATGATCTATCACATGTAAAACAAGAATTAAGAAACTTCATTTTTTTTTAATCTATTGCTAATAGGAACTTTAAATGCATCCTCATTCTTTAAAGGAGCAAAATTATTATATACTCTATAAGCAGCACTCTTAAAAAAAAACATTCACCACTAAATCATATGATTTCTGAATGTATTTGGGTTGCAACATTAAAAGAAAAGATAAAAAGCAAAGAGCAGCAGGAAAGAGAAAATGTCTGCGTGTGTGTAGGGGTGGGTGGGCACTGTAAATTGGAAAACGAAAGGAGAGGGAGGATTAGAGTTTTAAAAGGCTTATGATTCCCAGATGATGTCAATGGTTGCAGTAGGGGTGCCGATAATGGTAAAATAAATATTGAGAAAAAACTTTTGATAATCATAATAAAGATAAAAACTACCCTGTAAAAAAACCCCATATCTCTTGTCATCAGTTTAGCAGTTATGTTCATTTTCATTTGATTTGTCATAGTCAAAATCTGATACCAGTACAATTTTTCTTGGGTGCAATTGCTTAGAAACCCTAGGTGTGATTTCCCCAATTTAATTTCTTTATCTTAATCTTCTATTACATTGTTCTGAGTTTCTACAAACTGACCTAATAACCTTAACATCAAACCTTCTAACCTCAAATCAATCCTCCACTGATCTGAAATTGTTCACATAAACCTATAACACTATAATTGAAGTAATAAAGCTTAATTTTTAGATCCTTTCCAGCAGAATTTGTCAGTTCTGCATCCGGAATCAACAACAATATTCTAAAAGACTTGACACAGTTGATACCCATTAGAAAAACAAATTTGTAAAGTGATGTAGTAAATAAGTAGAAGAGGTCTCACATTGCCAACAAAGACTGATCGAGCATCTACTTCCTCTCGATTCAGCTGAGATGATCCTCCAGCAGCAGGATCTGGTTGCACACGAGAATCCAATATGAAAGATAGAATGAGAAAAAGATATCAAGAGACAAACATCCATGATATTGATTGGTACTCCTAATTAGTATTTAGATTTATCAATAGCAAAAGATGCACCAAGCAATTGGCCAAACAAGAAAATCAGATAGAGGGATTAGAATACTAAAATACCATTTACCATCAAAACAGAGAGTTATTCATTGTGCTCTTGCTTGAGCTGCCAAAAAGCTGAGATAAAAAGGATATGAAGATGTATTCAACATTTCCTTCCTAACAAAAAGTTCATGACTATCAAGGTGCAACTAGCAATCCAAATTCCAAAATTTGTGAGCCGCATCCACCGTCGGATACCGACATTTCAGCTAGCACCGAGTGATAACACATTAGATCAACAGATTCAACTGTCTACCATTCATATATGACTAACCAACATTAACAAATTTGTCAATCTATATGAATTCTGTATACAGTTCATATTCCATTTGAACCTATATCTTAAAGAAACCAAAACAAACTTTCATTTGTCTTTTTTACAATAGTATGAGGAAAGAGCACAGACAGACATAATTTAACAATAGAATTAATGAGCCAATTCAAATTTGCATATAATGCTCAATTCAAAATCAACATCATAGCAAAATTGTTGAATCACAACAAAATATGACAGTGAAATCCGGCCCTAAACAGGACGAAAAATCTCAACTGCACGGAGAAATGTATTAGTTTATAAACAGATTAAGCCCAATAACAATTAACAAACAATTATCAAGTAATTTGAGTATATAAAAAAACATAAAAAGTAAAAGATCAGGTAAGTAAAACCCGTGAAAAATGATATACCATGAACAGGATCCATCTCCTTTTCAACATTGGCCTGCATCTCTCTAAGAGCGGCAGCTTCGTCTTCCATTTCCTGAAACCTCTTCTTCATGTCGTTGAGTTCATGCTATATAATTAGTACATACAGATACAGATACAGATACAGATACAGTTACAACAAAAACCCTAAAACGAAAACATGAATATAATCGTTGGTTTTGAATTTATCCTAATATAATTAACGATACTATTGATTATTTTTAGGCGAAACGAAAATGCAAATCAAATATCAAAAGAGAGAAACATTACGGCTTCGTTGTTGTTGTCTGTGCCTGTCATGTACACGTCGTCTTCTCCTTCCATCGTTGGACTCCTCTCTCTCTCTCTCTCTCTCTCGCTCTCGCTCTCTCTGTGTGTCGTCTTCTTCTTCTTATAAGGTTTGTAATTGTGATTTTTTGCGGGTCGAATTCTTCAGTTTCTAGATTCTTCTTCACGGAGCTGTTGCCACCTCAGTATAAAAGACCCGTAATGATATAGTGTTTAACTTTTGTCCTTCATTACATATACAACCCCTGCTTTTAGTGCATTTAGCCCTTATAGTTATCGGTATTGCAAGTGATTGACCTGGTATTCTACGGACATTTCTAGGTGTTACCCTAAAAAAAATAGAAAAAAAAAGATAACAAGATCGTCCCAATAATTTATAACACTTATCAATTTAATCTAAAGGTTAAAAGAATTAGGCAATTTAGTCATTATTGTTTCATTTCCGTTCAAAATATATAATACTTGTTTCCATTTGTATCAAACTAGTACCTTTAGACAATTACTGCTAGTAATATCGAATTGGAAAGTCCGTTAATTGAAAATTGTCAAATTAATCCAACGGCTTAGACAATTAGGAAATTTAGTCCTTATTGTTTCATTTACTAAAAAAAAAAAACGGATTTTTAATTTTAATTGGACCTATTTTTTTACTTGAAAGTTGGTTTGTTTTTCACCGTTTTTCATTTTTCTAGTTATTAAAAAGTATTTTTTATAAATTTCCCTGATTTTGAGATGTCCGTTTCTAAAACTTCCTCCAAGTTGAAGAGTAAAGTTCAAGATTTTAGGCAAGGAAATCTATTACTAGCTAGCTAAGTATTGCATAAGATCATTACCAAACAATGAAATGGTGGTTGATGAGGATACCGAGTCATTACATAAAATAGGGGTAAACACACTAGCTAAGATCCTTTGAAGTTTTGTATATATGTAGTTGAAAAGTAAGTACTTTTAAAATTGACTAATAAAAATACCAAATTTCCCGTAATTATTAAAATCTAAAAATGAAGATAATATTTTTATAAACAAACGGTAAAAGCTAATACAAATAATTTAAATAGTTAGACCTCCATGCCTTTAATTATGGATAAGTTGGTGAATGAGCATTTTAGATATTTTCAATTGAAAAATAAAAATGTTCTTAAATTTTAAATTACCTTCATTTTTAAATTTAATTTTTTAATACAAAATGTTTATATATTTTTACATTATTTGTATTAGCTTTTTCTTCTTCTTTTTTTGAAAGATTATCTTCATTTTTAAATTTTAATAATCATGGACAATTCGTTCTTTTTATTAGTCCATCATATCAAAGTCAATTTTTAAAACATGGAAAGTTTGAATAGATAAATGTATACTTCCTCTCTAATTGTACTTATGCCAAACTTTAGGGGTTTCGGTGTATTTACCCAAATATAATAATGGAGTAAGAAAGGGTGATTGAATATCTTTGGCTAGTATAAATCTTGAACTAGAACAAGTTAGCGATCTATGCATTTCTTATGGATATGGTATCTGACATGTTCAACAAGGAGCACTTATATATATTATGGACTAAATCAAATACAATTAATGAAGTGAATCGGATCCAATTAATACTGGTACTTATTGCTGTAAATCATCTCTTAGTGCATGTGATATTGAATCTCCACTTCCATAAATATCCGGGCCATAAATATAGTGTTTGATCTTCTACGGCATGTCCTGGTAGTAGAGGTGGCACGGTTCCGGTCCGGTTCCGATTCCGGTTCGGAACCGGCGGTTCCGGTTTCAAGGTTTGGTGGAATCGTAATCGGAACCGAAACCGAAACCGAAACCGAAACCGAAACCGGAACTGGAACCGGAACTGGAACCGGAACCGGCATAGGGGCGGTTCCAGTTTCGGTTCCAGAACCGGCGGTTCTGGAACCGGCGGTTCTGAACCTTTTTTTTTTTTTTTTTTTAATTTTAAAAATTAAAAACCCATTACCCACTAACATTCGAATCACAAATTCACAACCTTCACTTTCAGTGAACAAAAATACTGCCAATAGCACTATCTCACCACATAAGATACAATCAAACACTTTGATCTCACTTTACAACCACAATGGCAAAATGATTTCATAAGAAATCAACAAAAGTCACTCAAGAACACTCAAGGCACTTTTTCGAGAGAGAGAGAGAGATAATGAAAACCTAGAAAAAATTTCAAAGGTTTGGATCAATACAACACAAAATCAATCAGGCTTCACTCACCCAAGGTTTGGATCGATCATCATCATCTTCTTTCTTCTTTTTTCTTTTTTCTTTCTTCTTTCTTCTTTGTCTGTCATCTTCTTCTTCGTCCGTCATCTTCTTCGTCTTCTACTCTTCTTGCTTGGATAGTTTGATTGATCGAGAGAGGGAGACGAGATTAGGGGTGGTGCCGCACTGCCGTGGATTGGTGAGTGGTGGGGTGGGACTTGGGTGGTGGACTGGTGTCTGGTGGCTGCGTGAGGTGTGAGGAAGAACAAGTAGTCAAGAAGCTAGGGTTTGGGATTGGGCATTTTGGGTGTGTTTAGAACAGGAAAGGGGTGGGCTTGGGCTGTGGGCTTAAGTCATTAGTGGGCTTATGTAGAAGCCCTCCAAGTCTCCAACAGTCCAGCTTCAGCTCCAGCCCAATTAAAAAAATAAAAATAAAAAATAAAAACAATTTTTAAGGAACCGTCGGTTCTAAACGGAACCGGCCTCCCTCGGTTCAGGTTCCGGTTCCTGAACCGGAACCGAAAAAACGGTTCTGGTTTCCTCCGATTCCGGCGGTTCAAACCGGAACCTTGCCAGGTCTACCTGGTAGACCCCCGACTTATTCTGTGTTAGAGTTATTGTAATTATGAACGACGGGTACTGTCTTAGATTGTTGGAGACACAACAATCAAGAAATAAAAGAAGAAGAGAATATATTTAACAAAATGTATACAACAAAATTGACAAAATACCAAAAACTAGGTACAACGGTATTAAAATAAATTAAAGCAATAAAAATAACAATAATGCTAGAGGACCCAAAAAAGTGACCCAAACCTATGTGGCAACATCATACACAACATGGGCCCACGTCACTCTTCCCAAAGATCTCATATGATGTTGCCACATAGGTTTAGGTCCAAAATTTGGGTTATATTTTTAGGTCATCTAGCATTACTCTAAAAATAATAGTAAGCTGTAAGTAAAATACTGAATTGATGGAAATAAAGGCTTGTAAATTTGCAATGTCGTCCTAAAACCGTATTTCACTGTTTTACCACTTCTCTTGTGCTTGAAGTTCTGCGGTTTAAAACTCTTGTGAACTTATACATTTTCCTCTCAATGCTTTGTATGTTTAAATATAATTGTGCAGAAAAAATACTCATACTTATTGCCATATTACGAATAATATAAATACGAAAATATATTTATTACATCATATTTTTATGGGTCTAATTCTAACCGTCCTTACAACACACAAAGATAAAACTTGCCATCACAAAACGATAGCAACAACATTTACACTAGTAAATATTAATCTAGTTTAAAGGTGATGCATAAGGATTTACCATGATCTGTGGATTTTGCTTTGGAGGCACAGACGTTAAAGCTGAAATGGCTGGCTTAATCTTTTCAGCTATCTTGAGAATCGACAAGAAAACAAAACGATACAGAAGTATCATTCCAAACAAGATTCCAAGATCAACCCACTTTGAATAACCCATCTCCAGTTCCCAATTCTTTCTCAAAATAGTTTCTCCATCAACTCCTGGCACTCCATTAACGTTGGAGAATTTGAGACCTTGGAATTCGTTCTTGAACAATCCTTGATAAGCATACTTGTGGAAAGCAATGTAGTATAATGGATATTTCCAGAACGGCTTAGGAAGATCGTTTCGCAATCGGAAGAATCCGCCACCTAAAATCATGAGGCCTTGAATGCCAGCACCAGTTATTATGCCCATCAGATAATTGGGAACCAGACTTGCAACAATCATCATCAAGCTCTCAACCAGCATCATGCAAGAGAATAATAATAGAGCGAAGTACAAGAAATGTTGCAAGCCTCCGTGAAGTCCGGAAAGGTAATACACTATCGCTCCAGGAATCACTGAAATGAGCACCAAGTATGGCAACGCGGACAGTGAGTTGCCAATAACAAATGGGGTTGCCCCATAGTGCCCGTTTAGTCTTTCTCGTTCAAACACCTGAACATGTAGTATATTCAAACTCAAAACAAATTCAAGAGGACTCGACCTTAAGACTTATGGGTCAAACCGAGATTTGATACCATGTTTGAAACCATCAAACTTAAAAACTTAAGTAGATGGGAAAGAACCCTACAATACTATTTAAACATACCTTCATCTCCTCCACAAAAGAAGGGAATCCACCGATTGCCATGAAGGTCAAGAATGAAGCTATGAACATGAGTAGTGAGCCCCTCGCCTGAAAGTACACAAGTCAAATAGGGTTGATTAGGGTTAAATATCTATTTCCACAAATATATATTTATTGTAATCTGTCGTGACCAATCTGAAGAAAATTTTGTATATATGTCTTGTTTTCTTACCTGAACTGAATTAGGACCGGTAGTTCCAAGATTATGAAAAACAGTAGCAAGACCTATAGACAAAAGGATGTAAATAGCCAAGCGCAACCAGTAGTAGCCTAGATCGCGATACATGTTAATGAAGGATCTTGTCGTCAGGACTTGACACTGAGTAAGGAATCTGGCACGGCTTTTCTTCTTCTCCAGTAATCCACCGTCCTGTTCAATTTATTAACCCATGCATGCGAGTAAATATATATTAAACATTGATAAGTGGTCATATTTTTCAAGAAATTAAGATCATATTTTTCGTCTTTATCGGAACTCCTTAAATAAAGAGTTGTCAAGAACACACATTAAAGGGAGCCATAATGCTCACCTGCTTGCATATTTCTGCTACTTGGCTTCGAACTTGCTCATAGTTAGCAGATGCTTGATAAGACTTTATAAGAATATTGATTACTTCATCTGTGATGGGTATTATAGTTTCAGGATCAGCTAAACCTTGTTCAATATCCTGCTAATAATTACCAAGACAAGAAAATAAAATAAAATAAAATAAAAAGAAAGATCATTTATATCAAATTTTCATGAATTGATTAGAAGTAAGTCAGAGAGAAGAAAATACTACAAAGAGAACATCTAATTACCTTTTCAAAATCCTTATTTATGGTTTTCAGGAAGTGGTCAGATGGATTCTGGAGGGTTGGACAAGGGAAACCATTTGAAGCAAAAAACTGCATTCATTGATAACGGTCAGTTAATAATTCTATAAAATTCTAAGTTACGGAATCTTGCATATTATTTCATGCGAGATTTGATTGCACAACATTATATAATAATTATATATTACGCAATGCTATACAATTGATCCTATACGAAAAAAAACGTAAGCAGAACTGTCGTTAGCAGCAAAACATATCATTTTGTTACCTGGTTAGCAGCAGAAGTAGGACCAAAGTAGACAGTTTTGCCAGAAGCGAGAAGGCAGAGATTATGAAAAAGCTGAAAAACTTCACTGCTGGGCTGGTGAATAGAAGCTATAACAGTTGTTCCAATAATTCCGTTATCTGTTTGACCAAGCCTAGCAATCCTACTCATAACATAATAAGAAGCTGCACTATCAAGACCACTGGTTGGTTCATCAAGAAAAAGGAGTTTTGGGCGAGTGAGAATCTCAATGCAAATTGTAACTCTTCTCTTTTGGCCTCCACTCAGGCCTTTACAACCCCAACCTCCTATTCTTGTATTCATGGCTTCTTGCAGACCCATTTCTCTTATTGTTGTTTCTGCTCTTTCCTTCTTCTCTGAACTTGACATTGTCTTTGGAAGTTGAAGCTGAGCTGAGTAGTACACGGCTTCTTTCACTGTTAGAGTAGTCATCAATGTATCATCTTGTGTCACGTATGCCTGTTTTTTTTTTTTTTTTTAAATTAAAATTTGCATAACAAGACAATGTTAGAATAATGAAATCAAATAAATGCTTAAACTAAAACTAAAACTTAAAGGCTTAAAGGCTTAAACGCCTACAGGTCTACGTTGTATTGTATTAGTAGGAATGTCAAAACAATCCCTGCCCGCCCCATACGAGGCATGGTTAAACCAAAATTAATGGATTGTAGGATGATTTCAAAAACCCAATTTAGAAATAGGGTGGGTGTGGGGTTAGGGTCCCCTCTTACTATTTATTAATAACATTAATATTTTGTGTGTTAGTAATGAACTTATTCAAACAGTAATGCTACACATCCCACCTAAAATCCCATCTTTTTCATCCCACTACATGTGTCATGTGAGGTATCAAATTGTGAGTGGATACATGAGGTAAGTGAGATAAATCATCATTAATGTGTATCCACTCACAATTTGACACCTCATATGCCACATGTAGTGAGATGAAAAATATGGGATTTTAGGTGGGATGTTTAGCATTATTAAAAAAATAAAATAAAATAAAAACTAGGTAGAAGGGGTGGACCAGTGGTATGGGTGGAGCAAGGTAGAATTGTGTAATATCAATAATATTTAAATGAAAAGACAATATTACCCCTCTGTCCAAACCGACGAGTCAGAGGGGATATCAATGCTATTATTATCATAGTTGCTGATTAAGTGAAATTAGTAACATAGTTATGATGAGTTAAATGCAATTTTCCATACTTAATTTCACAAATTATATGCATTACCGAGGTTCCGTAAGCCAATGCCTGTCTTCGTCCATTGACTAGAATGTCTCCTGCTTGACTTGTATTCGATCCCAGTCTTCCTGCTTCGTAGAATGAGTAAACAGAATTATTTATGCTTCCAATTAATATATAATTCTGGTAAATTAATATATATTTACAAGAAAAGACTTGCTATGATTTGACTATTATAAAGAGTAGGACGAGACAACGGTGATACAGTGTTATTAATTTTTTAATATAAAAAAAAGTAATTAAGCTAAATTGTGGCTTATGTGGACTTGTACATGTACAAGGAATAAATTTGCCATATTTGTGGTGGAGCATTATCGACATGTCTCATTTCTAATTTCGACAGACCATTGATATTTTTGGCCCTACCCCCTACCGTGGCTCACAATAATTGGAAAATTATGAAATTTAGTTCAAAATTGTCACGTAATATCACCTTTTTAGTTAATTTTGGGGTTAATTGTAATAACATACCTGACGTTTTGCAATACCTTACCAATATTGTATTTTTGCATTTATTATAAATACATACACTAACCATTGACTGATGGTATAATTAAGAGTTGAAGAGCAAAAAGGTAATTTTATAGAAAATAAAGAAAATATATATATATATTTATAAAAAATAATAACTTAAAAATAAATAACAAAATAACAAAAAATTATAAAAATAATAATAATAAACAAATTGGAGATCTAGCGATCTTTAAGGAGATAACCCATATATTCATCGATAAAGATATGTTTGATCTCTTCTAAGAAAAAATAAAAATAATTGGAGATCTGAGCGATCTCCATGGAGGAGAGATTGTAGTCACCATATATGGTGCCAACCTCGGCGGTGGTGGCGCGATCGATGGTGTGGTGGCGGTTGTGGTGAGATGGGACAACTGTAGGGGTGATGGTGGAACCATGCTTTGTGTGTGTGTGTGACTAGTGAGGTGTGATGTTTGAAAATGGGATGATTTGGGTGTGGTGTCAGGTGTGTGGTGTCTGCATTTTTCTTTACTACGACGAAGAAGAAGAAAAATTTGATATATATATTATAATTTTTAGTGTTATTTCATATTTGTTTTTAAATAACTTGGTATTTCTTTTTGAAAAAACTTGGTGATGTTTTTAATTTTCCTTATTTTGTTATTTTCATTTTTTATTGTTAAAATTGTTTAGTATTTTTATTTATTTTTTAATTGTTAATTGTTTAGTATATTTTTGTCATTGCATTTTTAATGGTTTTTTTATTTATTATTGTTTCAAACATTTATTTAAAGAAAAATATTATAATAATTAATAAAATGTCAAAAAGGTAGGGCAATTTGGTCATTTCCAACTGTAATGATAGTAAGCTGTTATCTTTGACTACTCAAACATTAGACAAGAGTATGTATGTATAATAAATGCAAAAGTACAATATTCATATGATATTGCTAAATGTTAAGGTATGTTAGTGCAATTAACCTTTTATTATTATTATTTTTTAAATATGTACTAGGTTTTTTTTTTCTTTTTTGTTCTTAAAATTAAAAAAAAAAATACCAAATTATATTTTTCATTAGTTAACTGTTTAAAATTAACCGATTTCAAGATTAAATATATCTCTGGACAACAATATTAATGAAACCGACAAAAAATATATCTTTAGCAATATTAGTGAGCCAAAAAAATCCATCTTTAGACAGCAATATATCTTTGTAACATTAAAAAAAAAAAAAAAAAAAAAAACAACAAAAACAAGTACAAAAGTGATATTTCACTTAACTTAAAGATAATATTGATAATTTGCCCAAATTTGTTTTACAGAAAATAAGTTTTTTTTTTTTTTTTTTTTCATGAGAAAAATATATATATATATTTTTAATTTTATATATAGCACTATAAACTCTTTTTATGTGGTACAACTGTACAAGAGACCTTGAGACCTTGAGTTTGAATCCCAAGGACATCATAATTCTAATAATAATAATAATAAAAAAAAAATTAAAAAAAAAGGAATCATCCTTTACTCTTCTCAAACCACACACCAGTTATATAAGAAAATTATCAAGTGCCGGATCTCATACGAATTTCTTATACAGGATCACTGATTATCGGAGATTTGGAGGTGATAATCAGTGTGAAATTTAGAAAGTTTATATATATATATAGAGAGAGAGAGAGAGAGAGATATGAATGCATGGTGAATATTACAAGTACCTGCTAAAGCATCAAGAAGAGTAGATTTGCCACAACCAGAAGGACCCATAATAGCCAAGAGCTGTCCTGGTCGAGCATAACCAGTAACACCTTCCAGGATTGATTTGCTTCCTTTTCGTCCATTCGAAGCCATCACCCATATATCCTCCCATGTTATGAAAACTCCTTCATGATATCCCTTACTATTATTAATGGTTTCCATTTCTATAGGAGTTGCAGCAGCCATGGATATGTTTGATGAAAAGAAGAGAGACAGAGGGTTGGGTTTGTGGAGATCGAGTAATACATGAGGGTCGAAGCCATGTATATATAGAAGATTTTAGTTCGAGATATCAAATACTACAGTAGAGCTCACTGCAAAGTCACGTGCTAAACGGTGATTGTCATGTTTGGAAGGCATTTTGATGTCTCTAACATGACGTTTTATAAAATAACAAAAATAGGGCGGCTCCACCTTTATGCGATATTTGATAGGAAGGAGAGACCGAGAGAGTACGAGGGAGAGAGAGTAAGAGGGACTGAGATAATAGTATATATTCTTCATGTTGTTTAGTATTGAAAAAATGAATAGATGGATTGATATATAATTTATAAATTTATTATATTACCCTTTTATAAATTGGAGAGTAATAAAAAATTGGAGGGTAATATTGTCCTTTCCCGTCAATGAGACCCCCATCTTCTCATCTGTCCCATGAGTGAAGGATTGATTTTGGTGGGCTCTGAGGGAGTTGAGATCCCTCCTCTTCTCCTCTCTTCTTTCTTGTTTCTCCAACCAAACAATGGATTGAAGCTCTCATCCTTGCCCTCTCCCTCTAACCCTCTCCCTCCCTCCATCTCTCCTTCATACCAAACAGAGCCTTAGGCAAGCTAGAGGTTGCTTAAGGCCACATTTATTTTTTATTTTTTGTATTAATTGTTTACTTTTACTTGTAGATAAATTTGTAACCCATCCTAAAAGCTTGCCATGAAATATATAAGCTAGTTCAATCTAAAAAAAATGAGTTCTTGATAAATTTGTCATAAATAATAAAAGGGATATAGATTTCATTAATAATCTAATTATTGAAAAACAAATCCAAATAAAATTATTATATAATGAAATAATGCCTCATTTAAGGTTTTGGCTACTGCTGAGCTGCTTCTCGTGTTTATTGTTTATATACATTTATTGTTTTTGTCTATTTTAAGAAAATTATAAAAGAAAACCAATTAAATAGCTCTTAAAAAAAAAGCATATAGTGGTGGGTTGTTCGTGTCTCACTATGCACATTTTACAAGTATGTATATGTGAAGAGTTTACTTTCGGATATTGTAAAAGAAGATATTTAGAGTACCACACGTACATATATTGTTTGATATCGACAAATCCTGGTAGACCCTAACCGGGCGTAATCATTATTGTAATACTTAAAAAAATAAAAAATAAAATAAAAATAAAAATAAAATCTATCCTGTAAACCAGTCAAACCATATACCACTAAAAAATGAATTTAGGATTTTATAGTGCGTGCGTGTTTCACAAAGTTTAAACTTGTATTGAGTTTTACTTCAAAAAAAAAAAACAAAAACAAAAAAAAAAACTTGTATTGAGTTATTAGGTCTACACGGTATATTAATTTATCTGTCAGAGAGGTAGTTGATGGCTTGATGCTCTACAGCTACTGGAGTAAATAAGAAAAAACATAAATAAAGTTTAAAACTGGAAATTAAAAAGAGAAGCCAAGCCTCTCTCATCGTTGAGGAGGTGGACTCATTGCAGGAGATTATCGACATTATTCATTCATGGAGAATGCATTCTCCATTAAAAAGAAGACGACCTTTTGTGTGAGCATTAAAATAGGAAAACAATTGGAAAAATATTTTTTAGGAAAATTTTTAAAACGTTTTTTCCGAGTATAATTCATTATTTTATTCATTTACCTTTTAATAAATTATTAACTTATGAAATGAGTGGGACTGGTATACATATTCTTACATGAATTTTTTTGAAACGTATTATAGGCACTTCTAAATTCATATTAAAATTCATTCATACAACCTAGATGCATTAATATTTTGGTAAAATCTTCCTTTCAAATATGTATGTTAATGGCCTGTTTAGTATTGCTTTTGAAAAGTTAAAATCATATCATATATATATATATAATAATAGAGTTTCACAGCGCCACATGTAGCCGTATGAGAGTTTTGGAATTAAATGTTTTTTTCCTTTCTTCAAAATAATAAAGAAATAAATGCTACAATTAAATCAATTTAGTAAAATAATAATAATAATAATAATAATAATAATAATAAAAGCAAATAAATAATAACCCTTTCCTATTCAACTTTGACGTGGAATATTTTGGATTCTTAAATTGCCAAGCTAAATTCAAGGAATTAAAACAATTTTATTTGATTAATGACAATGGTAGTTTTGTAGACGCAATTATTTAAACCATCCTCTCTCTCTCTCTCTAAACCATTTATGCCCTCTCATCTCCCTCAATTTTCTCTATAAAAACCATCCAAAATCTCATATTTTTTTTAAGTAATGCTACTTTGCCCAAATTTTGTGCCCAAATCTGGTACCCAAATGACGTGGCAACACTCTCATAAATTCATTTAAATCAAGTAAATATAATACAATCTAAATGAATGGACGAGAGTGTTGCCACGTCATTTGGGCACCAGATTTGGGCACCAAATTTAGGCAAAGTAGCATTACTCTATTTTTTTTTTTCCATCTCATTCCATTGACTTTCTCGACAAACTTAAAACAAGCGGTGGAGAATTGGATGCCATTGGGTGGTAAGAGGAATTTCTATAGTTTTTTTTTATTTTTTATTTTTTATTTTTTGGTTGAATAATTTTAATCCTTTAGATTTTATTTATTTATTTATTTATTTTATTTATTTATTTTTATTTTGTAATCTCACGTTTTTTCCATCTCAGCCTATTGACTCTCCCTCATGAGCAAACTCAAAACAAGCGGTGGGGAATTTGATGGTGTTGGGTGGTGAGAGTAATTTCTACGGATTTTGTTTTAATATTTGATTGAATAATTTTAATTTTTTTTTTTTAGGAAACTCTTTAGTAGTTAAAAAGATAATTTTGGATTGATCATGAAATTTTAACTTTGGCGGTCTTGGATTTTCAATTAGCTGTCAACTGAGGTGTTTGTTATGAAACCATCTGGTAAGACTAGCATTATGCTCATAACCACCGATGCAGAAAATCAATGAATCGGTCGAGACTTATGATGTGCTTTGTACTAATGAATGATGGATTCGATAGACATACTATTACTATAGATAAATATTAGGGTTATATTCTTGGTTCTAATTGTAACACTGTATAGTCTCTTAAAAAAAAATACTGTATCTACTCCGGTTTTTGGGAATCAAATACCCGATTTTTCCCCAGATTTTTTTAAGGTAATTTATACATTTTTTTGGCAGTTGTTTCTTTATATATTTTTTAAACCTTTTTGTTCTCTTTTTTCTTTTTAGTTTTTTAGAATGTATTAATTATACATTGAATATAAGATTATTATTCCAAAAATAACTGTTTTTGAATTTTAATTATCCATATAAATGATAATAAATAAATATTTTTCAAAACATCAATTGTAATATCAAATTAATAGTAATCCGTTTTTTTGTTTTTTAAGAATTAATGATAAATTCTAAAAACTTATTAATTGTAAGATATTAATGATATTATGATAACATAACAAATAATTAAAATAATGGTTTTAAAAAAATTAAAATAATAGTTTTTGATCAATTATTAATGGTAACACATTATAAACATTAATTATTACATTCAATTCAATAGATTCATTTTCTAAATATATGAAATTCACTCTTAATTATATATATATATATATATATATATATATATATATATATATATATATATATATATATATATATATATATATGGTAATAAATAACAAATAACTCTTACTAATATATGCATCTCTATAAAATTCTTCACCTTTTATTTATTTTTTATTGAATCATCTATGAGACGGACGCTTAAAAAAAAAATCTAATCAAGAATTTATTAAAAAATAGAATATTTTTAGAAAAAAAGTGTGGAAAAATAAATTAATTTATCACTTGGTTTGACAATATCCTCCATCGAGTTTTTTTTTTTTTTTTTTTTTTTAAATTAATACTTCTACAAGTATTTCTAGAATGAGCGTTTTTATAATATATATATATAATATTTTTGAGTAAATTGGGGTGTATTTAGAGGTTTCAAAATTTTAATTTATTAAAATGAAATGTCTTAAGAAAATAAATGTGAAAAAAAATGGATTGTAAATAGCTAATCTCAATAGTTATTTAACTCTATATAATTATAAATATTTATAATTCTTTTTCTATTTTTTTTACCTTTTTGTTTTCTTTTCTTTTAGATTGTTTAGAATGTATTAACTATGCATTAAATACAATATGATTATTTCTAAAAATAAATTTTTTTGAATTTTAATTATTCTTATAAATGGCAATAAATAAATATTTTACAAAGAAAATTAAAATAGTAATTGTATTACCAAATCGATGGTAATCTGTTTTATTATTATTATTTATTGGAATTAATGGTAAATTTTAAAAGCATATCAATGGAAATATATTAATGATAACATAACAAAAATTAATAATTTGTCATATATATATACAGTCTTTCTATTATCAGTTCGAACTGACAAAAGATATATCAGTTCCTTATATATGGGCCATTGGAGTTAAAAGATGCTTTGACAAGTGCATACAACAAAGTCAAATTATTTAAATCCAATGTCCCACATGCAAGGAACTGATATATCTTTTGTCAGTTCGAACTGATAATAGAAAAATTGTATATATATATAGCTAAAGAGATAAAGTGATTTTCAATTAATACAAAAAATAATTTTTAATTAACCTATATAATAAATTAAATAATCCTTAAGAAATATGTTCATCTAAACTGGAATAATAGTGATAGAAATGGAGAGTCTCTGTTTATTAATGATATTGGAGACCTAAGAGTTTCCTTAACGGATTATTAGAGACAATAACCATCATTATAATTGACAATGATTTAATTAAAATCATATTCATTAACTACTTAAGAATATGTTCATCTTGCTTTGTTGTTTTATAATTAGTTTTTTATTTATTTTTTATCCTAATATAATTAGTTATTTATTAATAATATCAATAATTCAATCATTAATGAATTTAACATTACAATTCAATGAACATTATTTGTTGGGGAAGTCAACAGATATGTCAACTTCTTTGATAAACAAATAATTTTTTTTTAACATTTCTCATTAATTTGAGGATCTATGTATATCATCAATGTTGGTGTGTTTTATTTTTTCCTACTATCTGATAACTGATGCTTTATTGAAAGGAAAAACTACATGTTCATTAGGTTTAAACAGGTTTGCATCAAAAATTTCGGTATAAACAACACAATGTTTTACAAACAATTTTTTATACAAAGCCCGTGCAACGCTCGGGTTGGAAAACTAGTTATATTATAATTTTAACATAAAATGATGTTTGGTAAAACTTCCAAAAGTGATTAATTGATAATATGTTAAGTGTCCGTTTGGGAGAGCTTGTCTACTGGCTAAAAGAGTTTTTTTTTTAATTAAAAAAGCTCTTTTCAAATTTTTTTGTATCATTTGGTTGTCACCCAGTAGAGCTTTTAGATGATTAAAAAAGCTGTTTTACGTCTACTTGGAGAAGCCCAAATTTAAAGCTTTTCCAAGTAGATCTTTTGAAGTTTTTTTTAATAACACTAAAATCTCCAATATAACCCTATAATTTAATATTTGCTAGAGTATTTTGGTAATTCTATCATTAAAAAAGCTCTCTTTTACTTGACAACCAAACGACCAACAACTTTTATTTAAAAGCTCTACCTCTAAAAGATCTACTTCTAACAGATTTACTGTTAGAAGATCTACTTGACAAGCTCTCTCAAACGTACTCTTAGTTTTGATTTTGAGAAGTAAGTGGGATGTTACTATTTAAAATTAAATATTCTATTTAATTGTTGATTTGATTTATAAATTTTTTAAAGATTTTTTTATGGTTCTTATGGAATATATATTTTTTAAATTTAAATATTCTACTTAGATATTGATTTAATATATATAATTAATGAAAGAATAAAATAGTGTCCTAAAATCATATATATGTTAACCATTGTAAGTTCTAGGGGTGGTGGGCATGGGTTGGTTTGGGTTGGGTTGGGTTTGACTATACCCAAACCAAACCATTATAAAATCGGTTTAATTTTTTACAACCCAAACCAAATCATTTATAAGATAAAACCAAACCGAACAAAACCGATAAAAATCGATTTAGTTCGGTTTGGTTTAACGGTTTAAGAAAATAATTAAATTATTTTTTATTTGAATAAATTTAATAATATCAAATTATCAATATAAGTAGTTAAATCTATTATCAATAAGATAAACAATAATACTAATTTATAATACTAAATTTAACTCAAATGTAGAACGCTTAAAACTTATAAAATAAAACTAAATCGTTTAAGCTTCTAAATTAATAATATCTACCATCGTCGAAGCAACCACTTTGAAGTTTTGAAGTTCACTTTTTGTTGCATTGGGTTAATTTTAGTTTTTATTTGTTTTCTCCGATAATTTAATTAATAATATATATATATATATATATATATATATATATATATATATATATATATATATATAAGTATGTAATGGTTTGGGTTGGGTTATACGGTTTGATAAAACACAATCCACAAACCAACCCAAACCAAACCAAACCAAACCAACCAGCTTAAATTGGTTTGGCGGTTTGGGTGCCCACCCTTAATTGTAACTAATCTTAGCACTTTTACATTAATAAAATTACCAAACATATGTATACTGCTTTTGAGCTATACAATAGTTTTAAAAATACAATTAACCAAACATCTGCCGATTAACTTCACAGTTGATTATTCATTCAGCACAGCTAACAGTAATTATTATAAAAGTTACAGCAAACCAAACTGGCCCTAAGAGTACAGGGGCGAAGCCAGGATTTTGGCTTTAGGGGGGCCAAGACAAAAAGAAATTTAAGTTTGTGCAAGACAAATATATTAATATTTAAAAACTAAATTATTAAAAAAAACAAAAAACAAATGTAATACCATTTAGTCTCATAAATTAATAAATAAAATAAATAAAAGTTTTAGGAATCAAATGACGCTCTTTAAAATCTAAAAAATCATTTATAATCGAATCTATACTCATATTTAATTCTTGTAATTGTGAATCAATTGCAACATAAAATATATACATACCCAATAATATTGTTTAATTGTAAAATTATTTTGTTACTGGTGAGTTCGACCTTGTATTGCAATGTAGCGAGAATTAATATTTGGAATATCTATTTTGCATGTCTCACAAAATGAACTTACCACTTTAATTAATAATCTATCACATCAAGTATTTCTTAGTGATCATGGTTAATAATCTCCATGATATCTATTCATTAAATACATTATTAAATAGGAACATATGAATAATTTATTCTTAAAGCGATTATGGTCACATGTTCATAGCTGCCGATGCTCCTCATATCAAACTTTCTTAAATATATTGTACTTTAAATGGTAATAATTATGATTATAATTAAAAAAATAAATAATGTGATGGTTCAGATATATCTTTGATTATATAACACATTATGACAATTTGATACATGAAATATTTGTTGAAAATGTTTTAGTTGGGGGGGCCATGGCCCCTATCGGCCCCCGCCTATCTCCTCCCCTGCCTAAGACACTTCTAAATTCTAATAACACAGAAGAAAAAGGGTTACAATAAAACCTCGATAAATAAATATTTAAAAAAATTAATAATCTCACTTAAATAATAAAATCTTCCATTCCAACTCGAGCCAACATACTAAATTAATAAACTTTGATTAAACACATGAAGGAAATAGCACATAAAAATTAATAATCCATTATATGTATGTACATCAATTTTTGAGCTTCTATGTATGTATGTGTATGTACTGTGTACATATATTAACTTTTACGTAAGTAAATGTTAACTTTTGAACCTATCCATTATTAGTTTTATTTATAAGTGATACAAGTATCTTGGTGAAATTATACAGGTAAAAGTAGTAAAAACATAAAACTCTTTCTAAATTTAAAAATAAAATAAAATAAATATTTATTTATTGATAAATTAATAAATTATTAGTTTATCCATAAATAAATCAGTGATGTTACACTTCCCACCCAGTATCCCACTTTTCCCATCCCATTACAGGTGTCAGCTTATGTGGCATTACTTAGTTAACTGCCAACTCACATTCTGTGAATGTTTAATTAATTTTCATTAAACCCATGTAATTTTTATAATTTTATTTTGACCCCAACACAAACAATACATTGGTTTAGATCGTATACGACTCTTCATCTCCTGTCCTCAACCATTGTGACTCAAGAACCAAAACTTCACCTCTTGCTCTACGCCCGGACATCTTCATCAATGTTGGTCAAGGAATTGAATCAGGTGACTTTTTTTTTTGTTCAATAGTTTTAGTAGTTGAGTATTGAACACAAATAGAAATTAAAAAAAAAAAATTAAAAAAATAAACACAAGAAGTCAGAGTATTAGTAAATACCTAAAGTTATTGCACCACACAAAAGTGAATCTCTTTATGCAACTGATGGCTTCAACTGATTCAATTCTTTGACCAACAATGATGGAGATGTCTAGGTATGGAGCAAGAGGTGAAGTTTTGGTTCATGAGTCACAATGGTAGAGGACAGGAGATGAAGAGTCATTTACGATCTAAACCAATGTATTGTTTGTGTTGGGGTCAAAAAACAATTATAAAAATTACATGTGTTTTATGAAAATTAATTAAGTATTAAGTGAATGTGAGTTGGCGGTTGACTAAGTAAACCACATAAGCTGACACCTGTAGTGGAATGGGAAAGATGGAATACTGGCTAGGAAGTGTAGCGTTACTGTAAATAAATAACTCCTCCAAAATTATAATTACTATAAATCTCAAAAGTGTTATTTTATAAATGTTAGTTTGAGTGCATTGCATGATATTGATTGTCAAGACTTCCTTCGAATTCCATACCATACCATCTCACACACACACACACACACACATATATATATATATATATATTCCGTAAAGTTATTGGTTGCATTAAAAGCTCTTGGTAATATCTGAACAACCACGGTCCACGTACCAACCAGATGCATTAATATTTTAGTGAAATCTTAGTAAAAATAAAATAAAATAAAAAATATGCATGTCAATTGTCAAGTCACATCCAAATTCCAATAACATGCATATTATTGCATCATGGTGAGTTAAGACTTCCTTGCATTACATTGATCGAGTTAACGCAATTCAATAAAAGCTCTTGATTAAATCTCAACAACCATATTCAATTCACGTATATATTTTAAGAGGAATATTGTAATCATACTAGCTGTAGGTGATTGTTTGATTTGGTACGTCAAATGGGTCGGGTTGTATCAGGCCCAAAGCAACTAGACTGTAATTTATCTGGTCGACATCGACTGTTGTTTGCAGATGGTCGTCCGAACTTCGATGTACCTGCAAAAGAACTTTAAATAGAAATATAAAGTAGGAAATAACAGGATGGTGGTGGCTGGAGATTGTAGCCTTATGTGCGCTTGGGCTGAGCGATGTTGATTTCCGATGACCGGAATATCTTTTTGGAGGCAGAGTTTCAGTACGCTTTTATGAGCTTTGGTTGAGAGAAAATTCAGAGAGTTTTCCAGTGAGGGAACTCTCTTATTTATAGTGGAAGGTGTAGCCCCAACGTCCATTGATCACCTTCTGATCATGGGCGAGATCCTTGGGGATTCAGACGTGATTCTTGGAGAGATATTCTCTTCAAGTTCCCCATAACTGACGTCTTGACTTGGTCTTTAAATGATCAAGTCAGGCTGTTGCTGATATCTGTGTTGGGTCGATCCAATATAATGGGCTTGGATAGGATCCAGCATTACAAAGTCTGGGCTTTAATACATTGGGCCCATGAGCCGTTTTTGGGCTACCACAGTTTGTCCCCCACTCTCTAAAGAAGGATTCAATGAGTTAGAGAGTGATTCTCGTTTGAGTTGACCATTGTATCAGTCGAGCGAATCCTGTCGTCTTGGCTGTATGCAGTACTACCTTTGTCGTTCGACTGAATAAGTCTGTCGTACGAGATTGTCCCATTATTTGTTGAATATCTAGAGTAACGTTTGGAAGTTAAATCGATAGGACTGAAACGTTACAGTTTTCCATGCTGACATCAAGTGACATCACGCAAACTTATATCTTTTTTCGAGGTTGGGTTTTGAATTTGAAACCGGGCGGTTACTTGGGCTTTTACAAACTGCTGGAGGGGGGGTTGCCACGTGGTGACTTTAGGGTTGGTATTTCGGCTTATAAAAGGAAGCGAACTGCTCCACTTCCTCATTTTCTAGACCTTCGTGCAAACTCAGGTTTCATCATTGTTTCCTCTTGTTTCTTCAAGGCGTTTTCGAACTCTTCTGCGAGCATTTCGTGGCTTCAAGTCGATTCAAGGTTAGTAAAAGATTGTTCTTATTCGTTTCTCGTTTGTTTTACCTCTTCAAAAAAATCTATAGTATATACCGTAGGGAGATGGTTGGCGTTTCGTTTCCTGTCATTTCTGGGTTTTTAACGTTTCTGGATTACTTTTGATTGTTTGCTCGATAATATATATATATATATATATATATATATATATATATATATATATATATATATATATACGGATTTTCTATTATCAGTTCGAACTGACGATAAATATATCAGGACGAAGAATGTGAACCACTAGATTTACATACTTTGACTTAAAGTGTATGCACTTGTCAAAACTTCTCCATAATCTGTGGTCCACATTCTTCGTCCTGATATATTTATTGTCAGTTCGAACTGATAATAGAATGACTGTATATATATATTGATTCAATGCCATATTGATATTGCTTGTATATGGTGTTCTTGTTTATGATACACCGATGCTAGAACTCGAATGGATCCTTCGACCTAGATAGAGAACAGTTAGGGCTTAGGCTGACCTCCTGGAGCGACTTTTCGTATGATAAAAATCTTAAATTTTGATCGAAAAAATCCCTAGGTTGTGATTGTAGCGCTTAGTGTGAGTCTGACTTGTGCATTTTTCGCATGTCAGCTCTTGGAGATACAATGTCGAGCGACAAAAATAATTCAGAACCAGAATTTACTTGGACGCCTAGTGACAAAGAGGTCGACGAAAGGGAAGTCGACAGTGGAGCCACAAGTGTTGATCGAGGGGTCTCAGTTGAAGATCCGTCGAAACAAGTTGATATAAATGTAAGGGGAATTTTAGAGAGTGGTGGCATCCGGGCCGTAGCTGGATTAGTTACCCCCCCCAGATAGTAAGGATGTTGCGGAGGCGTCCGCGTCAGGTCGTTCGACGGATGTTTTGGAGATTAATCCAGCAAGTTTGATTTCGCAAGACAACCTGCTATTTTTGCGGACGGTGTACGGTATCCCAAAGTCAGTCAAGCTACGTGCTCCATCAGGGCATGAGCGAGCGGATTGGGATATACCTGGTTGGACATGTTACTATGAATATACTATGCGACTGGGTTTCAGATTCCCAGTTCCTGTTTTAGTACGACGGCTGCTGAAATATTTTGACCTCGCTCCTGGCCAGTTGATGCCAAACAGTTGGAGAATATTGTTGAGTTTGACAGTTCTTCGTGAGAGGTACAAACTTGAGTTCGGTTTGGGGTGCGTTTTGCACAACTACTATTTGAAAGAACACGTAGGCGACCAAGGTCGTTATATACTGACTCCCAGGGATAAGAAGAACAGGCTTATTATTGATACTACTACAAACGACCGTTACTAGAAAGATACCTTCTTTTTTGCCAAGGGTCCGTCGACGGCTCTTGGGGGGAGTCCAAGTACACCTTGCGTCGAGTATGGAATCGAAAAGGTTAATGTCGGCTGACTCTTTATTGTTCTGATATGTTTTATACTTGGAACTTATTTGGTGTGTATTGTGTAGACATCAAGTCGGTGGATAACGACGTGACGAGCGATAATGCACCTGCTTTTACTGAACAGATTTTAAGCATTCCCGCTACAGGGAGAAGTTGTAAAGCGTTGCTGGTGGATGGTAAGCTTAGGTCCAGCAGTTTGTGGCGGTGGTCGACCTTGAATTGGACAAGAAGGCCGTATCCGGCTGTGAAAGATTTCGTGTCATATGTTTGGATTAGGAGGAGTTTTGAAATTCTAGGTTTTAATAGGATTTTTCTGCCACCTGTTTCTGACGTTGAGCGTCGTTTCGCAGTTACGTCGATGTCGAACGTGAAGATGAATTTGCCGGATCATGCCGGTGCAATAAAGCGTTATAGGGATGCGCTCGTGAAGAAGCGGGCGGCCAAGGGGAAGCCTGAGGTCTACAAGACTATGGAAGGCACCGCTGCGACCACTGAACCTGTTTATGGCTCATCTCCTGAACGTCCACTGACGCGGAAGAGGCAAAGAAAAGGTTCGACTAAAGATCGGGGGAAAGGTGTCGAATCAGGTTCAAACGTACAGCCTGCGGGCGCCTTCGAACCTGATTCGTCAATGAAACTCCTTGCTTCTAGAATTTCATCATTCAATGACCCAGTCGGCTTCTTGGAACGGTCGGATGAATTTCTTCTCACTGCTGATGAGCTACATTTGAAGAAGCAAAAGACGGAGGAGGTTTTCAATATGACTACACTGTCGATGTTCCAGGTGGATTTGTTTATTTCAAATTCGTAATCTAAATAGTATTGCTATTGTTTCTCTGATCTTCATGTTTCATTTTCTCTTGCAGGCTTTGCAGGGGCACTTACACCTTCATGAGAGATACAAATTGGTCAACGACAAATGTACGACACTCAGGAAGGCGGGCGACACTCTCAAGGCAGATAAGGCCAAACTTAACACCTCTCTGAAAGAGGTGGAGCAGATATGTACTGCTCTGGAGCAGGCTTTGAAAGACAAGGAGGCGGAGAGTGACTGTCATCTGGCGGAGTCGACGAAGGCTAAGGCAGATGTGGTCGAGAAGGATTGCCTTATTGCAGAGCTGAGAGACTAGTTAGAGTCGATTGCTGCTGCTGCCATGTGCAAGGCAAGGGCGGAGATTTTTAAGGAATATATGTCGGGCGACCATGTAAAATGGGATCGTGCGGAGATGCAAGAGGAGGTTGACCTTTATGAGGAGATGCGTAAGCTTGAGGAATCATCTCCTGGAGAAGCCGCAGGCATTAAAAAAGCTGACGAGGGGAATATCGATAAAAGCCTCGGCGAACGACCCAGAGATCCCGCCGATTAACCTGAAGATGTTGCCGATCCGCCAGTGAACTGATAGCGACATTTCCAGTTTATTTTTGTAATTCGTACTCATGGATAATTTGGTCAAAGTGACCTATTTGTAACTATTTTCTTTGCTATTTTGAATCGATGTTTATCCTCTTCGTTATATTATTTTGGTATTGTGAAAACAAACGACCATCTCATAATGGGGTTTACACAACGATAATTTATAGTTTGAACGAGATAAGCCTGTAAACTTATGCTCATTCGATGTTAAGAGTTTTATTTTGAATGAAATAAGCCTGTAAACTCACTCATTTGTAAGTCGAACGATGTCGAATGTCGTATAAAAAATCGATTTATGCGCGTTTATTGAAGGTCGTGGACTTCTATTTAAGACATTACTTTGATTGTAAGCGGCTGTAATTTTTCGCGGAGGGTCAATAAAACCTTTAAAATTTCGTGTACAAGTGAGAAATGATCGACAAGACCTTTTTTATATGGAAAATCGCGTACATGCGTTGTATTTTGGTCGACAAGACCTTTTTTATATGGAACATCGCGTACATGCGTTGTATTTGGTCGACAAGACCTTTTTTACATTGAATCGCGTACATGCGTTGTATTTTGGTCGACAAGACCTTTTTTATATGGAACATCGCGTACATACGTTGTATTTGGTCGACAAGACCTTTTTTACATTGAATCGCGTACATGCGTTGTATTTTGGTCGACAAGACCTTTTTTACATTGAATCGCGTACATGCGTTGTATGTTGGTCAACAAGACCTTTTTTATATGGAACATCGCGTACATGCGTTGTATTTGGTCGACAAGACCTTTTTTACATTGAATCGCGTACATGCGTTATTTTTGTCGCTTGTCGCTTGTCGCTTGCTCCCAGTATTATTTCCCCACTCTCAATATGCGATTGTTTAATGAGGAGATTGGGAGTTTGATGTCGATATCGATAAGTTTGCGGTCATCGAAACTTTATATCTGAAATAAGAAATGCTTGTCGAAGTCGACAACGTTGTAAATAATGTTCTCTTAGTTGTACTAAGTTGTCATCATTGCTTTTCCGTGGTTGATTTGTTAGTAACGACAAGTTGACGAAATAAAGGTAATAATAATGAAATCAAGAATTAAAATATAGTAAGGTTTAGAAATGGTACTGTTTTAGATGTAGAGCGTTCCAACTATTATGTATTTCTCGACCGTCGAGTCCTCGAAGCTTGTAAGCTCCTCGTCCGACGACTTCCGTTATTTGATATGGTCTTTCCACGTTGGTCCCAACTTTCCAGTGCCTTCTTCCCTTGTGTTTTAGAAGACTCGTCGCAGTACCCAGTCGTGGAGTTTGAAGACTCTGGCCCTTACTTTTTTATTGTAGTGTTGAGCGACCTGTTGCTGGTACGACTGAATTCGTAGAGCTGCACGATCTCATCGTTCGTCGAGGTGATCAAGCTCGAAACTGAGCTCCAAGTTGTTCTGTACTTCATCAGGATTTTTGCTACGGGCGGTCGACATCCTGGTTTCTATTGGGATGACTGCCTCTGAACCATAAACGAGTGAAAATGGGGTTGCTCCAGTCGACGGTCGTGGGGTTGTCCTATACGACCATAAGATTTCTAGGAGTTTCTCTGCCCACTCGCTTTTTTCAGCTTCAAGTCGTTTATTCAATGTGTTGATAATGGTTTTGTTGGTCGACTCTGCTTGTCCATTTGCTTGAGGATATCGTGGAGTCGAGAAACTTAGCTTGATCCCATATTTGTCGCAGAAATTCTTGAAGTCGTACGAAATGAACTGGGACCCATTGTCGGTCATTATTTCCCTAGGGTACTCCAAACCTACATATAATATTTTTCCATACGAAATCGCGTACCTCAATGTCGCGTATTTGTTGATATGCCCCGACTTTGACCCATTTGGTGAAGTAGTCTGTCAGGACCAACATGTAGACGACACCACCGGGTGCAGTCGGAAGCTTACCTACAATGTCCATCCCCTATTTCATAAAAGGCCAAGGGGTCGAAATTGAATTTAACATACCTGGGGGGAGATGCGAAACTGGTGCGAAGCGTTGGCATTTATCGCACGACTTGACGTGATTTTGAGAGTCAGTCCGCATTGTTGGCCAGTAATATCCTACTGTGATGGCTCTGTTTGATAAACTACGGGCGCTAGAATGGTTTCTGCATTCCTCATAGTGTAGGCTTTTTAGGATGTCGTACGCCTCTCGCTTGGTGACGCACCTCAAGTAGGGTCCGGTGAACGACTTTTTGTAGAGTTTGTCGTATATGATGCAGAATTTAGCTGCTTTTGCCTTGATTCTCCTTGCTTCTGTCCTGTCTTCCGGCATAATGTCAGCTTGGAGGTAATTAAAGATTGGTTCTATCCAGCTTCTTCCATCGTCGACGGGTGCCAGTATTTCTGTTTCTTGAATTGATGGAGACATAAGATGAACTATAGGAATCAACTTTGGACCATTTGTTGTTGTCGACCCGAGGCTGGCTAATGCGTCTGCTCGTACATTTTCGGATCTGGGTATTTGTTCGATCGAAAACTCGTTAAAGGTCGATTGAAGCTTTTTGGCTTTGACTAGGTAGGCCGACATTCTCTGATCCCTTGCCTCATACGTGCCATTCATCTGTCGAATGACAAGTTGGGAATCGCTTAGCACTTTAATGCTTTTCACACCTAGGCTTTTTGCGAGGTCGAGCCCGGCGATCAAGGCTTCGTATTCAGCCTCATTGTTTGTCGCATGAAAACCACAGTGGATCGAATGCTCCAGTATGTCCCCATGTGGGGATTTGAGTACTAATCCTAGCCCGCTCCCTTTGATATTACTAGACCCGTCGACCGACAAGGTCCATTTCCCGGGTGTGGGTGTTTCCGCGAGTGCAACTAATTCTCGTTCGGCCTGCACACTTTCACCAGGGGTAAAATCCGCAATAAAGTCGGCTAGTACCTGTGATTTCATTGCCGATCGTGGATGGAAGCTGATGTCGTACTCGCTGAGTTCTACTGCCCACTTCGTCAGTCGACCTGAAAGTTCTGGTTTATGAAGAATATTTTTAAGGGGGTAGGTAGTTAGTACCTTAATCGTGTGGCACTGGAAGTAGGGTCTGAGTTTCCGTGCTGCTATTACAAGGGCCAGTGCGAGTTTTTCCAGTCGACTATACCTGGTTTCTGCGTCGAGTAAGGTTTTACTTACGTAGTAGACTGAATGTTGGTTGTTTTCTTCTTCTCTAACGAGGACTGCGCTTACAGCAGTGTCGGGTACCGCCAGATATATGAACAGTGTTTCGTTGTCTTTTGGCTTCGGCAGTAGTGGTGGCGACTTCAAGTCTTGCAGCGCCTTCTCGCAGTCGTCGTTCCATTCGAATGCCTTGTTTTTTCTGAGGGTGTTGAAAAATGGTAGACATCTTTCAGACGATTTGGAGATGAAGCGGTTCAGTGTTGCTACACGACTAGTAAGTTTCTGCACGTCTTTGATGCACCTAGGGGATTCGATGTTTTCGATCGACCGTATTTGGTCTGGATTTGCTTCGACCCCTCTATGGGTGATCAGATAGCCTAGAAATTTTCCTGAAGAAACACCAAAAGAGCATTTAGTGGGGTTTAGTTTCATACCGTATTCGTCGAGAACGTCGAACGACTGTCTCAGATGGTCAATGTGTTGTTGTGCGACTAAGGATTTGACCAGCATATCGTCGATGTAGACTTCCATGGTCGATCCAAGCATCTTTGCGAACATTTTGTTGACCAGCCTTTGGTAGGTTGCACCTGCATTTTTTAAACAAAAAGGCATTACCATATAGCAAAATGTACCTTGCTCTGTGACGAAGGCTGTTTTCCCCTGGTCGTCTGGGTGCATCAGTATCTGGTTGTAGCCGGAGTATGCGTCCATGAAGCTTAGTAAGTCGTGTCCCGCAGTCGCGTCGACTAACATGTCGATGTGAGGGAGTGGGAAAGAGTCTTTGGGGCAGGCTTTGTTGAGGTCTGTGAAGTCGATGCAGACTGTCCACTTCCTATTCTTCTTTTTGACTACTACGACGTTTGCTAGCCAGTCGGGGTATTTTACTTCTCTCACTGATCCGATGTCAATCAGTTTTTGGATTTCGTCGTTAATCACCTTGTTCCTTTCTGGAGTGAACTTTCTTCGTTTTTGTTTTACTGGTTGATGATCTGGGTCGACCTGCAATTGGTGTACTATTACTTCAGGGTCGATGCCGACCATGTCTTCGTGTGACCAGGCGAAACTGTTGCGACGTTCCTTGAGAAAGGTGATCAACTGCTCTTGGATGTCATTCGGTAACCTGGACCCGATGTAGACTTTATTATTGGGGTGATCTGGGTTGATCGACACCTCGTCGAGTTCCTCCATTTGTGGCTTGTTTTGAGTTGACTCGACCTTGGTTTCCTGTAATTGCTATAAATCTTGTTTCTTCTTGAAACAAATACGGTGTGTTCTAAATATGTTATCTAGAGGGGGGGTGTGTGAATATATTTTAACTATTATTACCCAATTTTCGCATGCAAGTCAATTTTACGAAAATGCACATACTAGTCAAAAATACAAGCAAGTGTAATATAGTGCGGAATTTAAATAACACTTGATCTATACGTGGAAACCCAACCACTGGGAAAAAACACGGGCTGTATAGTGCGCCACACTCGGAACTCGAAATCACTAATTGAAATGAAGTTTACAACTTATGTAGACCTCGTCTAACACTCCGGTCTGTAACCCCTCACTTCTACCCAGCGGGCCTTTATTAGCAACCCTATTCCAATTTGCTTGAGGCCTAAGCACTCTTAGCCCCAAGACTTACTTCTCAATGAAGAGAAACAACCTAAGTGAATATGTATGAATATTCAAAATGCAAATTAGAGCTAGGTTACTCTATATGCTTATCTAGGATAATGATTTTGCAATTAAAACAATCCTAGATATAAATGGCTAGATGACATGTCAAATAGCTTAGCTAATCAAGATTAATTAAAAACCTAATTAGCTATCACAATCAACACTCAATCATTTTCATCACAAATAATCTCTAACTTGTATCTAGCATATAATCAAAAGCATACAAGTATTTAAAGAGATGTATTAATATGAAAAACACTAAAGTAATATGAAATTAGTGAAGAACATACCAAATAAGATGCGATGATTCAAAACCATGCATGGATCAATTCTATGAAGGCATAGAAGATCAAATATGAAATTTGATACAAAAGGGGTTTGATTTGAGTGTTTAAAGTTGAGTTCTTGATTTGATTTTTTCTCAAAAATCTCTCTTGAAAGTTTAGGGTTCTAAGGTCTCAAAAAACTTCATCAGAGAATGAGAAAATAAGATATTTATAGACATCAAGAATTAGGCATGTGAAAAGACAATTTTGCCCATGAAATGCACCGTTCGGCGGTTTCAATCGGCGGCCAGGCCGCCGATAACGACCGCCGAATTGAGCCCGTGATGAACAGAGCATCAACGGCGGTTTCATTCGACTGTTTCGTGACCGCCGATACAACCGCCGAATTAGACCGAGAGATTAAAATCAATCAGGTATGAACGGCGGTTTCGAACGGCGGTCGTGACTGCCGATCGTGACCGCATAATTGCTTCAGACCAATCTGGACTGAAACGGCGGTTTCATTCAGCGGCCAGGCCGCCGATCATAACCGCCGATCACCAACAATGGTGAAAACCAAGGAGAAGCCAAGGGCATTCTCCATAGGCGGTCTTCGCGCGAAACCAAGCACTCATTAGTGCAAGCGCGGACGTTTCCGAACAATGTCGGGAAACGAATTATAAAGCACATGTACACACAACAAGATATATCAACTAAAGTGCTAGTGTGTAAAGTGACATGTGAAGAGTATGCACATAAAAATAAGCAAATATGCAATCATAGCAAGAATGCTAAGTGTGTGTGTGCTACTAATTCTCTTCAAAGAAAACCAAGCACAAGAGATTATACCTTTGGCGTGCTTGTATCTTGAGGTCATGGAAGAGCCTTTGATCTTCAACCTTAAACACTTAGACTACCCTTACATTCAAAACCCCAACATGTGGTTTGACCACGAAATAAGCCAATCAACAAAACGGGAATCCTTACAATCTCCCCCTTTGGCTATTTCGTGACAAAACCACCACTCACATTGATTCCTCACAACAAAATAAACCTATAGGTCAATGAAGATTTTCTACAATACAAAGAGATATATAAAAATAAAACTTGAAGTCTTCAATCTCTTGTAGAACAATCATTCCCTGAAACAAGGTTTCTAAACTTTCCAAAACAAGAAAAGGTGAGATGAATCAAGTGAGATTAAAACAAGCATTTGCATGTATATAAAAAATTAAGCACAACATCATGCAATGTTTGTGTATGCAATGCTCCTCCTCAAAGGGTTACTCCCCCTCAATAAGTACTCTCCCCAACAAGCACAATTGCTACTACAATTTGTAACTCCCCTTACCACAACCTACTCCCCATTTTTGTCATGATATAGACAAAGGAGTAGTCCCCAACCGGGTCACTCAAGGCAAAGAGAGATAATAGCATTCTAGATATTTGCATAATCAATATAAGTCACTTTATGCAATCTCAATTAATTGGAGAGAAACAAGGAGATTTATTTAAAGAAAATGTGTGAATAAAAAAAAATGCTTTGCATACAAGACATGTAGCATTTAAGTCCAAAATACCATGGTATTTGACAAAGCAAATGACAAAGGTTTTTAATATGAATTCAAACCAATTTCACCAATGTCATGAGAGAAGCAAAGATATAGGTTTTTATTGATTTCAATTTAAGAACAACTATATCCAACTTTATAAGCCAAACATGTCATGAGCGACTTTGCACCCTACTTGATTTTTCCGGATAAGATATCCGTATGATAGTAAACATGTTCAACCAATAATGAAAGAGAGACATTTGGATTGTAAAATCCTTGAATGGATACAAAATCCTTTTTCATTTGAGTCTCATAAGTTTTTTCACACATTTTTTACAGTTAAGAAATGCAATCATTAAAACATGCTTTTTAAAATTAGCATTTAGCATGTCATTTAACAATCATCATGTCATGGAGATCATTATAGGTCATTCAAATTTTATCCTATGTAAATATCTCATAGTCCAAAAATGCATGTTTGAACATAAATATGACATGGATTGTAATACAAGCATTGATCACACTTATTGAATAGAAAATATGTATACATAGTGTAACCAAGCTTACTCAAGCAACAAAAAGAGAAGCACAAGATATTTCAAATTTTTTGCAAGTGACAAGATGCAAAATAGCTCTCTTTGCTTAAGTTCCCCATATGGGGTCAATTTTCCATATCGCTTCAAAGAAGGGCATGAGGTCCTATGGACCTACCAAGTCCTTTGGACTTAGTTGAACCTATTTGAGATTTGTTAGTCTCGTAGCAAGCGGGTTCATTCTTATTAATCCACTTAGGTGACACTAAGTCAATCCTAGTGGACAAAGGTTCTAGAGTACAAGATGAAAAAGGATCATGCACATGATTTTCTTCCTTTTTATAAAGCATCTTAGCTCTAGCCTTTTTCTTGTCAAACATGCTTTTAGCTCTACACATTTCAATGTAATGCAAGCAACTTGGTCTAATATGACCAACAATACCACAAAAATGACAAGTGGGAATATAGTTAGGAATCATACCATTCCTTTTAGCATGGATAGGTGCTTTCCCTTGTCGTTGTGGTTGTCTCGGTTGTTGGATAGGATCTCTCTTCCTTTGTTGATAACCAAGACGAGGTTGCTTGCTTGTCTGAGCTTGCATGAATGAACTCTTCCCATGTTGTTTTTGAGTTTGAGGGAAGATAGGGTGAGGAGCCCTTTGGGTGTGAGCATGAGCTTGACCTTTTGATGCCTCAAATACTTGAGCACTTCTTGAACACTCTCCTAGGTCAATCTTGTTCCTAGGGTGTTGAGGAGGAGGGGACATATTGAAGTTCATGTCCATGACACAGGATGTCTTGCTTGTGGAGGAGGCATCCTTGTCATCAATGTAGCCAAGACCTCTCTTGTCACTTGGCTTTCTTCCAACTCCCAACATGTGGTCAAGCTTCTTAGTGCTTGAAGTCATCTTAGCCATTAAGACCTTAACTTCTTCAAGCTCTCTTTTTAGCTCTTCTTCTCTCCTCTTAGATAAGGCTAAGTCTTCTTTTAGCTTATCTTCATCCGCCATGGATCTCACCACTTCTTCACACAAGTGGTCTACTAGTGTTGAAAGCTCTAGATTCTCTTCTTTTAATCTTCTAATTTCTTCCTTGTTCCTCATCATCGAGCTCTCAACTTTGACTTTGTAGTCATTAAGATCCATACACTTCACACTTCCATTTGTGGAGTTAGATGACAAATATTCAACACTTGTGTCATCTCCTCTAATCTCCATTTCACCAATGGAGTCATCTCCTTCATCAAGATCATCAAATTTTTCTCTTGATGAGGAAAGAGCCAAATCCCTATGAGTAGCTACACCAACTACTTCTATACCTAGTTCTTCTTGGGGATCACAAGGAAAAGCAACTTTGCCATTTTCTTCAACTTCTACACTCTTGGCTCCAAATTCCGTGTAGATGATGGCAAGTTCTTCATCACTTGAAGGATTTTCGTCATCTTCATATTTATCCTATAAGGTGGCCAACGCCTTCCCTTTTCTTCTATCCTTCAAGTTTCCACACTCCAGGGAGAAATGCCCGAATCCTCCACATTCGTAGCACTGAATCCCCTCTCTTGAAGACACTCCTTGGTTTGGCTTGTCATTGAGTCCCATGTCTTCAATTGAGATACCCTCCTTCTTGTCATGCTTCGAAGTCTCCAAAGCAATTGTCTTCTTCTTCTTAGGAGGTGAGGTGGTTAATTTCACAAATCTCCTAAATCTCTCTAGTAAGAGAGGCATCTCCTCAACGGAGTCAATTTCTTCTCTCACAAATTCACTCATAGTGTTTGCGTTGAATGAATGCAAATGAGAAGAATGCAAAATGTATGAAGAAATCAAACAAACATACAAAATGCAAAAACACACCAAAATGAGCTAGGATCACCTAAGTATATCTAGGAACCCGCTCTGATACCAATTGAAACAAATACGGTGTGTTCTAAATATGTTATCTAGAGGGGGGGGGGGGGGGGGGGGGGGGGGGTGAATAGATTTTAACTATTATTACCCAATTTTCGCATACAAGTCAATTTTACGAAAATGCCCATACTAGTCAAAAATACAAGCAAGTGTAATATAGTACGGAATTTAAATAACACTTGATGTATACGTGGAAACCCAACCACTGGAAAAAACCACGGGCTGTATAGTGCGCCACACTCGGAACTCGAAATCACTAATTGAAATGAAGTTTACAACCTATGTAGACCTCGTCTAACACTCCGGTCTGTAACCCCTCACTTCTACCCAGCGGGCCTTTATTAGCAACCCTATTCCAATTTGCTTGAGGCCTAAGCACTCTTAGCCCCAAGACTTACTTCTCAATGAAGAGAAACAACCTAAGTGAATATGTATGAATATTCAAAATGCAAATTAGAGCTAGGTTACTCTATATGCTTATCTAGGATAATGATTTTGCAATTAAAACAATCCTAGATATAAATGGCTAGATGACATGTCAAATAGCTTAGCTAATCAAGATTAATTAAAAACCTAATTAGCTATCACAATCAACACTCAATCATTTTCATCACAAATAATCTCTAACTTGTATCTAGCATATAAGCAAAAGCATACAAGTAATTAAAGAGATGTATTAATATGAAAAACACTAAAGTAATATGAAATTAGTGAAGAACATACCAAATAAGATGTGATGATTCAAAACCATGCATGGATCAATTCTATGAAGGCATAGAAGATCAAATATGAAATTTGATGCAAAAGGGATTTGATTTGAGTGTTTAAAGTTGAGTTCTTGATTTGATTTTTTCTCAAAAATCTCTCTTGAAAGTTTAGGGTTCTAAGGTCTCAAAGAACTTCATCAGAGAATGAGAAAATAAGATATTTATAGACATCAAGAATTAGGCATGTGAAAAGACAATTTTGCCCATGAAATGCACCGTTCGGCGGTTTCAATCGGCGGCCAGGCCGCCGATAACGACCGCCGAATTGAGCCCGTGATGAACAGAGCATCAACGGCGGTTTCATTCGACTGTTTCGTGACCGCCGATACAACCGCCGAATTAGACCGAGAGATTAAAATCGATCAGGTATGAACGGCGGTTTACGGCCGTTTCATTCGGTGGTTAGGCCGCCGATCATAACCGCCGATCACCAACAATGGTGAAAACCAAGGAGAAGCCAAGGGCATTCTCCATAGGCGGTTTTCACGTGAAACCAAGCACTCATTAGTGCAAGCGCGGACGTTTCCGAACAATGTCGGGAAACGAATTATAAAGCACATATACACACAACAAGATATATCAACTAAAGTGCTAGTGTGTAAAGTGACATGTGAAGAGTATGCACATAAAAATAAGCAAATATGCAATCATAGCAAGAATGCTAAATGTGTGTGTGCTACTAATTCTCTTCAAAGAAAACCAAGCACAAGAGATTATACCTTTGGCGTGCTTGTATCTTGAGGTCATGGAAGGGCCTTTGATCTTCAACCTTAAACTCTTAGACTACCCTTACATTCAAAACCCCAACATGTGGTTTGACCACGAAATAAGCCAATCAACAAAACGGGAATCCTTACACTTCTTTTTCATAGCATTCTGGTAACATTCTCTGGCTGCTCGTTGTTCCCCTTTGATCTCTTTCACCCCCCACTTGGTAGGAAATTTGATCATCTGATGATAAGTCGACGGTATCGCTTTTAGCTCGTGTATCCACGGTCTGCCTAGTATGGCATTGTAAGGAGATTAGCAGTCGAGCATAAGGAAATTGATGTACAAGTTGACCCCTTCAGCGTAGACCGGTAGCACAATCTCGCCAAGTGTGCTTTTTTGCTCTCCACTGAATCCGGTTAACATAGTCGTTCGACAACTAAGCTTCGACTCGTCGACCTGCATTTCTCTCAGAGCAGTGTTAAATAAAATATTGCAAGAACTACCATTATCGATTAAGATGCGTTTAGTTAAACAATTAGCGATATGTAAAGATATAACTAAAGCATCATGGTGAGGAGAAAACAAATTTGATTTGTCAGTCGGTTCGAAGATGACAGTTTCGTCGACTTTTGATGGATGTTCCCTCTGTGGTTGAATTTCCGCGTTCGACACTCGTCGCGTATGTCTCTTGGCTGCGGAATAACTCACGCCGCTGACTTCGGATCCACCTACGATGTAGTTGATCACTTTATCTTGTCTGGGTGGTTCCGAAGGACTGTCGACGACATCGGATTGTCTTTGGTCGTCGCGTCTCGTGTAAGTCTGATTTCCCTTATCCGTTAGGAATTCTCGAAGGTGTCCTCGCTTTAGAAGTTCATCGACTTCAAATTTCAGGGCAATACTGAAATTCCCTTAAGCAATATAGTGTAAAATATACCTAGAGAGGGGGGGGGGGGGGGGGGGGGGGGGGGGGGGGGGTGAATAGGTATTTACTCAAATTCTTCCAATATTAAAAATGATGCGGAATATAACAAAGAAAATGCACACTTGATTAGATTTAGCAAATGAATTGATTTAACCAACACATGTGAAAATCAATATACAAGTAATGCAATCAATGTAAGATATGAAAGATAAAGAAAAGTAAAAACAAAAATGAACACAAGTGTTTTTACGTGGTAAAACCTCAAAGAGGAAACATCCACGGGTTGATACCACAACCGCCGGCAAAGCAATCCACTATATGAAAAAGGACTTACACACTCAAGCTATCAACACATGATATCCGCTCAAGCTATCAACTCCTAATCTACCCTCGGGCTAGTGAATCACCAAGCCTACTTCCTATCGAGATGTGTCCTACACCTCTAGAAAGCAACTTCCTATCAAGACGCTCACGTCTCTAGGAAGATTTCTTGCTTGCCTATCCGGATCCTCCCGACCCTAGACAAGTCTTCCTTGCTTGATTATCGAGTCCTCCCGACTCTAATCAAGACTTCCTTGCTCTATCCACAAAGCTTCACTCACTTTGCTAGAGACTTCAACCTAATGCAAGGCTATGATCTAAAGTGATGCAAGTGATGCAAACACAAACAAATTAAGCTAGATGATCAATCAAGCAAAATGTACATGTTCAATGACAATCTAGAATATGCTTCCAACACACAATCACAAGATTATTTAGAAATCAAGACATGTAAATCAATAAGAACAAAGGTATGAATATTCAATATATCACACTAAAAACCTAGTTCTTAGATCATGAAATAAAACCTAGAAAATAATATGAGACACATCATATATTCATTTTCTAGAATCAATTTCACACAAAATCAAGTTTAGCACATATATGTTCAAAATAAATCACAAAGCTAAATCTCAATTAACAAATGATCAAACAACCCTAGCATGTGATCTAACATACTTCTCAACAAATTTCATCAATCAAATAGTAAGAATCAAGAGATGATCAAAGATGAAATTGAAAAAGAAGAAGTTGAAACAAACATACTGACCACGGACTGAAAATGGATCAACTGAGAAAACTGGCGAAGTCAGCTGCCTCTGGAAATGCTTGGGGTTTGTAGCTCTCTTCAAGACCAACAATTTTGGTTTTTGAATCGATTGATTTCGAGTTCGTATGAGAGAGATATGATCAAAATACTAAAACTAAAGTTGAGAGAATTCTGCAGAATTTTGTGAGTGTTCTTCAAAAATTCTTCAACAAGTGTGGAGGGAAGGAGATGAGTTTAAAATGAGGAGAGAGAGAGATTTTTCGAGCAAATCAGAGCGTGCCACATCACCTCCCCGTGGGGGGCGCGTGGGGCCCATGGGAGCAGAGGGCTCCCTTGTACCGTGGGGCCCACGGCCTCCCTCACGGCCAGGCCTTGTGGCCTCACGCGCTCCAGACCACTCTCACGCGCTCCTTCGGTTCTTCAGCCCGTATCTTGGGCATTCGAACTCTGATTTCAAATCCGTTTTCAGATTACAAACCATGACTCCCTCACGCACGTTAACGACTATACAACTTTGAAAAAAGGTTGAGAAATCATCTCGGAAAATGACGATGAAGTCAACTCAACGAATGAGAATGCAAAGTAGCATAGCTAAGTCGTTTGGACTCGAAACCTTATGAATGAGTAACCGAAACGACCGGGACTCAATAAAGAATCAAATAAGAACATGTTCAAGTCCAAAACGCAAAATACACAAACAAATAAACACATATTCACACAAGCATGCCATATCAAAGAGATAGTCATAAAGCATGCAATTCTACAATGTTTGTCTATTAGAGATCAATGCATGAGCATACTATGAAGTGTGTGAATGTGTTATACCAAATGTTTGAACCACAATGCAGGGACACACATGTATGAATTGTGTGTGTGTGCGCTAACGCCTTGCAAGAGGATAGAAGTCAAGATTTACCTTTGACGTTTTTCACCTCTTGAAGACGACTTTTGCACTAGAAGTTGCTCTTCACTTTTTAACCTTCCTTTCTTCAAAGAATGTCCTAAGCAACAACTAATACACATATATAGTGTTTTGCAATGGAATCAAGCCAATACAAATAGTGAACCTTACAAATACAATCTTCTGTGCGATGGCCGTGATCTCCATGGAATTCGCATCGAAGTTTTGGGTCTTTGTGTTTCGGTAGTGCATTTATCTTTCGTGGCCACTTAACCGTTTTGCCCATTTCCTTCATTACAGCTACAAGGTCGACAGGTTCGATGCTGAGGGTATATTCTGGTGCTTCTACCTGTGGTCGACTAGACCTCACATTACCATGATCGTGAGAATGTTTGTCACTTGAGCCCTCATGTTGAGATTGGGGATTCCTTTGGTTGTTCGTGGGGTAAGGTTGTGATCTCCGGTCGTTAGACCTTCTCTCTATTCGATCGTTACGTCGATTCCCGTAGTATGTATTGTTGGTTTTGCCGATGTAGGTTGCTTCATCCTCTTCCCACTTGATTTGTGCCCATGCCTTGGCTAGTACATCCTCCATAGTCCCGCATGGATACTTTGTGAGCTCTTTGTATAAATCAGAGTCAAACCTGAGGCCTTTCCTAAAAGCGTAAATGGCAGTCGCCTGATTGCAATGCGGGATTTGCACTTTCTCCCGGTTGAAGCGTCCGACATAAGCCCTCAAGTTTTCACCTGGTCATTGAATTATTGTATATAGGTCGTCCGACTGCTTCTCCAGCTTGCGACTGCTTGCGAATTGCTCCACGAAAGTGTCCGTCAACTGCGCAAAAGAATCAATTGAGTTATTAGGAAAATTGGTATACCATTGTAAAGCGGGACCGCTTAGGCTAGATCCGAAAGCTTTGCATATGCACGCCTCTCTCAGGTCGCACGGGATTGCAGCGGTAAACATCCTCTGCTTGTACTGTGCAATGTGGTCGTCTGGATCTGTCGTTCCCTCATACTGCTTCATGTTTGGGAAGCTGAACTTCCTAGGCATCTCAGTGAGTGCAATTGTGTCGACGAACGGCGAGTCGGCGAAGCTGTTGGCAGTGCTCTTCTTTATCCGAGTGGGGACTCCTGGAATTCATTGGATGAGAGTTTCCATTTCTGCAAACCTGCGAGAAAATTCCAAGTTATTATTAAAATGTGTACCAGGCCCGGGTTTTACCAATCCGTGTGTCGACTGGAGTGACATGGTCGTTTTGTTGACATTGTCCGGCTATTGGTCCATTGCTGGATCTTGTTCGTTCATCACATCGTTCCGGGCAGGCATATCGTTGAGGTCGATATCAACCCTTGCGGTCTGAAGTGCTGGTCGATTCTGATGGTCGACCGGATTCATCTCGGGTCCGACGGGGTTGCCTGGTGCTCTTGGAGTAGGTCGATCGACAAACAGTTCTCCGTTTGGTGCAGATGTTGGGTGCTCCGATGTTGCTGAATCAGGCACTACTCCGTCGACCAATGCTCTCAACTCTCCATTCGCCGCTCAGATTGCTGCATTTTTTGTTTCGAGCGCCTACATCCTCTCGGCGCTTGCGGTCATTTGAGCGGTTAATGCAGCAATTTGCTCTTCGACGGTGGGAACTAATCCTCTTCTAGTCATGTTGAGTTGTAGTTGGAATAGATTGACTGAGTTTGAAGGTAGTTGCAATGGGCCCCACGGTGGGCGCCAAACTGTAGGTGGTCGTTTGATTTGGTACGTCAAATGGGTCGGGTTGTATCAGGCCCAAAGCAACTAGGCTGGAATTTGTCTGGTCGACGTCGACTGTTGTTTGCAAATGGTCGTCCAACTTCGATGTACCTGCAAAAGAACTTTAAATAGAAATATAAAGTAGGAAATAACAGGATGGTGGTGGCTGGAGATTGTAGCCTTATGTGCGCTTGGGCTGAACGATGTTGATTTCTGATGACCAGAATATCTTTTTGGAGGCAGAGTTTCAGTACGCTTTTATGAGCTTTGGTTGAGAGAAAATTCAGAGAGTTTTCCAGTGAGAGAACTCTCTTATTTATAGTGGAATGTGTAGCCCCAACGTCCATTGATCACCTTCTGATCACGGGCGAGATCCTTAGGGATTCAGACGTGATTCTTGGAGAGATATTCTCTTCAAGTTCCCCATAACTGACGTCTTGACTTGGTCTTTAAATGACCAAGTCAGGCTGTTGCTGATATTTGTGTTGGGTCGATCCAACATAATGGGCTTGGATAGGATCCTGCATTACAAAGTCTGGGCTTTAATATATTGGACCCCCATGAGCCGTTTTTGGGCTACCACACTAGCTAGATTCATTTAATATATATATATATATATATATATATATATATATATATATATATATATATAGTTTTTTCTATTGTCAGTTCGTCCTGATATATTAATATAAAATATATCATGACGACGAATGTGTACCATTAGATTTACATACTTTGACTCAAAGTGTATGTATTTTTCAAAACCTCTCTTTAATCTATGATCTACATTCTTCGTCCTAGTATAAAATATATCAAGACGAACTGATTATAGAAAGACTATATATATATATATATATATATATATGTATGTATTTTATCTTATCTCTGGGATTCAAAGAATCCCTGTTTGTAATTGTTTTTTATTTTTTTTATTTTTTATCTTATGTCTATAATAATCTTTCTGTAATTTTTAAGCTGAATGATTCATTTTTAAAATCTCGGTGATTCCTAATATCAATAATGTTTTCCTTTCTATAATTGTTTTTTTTTTTTTAATCTTTTAAGAGGAATATTTTAACCATACTAGCTAGATTCATTAATGCATGAAAAATACTGATAACAATGCTATGGAAACCTAGGGATGAATAAGTTTACAACCGATTTTTCAATTAACAACCCAAACACACAAATTACACTACCAAAAGATCAATTCTCACACCTATACCACAAGGTTGTAGGTTCGAGTCTCTTTCTCTCCCCAAATCCCGAATTATTAAAATATGTCTATATAAATAAAGATCAAGTCTCACACAAGATCAAACACTCACAATATCCACAAAAATATATATGATCAAATTAGAGTGAGTAGAAATAGGGAAAATGAACTTAAGGATATTTTATGGGGTAAAACATTCAAGGAGGAAGCATTTGATAAAAAAAATCACACAATCCACTAGTTGATGAAATAGATACACCCCTTAAAGGTCGATCCACACAATCACACCCTCCTGTTGAGCTATCATATCCCACATATCCGCAGACCTTTTACTACGATGTTTGATCTCTTCAAATGCTTGCTCAAATCAACACTATGAAGTAGCAAGAGTACTTAGTCCCTTTAAATCACATATGATATAAGTGTTCAAATGCATGGAACCACATATAGAATGTAGGGATCAAGACATCCTATGAGACTAGAAGTTCAAATCAAGCACATGACAAATAAATTTAGTCTAATTAACCAGATATTCTGCTAATGTGATCTCGATCTAAGACCGCAACACGATACACCTCAACTATGGTCCCACGGGCATAACTCAGCTGGTAGATAGATAAATTTGGGGTTGAGCAAATGACTCTCAAGTCAGCGGTTCGAATCCTATCAATGGTAAAAGCTTCAAAAAAATAGTTGGTCTAGATAGGTGGATAGATAGATACTATTAAAAAAAAAAAAAATACACCTCAACAATTAGTGTAATTCCTTTTTATATATTAATGCATTCTTTTTTTAATATATATTTTAGTGTAAAGACATAATTAACAATGAAACCATTTAACTTACTAATAGTTGATCGATGGATGGACCAATTTAATGTATTTTTGAAATCCATAAAAAATAGACAAAATAATAAGCGAAAAGTATACCAAAAAAAAAAAAAAAAAAAACTTATATATTTTTTGTGAACTTAGGGACTAAATTAAAAATTACCCATGGATTTTATCTTTCAAACCCTTTTCAACTTAGGGGTCGTTTTTTTTTTCCACTTAAAACTTAATGGATCTGAATAATAATTATTAAGTTGTTTTGTTTTTTTTTTTTTTTTAAGTGATCAAACAACTTAAAAATACCAAAAAAATAACTTAAAATAAAAAGTAAAAAATCCTGACTTTTCACTTAATTACAAATCACTGAATTGCATTAAATGCAATCTAAAAATCTTTTCTTCCGATATTATCCCCCTTATATAATATATTTCCAATTTTATCATAATTATATATGGTATAAAAATCTTTATTTTAATATATTAATTATTTTAAATAGCTTTAAAAATAAAAAAGAACCCTAATCACTTCTCATATTGGTGTTTAATATCAATACTTTATTATGATATTATTGTGATGTATTTATATTATTATTTTTAGAGTGTTTTGTGTGAGTTTTCCTGTTGCCCCTTTTATTTTTTGAAAAAAAAAAAAAAACCTTTTCTTTTCTTAGTAAAAATGAAGTTTGTTTGTAATAGAAGAAGAAGATCATGATCATATGTGTTCTATATAATTATTATTTTTGGATTGTTTTTATTCCATATTATATGTATAATTGTTTAACATGGGTATAAATATAAAATTACTTATTTTCAGACAATTTTACTTTTAAAAAACAAACGTGTTGACAATACATTCAGATGTGAGGAAAAAAAAAAACAAACATATCATTCAAGTTCAGATTTCAGTCCCTATTCAGTCTTCAGAAAAATTCAGGACTGTTCAGTCTTCAGACAAAAAAACAAACGATCTCTTATACATGTTCAGGGAGCTTTTCTAGTGCAGACATGAGACATGAGACATTCCACAACCAAAATTTTTAAAAATTCTAGTTCTGTATCGATTTGCAAGGATACATACAAAACTAGCTAGAAATCTGAATTTTTTCATGTGAATATCCACACTACAAAATTGTGGTCTATTTGAACTACCAAAAAATTGTTGTAGTTCCAATCTTTCTGTATAGTCAAAGTGTTTATATTCTGTTCAGATTTCAAGCAGTTCATTCTTGGTATCTTTTTTTCACTTATTGTAAATAATCTATCTAAGGCTTCCCTAACAAAAGCAATCCTTATAAACTTATGTTTGAGATTACTTTTGCTTGAGAAATAATCATTTATTTCTTAAGTTTTAAGTAAATGGGGGTTTGGTAAATTTCACAAAAGCAATTTATTTTACAATTTGCTTCTCCAATAATCATCTTTTGATAAGGAATTGGGTGGGGGTTGCTTTTGAAAGAGAAGCTGAATTTTTACTTCAGAAATGTCTAAAATATCATCACTATTTTATTAAAAGACAATATTACCCTTATATTTAATAATGATATAATAAAAAATAAAAACCTAAAAAAATATATCTTCAACAAAAAAACTAAAAAATATAAAAGCTGTGGCCACCGCCGGACGTCGAGGCCGGAGGAGGACTGGAATTCTTTGTCATTGGAGGAGGATCGATCTCCTCCAGCAACGTTGGATCTGGTTCCACCGGCGAAAGCAGAGGCAAGGAAAGATGAACCTCGTCTCTTCCACATCGGGTCGAGGACTTTGACCCGATCATCGGCGGAGCACAATTCGAACCCGACCCAGGATGCCTGGAAAGCTGCCAAAGAGAGCGAGTGTAGACGATGGAAGCCGTCGAGAGCAAGAACGACAGATCTAAGCTATTGGTAACCGCAACCGAAATTAGCCCTAGTGGATCCATATCCGGATTCGCTTATGGTCGATTTTAATTTTCACCATCGTCAATTTTAATTTTCTTCATCTAATGGTCTTCCTCTCCATTCGCCGGTGGATCCAAATCCGGATTCGGTGTGGCCGGAGGAGGCGAAATGCCTAACGATCGATGCCGACATCGCAGTTGCCGGAGGTGGACAGATCCGCCTTCGGCATTTTGAAGTTTAGGTTTTTAAAATTTTTAATTATTTAATATTTATTATAATTATATTTCATTTCCAAAAAATATTATAATTATATAAATAAAAAAATAAAAAAAAATAAAAATCCTTCAAAACCGTACGTATTGAACATTTAAGTATCGTGAATGAGTTGTCAAACATAAACACTTAGAAAATGAGTCATGATCAGTGGTACATTAGTTCAATCAATCCAATCAGAATTCAGATTCAAAGTCTCTTTCAAACAAAAAGATAATAATAAATAAGAATTCAGATTCACGGTCAGGAGTGTTTTAATTGACAGTATAAGCGTTTGCATGGTACGAAAAACAAACGTTTCCCCTAAAAAAAAAAGGACTTGTCAAAATTTATCATCCATTCATTTTAGAAGACGAGTAACACGTGAAGTTGCAAAGTCAAAGTTTGTATTGTATTCTGTTTATTACCCCAACGGCCCAACCCCATCATTTAATTAGAACAAGCATAGGACATAGGTAGGTGGTAGTTATCAACTTATAATTATTGTTATTTTTATTTTGGCTTTATTATGAAAACTTTTCTATGATAAAAAATGTCAAATTCATCTCCTTTTTAATTTAATTACTCATAATTGATAATCAAAATTCAATTTAAGGAGTATTTATACCCATTTATTATTATTACTACTACTATTTTTAAAAGCAAGGGATCATGTGTGCTATAAAAGTAAAAATGTTTAAAAAACAAATATTTCGCTAAAGGTTAGAGTCTAAAATGTAGAAGGTGACTCTATTGTTACCCAAAATAGTTCCCTCTACACTGCTACACCCATTTCTTTCCCACACCCACCGTAAAAAAATTGAAAATTGATGATTTACCTTTTACCATTTTTAAAATGTAAACAATAACTCTAAATATCAATAACTATTTTAATTAAATTGTTTATCTTCTAACTCATACAAAATTTAATATGAGTGAAGAACCTGATATAGATAGATGAATAGATAGATACTGTAAAAATAAATAAATAAATAAATAAATATGGGTGTAGAACCCTAAATGAAACAAACCATGAACATTTTTTTCTCTTCTTCCTATAATTAGAAAACTTATTAACTTATCATCACAACTATTATCCAATCAAACATCTATTGCAAAAACATCCTAAATAAAAGGTTACTGGAATGTTATCCTTTTTGTTAATTTGATGGTATGAGAGAAAGCTGGTTGATGTTTTTACAAAGGTTGTTCTTTTTGTTTTTTTGTTTTTGTTTTTTGTTTTTTAAAGAATATGCAGGCTGAAAAATGTAAAGCATGACTAAAATTTTAGGTTAATTGGCATTGATGGCCCCTAAACTCTTCCAAAATATGCACTATGTCCCCTATATTTTTTTTTTCACCACTAAACCGCCTGAACTCTTGTTTTTTTGGCAAACATTTGATTTTTTTGGCCCCTGTGAGGGGGCATCTACAGCTGGCGGTTGCCAATTTGTGAGAGTTCAGAGGGTTTAGTGGTGAAAAAAAAAATTATAGAGGGCATAGTGCATATTTTGGAAGAATTAATGGGGTATCAGTGCCAATTAGCCTGAAATTTTAGAGTTTAGAGTTTAGTATACTATCGTTTGGTTTGGTTGTATTTGTAAACCGTTGCTTTCAAAAGTTACAGGTTTGGGATTAGCTACGGTACAATAATTGTATTTTTAATGGATAGTTATATAAAAAATAGTTTATGCATTTATTTTTGTTTTTTAAACATTTGAATTTTCTGGACTCTTAGATTAAAATTTAATGTCTAGATTTCACTCTACCAACATATAGTTAGTACATTGTAGCTAGATTTTTTGAATTTTATGCTGTCATATGCATGCATGATGCATGGATGCTCTAGAAATAGACATTTTTTTAAATTTTAATTTGATAACAATTTCACTGAAATTTGTTATAAAACTGTTGAAGAAAGTAGCTGAAGATTATTACTCGTATAGAATGAAATTTAGCAGTTGAACATGCCAATTGTTAATCAGAAGTGAAAAAAGAAAAAAAGAAAAAAAAAAAAAGACTATGCATTGTATGTGAAATTAATCTACAATGTATAGAGTAAAATAGACTATTAGCAAATCATCGCCTAATATTAAGGGGATGATATTAATTTATTTTTAGATGTTTTTTATAAATCAATTTTTTCTTTTATTTTTTGAAACGAATAATTATATTTAGTGTGTGTAAATATATATATATATATATATATATATATATATATACACACACTAAATATAATTATTTGTTTCAAAATATAAAAGAAATGGTTTAGATCAATACACGTGTCTATTCTTTGTTTTTTAGATTTTTTTTAGATTTTGTAAAAAACAAGGAAAAGAAAAGAAAAAATTGGGCTGCAGCTGTTGCCAACAGTTGGATTTAAAAAAAGAAAAAATGATATTGGAACCGACGGTTTGGGCCCGGTTTTTGAAAAAAAAAATCGGAATTAGAATCGGAACTGGAACCTCCATGGTCCCGATTCAATTTTTCAGTTTGGTTCCGGTTCCCTTATGGCCGGTTCCGGTTCGGTTCCACGGTTGAAACCGAACCGGGATCATGTCATGGAAGGAGATCCTCTGCAAAATCAATACAAAACTATTTGAAGTAGAGAGTACTTTTTACGTACTGTTGAATATTCGTATCTCTGTATTTTATTTTTATAATTTTCTAAAACCGTATTTGCAATGTCGTCCTAAAACCGTTTTTCAATTCACTGCTTTACCACTGAAGTTCTGCGGTTTAAAACTATTGTGAACTTGTACATTTTCCTCTCAATGCTTTGTATGTTTAAATTGTGCAGAAAAGAAAAGAAAAAAACTAATACTTATTGCCATATTACGAATGATATAAATACGAAAATATATTTATTATATAATATTTTTATGGGTCTAATTCTAACCGTCCTTACAACACACAAAGATAAAACTTGCCCATCACAAAACGATAGCAACAACATTTACACTAGTAAATATTAATCTAGTTTAAAGGTGATGCATAAGGATTTACCATGATCTGTGGATTTTGCTTTGGAGGCACAGACGTTAAAGCTGAAATGGCTGGCTTAATCTTTTCAGCTATCTTGAGAATCGACAAGAAAACAAGACGATACAGAAGTATCATTCCAAACAAGATTCCAAGATCAACCCACTTTGAATAACCCATCTCCAGTTCCCAATTCTTTCTCAAAATTGTTTCTCCATCAACTCCTGGCACTCCATTTACGTTGGAGAATTTGAGACCTTGGAATTCGTTCTTGAACAATCCTTGATAAGCATACTTGTGGAAAGCAATGTAATATAATGGATATTTCCAGAACGGATTAGGAAGATCGTTTCGCAATTGGAAGAATCCGCCGCCTAAAATCATGAGGCCTTGAATGCCAGCACCAGTTATTATGCCCATCAGATAATTGGGAACCAGACTTGCAACAATCATCATCATGCTCTCAACCAGCATCATGCAAGAGAATAATAATAGAGCGAAGTACAAGAAATGTTGCAAGCTGCCGTGAAGTCCGGAAAGGTAATACACTATAGCTCCAGGAATCACTGAAATGAGCACCAAGTATGGCAACGCGGACAGTGAGTTGCCAATAACAAATGGGGTTGCCCCATAGTGCCCGTTTAGCCTTTCTCGTTCAAACACCTGAACATGCACGTATATTCAAACTCAGAACAAATTCAAGAGGACTCACCTTAAGACTCATGGGTCAAACCGAGCTCTGATATCATGTTTGAAACCATTAGATTTAAAAACTTAAGTAGATAGGAAAGAATCCAACTATACGATTAAGGCACAGTAACAAATATTACAACAATAAAAAGCATACCTTCATCTCCTCCACAAAAGAAGGGAATCCACCGATTGCCATGAAGGTCAAGAATGAAGCTATGAACATGAGTAGTGAACCCCTAGCCTGAAAGTACACAAGTCAAATTAGGGTTGATTAGGGTTAAATATCTATTACTACAAATATGTATCTAACGTAATCTGTCGTGACCGATCTGATGAAAATTTTGTATATATCTCTTTGTTTTCTTACCTGAACTGAATTAGGACCGGTAGTTCTAAGATTATGAAAAACAGTAGCAAGACCTATAGACAAAAGGATGTAAATAGCCAAGCGCAACCAGTAGTAGCCTAGATCGCGAAACATGTTAACGAAGGATCTTCTCGTCAGGACTTGACACTGAGTAAGGAATCTGGCACGGCTTTTCTTCTTCTCCAGTAATCCACCGTCCTGTTAAATTTATTAACCCATGCGAGTAAATATATATTAAACATTGATAAGTGTTCATATTTTTCAAGAAATTAAGATCATATTTTTCGTCTTTATCGGAACTCCTTAAATAAAGAGTTGTCAAGAACACACATTAAAGGGAGCCATAATGCTCACCTGCTTGCATATTTCTGCTACTTGGCTTCGAACTTGCTCATAGTTAGCAGATGCTTGATAAGACTTTATAAGAATATTGATTACTTCCTCTGTGCTGGGTATTATAGTTTCAGGATCAGCTAAACCTTGTTCAATATCCTGCTTAATAATTACCAAGACAAGAAAATAAAATAAAATAAAATAAAAAGAAAGATCATATATATCAAATTTTCATGAATTGATTAAAAGTAAGTCAGAGAGAAGAAAATACTACAAAGAGAACATCTAATTACCTTTTCAAAATCCTTATTTATGGTTTTCAGGAAGTGATCAGATGGATTTTGGAGGGTTGGACAAGGGAAACCATTTGAAGCAAAAAACTGCATTCATGAATTGGAAGTATGTACGGATAACGGTTAGTTAATAATTCTACAAAAATCTAAGTTACGGAATCCTGCATATTATTTCGTGCGAGATTTGATTGTACAACGTTGTGTAATAATTACATATTATGCAATGCTGTACAATTGATACCATCCGGAAAAAAAGGTTAGCAACAAAACATATCATTTTGTTACCTGGTTAGCAGTAGAAGTAGGACCAAAGTAGACAGTTTTGCCAGAAGAGAGAAGGCAGAGATTATGAAAAAGCTGAAAAACTTCACTGCTGGGCTGGTGAATAGAAGATATAACAGTTGTTCCAATAATTCTATTATCTGTTTGACCAATGACTAGCCTCTTTAAGACTCTCGCAATAGTACGAGGTCGAAGAGTAGCACAATGATAGAAATGATTCGTTCCTCAAGGATTGAGTGACCGATTATCGAAATTGATTAGTTCCAAAGCTATTCAAACAAACAATATTCAATGATGGATTATACTACTCAATTATAACTTAAACTACACTAATGCAATAATTGAAATTAAACAAGTAAACAAACTTGAGCAAAGGCAAACACAAGCAAGTGATTGTATCTCGTATGAGAAATTAGGCTAAGACCTTGAATCCACCTGTCCAATTCTCATCAATTTTAGGCACATCATTTGAAGTAAAGTATGCAAGTGTGTGTGTAGATTCGTGATACCCTCAATTAATCTCTAACCTCTCTCAAGTGATAAAGACAATATTTATATGCACCAACAACCTATTTCTCAATGGTTATCCGAGCTACATATAAATTCATTAAGTTTCATGGCACACAAATGAATCTTAGAGGCTAGCATCGCATATCTCTATCTTACCAACCTCTATCACTCATTTCATCGAGCACGTTGTGTGTTTCTCCTCTCGGTGCTTCACACAACAACCAAATAATTACTAAATGCTAGCTAGACATTCAATAATGATTAAGAACATGAAATAAGCATACACAACACAATCAATGATGATAAAGTGATGGCCTTGATTAATAATTCATGGAAAAGGCTTCATCTTGGCCTTAGCCAAGGAAGTTTAGTTCATAGTATAATAAATGACTATAAAATATGAGTAATAAGTACAAGCCATAATCAAAGATGAATAAATGTAAAGAGAGAAAGGATTAGAGTAAATTAATGTGAAGAACTCCTCCTCTCTTGGTTGGTTGTGCTTGACTTCTTCTCTCCTTGACTTTTCTTGCTCCAAGGTGTGGTTTTTATGGTGGGTTTTGGTGAGGAAATGAGGTGGTGAGATGAGAAATGAGTTTAGATGATGATTTGATGGAGGATGTGAGTGATTTAGTGAAGGAATTTTGTGAAAGAAGTGTTCTTGGATGTTTGGGAGTGAAGTGGAGGTGTCTTGGAGCTCAATGTTCGTGCAAGAGGTGCTTTGAACAGAGCTGAAATGAGGTATTTATAGTGTATGAAATTAGGGTACGAAAACCTAGACCAATTTCTGATGTGGCAGTGTGGGCGCTGGTTGTCAGGCGCAATTGAGGGGCGCTGGTGTCCTGCGCACGACCAGCGGCAGATTTCTGCCTCGCCAGCGCTGGTCGTCAGGCGCACGACCAGCGGCACATTTCTGCCTCGCCGGCGCTGGTGGTGGCGCTGGACGTCATGCGCCGCCTCTTTCTTCAGCTCCTCACTTGCTCGTTTTTGCTCAAAAGTTGCCCAACTTAGCTTGATTTCCTTTGGATTGCTAAAGAGGCCTGCACAAGCTCATTTAAACATTAAATATACCGGTTTTACCCGGAAAACGAAGGCAAATGATAGGTAAAACGGGGCTACATCAAGTATAGAAATAGGCATTATCAACCAAGCCTAGCAATCCTACTCATAACATAATAAGAAGCTGCACTATCAAGACCACCGGTTGGTTTATCAAGAAAAAGGAGTTTTGGGCGAGTGAGAATCTCAATGCAAATTGTAACTCTTCTCTTTTGGCCTCCACTCAGGCCTTTACAACCCCAACCTCCTATTCTTGTATTCATGTCTTCTTGCAGACCCATTTCTCTTATTGTTGTTTCTGCTATTTCCTTCTTCTCTGACTTGACATTGTCTTTGGAAGTTGAAGCTGAGCTGAGTAGTACACGGCTTCTTTCACTGTTAAAGTAGTCATCAATGTATCATCTTGTGTCACGTATGCCTGTTTTATTTTTATTTTTTATTTTATATAATTAAAATTTGCATAACAAGACAATGTTAGAATAATGAAATCAAATAAATGCTTAAACTAAGACTAAAACTTAAAGGCTTAAAGGCCTACAGGTCTACGTTGTATTGTATTAGTAGGAATGTCAAAACAATCCCTGCCCGCCCCATACGAGGCATGGTTAAACCAAAATTAATGGATTGTAGGATGATTTCAAAAACCCAATTTAGAAATAGGGTGGGTGTGGGGTTAGGGTCCCCTCTTACTATTTATTAATAACATTAATATTTTGTGTGTTAGTAATGAACTTATTCAAAATATAATTAATAATTTATTTTATAAAATATAAATACTAAAAATACAAGAATTGTATAATATCAATAAAAAAAATAACAGTAATGCTACACATCCCACCTAAAATCCCATCTTTTTCATCCCACTACATGTGTCATGTGAGGTATCAAATTGTGAGTGGATACATGAGGTAGGTGAGATAAATCATCATTAATGTGTATCCACTCACAATTTGACACCTCATATGCCACATGTAGTGGGATGAAAAAGGTGGGATTTTAGGTGGGATGTTTAGCATTATTAAAAAAATAAAATAAAAAAAAACTAGGTAGAAGGGGTGGACCAGTGGTATGGGTGGAGCAAGGTAGAATTGTGTAATATCAATAATATTTAAATGAAAAGACAATATTACCTCTCTGTCCTAACCGACGAGTCAGAGGGGATATCAATGCTATTATTATCATAGTTGCTGATTAAGTGCAATTAGTAACATAGTTATGATGTGTTAAATGCAATTTTCCATACTTAATTTCACAAATTATATGCATTACCGAGGTTCCGTAAGCCAATGCCTGTCTTCATCCATTGACTAGAATGTCTCCTGCTTGACTTGTATTCGATCCCAGTCTTCCTGCATCGTAGAATGAGTAAACAGAATTATTTATGCTTCCAATTAGGGAGTATCCTTCTTTGATCCATTGATCTATCATGTTTTGATCAATGGTGAGAGTGACATATTGTTCACTGGGAGAGGATGGAATCAAACATTTATCTAAGCCTGTGGACTGGACATATTCTTTGATGGGAAGGGGTCTGGTATGGACAAGACGAGTTAATCGGGTGGCGAGAGATTTGTTTCTTTTGAAGATGTTGTATGGATTGAGCAGAGGGAAAGTAGTTTCATTTATCTGGGCAGAGGCAGGGATGTGGGTGTATTCTACTAAATCTTGGATTCTGTTGGACTGGGTTCTTTGGATAGTAGGAGGAGGTAAGGACATAGAAGAAGATAATCTATTAGGAACTAGAGAAGCAGTAGAGGGATTTGTGCTAGTGCTTGCCATTTTTGAGAAATTTCTTCCTTCTATACCAGTCTAACATACTCATAACAGTCTAACTATTTTCCTAGACTCCAGGGACTCGAGACATGGCTCTGATACCATTCGGTTGGCAGGTACCCCTGGGTGTCTCTCATACAGGTTTTTTGAGTTTTTCCCACAATGGTGGCCTAACCACGGCTTAAACAGGGTACTAACTTTCCAACCCATTAGAGACAGACAGGGACCTTAAGCCAAAAGCCAACAACATCTCATCTTCTGATGTGCAGGATCCTCAACTAGAGGCAAGCACAGAGCATACTGAGATAATTACAGACTGTTAATTATATGAGAGACATGGCAATCAAAGGAAGAGGAGGAGATATTTAGCAAGACATGAGAGTTTAAACACACAAGAGAGAATTTTATTCTGAGTTTTCAAGTCTGAGTTACACAAGTGACGAGCTCTCCTTATATAGGGGGAGAGATAGAGTACAGACAAACCTATTACACAGTAGACCAACAATCGTGACAATTCACTAGTAAAAGTAAACTGACTTAAACCAGGGCCATCGGCCAAACTAAAACACACAAACTAAAAATCAAAGCCTAATAAGGCCAAAAGAGCCCAATAAAGCCAAACAGTTGCATAATAAAACAAAATAGCATAATGAAAGTAATAATTCACAAGATAAGAGCACAGTCTCGGAACTCGAGCTAGAGTGGAAATTACGGACTTGATGATAGATTACAGTTGGCATGATCTTCATTATCTGAGTCTTGGGCTCCACAGATGAGGCAGGGCCAGGCAGAGTTAAAAGGGTCCTGAGAGTCAATCGTGTATGAATTTAGAAAAGGGTTCCAGCTTTGAGAGGGGTCTCTGGGAATATTTGGTAGGATGAAAACTTCGTTGGTGGAGACGTAATTAACATCACAAAGGAAATTAAGCAGACCGACTTGGAGGATTTATGGATACATCTTTTGATAATCATACGTGGTATGCCATTCATAACAAGAGTTGGCAGTCCAAAGGAGTCGTTTGTGGGGATTGTACCTGTAGGGCCTATTGAAGATCCATATACAGCATACAGAGGCAGTTGATTCATAATCAAGCTTCCAAATGTTATATTTGCCCATGAGCTTAGTGAGTTCGTTCTTCCAGTTGGTCAAGGAGGTGAACCATTGGAGGAAAACCCATAACAGAGAGTTCCGTTGAGAAGGATCATGGAGATGACCATATAGAGTCTGAAGTGGGAAGACGATGGCATGATGATGTAGAACTGATAAACACCAGAGGAACCAAAGGAGTTGAGGAGAAAAATAGTAGAAAGGTGGCATTATGAACGGGTCAAGAAATGGTCTGGACAGGTTGTTGACGGTGTGACGACAGTCTTGTCTGTTGATCTGAGCTAAGTAGACCGGAAGTTGAGCCTTGGCGAAGGACTGGATCTGATTTAAAGAAGGTTGATGATCAGGTGGCAACGTGGCCAAGAGTTATGGTGGGAATGAGTAATCAGGTATGGCTGGTGAGGATGATGAGGGACCAGCATGAGATGATGAGGGACCAGCAGGAGAAGTCATGAAGATAAGAGGATAGTGACCTGTGGGTGTAATGAGAAGGGTGAGTGGAGGTCTGGAGAGCATGTCAGCAATTATATTATGATGGCCTTTTACGTGACGAACAGTGAAGTCATATCGGGCAAACCAATCTCTGAGTCTCAAAAGAAGAGGATTTGGAGGAATCTTATTACGGAAATTGAGTATCTTTGGAAAGGATGAGTTGTCCATTTCAACAATAAAGTTTCTTATCCTGAGGTGATAATAACTTAATATGTGCTGTAAATTAATATATATTTACAAGAAAAGACTTGCTATGATTTGACTATTATAAAGAGTAGGACGAGACAAGGGTGATACAGTGTTATTAATTTTTTAATATCAAAAAAAGTAAGCTAAATTGTGGCTTATGTGGACTTGTACATGTACAAGGAATATATCTTGCATATTTGTGGCGGAGCATTATCGACATGTCTCATTCCTAATTTCGACAGACCATTGATATTATTGGCCCTACCCCCTACCGTGGCCCACAATAATTGGAAAATTATGAAATTTAGTTCAAAATAGTCACGTAATATCACCTTTTTATTTAATTTTGTAGTTAATTGCGGCAACCTACCTTGACGTTTTGCAATACCTCAACAATATTGTATTTTTACATTTATTATACATACATACTTTTGACTAACCATTGAATGATAGTATAATTAAGAGTAGAAGGGCAAAACGGTAATTTTATAGAAAATAAAGAAAAAAAATATTTTTTATAAAATAATAACTTACTTAAAAATAAATAACAAAATAACAAAATAAGGAAAATTTATAAAAATAATAATAATAATAAAGTTGGAGATCTAGCAATCTCTAAGGAGATAACCCATATATCCATTGATAAAGATATGTGTGATCTCTTCTAACAAAAAAATAAAAATAAAAAATAGAGATCTGAGTAATCTCCATGGAGATCACTCAAATCTCCACATGGAGTCATGAAGATCGCACCAAACTCCTTTATAGTGATCTCCATGGAGGAGAGGTCACAGTTATCATATATGGTGCCAACCCTGGCGATGGTGGCACGATCGATGGTGCGGTGGCAATTGTGGTGAGATGGCACAATAGATGTAGGGGTGATGTTGGAACCATGCATTTTTTTGCGTGACTTGTGAGGTGTGATGTTTGAAAATGGGATGATTTGGGTGTGGTGTGTGGTGTCTGCATTTGTCTTTACTATGACGAAAAAGAAAAAAAAAATGGTATAGAAACAAGGAAATCTTGCTAGATCTTCTTTGATATATATATATTATAATTTTCAGTGTTATTTCGTTTTTTTTTTTTTTAACTTGGTATTTTTTTTTAAATAACTTGGTGATATTTTTAATTTTCCTTATTTCCTTATTTTCATTTTTTATTGTTAAAATTATTTAGTCTTTTATTTATTTTTTAATTGTTAATTGTTTAGTATTTTTTTCATTGCATTTTTAATGACTTATTTTTTTTATTGTTTTAAACATTGATTTAAAGAAAAATATTAGAATAATTAATAAAATGTTAAAAAGGTATGGCAATTTGGTCATTTCAAACTGTAATGATGGTCAACTGTTATCTTTGACCAATCAAACGTTAGACAAAGGTATGTATGTGCAATGAATGCAAAAGTACAATATTCACTTGATATTGCTAAATGTTAAGTGTTGTATATATAATTTCGCCAAGCAGCCACGTCATCAAAGGAGTCAATAAATGCTGAGGAACAGGTTGCCACGTCACCCATTGACCAGGTCAAAGAAGAAAGCGTGGACCGATCAGCACATCAAGTCAAATAAATCAAAGATGTATTCGCCAGAGCTAGATATGTACTCGCCAAAAATAGAAGCATAGTCGCCAAAGGGCAAAACCCAAGAGGAGAGATGTTCGCCACATCTATGTGCTGGGCACAATCCGACTCGGCTGAAACATGAAAATAAACCCTAAATTCCCAGAAGACCCATGGCAACAAGGAGTCGCAGAAAAGGAAAGGGCCGAAAACATATATCCGTATCTGTTACAACATGGGAATCCGAGTACGAATCAAAAAGGAAATCCTACCTCCAACAGGATAGGATCACGTAGTAACCCTAGATTATCATGTATAAATAGAACCACCTATCCCACGAGGAGGGGGTCAAGAAATAACAAAAGGAGAAAAAAGCAATAATTATGGAGATTTGAGTGTGTAATCGAAACAAGTAAACTATAGTGATATTCTCTTGTCCTCCGGGACACCGTGGTTTTTTCCCATTCAAGGGTTTTCCACGTAAATTGGTCTATTGTATGCATTGAATTTCTTTCTTAATTGACGATACTTTTGATTTAATTGTTGGTTGTGTGGTAATCCAAATTTCACCGTCAACAATTGGCGCTAGAAGGAGGGGGGAATTACTTGAACAAAAACTTCGAGGAACCTTTGCGAATTGATAAACATGAACAACGACAGTGACAAAGATGGTAACTCTAGCGGAGATCTAATCGTTGAGCCAACCGCGCCGACAGGAGATAGGGCGGTGACGATCTGGGAACAGTTAGCAGCAATGCCAGGAACTAGGGCAGCCGACCCCGGGGTTCTGCAGCACTTTCAAACTGCATTGGTAAACTTAATCAACGAGGCAAGCAAAATAGGGCATTCGCTTCCCATAGGATTGGGAGTTTCATCTCCCTATGAGTTAACTACTCCGGGAATCCCCCACCCGGAAGACTACGATCAGAAGTTCACATCGCAACCCCTGATGCTCAAGCGAGACAATCTACTGAAGAGACTCCCCAGGGTCACCTTGAGGATTTCGAGGGTAGGAAACAAAGGAAGGGAAAAGGCGTGATGAACGAAGAATCCAGGGAGGAGCGGGACCAGATAAGAACACATGGGATCAATTCTAGTGACACATACCAAAGGAACCGGTGGAGACACCGTTCTATCTCGTCTGAAGATAAAAGTCTTCGTACACGAAGGGAATTACGATCCAAAAGAGCACGACGGAGAAGATCCGAAAGCACAGAAGATAGAAGGAGCCCAGATGATAGAGACAACTATGGGAGAATGACATTCAAGAGCAGACTCGATCCAACAGGGGAGCCAACTGGTCAGCGAGATGTCACCTTACAAGAGCTGTCAAGAAAGGTTTCAGCGATGGCACGAAGGTATGGTCGCAACGTATCTTCGGATGATGAGTCGGATAGCCCATTCGTTGAAAATATTGCTTGCACCCAATTTTCGGACAGATTTAGAATGCCAACCATTAAGCAGTATAAGGAGAACAGGGATCCGAAGGAGCATGTTCACCGATTCCGCAACATTATGGCCTAGTATTCATCCAATGACGGACTGCTATGTCTCACCTTCCTGTAAACATTTGGCGACCTCGCCTCTAGGTGGTTTGGAAGACTTCCATCCAAAAGTATAAGCAGTTTCTCGAACCTCAGCAAGGCATTTATAAGGCAATTCATGAGGAGTGTGTAGAGAAGAAAGTCGCTTGCTCATCTATCAAACTTGAAGCAGGAACGCAATGAGTCGATCAAGAAGTATCTAGCAAGATTCAGGAAGGAGGTTGCTCAAATTGAAGACGCCAGTGATGTAGCTGTTATCGTCGCTTTCACCAATGAGTTACAAAGTGGGCGATTATCCTTTGACCTGCGAAGAGAGAGACCGAAAACTTATGAGGAGATGATGGAAATAGCTGGTGACTATGCATTAGCGGAAGAAGAAGAAGTAGCGCAAGGGGGTAGTTACGTACACGGACACAAACCTGACTCAAAAGCAGAACCTAAGGATGACAAAAAGATACAATCACGTGACCGCCAGAGAGATGAGAAAAGCCAAAAGGGGCATCCAAGGAAAAGCAGGGAAAACACTCGAGCCAATAGGTTTCGAGGAAGGTACAGCCATTACACCCCTCTAACCGGCGATCAGGAGGAAATACTTTCAATGGTAGAAGACAAAGGACTCGCCAAATACCCTCGGCAGCAATCAGCAAATGCCAGGAAAGATACAACTAAATACTGCCGATTTCACAAAGACCATGGGCATGAGACTTCAAAATGTTTTCAGCTGCGTGATCATATTGAGAGCTTGATCAGAGACGGGCACCCAAAGGATTTTGCTTTGAAAGGGGACAAGCATGGTGTTCGCCAGGACAGCCACCAAGGAAACGGATAGGAAAGAAAGAGTCCAAGGAGAAACAGCCCTGACGCCACCATAAACACTATTTTTAGCGGACTTCATACTGGGAGAAGCAATCGAGAAAGGATGTCAGAAATCCGAGAAGTAATGTATGACAGCAGAAGCATGGAGATTAATTCTGTGCAAAGAAACCCTAAGAAAGGAAGAGAAGGACATGACCCCATAATATTTACAGCAGAAGACTTAAACGAAATTGATGCAAAGCCTAATTATGCAATCGTAGTGGGGGTTCGAATAGCACACAGGGATGTCTTTCGAGTAATGATTGACAACGGGAGTTCAGCTGATATTCTAAGTGCTAGGGTATACGATGAGTTGCGGCTGGATAGAAAGGATCTAGAACCCTTCCATGTGCCGTTGAAAGGTTTCGGGGGCGCAGAAGTGAGATAATTGGGAACTGTGAAGCTACCGGTGAGGTTTGGTACAGCACCATGTAGGGGAACAATCCTGCTGGACTTTGTTGTAGTCGACATCCATAATTGGCCGTATAACGCTTTGCTTGGTCGACCGTTTCTTAACAAAGCTCGAGCCGTCACTTCAACCCACGCATTGAAAGTAAAGTTCCCTACAGAATTTGGAATCGGAGAATTGAAAGGGTCACAGGAGATGGCGCGCGCCAACCTGTCAATCTTCAAGGATAAGGCAGGGATGGAGACATTAAGCATATTCGAGGTAAACAAGGAAGTACAGGAGGATAACCCGGAAATTTTTGAATTGGACCCAAGGGACAAAACGAGCAGTGAAAAGGAAGAGTCAACTGAGTCGATTGTTTTAAACAAAGCAGAGCAGGACAAAACAGTCAAGATCGGAGTAAGACTGACGGAACGCGTTAAGAGAGATGTGACAAACTTGCTGAAAGAATACATGGATATTTTCGCATGGAGCCATGAAGACATGCCGGGGATTGAAAGAAGTGTGATTTCACACAACTTGGCTGTGAACGAAAAATGCAAACCAGTAGTACAAAAGAGGAGAAGCTTTAACCCGGAGAGAAGTGCGGCAATAAAAGAGGAGGTGACCAAGTTGCTCGTCGCAGGATCAATCAGAGAGGTTAAGTACCCGGAATGGGTGGCGAATGTAGTTCTAGTGAAAAAGAAGAACATCCAATGGAGGATGTGCGTCGACTTCACCGACCTGAACAAGGCCTGCCCCAAGGATAGCTTCCCGCTACCAAGAATTGACCAGCTGGTCGATGCAACAGCTGGACATGAAACATTAAGTTTTATGGATGCATACTCAGGATATAACCAGATAAAAATGCACAAGCCAGATGAGGAGAAGACAGCGTTTACCACAGATCAAGGGCTATACTGTTACACAGTCATGCCATTCGGTTTGAAAAACACTGGAGCAACTTACCAGCGCTTAGTCAACAAAATGTTCGCCAGACAGATAGGAAGAAATATGGAGGTTTACGTTGACGACATGCTAACAAAAAGCATCACAGCAGATAAGCATATAGATGATCTAAGGGAGACATTCGATGTGTTGGTTAGGTATGGAATGAAGTTGAATCCAGCAAAATGCGTGTTCGGCGTACCGTCTGGGAGATTTCTAGGATATCAAGTGCATCAAAGAGGAATAGAGGTGAACCCTGAAAAAATCCAAGCACTGGCCAAAATGGTCTCACCAAGAATTTTGAAGGACGTCTAAAGACTCACGGGGTGCCTGGCATCGCTGAGCAGGTTCATAGCTAAATCAACAGACCGATGCCTACCATTTTTCAAAGCCCTAAAGAAAGGAAAGGGGGTCGAGTGGAACGAGGATTGTGAAAGAGCTTTCCAGGCCTTGAAGGATTACCTCGGGCAAGCACCGCTGCTATCAAAACCAGAAACAGGAGAAACATTGTATATGTACTTATCCGTCTCTGAAGCAGCCACAAGTTCCGTGCTGGTAAGACAAGAGGAGGGGATCCAAAAACCAATATACTACACCAGTAAAGCACTGTTACCAGCCAAAACCAGGTACTCGTCGGTCGAAAAAATGGCCCTCGCTCTAATAACAGCAGCAAGGAAGTTAATGCCATATTTCCAGGCTCATAAAATCAGAGTATACACCAACTGCCCACTGAAATTAATTCTGCAAAAACCAGAAGTATCCGGTTGATTGACGAAGTGGGCGATCGAGTTGAGTGAATTCGATGTAGAGTATCTTCCAAGGACAGCAATCAAAGCCCAAGCAGTGGCGGACTTTGTAGCAGAGTTCACCGAGCCAAGCATGGAGGTGGCAAGAATGATGGTGGAGCAAAACAAGAAAGCATTCAAATGGCAACTCTGCGTTGACGGGTCGTCAAACACGCACGACAGCGGGGCAGGGGTAGTGGCGTCAACCCCGAAAGTAGACTCAGTCGAATGTGCCTTGTGTTTTGACTTCAAAGCTACTAACAATCAAGCTGAATCCGAAACACTCATAGCAGGACTAAAAGTTTGCACAGTACTAGGAGCAGATGAAGTGGAAATCTTCAGCGACTCTCAAGTCGTTGTCAATCAGGTGCTAGATGAGTACCAGGCGAGAGATGAAAACATGATCACCTACCTGGAATTAACAAAGGAGCTACTAGAAAGATTTAAAGAGAAGAAAATGAACAGGCTGATGCCTTGGCCAAATTAGCATTCGCCACGATCAACATTTGGCCCAGAACTGTTCCTATGATCCGCCTGCTGCAGCCGAGTATAGTCAAACCGAAGGAAGTTGGGGCAATCTTTGGCGAAAGAGATAGCTGGATCACATCAATCAAAGAGTACCTCATCAATGATGTACTCCCAAGTGATCCATTAGAAGCAAAACGATTGAAGTACAGAGCTACAAGATATTCGGTACTTAATGGAGAACTGTACAAAAGGGGGTACTCAAGGGCGCTGCAGAGATGTGTCGGGCCTGAAGAAGCAGAAGGTATCCTGAGAAGTATACATAGTGGAAATTATGGGAATCACACCGGGGGTGCCAGCCTAGCCCACAAAATATTAAGGCAGGGTTTTTACTGGCTAACACTATTCACCGACGCTAAAAGAGTGGCAGAAAGATGTGAGGCGTGTCAAAAAATTACCAATAACATCCGCCAACCACCTGAACTCTTGCAGAGTATTACCTCGCCTTGGCCATTCGCCACATGGGGAATCGACCTGATTGGCCCAATGCCAACAGCAACCGGAGGACCAAAGCAAGCCATAGTGGCCGTGGATTATTTTACGAAGTGGGTGGAAGCCGAACCATTAGTGCATATAACGGAAGCAAACACTATAAGCTTTGTAAAGAAAAATATCATGTACAGATTCGGGATACCAAACACCATCATCACGGACAATGGGACCCAATTCGATGGCAAGAAATTTAGGGAGCTGTGTGACAAGTATGGCATCAACAACTACTACGCCTCCCCAGAACATCCGCAGACAAATGGCCAAACCGAAGCAGTGAACAAGATCATAAAACACAACCTGAAAGCTAAATTAGCAACGAAAAAAGGTAGCTGGGCAGATAAACTACCACAGATACTCTGGGCATATCGAACCACAGAAAGGGGTTCAACAGGTGAGACCCCGTATTCCATGGTTTACGGAGCTGAAGCTGTCATTCCCGTGGAAACATCTTTCTCTTCACCAAGGGTACAACTCTTTCAACCGGAACTCAACATTGATATGTTAAAATGCGGTCTGGATGAATTAGAAGAAAGAAGAGAGCGCGCACAAATAAGAAACACTGCGTACCAACAAAGGGTAGCCAGATATTATAACTCACATGTACGTGAAAGGAGGTTTGCGCTTGGCGACTTGGTGCTGAAGAGGGTGAACCCAGGAACAAGAGACAAAGCTGCAGGATCACTCGCGGACAAATGGGAAGGGCCCTATCAAATTATAGGCATAGCTGGTCACGGGGCATATCGCATTACTCGAGAGGGTTTAGGCGAACTACCTCGGCCATGCAATGCGCAGTACTTGAAGACATATTACCCTTGACTTCTCGCTTACTTTTAGGATTTATTTCAATCTTTTTATTCTTAGACAGTTTTCATTTTAACAGTTTTATCTGTGACTATGTTAACGAGTTGCAGGAAGTATTCAATAAATAGTAATTTATTACTGAAGATTAGTGATTTGACTCGCCAGTCACAAAAGGCATTCGCCGTCACGCATCACTACCATCGCGTACAGATGAATCTCGTACTCGCAGCAAACTGGCGAGAAAAATAAAATCCCAAGTCATGTAAATTGGCAATCGCCACTACGGGAAAAGTAAAATCCCTAAAAAGACAAGTAAAAAGCATGAGGGAGACATCCCAATAATATGCTAAAACTCAGCAATGGCAGCTGACTAAATAAACATGTTAAAAACTTAGTGTATGGTCGGATACGTCCTGACAAACACTGAGTACGTCGAAACTCAGCAATGGCAGCTGAATAAAGCTGTAAAATATGCTAAAAACTTGGTGAAATACTAAGTAAGCCGAAAACTCAGCAAAGGCAGCTGAACAAAAATTGAGGTAGAGAAGTTGTAAGATAATTTATAGAATCAGAAAGTCATTTACACTCGAAAGTTCAAGAAATATATAAATATTTACAAGTGAAAACCTAATCTCAACTAGCTGCAGGAGGTCCCTCGCTGTCTTCCTCATCTTCGATCTCCTCTTCAGAAGGCCAGGTAATCTCTTCGTCCCCATCCGGCATAAAAGGTCCATAATCCCTACCGGCAACAGGACCCAAATCAGGTTCAGCACCAGAACCAGAAAAGCTGCCGTTCTAGTCGGAGTAGTAAGTGTTGAAAACACGCCTACTGGGAATTTCTAAATGCATAGGATGAGGCTCAGTTCTGTTATAACGGCAGTGAGCTTTCCATTGTTTTATCTGATCTTTAATCGAATCCACTCCGCTGGCCATATGCTGTTTAAGAGACCTGTCAAAGCGATTTAAAGCTTTTTCATTCGAATGGTCATTCATGGCGAAGAACTTCTTCGACTGCCTCATGCCCCGTTCAAATTCACGCAGCAAAAGCGCATCATAGGCAGGGGATGTCTTAAAATGATCAACTGCTTCAACCTCCAGCACGACATTGAGATCATTCAAGATAACTTCATGCGAGGACAACTGGTTGCGCATGTCCAAAACCTCACGCTCAGCTCTTTTTTTTGCCTCCTCAGCTAGTCGCTCAGCCTCAAAACGTGCTGCGAGTGATTCTTGATTAGCAGAGAGTTGCTCTCGTAGCGAACGAATCTCTTCCTCAGCAGCAGCCAATTTATCTTCAGCAACCAGTTGAGCTGAAAGATAACCATCTGCAGATTCTCTCAACTGAACAAGTTACTGAGCATGGACTTCCTCAGCAGAGAGTTTCTCAGCTGCCAAAATAGAAGTTTGTTCCCGCAGGCGTTTCACATCCCTCGAAAGGAAATTCCCTCGCCTATAGGTGTCAGTCAACTCAGACATCATCTGAAAGGAAAAACAGTTAAGTCAGGAAACATGCGAACGAAAAATACAACATCAATACTGCAAGAGACTCACTAGGGAATGGCAATTGAAGAAAAATTCCATTTTCTTGTTACAAGACCTACTCTTCACGTGCTCCCAACCCTCACCAACATAAACGTTGTTGTTCATTATATGTGAGCAAATCTCCGCAGCCGTAAAGTCTGAAAGGGAAACAGACCCTTCTCCCTCACCAACATACTGCACAACTCTTGATGCCCGCTTCAAAGGTCGAGCAGTGTGATCAGGGGTGCCCTCAGCCAGACGTTTGCCTCTACCGGTCCTAGGGGTTAGATCATTTACAGGATTAAGGGGAGTTTCAGAGAGTTTCAGGGATATCCGTGTCAAAAATAGGATTATCACTGACTGACCCTGAAACTCCAACTTTCTCTTTTCCCTTACGGTTGGAGGTAGCCACAGGAGTGGTCGCAGCAGTAGTAGTCGCAGCATGAATGTTCACAGCAGCCTCTGTATACACAAGGGGTTGTCCCGATTCAACCCCACCCTCAGGAATATCACCAGCTTCATCGCCATCGGAGGGATCGCCACCATCCGGGCTAGCAACTCCATCCTTGGCCAATCCAGCAGTATATCTTTTACTGGCAGCCTCAGAATTTTTCACTGCCCGGGCTTGTAAGTCACAAACCGTATCAAAGTCCATCACTGCGAAAGATAACCAAATATCACTAACAAGATAAGCAAAACAGTAATATAAAAAAGAAGAAAGATTGGCGAAACTTACGGCGTGGAAGCCTGGCAGGTAAGTGTGTGAAAACCCATTGGGCGATCATTTTCTCCTCATCCAAGAGGAAAGATCTACCCCTCTCATCCAAAGGAAGGACGGCTGCCGCGGCTAGATGAGAGATCTCAGCATCCGACAAAGCAGGAACGCCCAAAGAAGGAGAAATGAAGTGCCTGGGGACCTTCTTCGCTAAAAAATTACGGCGGCTGCTGGCAGGCACATCTCTGCCCCACTCGCCACTAGCAAAAAACCAGCTATTCTTCCACCTTTTATTCGAAGTGGGAAAGCCCCAAATAAAACCCTTCTTCTTCTCATCGCTAGAAATCTCCACCTGACCAGGGTTCGCCACACCCTCAGGGATCCAATTCTCCACGGGCGAAGAGAGAAGGAAATACGTACCACCATTGCCCGTCTGTCTTAATGTATAAAAATGGCGGATCTCGCGAGGCATAGGGGGTCCATAACCCTTCAATTTCCACATAAGACACAGGCACATCAATATCCTATAACTGTTTGGGGTGAGCTGGGCCGGTGTAATCCGGGCCTCCGCTAGAAATCTGGCGATAAAGGGCTGAAGAGGGAGCGTAACCCCGCAATTGAGCATTGCGCCATAAATGGCGACCGCATTCTCAGGAGGATTCCACACTGCTCGATCACCCGGCAGAGTCAAAGTGATAGCATCTGGAATATCAAAGCGGCTCTTGTATTTGCGAAGTTCGTCCTCACCAACCACGTTAACCTCACAATCAAAAGAACAGGGGCGATCAGCTGTGAAGTACAATCTACTCTTCTGATGGTCTTCAACATCAGAATCGACGGTGGTTTGGGCATCTAGTAGAGACTTTCGAGGAGCCCTAGAAGCTCGTCGTCTACTGCCACCTAGTTTAGAAGATTTCGTCATCGTTGGAGAACTACTGTCAAAAGATGAAGGAGAAGGAGTGTTAGGAACAGAATTTTCCTCAGAAGAAAGAATATAGATAGAAATCGGGGTTGGGGAATTCGGATAAAAATTATGAATCAAAGACTCAATTTTGTCCGCAGTACGTTTGTCACCAAGCTCCATAGCTTGCATCATTTGATTAAAAAGAGAAGAACGTAAGGAGGGATCCATGAAAACTCACCAGAAAAACCCTAGGTTCGGAGAATGAGCAGGGGATTTGGGAACGCCAAGAAATAAGCACGATCGATTTCAAGATGAGCCGTTCGACAATAAAAGAAATTTATGGCAGAAGTTTCTAAGGGAGAAGAATAAGAGACAATGAAGGAACTCTGTTTTGAGAGAAAGAAGAGATTAATGGAGACGTGAGAGGATGGAGGAGAAGGAGAAATGATCGGGCATTAAAAGAGGGAGTTTTGAAATTCAAAAAGGAAAATCAGATAAAAAACTATTTAGTTAAAGTGAGTGACGGTCACAAAAACTGGCCGCAACAGTCACCACCAAGTAACGGACATGTGGCACCTCAGGGATCACCGATCAGTCAAAATGTGTCTTAACCTGTCAAATGAGTGGAAGCGCCAGAAATCGTGTGGCCAAGAATGAAGGCTTGCACTGGAAGAATCAGCCAACGAATTCAACACGTGGTAAAAATAAAAAAGGGGGGAATTATTTGCAAAATGCGCCAAAATTTTATAGGCATGGATATAAATACTACTCGCAGAGGCAAACGAATTAGAAACCCAAATCGTTCGCTCAACTCGAAATATTTATGGGGGTATTGTTGTATATATAATTTCGCCAAGCAGCCACGTCATCAAATGAGTTAATAAATGCTGAGGAACAGGTTGCCACGTCACCCATTGACCAGGTCAAAGAAGAAAGCGTGGACCGATCAGCACATCAAGTCAAATAAATCAAAGATGTATTCGCCAGAGCTAGATATGTACTCACCAAAAATAGAAGCATAGTCGCCAAAGGGTAAAACCCAAGAGGAGAGATGTTCGCCACATCTATGTGCTAGGCACAATCCGACTCGGCTGAAACATGAAAATAAACCCTAAATTCCCAGAAGACCCATGGCAACAAGGAGTCGCGGAAAAGGAAAGGGCTGAAAACATATATCCGTATCTGTTACAACATGGGAATCCGAGTACGAATCAAAAAGGAAATCCTACCTCCAACAGGATAGGATCACGTAGTAACCCTAGATTATCATGTATAAATAGAACCACCTATCCCACGAGGAGGGGGTCAAGAAATAACAAAAGGAGAAAAAAGCAATAATTATGGAGATTTGAGTGTGTAATCAAAACAAGTAAACTATAGTGATATTCTCTTGTCCTCCGGGACGCCGCGGTTTTTTCCCATTCAAGGGTTTTCCACGTAAATTGGTCTCTTGCATGTATTGAATTTCTTTCTTAATTGACGATACTTTTGATTTAATTGTTGGTTGTGTGGTAATCCAAATTTCACCGTCAACATTAAGAGGGATGCTCCACCACCAAGGTTCAAGCCTTGCCTTGGTATGTATATAATTTGTCCCACCTTGGCTATTAAATCCCAAGTGTGGGTGCCCTCTCCCGATTCTATTGGGAGCAACCCTCTCTCCGTTGTGAGAGTTGTAATCCATTTGTACCCTCTCCCCGATAGTGGAAGTAGTATTCCGAGCTGTGCTTATAGAGTCTAATCTCGCCAAGTCCCGGCAGTTATTGTTGTAATTAAAAAAAAAAAAAAAAAAGATATGTTAGTGCAATTAACCCTTATTTTTTTTTTGTTATTAAAATTTCAAAAAAAATACCAAATTATATTTTTCCTTAGTTAACTGTTTAAAATTAACCGATTTCAAGATTAAATATATCTCTAGACAACAATATTAATGAAACCGAAAAAATATATCTTTAACAATATTAATGAGCCAAAAAAATCCATCTTTAGACAGCAATATATCTTTAGAAAAAATTAAAAAAGGTACAAAAGGAATCATAATTCTAATAATAATAATAAAAAGGAATCATCTTTTACTCATCTCAAAGCACACACTAGCTATATAAGAAAATTATCAAATGTGGGATTTCATACGAATTTTTTATACAGGATCACTGATTATCGGAGATTTGGAGGTGATAATCAGGGTGAAATTTAGAAAGTTAATATATATATATATATATATATATATATATATATATATATAGAGAGAGAGAGAGAGAGAGAGAGAGAGAGAGAGAGAGAGAGAGAGAGAGAGAGAGAGAGAGAGAGAGATATGAATGCATGGTGAATATTACAAGTACCTGCTAAAGCATCAAGAAGAGTAGATTTGCCACAACCAGAAGGACCCATAATAGCCAAGAGCTGTCCTGGTCGAGCATAACCAGTAACACCTTCCAGGATTGATTTGCTTCCTTTTCGTCCATTCGAATCCATCACCCACACATCCTCCCATGTTATGAAAACTCCTTCATGATATCCCTTACTATTATTAATGGTTTCCATTTCTATAGGAGTTGCAGCAGCCATGGATATGTTTGATGAAAGGAAGAGAGACAGAGGGTTGGGTTTGTGGAGATCGAGTAATACATGAGGGTCGAAGCCATGTATATATAGAAGATTTTAGTACGAGATATCAAATACTACAGTAGAGCTCACTGCAAAGTCACGTGCTACACGGTGATTTCCACGTGTCATGCTCTAACATGACGTTTGATAGAAGGGAAAAGATCGTTTTCCTCCCTACTGTTCACTATATTGTTAAAGTGAGGACAAGGTTTCCCCATATTGGCCGATATCCCCCCTGAAATGAATCTAATGTTCAAAGACCCCCTTCTGTTAACTATTCCATCCAAATAAACGTTGACCATGGTCAAATGACCGTTTTACCCTCTAATTTTCTATTCAAATGACCATTCAACCCTCTAATATATTCATTAAATAAAAATTAAATAATTTTTTTTTTAAAAAGATAGATCTCCACCGTTCATCTAAAAAATGAATGATGGATATATATATATTTTTAATTTTTATTTAAATTTAAATATTTATTAAATAAAAAATATATTAACAAATTAGAAAAAAAAAATAATTGTTGATCTGGTGATCTCCACCAGATCATTAATAATAATATAAAAAAAAATCTTTACTTAAATATAACTAATTAAAAAAAAAGTTGAATAAAAAATAATGAAATGAATACAAAAATTAAAAACAAAACAGATCTTCTTCATCAAAGAGATCCATCATCTCGTCTTCGTTAAAAAAAAAAAAATTTTGTTCTTCCTTCAAGCGATTTTATTCTTCATCAAAGAGATCCATCCATAATTGAACACTAGATCCACCACCACCAAGCGATTTTCTTGTTCTTCATCAAAGAGATCCATCATCTTCTTCATCATTCAAAAAAATAATAATTCAGAAACAAACCCTAGCCGCCACCCTACGACAGCTGATCGGCGTTCGATCTCCGCCTTCACGCGAAGATCGGCACTTATCTCCTTTCGCCGCCGATCGTCTTTTTTTTTTCTCCTCCTCTTCTCCATTTGATTTCCTTTGACAGAGGTTTGATTTCTTCTTTGGTGTCCAACAACTATGCCTCCAAATCCATGCGCACTTGACAGATTCCTCAGACGAACCCAGTTCTTGATTTCGGTTTGATTTGAACTGATTTCGAGTTGATTTTGGTTTGATTTTAAATCGATTTTGGTTTGATTTTGGCATCTGGTTTGATTTGAATTTCGGTTTGATTTGAACTGATTTCGAGTTGATTTTGGTTTGATTTTAAATCGATTTTGGTTTGATTTTGGCATCTGGTTTGATTTGATTTGAATTGACTTCGGTTTTGAGAAATGTGGATGGTGTGATGAAGATTGAAGATGAATATTGTTGGTGTGTGAGAGATCTGGTATAGACCAGATGTTCTATAGTGTTGTCGGTGGTGGGAGGGTTTGGTGGTGTTGACGAAGAATTTTCGATCCAGGTTTGGTGGTGTTGATGATGAAATTTCTGGGTTTGGGTTTGGGTTTGGGTTTGATGTTGATGATAGTGTTGAAGATGAGTTCTGATATGGGTTTAGGTTGAAGATGGTGTTTTGAAGATGATCACGATGATCATGGTGATGGATTTTGTTTTGTTTGTATTTTTTTTATTTGTTTAATTGTTTAATTATTGCTTTTACAATATTGCCCCTATAATTTTAATGGTCAACGTTTATTTGAATGGAATAGTTAACAGAAGGGGGTGTTTGGACATTATAATCGTTTCAGGGGGGAGACCAGCCAATTTCGGGAAATCATGTCCTCACTTTAACAATATAGTGAACAGTAGGGGGGAAAACGATCTTTTCCCTTGATAGAATAACAAAAATAGGGTGGCTCAATCTTTACGTGATATTTGATAGGAAGGAGAGAGCGTGAGGGACTGAGATGATAACATCTATCATTCATGTTCATGTTGTTTGGTATTGAAAAAAAAAAAGTTGAATGAGCCAATATATAGGGGCGTAACTCAGCTGGTAGATGGACGAGCTTGATGCTTGGGCAAATGACTCCCAAGTCAGCGACTCGAATCCTACCAACGGTAAAAGCTTCAAAAAAATATTTTGTATAGACTCTAGATAGATAGATACTGTTAAAAAAAAAAGAAAAAAGGGGAGAGTTAAATGGATAGATCGATAAATAATTTATAAATTTACTATATTACCATTTTATAAATTGGAGGGTAATATAAGTGATACATGTCTGTTGGTGAAATTATACATATACAAGTAGTAAAAATATAAAACTCTTTATAAATTAATATATATTTTTAAAATTAATATATATTTATTTACCAATAAATTAATAAATTATTAGTTTATCCATAAATAAATAACCCCTCCAAAATTATAATTACTATAAATCTCAAAAATGTTATTTTATAAATGTTTGAGTTTGAGTGCATTGCATGATATTGTGTCCAGAGTCAAGACTTCCTTCGAATTCCTTACCATACCATCACAAAAAAAAAAAAAAAAAAAAAAACTAAAACTAAAATTTCCGTAAAGTTATTGCAATAAAAGCTCTTGGTAATATCTGAACAACCACGGTCCACGTACCAACCAGATGCATTAATATTTTAGTAAAATCTTCCTTTCAAATATGTTATAAAAAAAATAAAAATAAAAATATGCACGTCAAGTCACTTCCAAATTCTCCCTAAAAAAAAAAAAAAAAAACAAAAAAAAAACCTATTGATTGATCACTCCAAATTCCAAATAACATGTATATTGCATCATAGTGAGTGAAGACTTCCTTGCATTACATTGATCACTCCAATAAAAGCTCCTGATTAAATCTCAACCACCATATTCAATTCACATATATATTTTAAGAGGAATATTGAAACCATACTAGCAAGATTTATATATGTTCACGTATATATTTTAAGAGTAATATTGTAACCATACTAGCTAGTATATATTAAATGAATCTAGCTAGAATGGTTATATAATAAAACCTATTGATTAAATCTCAAACACCATATTCAATTCACATATATATTTTAAGAGGAATATTGTAACCATACTAGCTAGATTCATTTAATATATATATATATATATATGACAATCTATAAAACATTGGTATTTTTATACACCTTTAAAAACAAAAAATCCAACTCTTCTAATCTTGACCATTGATTTGTCAAACACTCACATCAAGGGCATTCTAATATTACCTTCTTAGCAAGTCACTCTCCTAATATTACCGTTTGTTTTTTACAAAACCCAATAGTTATCGTTTGTTAGGTTTCCTTCCCAACACTATCTTCTTCTCATTTCCAAATCCAACTCTTTTTATGTAAACGTATAGAAACACTTCACTCCACCCTTCTTCTAAACTTTTCTTGTTTACTGGCTCAAACACTCTTCTAAACTTTTCTTTGTTCCCAAACAATTCAATCGATTTTTTTTCCGAACATCCACTTTAATTGATCATTCGTCTGGCTCATTAGTATTTCGGTATGGTGTTTTGAATCGTCTATTTATATTCGAATTGAAATCTCGTTTCCAACCCATTCTTTTTTGCTTCATCAAGTTTAAACTCATAGGTATGTCTCCTCCATGGCTTTTTATTTTATTAGCTTCAAATTCAATATGAAATTACTTATTTTTTGAATTGTTATTTTTATCTCATCTCTACAATACATGGTTGTTTTGATTAGTTTCGAAATCAATATGAAATTACTTAGAGTTTGAATTTTTTTTTTTATCTTATCTTTGGGATACGTAGAATCAATAATGGTTTCTTGTTTGTAATTGTTTTTTTATTTTATTTTTTATCTTATCTCTATAATAATCTTTCTATAATTTTTAAGCTGAATAATTCATGTTCAAAATCTCGGTGATTCCTAATATCAATAATGTTTTCATGTCTATAATTGTTTTTTTTTTTAATCTTTTAAGAGGAATATTTTAACCATATACACTACTACAAAAAACACAAAAGAAATCGGTTTTTGAAAATTTTAAAACCGATGTCTTTTTGACTGATTTAGAAAAAACAGCACAAAAGACATCGGTTTTTAACCGATGTAAAAACAAGAGAAAACACATCAGTTTTATATAAAACCGATTTAAAAACCGTTATGTAAAATTGATGTATTACTAAAATTAATCTTGCCGTCCGGCTGTGCCGCCGCCGCCGGACAGCCCCACCATCCAACCACCATCGTCCGGCCCACCCCACCTCTGATAATAATGAAAACTAATTGTCATTATGAGGAATCGAACTTGCAACCTCAAAGTCAAAATGGTAAAGCCTTTACCGTCTGACTACAAGATTGGATGTGTTAACAATTGCACAATATTTATATATAACCTATATGAGTTGTTAGAAATTAAAAAAAAAAAAAAAATTGTTTGATAAATTTAAATTTACTCAACTAATCAAAATTCTAATTTCTATTACAAACATATATATATATTAAAAAAAAAATATTGGTGGGTTTATTTTTCATTTCATTTTTTATTGTGTGCAGCTAACTACAAAAATGCTTAAAGACATCACTAGAAATTACTAAAAGAAATCGGTTTTTGGTAACCGATTTTAAAAAAGCTTTTAGAAATCAGTTTCTAAAAATTACAATTTCAAAAGACATCGGTTTTTAAGAAAACTGATATTAAAAAAAAAACGTTTAGACATCGGTTTTTATAAAAACCGATGTCTTAAATTTTGCGTTGAAAAGACAACGGTTTTTATAAAAACCGATATTAAAAGCAAGCGTTTAGACATCGGTTTTTATAAAAACCGATGTAGATTCAAAAGTAAAATTCTGCAATGCAAATCTGACCTATGTCCACATTCAAGGGCACATCTCTAAAAATACTCAACGTTATTTGCTCAACTTTTGACACAAGAAAGTAGACATGCAAACAAACACTTTTAAATCAGAAAATATTCCAAAAATTGATTTGGAAAAGTGAGAAAATGAGCGATGAAAACAGCTCACTCGCGGATTCACGAATCGCTTCTGACCTTTGACTGAATAATTGATCATAACTTTCAAAATACCACCCGGAATTTTACGTTCTTTATACCGTTGGATTCGGATCGAAAAATTGAAGAACCCAACATGGACAAAAAAATTTATTTCCTTGCCAAAAGATACAGTTTTAAGGAAAGAGTTTTCACAAAAATATCTCCAATCGCTTCAATTCTGACCTTTGACTGAAAAATTGATCATAACTTTCAAAATACCAACCGGAATTTTACGTTCTTTATACCGTTGGATTCGTATCGAAAAATTGAAGAACTCAACATGGACAAAAAAATTTATTTCCTTGCCAAAAGATACAGTTTTAAGGAAAGAATTTTTACAAAAATATCTCCAATCGCTTCAATTCTGACCTTTGACTGAAAAATTGATCATAACTTTCAAAATACCAACCGGAATTTTACGTTCTTTATACCGTTGGATTTGTATCAAAAAATTGAAGAATCTACCATGGAAAAAAAAATTTATTTCCTTGCCAAAAGATACAGTTTTAAGGAAAAGGTTTACACAAAAATATCTCCAATCGCTTGACCTTTGAGTACTCATGAATAATTGATCATAACTTTCAAAATACCGCCCGGAATTTTACGTTCTTTATACCGTTGGATTCGTATCTAAAAGTTGAAGAACTGAAAATGGACAAAAAAATTTATTTCCTTGCCAAAAGATACAGTTTTAAGGAAAGAGTTTACACAAAAATATCTCCAATCGCTTCAATTCTGACCTTTGACTGAAAAATTGATCATAACTTTCAAAATACCAACCGGAGTTTTACGTTCTTTATACCGTTGGATTCGTATCGAAAAATTGAAGAATCTACCATCGAAAAAAAAAATTATTTCCTTGGCAAAAGACACAGTTTTAAGGAAAAAGTTTACACAAAAGTATCTCCAATCGCTTGACCTTTGAGTACTCATGAATAATTGATCATAACTTTCAAAATACCGCCCGGAATTTAACGTTCTTTAAACCGTTGGATTCATATAAAAAAATTGAAGAATCCAACATGGACAAAAAAATTTATTTCCTTGCCAAAAGATACAGTTTTAAGGAAAGAGTTTGCACAAAAATATCTCCAATTCTGACCTTTGACTGAAAAATTGATCATAACTTTCAAAATACCACCCGGAATTTTACGTTCTTTATACCGTTGGATTCGTATAAAAAAATCGAAGAATCCATCATGGAAAAAAAAAATTATTTCTTAAGGAAAAATTTTACACAAAAATATCTCCAATCGATCGACCTTTGAGTACTCATGAATAATTGATCATAACTTTCAAAATACCACCCGGAATTTTACGTTCTTTATATCGTTGGATTCGTATCAAAAAATCAAAGAATCTACCATGGAAAAAAATTATTTTGTTGCCAAAAGATACAGTTTTAAGAAAAAAGTTTGCACAAAAATATCTTCAATTGCTTCTGACCTTTGACTGAATAATTGATCATAACTTTCAAAATACCGGCCATAATTTTACGTTTTTTATACCGTTGGATTCGTATCGAAAAATCAAAAAATCTAGCATGGATGAAAAAAATTATTTCGTTGCCAAAAGATACAGTTTTAGTGAAAAAGTTTGCATAAAAATATCTCTAGCAGAACACAAAACCACACAATAAAAAATGAAATGAAAAATAAACCCACCAATAAAATTTATTTAATATATGTATGTTTGTAGTAGAAATTAGAATTTTGATTAGTTGAGTAAATTTAAATTTATCAAACAAGTTTTTTTTTTTTTTTTTTTTTTCTAACAATTCATATAGGTTATATATATATATATATATATTGTGCAATTGTTAACACATTCAATCTTGTAGTCAGGCGGTAAAGGCTTACCACTTTGACTTTGAAGTTGCGAGTTCGATTCCTCATAATGACAATTAATTGTCATTATTATCATAGGTGGGGTTGGCCGGCGACGGTGGGATTTTTTTTTGTAATTCATCAATTTTACATCAAGTTTTTTAAATCAGTTTTAACTAAAACCGATGTCTTTTGCGCTTTTTTTTCTAAATCACTCAAAAAGAGATCGGTTTTAAAAATTTCAAAAACCGATTTCTTCCATATAAAAAAACCGATTTCTTTTGCATTTTTTGTAGCACGTGGTTTTGTGTTTTGCTTGAGATATTTTTGTGTAAACTTTTTCCTTAAAACTGTATCTTTTGGTAAGGAAATAAATTTTTTTGTCTGCGCTAGGTTTTTTGATTTTTCGATACGAATCCAACGGTATATAGAATGTAAAATTCTAGATGGTATTTTGAAAGTAATGATCAATTATTCAGTCAAAGGTCAGAAGCGATTGAAGATATTTTTGTGCAAACTTTTTCCTTAAAACTGTATCTTTTGGCAACGAAATAAATTTTTTCATCTACGTTGGATTCTTTGATTTTTCGATACGAATCCAACGGTATAAAGAACGTAAAATTCTGGGCAGTAATTTGAAAGTTATGATCAATTATTCAGTCAAAGGTCATAATTGAAGCGATTGGAGATATTTTTGTGCAAACTTTTTCCTTAAAACTGTATCTTTTGGCAAGGAAATAATTTGTTTTTTCCATGTTGGGTTCTTCAATTTTTTGATATGAATCCAACGGTATAAAGAACATAAAATTTTGGGCGGTATTTTGAAAGTTATGATCAATTATTCAGTCAAAGGTCAGAAGCGATTCGCGAATCCGCGAGTGAGCTGTTTTCATCGCTCATTTTCACACTTTTCCAAATCGATTTTTGGATTATTTTCTGATTGAAAAGTATTTTTTTGCATGTCTACTTTCTTGTGTCAAAATTTGAGCAAATAACGTTGAGTATTTTTAGAGATACACACTTGAATGTGGACATATGTCAGATTTGCATTGTAGAATTTTGCTTTTGAATCCACATCAGTTTTTATAAAAACCGTTGTCTTTTTAACGCAATATTTAAGACATTGGTTTTTATAAAAAAACGATGTCTAAACATTTTTTTTAAATATCGATTTTCCTAAAAACCGATGTCTTTTGAAACTGCAATATTTAAGACATTGGTTTTTATAAAAACCGATGTCTAAAAGTTTTTTTAAAATCGGTTATAGTGATGTCTTTTAACATTTTTATAGTAGTGATACTAGCTAGATTCATTAATTCATGAAAAATACTGATAACAATGCTATGGAAACCTGGGGATGAATAAGTTTACAACCGATTTTTCAATTAACAACCCAAACACACAAATTACACTACCAAAAGATCAATTATCACACCTATACCACAAGGTTGTACGTTCGAATCTCTTTCTCTCCTCAAATCCCGAATTATTAAAATATTTCTATATAAAAGAAGATCAAACCACAATATCCACACAATTATATATGATCAAATTAGAGTGAGTAGAAACAGGGAAAATGAACATAAGGATATTTTATGGGGTAAAACATCCAAGGAGGAAACTTCTATGGGTTAATCTTGACAAAAAAAAAAAATAATAAAAATCACACAATCCACTAGTTTATGAAATAGATACATCCCTTAAAGGTCGATCCACACAATGACACCCTCCTATTGAGCTATCATATCCCACCTATCCACAAACCTTTTACTAACGATGTTTGATCTCTTCAAATGCTTGCTCAAATCAACACTATGAAGTAGCAAGACTTATTCCCTTCAAATCACATATGATTTAAGTGTTCAAATGCATGGAACCACATATAGAATGTAAGGGATCAAGACATCCTATGAGACTAGATGTTCAAATCAAACACATGACAAAATACAAATAAATCTAGTCTAATTAAGCAAATATTTTGCTAATGTGATCTCGATCTAAGACCGCAACACGATACACCTCAGCTATGGCCCCTAGGGGAGGGGCCATAGCTCAGCTGATAGATAGATGAATTTGGGGCTGGGAAAATAACTCCCAAGTCCCAAGTTATTGGTTCGAATCCTACCAATGGTAAAAGCTTCAAAAAAATACTTGGTCTAGATAGGTGGATAGATAGATATTGTCAAAAAAGAAAAAGAAAACAGCTACACTTCAACTATATACACCTCAACAATTAGAGTAATTCCTTTATATATATATATTAATGCATTCCTTTTTTAATATATATTTTAGTGTAAAGACATAATTAACAATGAAATCATTTAACTTACTAATAGTTGATCGATGGATGGACCAATTTAATGTAGTTTTGAAATCCATAAAAACTAGACAAAATAATAAGCGAAAAGTATATAAAAAAAACTTATATATTTTTTGTGAACTTAGGGACTAAATTAAAAATTACCATGGATTTTATCTTTCAAACCCTTTTCAACTTATACATGTTCAGGGAGCTTTTCTAGTGCAGACATGAGACATCCACAACCAAAATTTTTAAAAATTCTAGTTCTGTATCGATTTGCAAGGATACATACAAAACTAGCTAGAAATCTGAATTTTTTCATGTGAATATCCACACTACAAAATTGTGGTCCATATTTGAACTACCAAAAAATTGTTGTAGTTCCAATCTTTATGTACAGTCAAAGTGTTTTATATTCTGTTCAGATTTCGAGCAATCCATTCTTTGTATAATTTTTCACTTATTATAAATAATCTATCTAAGGCTTCCCTAACAAAAGCAATCCTTCTAAACTTATGCTATGTTTGGGATTACTTTTGCTTGAGAAATAATCACTTATTTCTCAAATTTTAAGTAAATGGGTGTTTGGTAAAATTCACAAAATTATAAAAGCAACTTATTTTACAATTTGCTTTTCCAATAATTAGCTTTTGATAAGTTGGGTGGGGGTTTTACTTATGAAATGTCCAAGATATCTTCACTATTTTATTAAAAGACAATATTACCCTTATAAATATAACTTCAACAAAAAACTAAAAAATATAAAAGCTGTGGCCACCGCCGAACGTCGAGGCTAGAGGAGGACCGGAATTCTCCGTCATTGGAGGAGGATCGACCTCCTCCGGCAACGCCGGATCTGGATCCACTGGCAAAAGTAGAGGCAAGGAAAGATGAACCTCGTCTCTTCCACACCGGGTCGAGGACTTTGACCCGATCATCGGCGAAGAACAATTCGAACCTAACCCAAGACACCTAGAAAGCTGCCAGAGATAGAGCGAGTGTAGACGATGGAAGCCGCCGAGAGCAAGAACGACAAATCTAAGTTGTTGGTAACCGCAACCGAAATTAGCCCAGTGGATCCAGATTCGGATTCGCTTATAGTCGATTTTATTTTTCTTCATCTAATGGTCTTCGTCTCCATTCACTGGTGGATCTAGATCCGGATTCGACGTGGTCGAAGGAGGTGAAACGCCTAATGATCGACGCCAACATCGTAGTCGCCGGAGGTGGACAGATCCACCTTCGGCATTTTGAAGTTTAGGTTTTTCAAAATTTTAATTATTTATTATAATTATATTTCATTTTCAAAAAAAATATTATAATTATATTTTATATTTAATTTTTAAATATACAATTACTATGCCAATTGATTGATGTAACAAACTAACAATAGAGTAAAATAGTTTAGTGCAAATCATCGCCTAATATTAAGGGGATGACATTAATTTAGTGCAAATCATCGCCCAAAATAGTTTAGTGCAATTGTTAATCAGAAGTGAAAAAAAAAAAAACTATGCATTGTTTGTGAAATTAATCTACAATGTATAGAGTAAAATAGACTATTAGCAAATCATCCCCTAATATTAAGGGGATGACATTAATTTATTTTTAGATGTTTTTTGTAAATCAATTTTTATTTTTATTTTTTGAAACGAATAATTATTTTTAGTGTATATATATATATTTACATACAATAAATATAATTATTTATTTTAAAATACAAAAGAAATGGTTTATATCAATACACGTGTTTCTTCTTTGTTTTTTAGATTTTGTAGCCTTAATCTTCTCAAAAAATATAATTATTCATTTAAAAAAATAAAAGAAAAAATTGATTTCCAAAAAACATTTTAAATAAATTAATGTCATCATCTTATTTACCAAAATGTCACTCATTGAATGGAATTAGATAGAAATTCAAGGAGCGTAATATCGGTATCGGTATCAATATCGGGCTTCTAAATTTACGGATATATCGGGGATATTATCGATATCGGTGGATATTCCGTCAAAAATTAAAAAAATGATGGATATTTATATCTAAAGTTAGATTTTTTTTGTGAAATTTTAGGACAAGCTTAAACAAGTAATTATATATCAAATAAATCATATTTCAATGATAAATTATCGTAGTTATGAGTTTATTTTAAATTATAACATAGATAGAGTCTGTATATAATTTTTAAGATTGAGTATTTAATAGAATAATATTTTGTTTCACTTTTACAATATTATATACAATATAAAGAGATTAAATATTAAATAAACAAAATTATCATTAAATATATATATAGTAATAGTTCCACACTTCCAAGATTCTATCATAAATCATAATTCATACATAATAATCTGAAATTTAAAATCAAAATGGATTTCTTGCTGGTTCAAATACATAAGATACATTTTTATCTTGATTCGAACAATAATTTTCCTAATAAAACGTGCTTGCATAATTTTCAATGTAGTTATTAATATGTCACACGTATGTTGCTTGATCTCTTTCAACTGATCCATGAATTGGGTAGTTTGGATTTACCAAACTTGGTGGATATTGTTGATCTGCATGCATAGGTATTGCATATGACATTTGTGGAGAAGGATAATCAAATATATTGCAGCCACCATAACTACCATAATTTGGTACATGAGAACCTGACATTGTCTGCGAATCACCCAAAGAACTGTTTTCTGTGTCTATACTCATTGAGGAGAGAGTCATATTCAAAGAATCTTCAACATTTTGACTTGTTCCTCTATGTTGTCTACCACGATTTTGATCAAAATTACCTGCATGAGCATCCCAACCCGCCACACTAGCATTTCAACCTGTTGCACCAGCATCCCAACCTCCAGCACGAACATCCCAACTTGTTGCACCAGCATTCAAACCTCCTGCACCAGAATCCCAACCTCTTGCCTCATCCCTATCATCTCCATCATCTCCATCATATTTTCTTTACATCAGAGGTATGTTGATCATCGTAAGAGCCGGTAACAATAACTCCAAGATCTACACCAACTTCTTCTCTAATCACTTGTTCAACATTTATTCCCATGTCTTGAGCATGAGAAGCAATATGCGAATCAGGATTTCCTTCGTCATCATCCAAGGAGGCAAGTCTAACCCAGTTAAAAATAGGATTCTCATTATTGTCTCTTGCTTCAGCAGCTACTTGAAATAGATCCATAAAATCAGTTTCATTTACTTTATCTTTTTCAGCTGCCATATCCCTAAGTTTCAACTTCATATTATAATAACAATAAACAAGTTGTTCAAACTTAAAATAGGCAAGACGGTTCCTTTGTTTTGTGTGGATTAAAGCAAATGTGGATCAATTTATTTCACATGCAGAAGATGATGATGTTTGTGATAGTATGCAAATTGCTATTGCACTCAATGATGGAGCACAATTTCCATACATTACCCACCAATCAGCTGTAATAAAAATTATTAAGTATTATAAGTATGAATATTATTTCAATGATATTATTATTTATTATTAATATGTAAATTTTTGTAATAAAAGTTATATACCTGGTTGCATTTTGCTTCTAGTTGCAATGGCTGCTCGTTCACCAAAACTTTTCTTTCCATCCTTAAAGTATGTGAGCTACATTCATGAGATCAATATGTATATAATATATATTAATATGACACAATACTCACATGCAAAGAATTTATAATATTGGAATTATAAAATTGTTTGTAAATTGTAACTTTTTACCTCATTTCCAAAATTAGCAATTCCTATAGCTTCAGTGTCTAATTGCACATAGACATTATGTACGGCTTTCAGAAGATCAGAATTATCCCCAATATTGTCTCTATATTGGTACTTTGGGTTCAAATAGTAAGTTAAAATAAAAAAAAAAAAAAAAATTTAGTATAAATACTACTAAATTTTAATTATGAATGACAAACAATCCAAAATAAAATTTTATTTTGGATTTTAATTATGCAGGTAAATTTTATTTTGGATTGTTTGTCATTCATAATTAAAATTTACCTGCAGCATGTAGTGGGTGATTGAGCATTTTATCCCATCAGTCTTGTATAATGTTTAGAACCCATTTACTCCCTTTCTGTTGTTTTACTGTATCTTTTATCACACGCATTAACTCATACACGATAGGCATAGTGGGTACAACTTCTGTATCAACCAATCTCAGAACTTGGTACAGTGGCTCATATATTTTAAGATTCTTTTATATTTGGAATGTCGGCACAAAGTTACAAAAAAATCAATTCTATATATTTATAAATTGATTGGTACATATTTAATACTATTTGGAATTAGTTTTATACATTTGAGTCACAAATTTTTTTTTTTTTTTTCAGATTGCTTTCACAAAATTTTACATATTTTACACGTCCACTCTTCGCTTTTTTATCCAATTTTACTTCAAGTATTCAATAATTTTACTATTTACTATTATGTTGGAAATTTTTATAAATTTGTTAATGCTTTTTCTAAAATAATATAGCTAAGCTAAATTATTTTAACAATAATTTAATTGTTTAGGATTAAAAAAATTATTTTAATAATATGCAAAATATCCATAGACTTTCGGGGTGAAATTCATGAAATTTCAGGAATTTCGGGATATTTCGGGAATATCGGTGGATTTTTACGGATATTTCAAATCGGCCGGATATTCTGCAGGATATTGGATATTTGCCTGTTTCGATATCGGTCTCTCCAAAATACGGATATATCGGTGGATATTTCGGTATATCTATCGATTTTAAGTACCCTGGATAGAATGACTATTAATGTCACACTTTTTTGTTTTTGGAACTGGGGTAATTATCTTTTTTATAGAAAACAAGGAAAAGAAAAGAAAAAACTGGGCTGCAGCTGTTGCCAACGGTTGGATTTGAAAAAAAAATTTGATATTGGAACCGACGGTTTGGGCCCGGTTTTTGAAAAAAAAAATCGGAATCGGAATCGGAATCGGAATCGGAATCGGAATTGGAACCGGAACCTCCCCGGTCCCGATTCACGGTTCGGTTCGGTTCGGTTCGGTTCTAGAACCGAAACCGATTTTCCAGTTTGGTTCCAGTTCCGTTATGGCCGGTTCCGGTTCGGTTCCACGGTTGAAACTGAACCGGATCATGTCTACATGGAAGGAGATCCTCTGCAAAATCAATACAAAACTATTTGAAGTAGAGAGTACTTTTTACATACTGTTGAATATTTGTATCTCTGTATTTTATTTTTATTAATTTTTATAATTTCTAGAACCCACATAGCTGTCTCTGTCTTCTTTGTTCTGTCTCTCCTTTATAAGAGTCCCGTACAAGAATTAACAGAGAAAATCACTGCATATTTTTTAGAGAAGTTCTTGTCTTTTCCAGATTCTATAAACTAATCAAACCCACAAAATTTTTCTCTAAGAAGCAAATAGGAGCAAACGTTGCTCCAGTAAGAGTTCACTATAGATCTTTTCTCTCTGGATTTTATTGTTGGGCCTGGGAATTATTGACTGCTCTCTTGCTCTTTAAAATCAAACAAAAACTATTCAATTATGATGGACAGTACACTGATTTTTTTTTTTTTTTTAAATTTCTCTTAAAAAAAAAAGAAACTTTTTTATGGATTTTTTTTAAAAATCATTTCATCTCCTCCATCCATCTCAATTTAAAAAAAAAAAAAAAAAATCATTTTTCAAATTAATTTTTCTTTTTAATGGATTTCCATTTCAAAAAACAAATAAATAGGTTTATGTTTTTTGAAGAGTTATTATATATTTCCATTTAAATAAATAAATAAATAACTTTTAAGTATTTTTTTAAAAGATAAGTTTTATAACACATGCCAATTTTGTATTGGGCAATCCAAATTGGTAAAGTTGTCAAATTGTATACGGTTGGAGGACAAAAATGTCATTATCATTCAATAATTAAAATACAAAGGGTAAAATGGTCAATTTATATTTTGTCTTATTTGATAGTCAAAATTAGGGTCAGATGTACCAATTTAATGTATTTCTAAAAAGCAAAGGACCATAGGTTGTAAAAAAGCAAACTCGATTAAAATATTGATCTTTCACCAAAACTTAGGGACTCAATTGATAATACCCGTTTATTAAATTAATCAAACACATGTCAATCGATTATATGTACATGTGCCAAAATATTGTACATTACAAGTCTTAAGACTAAATTACCCATAACATCGTTAACTTTGGCTAACTAAAAACCTAACGAATGGACTAAATTGATGGATTTCTAATAATTTTGGGGTCATGGAATCCAAAAACACAAACATTGTTAAAAAAAATAGAAGTGGGCGTGTGTAAGATTGGTACGGTTTTCGGCCGAAACCGTCCATAACTCGCTTGTACTCGATTTTCATTTTTTTGAATCGAATTGACTCGTCTCAATAAGGTGGCTCACCTTGACTCGAACCTTCTTTTTTCGATTCGAGTCGGTTCAATTTAATACGGTTTTTGGCCCAATGGGCCTTTTGAAAATTTTACCTATATATATATTTTTAATTGTATGGACATTTTGGACCATAATTCGACGTCTGTATTTGAGAAATATTAACATATTATAACTTGTTTATCTGTAATTCAACAACTCCAAGTATTTAAATAATACATATTTGCCTGAATAATATAACCGGATGAAGTCCAAATAACCCATAATACATTCCATCATAATTCAAAATATAATTCATAATAATAAGTATGTTCAATGAGACGGAGTGTGTTCATCAACGAAACTGTGAGAGGGATTTCGGTTGTGTGACATTCCTGTGTGAGATTGTGAGAGTATGAGAGAGATGGTAAGGAATAATGAGTTGAGCAGCGTGAGTTTGTGGTGAGGGGGAGAGATGTGTTGATGATAGGGTTTGATCAAATTAATATTATTCTATTTATATTTTTGTTAATATATATAATATTAAATAAAACAATATTTATTAGATTAAATCAATATAAATATAATATTTAATCAAATATAACTATTTAAAATAAACCTTATATTTATTTATATTTAGTTTTATAATATATATATAAATATATACATGTGTACAGTTTTTCTATTGTTAGTTCGTCCTGACAATAAATATATCAGGACGAAGAATGTAGATCATAGATTATGGAGAAGTTTTGACAAGTGCATACACTTTGAGCCAAAGTATGTAAATCTAGTGGTTCACATTCTTCATTCTGATATATTTATTGTCAGGACAAACTGATAATAGAAAATTTGTACATGTGTATATATACAGTGGTTCTCTCTTAAGAGATCCTTTACTTTAATTTCGGTAAGGATTTTAATGAAAACACGTCGATTTTAATGGAATTTGATCTGAATTTTTTAGTGGATGATAAGTTTCATGAAATCTACCTATAAACAAAATTTGAGAATTTTTCGAGCAACAAAACTATTTTTCTTGATTTTTTCTTTCACTCATTCTTCTAATGCATTCATATTGAATAAAATTGGGTTTTTAGCAAGGTAAAACCATCCATGTGACTATGACCCACTTAAACTTGGTTTTTTTTTTTTTCGTTTTTTTTTTTAACTGAATTGACTCATCTCAATAGGGTGATTCGTCTCAAACATATATTTTCGGTTGGGTTTGGTTTATCTTGGATCATAAAATCGTCCCCACCCCTATTAAAAAATAATGAAAAGCTAATCACTCGGGGATTTAAAATGTTTTTTTTCCCCTTTTGTTTAAATGAAATGGTTTTTCATTAAAGATCAAACCTTTGGTGTTGGCTTTTGAAATCTCATACTTTTAAATAATATTTTTAAATTTAGTTTAATATTTATAGGATTAACGAATAAAATTGGTTCGGTAGTAAATGACGTTCATTTAGTCCAATAACGTCTCAAATTCGAATCGCTGACACATTGTAGGTGTTATTAAAAGAAATGACCAATATTAAAATAATTTAATTATTTTTTTATTATCTGTTTTGATTTCTAGTTGGTATTTATTTATTTTTAGTTTAAATTTAACTGTTTTTTTTTTTTTTTTTTTTTTTTTTGTTGTGATAGTTTTAATTTAACTTGAGATGAATTCTGGATAGCAACTAGGAAGCATTTGGCGTTAGTAGAGTACTTTGTCAGTTTGTCGTAATAAATCAAAAGGATTACGTGGCAACATTGGGATAGATTGCGGTAGATATCGCTTATCACTAATTTTTATCAGACACAGAACAGAACTGGTGAGACTTGAAACTGAGGACTGTATCAGTTAATTACAGTTGATCCTTTTCATGTCTTGTTTCTTCTAACTCATAAAACACTCAAGAGAGAGATAGAGATGATGACCCTTTTCCAGTAGCAAGGTTTTTTGGACTTTTTGTTTGGGAAATTGCATTTTCATTTGTTAATATGAACTGGGAAGTCTCTAATTTTTTTATTTTTTATTTATTTAATTTTTTTTTGAATGTTTGCAGATAACACTGAAATATGTTGATGCCAATGGCGATGGCCGTGTCTAATTCAAGCATGGTGTCTGGTGTGAAGAACTTGCAGAGTCACATGACAAGGCAAGTTTCAACTCTCTTATGTAAATTTGATAATATTCAAATGTATATCTAGTTTTTGAAGAGTTGAAGAAATCTAATATAAATCTAGACACTGTTCTTGAAAATGCTGGTCACATATCTTTATAGAATTTCAGTTTGGTCATCACAGAACTGCAGTTGTTGCAAATTTTGTTGCAGGGTTTTTAAAATAACGTTTTTGGGTATTGATTGTGTCAATCATTAATAAAATTCAATACAATGAAGGTCCTTAACCTAACATATGCCTCTAGAGTGTTTGAATTTCAAGATGTTCTTTTTTCAGGTATCCTGGAGTTCTTCATTCTTCTAAGCAATCCTTACAATTCTGTTTTGATGCTCGATTTTTTTTCGAAAAGACTTATAATAGAACACACTCAGAAATCAAGCAACGGTGTCGTTGTCAACCACTTAACTCTAAGGATAAATCAGATTTCTCTGCTCTACCAAATTCCCATGAAGATGAAGCAGAAGATGTCTCCAGAGCAACCTTGATATGGAGGGCTATTAAATTGCCCATTTACTCTGTCGCTTTGGTTCCTCTCTCAGTGAGTTTCTCGAACACTAAATGCTCCCCAATTCACTTTTAAAAATTTTCCATTATGCAAGATCATGAGTTTTGACATCACCATATAATTAGCATGTTTTCGAGTACACAATTTCCGGAGTGGAGTAACATATACCAAAAAACTTATTTGATACCGCGCTAATGTGTCTGCAATTTCATTGCAATTCGAACTATACGCATATCTGCCTTGTCTTACATTTTGGTTTTGCTGAAAAGGTTGGTGCTGCTGCTGCTTATTTACAGACAGGCACATTTTCAACCCAGCGTTACCTTGTTCTTCTGGTTTCATCTGTTCTTATTATCACTTGGCTCAATTTAAGGTGAGTTATGTACCTTTGTTATATAAGTACATTAAAGATGTACCCTTTTGATTGCATCGGTGGTCAGTTCGTTATGATATTGTTTCTCAATTTCTTTCATCCTGTCGCATGTTTACCCTTTTTGCTAGTCAATCCTACATTCCATTTTTCATTTCAATAATAAGCAGACTACTGCCTGAAAATCCCCGAGTGGACTGCTGCTCTCTGATAATATTGTGCTTACCGCTTCATTTTGCTTAAATTAATGTTAAACACAGAAAATGTTCTCATTGTGTTTATGAACTAACTACTTGAAATTCTTAATTAAGCTATTAAAATTGTTAATATGTGATCAATGGGCAGCAATGATGTTTATGATTTCGACACAGGAGCAGATAAGAACAAAAAGGAATCAGTTGTGAACTTGGTTGGCAGGTAAATTTTTCTGCTTTCTATTTATTGTGTATGCAATATCATTCTTTTTTTTTTCATTTTTGTCCCTCATATGTGTTTTTTAATGCATTGGAAAGCCGTATAGGGACCCTTGTCGCTGCTTACTCACTACTCATCCTTGGCTTCATTGGGCTGAGTTTGGTATCAGTGGAGGCAGGAAATACGCGCGCAATATTGTTGCTGACTTGTGCAGTTATATGTGGTTATATATATCAGGTGCCGAAAATTGTTTTGGTTTACGATGGCATCGGAATTTTTTAATATATACACCTGTTATCTAACAATGTATTTGTTGCAGTGCCCACCATTTCGATTAAGTTACCAAGGATTGGGAGAACCCTTGTGCTTTGCGGCATTTGGCCCATTTGCTACTACCGCGTTTTACTTATTGCTGGGGAGCACAAGGTTACATATTTTATTTGATAAAAATGTCATAGCCTTGAATTTCTATTCTCTTATCTATAACATTAATTTGGGTGGTTTCGACAGTGAGATTCATTATATTCCCTTAACCGGCACAATTCTTTCTGTGTCACTTCTCGTTGGCCTCACGACAACCCTCATTCTCTTTTGTAGTCACTTTCATCAGGTAGCCGAGTTTCTTTTTCGTTTTTTTCTCCTTTTCCAGTCTCACTTTAGACTGTTGTTTCGGTTGCTTGTGTCAAATAACATGCATCTTGTATATATAACTCAGGTGGAAGGAGATTTGGCTGTTGGAAAAATGTCCCCTTTGGTGTGCACGCTAAGCTGTCTCGGTGTTTTTAAAACTCAACGTTTTAAAAAAAATACTTAAATAATTAATTGCTATTTTTTTTCGTTCGAATGCAGGTCAGGCTGGGCACTGAAAGAGGCTCCGGAGTGGTGAAAGTTGCAGTCCTCACATTGTATTCTCTTTTGGTTGTTCTTGGTCTAAGCAGAGCTCTTCCTTTGATTTGCAGTGTAAGTCAATTTTACCTATCCATAGATTAATGTATTTGAATCATATGAATCGTTTTACGGTTCTTGATCTGAAATATTGTTTTACAGTTTCTATGTGCTCTGACCTTACCAATGGGGAAATTGGTAGTTAGCTATGTGGAAGAGAATCACAAGGTGAGCAGTAAATTTCCATAAAAACATCAAATAGAACAAGAAAAAAAAAAAGACGTGTTGTTTATAAGAAGTTGTTTTGCAGAACAAATGGGAGATCTTCATGGCAAAGTATTATTGTGTGAGATTGCATACTTTATTCGGAGCTGCGTTGGTTACTGGATTGGTGGCAGCTAGAATGCTCACTAACAGACATGTTCCAAAGCTAGTGTTCCGATGAGTGAACCCAGTGCTTGACTTGTCGAAGTGGTTTCACAGTCCTCAGCAATCAAACTGGAGATCATGTCGGAAGTATCGTTTTGTATCTTGAGTTACCTTAGATTTAGTAAATACTTGGCGGGATTTTTGTTCTTTCCAAATACTATAGAGAATACGATTACGGATAATGCTTTTTTTTTTTTTTTTTTTTAGAGTAACAAAAATTTACCCATATAATATAGAATGTGAATTATCAACATTTTAATTTGATTTTCTATGTAACTTGAGCTATTTACTTAGCCTTTTTTTGTTTATTTCCGATACTTTAAGGTGGCAGTAGACAAAGAAGGGAAGGAAGGAGACAATATCCCTAGGGATATTTTTGACATTGAACAGTTATTATCATGTTGAAAGTTGGTTTTTTTTTTATAAAAAAAAGGTAAAATTAGAAAATTGATTCAAAGGAAAACATGAAAACACCTATATGCAAGATAATAAGTAATACCAATTTTTTTATAACAAAAAAGCACAAATTCGCAGTGCAGTAAAACTATAAACCACAGAGTAACATAACATGCAAAAAAAAAAAAAACATCTGAACCAACAGTCAGCAACTGTAGAATAAAACGCACTTGCGGTACATAAATAAACTACCAAAATCTTAGTGGTGAGATCAATTCATCACCGATACTACAGAGCCATTCTAAGCAGCAACAGATGGCTTGGAAGCAGCAGAGAGCCTGGATCTCTTCTTTGCTAAGCTCTCACTACGTCGGTCACGCTGCTCCTTCAACCTGGTGGCCAGCAACTTCTGATACTCAGCTGCATCTGACTTGGCCTTTGCAATTCTCTTCTTCTTCTCTGAGATTCTGGCACGCTTCCTCTGGAGTGTCAATGGAGTAACAAGCCTCTGTATCTTTGGAGCTTTACTGACTTCCTTGCCTGCAAACCAAACAATCATATATAGAATCAGTAAAGCATCACTTTCACCAATTTCCCATCTCCAGTCTCTCCCTGCATGATCCACTGCCCCAATATATTTATTTTACTGGGAAAAGGGGTGTTCCAAAGCGAGACAGGTGGGTGCAATACACACCACCTCTTTTTCGTCTCTGTTACTGACCAAGAATGTTACATGATGTGGCATTTAAATGCAAAGAGGCTAAGGAATCATTGTGAATCATTTACTTATGACAATAAAGTAGCTGGTATCTAAAAACTGAAACAACATATTTTTTAGTAAGTTTCCATTAGTATTATATAAACATTACTACAGGACTTATGCAATGCAGATCTATTGTTAATTTCCCATAAAAAGATAAATTAAGTAAATATAGTTCTTGCAGATTAACTGGAGGAGATCATAACTCTTTAGCAATTAAAATGATTCAGAGAAATACACGTTTCCATTATGTAACCCAACATTATCTTTGATGATTCCAGTGTGTTAAAAAGTCGGCAACCACTCCATGACTAGAATTATTATCTATTTCAGATGATGTTATGTTATCATTGATTGTGTGCCAGTTGGGAAGAAAGAAAAACGAACATTACCTTTTTTGTTTGTGAAGTTTCTGCGGTAGGTGTTGACGTACTTCCTCACATCATCTTCTTTAGAGAGGTTGAAAAGTTTCCGAATCTTGGATGCCCTCTTTGGACCCCTCATCCTTGGTTTCTCACTGTCTGTCAACCCAGGTAGATCATTCTCACCCTTCTTAACTATAACCAAGTTCAAGACAGAGAGGTCCTGACTGACTATGCATCCACGAACAGACTTCCTCCTCCTTTCTCCATTGCGCCTTCCATGTCCTCTGAAGCATGGTGTGCCTGTTCAAATGTAATGAATAAAATCGAACACATTAAAACAAATGTATCATTGAAGTACATCATGCAACAAAGTCATTCAAGAAGCCATAACAGATGCAATCATTGAAGACCACGTTAAAAACTAGAACCGTAAAAGACCTTACATCAGCTCTACATTTAAATGCCCATAACTAAATTTGGTCAACCCCCAGACAACAGTTTTATCGATTCATTACTAGAAAATAGGATGTCCTGAGTGCACACACCTCTCTGAAGCAACAGACGAACACGGCCAGGAGTCAGCACTCCCTGTTTCATTGGGAAGCCTTGCTTGTCGCAGCCTCCCTTGATCTTGAAAACATAGCCCTTAAATTCCTATCAAAAAGAAAAAAAATTGTAAGAAAAATAGATCAATCATGAATGTCTAATCAGAGTTTCATGTATCCCACAGGAAAAAGAGAAAGTACATACCTCGCCCAATGCATCTCCGTTGACCTCTTGAGAGATCCTCTTGTCATAAAATGCCCGACTGTAATTTAAAATTGTTACAATATAAACATTAGCCTCTTAAGAGTGTCATAATGTGACACATGAAACCAAGCTATTAACTTGTACCTACATCATAAGTCCATTAAGTTTCAACAGTAGTTCAAATTTTATAAAATGACAATTAATTAGTTATCAGGGTCAATACTCGAACAAAATTCAATTTCAGTAGCCAGAATAAATCTTTATTTCGAACATTTACGTAAATAGTAACAATAAGTCAATAACCCATTCAACAAAGAAAAAAAACAAAACTTACTAATTTCTCAACCTGACACCATTTCCTGATACAAATTTCAAGCCCGAAATTATGTTCATAAAGGACATTTAAATATTTATTTATTTTAAAAAGTTTATATTTCTAACTACTATCAACTATTAACGTCTACATTTATCATAAGTCCATTAAGTCTGCAACAATAGATCAAATTGTATACAATAACATGGAATTAGTTATAGGCATTATCAAAAATCCATTTATACCATTCGAGAAGACAGAAAATAAGCCATTAAATGGCCACTACTCGGAAAAAAAGTAAATTTCAGAAACAAGACATCTGCTTCGAAGATTTATGTAAACTGTAAACACCACCTATTCAATCAAGATCTAGCAAATTATGCGAAACCATATCAATCATTCACATATACATGACCTAAACAAACTAATTTCACAACCTAATACCATTTCATGATAAAATTTCAAACACAAAATTATGAACAAAAAGGGCATTTAAATATTTATTTATTTTATGAAAATTGTTCTTTCTAGCCACGATAATTTCATTCGGTGAACATAATAACAAACAAATAAACATTAAACTTACAGCTTCTGATCGTCATCGATCTCAAGCTTCTTCTGGCAACCAGTGGTGGGGTTCGCAATATTGAACTGCAAAGATTAAAAAATAAAAGAAAATGAAATTAAAAATTAAAAAACAAAAGCGAAAAGAATCTAGACATTTGGTTTGATTATTTGGTCTGCAAACCTTCATATTGCAAGAGCTCTAGCTATGGCCGTACACAGAGGAGGCAGCAGCCAAGAGTGCTTTGTGTTTGTACTGCGTCTGCGTCTGCGTGTGTGAGATGTTAAGAAGATTAGGGTTTTGGATTTTATAGTGGTGTCTTCGGGTTTCTGGGCTTCGACACTTTCGTACATGGGCCGGATTTGGTTACGAATATCTTCAGACAGACTAGACTCACGTTATTTATTAATTTTTTGTAGGATTTAATAGATATATAACCATTTTTTTAATTGTGTCAAAAGCCCCATTTTTTGTTTTTTTTTTTTTTTTTTTAAGAGTGTTCTTTTGACAATCCATTTTTTTTCTTTTTACACATTTTTTCTAAAAACACTCGATTCTCAAAATTTAAATTAAAAAAAAATTATAAAGATACTTCATATTATTACAATATTATCCTTTTTGTCTTTTTTGAATTAAATTAGAGAGTTTCTTTTGACAATCCAATTTTTTCTTTTTACACTTCTTTTCTAAAAACACTCCATAATCAAAATTTAAATTTTAAAAATTTCTAAAGACACTTCATTTTGTTACAAGATTATTTTTTTTTATCTTTTTTGAATTAAATTATATAAAAAAATATCTCTCATAAATCATTAGATTAATTATTACATATTAAATACTCTCTCCTAAATTTTTAATTACCATATTAAACTCTCTCTCCTCCAATAAATATCTCTAATTTTCTATCTCCATTCTTTCTCAAGCAAGACTAACAATTAAGGAAAAGAAAAAAAAAACTTTATTAATAAGCTTGATTTTCAGGAACCATATATATGTATTTATTAAAAAAAAAAAAAAAGTACCTTGTTTTTTTTTTTTTTTTTTTTTTATAATAAAAAATATCGAAATATGAAAATATTTTTTGTTACTCTTGTAGGTATGTGATTGCCTAGAGAACTTTAATTCTTTCATTAGTCTTAGAAATTCTGAGTTTAATCGAATCTAGTTGAAACAATTCAAGCTTTCATATATATATATATATATATATATTTATTGAAAACTTAGGGGTCGTTTGTTTTTTTGTCTGAAGACTGAATAGTCCTGAATTTTACTGAAGACTGAATAGTGACTGAAACCTGAATCTGAATGACATGTTTGTTTTTTTAATTTCTCACGTCTGAATGTACTGTCAACATGTTTGTTTTTTAAAAATAAAATTGTCTGAAAAGAACTAATTTTACATCTATATCCATACTAATTAAAAGAAGTAATTTTAAGATTTTGCATGTTCTTCCGCAAACAAAGTTTAATTTAACAAAACAAAAAATTTATGTAGGAATATAATTTTGCATGTTATTCTGCGAACAAAGTTCAAATTCAATTTTACATATTGTCCAAATATTCAGTATATAATTCTAGAAACCATTTTTTTTTTGTTTTTTTGTTTTTTGTTTCCTAGATCATATGCAATCATAAACCAAATTTATTTATTTTTTTAAAGGTTCCTAGATACCTTTTTTTTTTTTTTTTTTTTGAAATAGGTCCCTAAATTATATACACCGGTACATATATATATATAATCAGAAATTCTATTATCAGTTCGAACTGACAAAAGTTATATCAGTTCCTTGCATGTGGGCCACTGGATTTAAATACTTTGATTTAGCTGTATGCACTTGTTAGTCAAAGTATTTAAATCCAGTGGCCCACATACAAGGAACTGATATAACTTTTGTCAGTTCGAACTGATAATAGAAAGACCGATATATAATTATTCTAAAACTTCTTCAAGCCACGAAATCTACTCAATCATAACAAATTATATAACTGCAACTATGACAATCATAACAAATTATCATTTTATATTATGTTTAAAGAGTTCAATAACTGCCACTACACGTAGATAAAAAAAATTAAAAAAAAATTAAAGAGTTTTTACCAGGATTTGGTAGGAGAGAAATTCAATTATTTAATCCCATTAAAATTTCAATATGAGAAGTGATTAGGGGTTTTTTCTTTCTTTCTAAAAGCCTTTTAAAATAAGAAATATGTTAAAAAAATAATAATTCTACACCATATCAAATTAGGATAAATTTAGAAATATATCTTTTTTTGGAGGATAGACTTGGAAGAAAATATTTTAATTATAATTCAGTGATTTGGAATTAAGTTAAAAGTCAAGATTTATTACTTTTTTTTAAAGTGGTTTATTGATATTTTAAAGTTGTTTGACCACTTAAAAAAACAAACAAAGCAACTTAATGAGTTCAATTCAGACCCATTAAGTCTTAAGTGGAAAAAACAAACGACCCTTACTTTTTAATATATATATATATATATATATATATATATATATATATATATATATATATATATAGAGAGAGAGAGAGAGAGAGAGAGAGAGTATGGATATATATATATATATTACTATTAGTAAAAAACTAAAAAATTCATAAGTTTTATTTTTTAACTCTTAATCAGAGATTGATAGAGAAAGTATGGAAATATGATATATATTTTTTTAAATGGAGAGAGATTAATCAGGAGAGAGTGTTTAATATGATAATAATAGATTTAGCGAAGAAAGTTTAATACGTAATATTTAATCTAATGATTTATGAGAGAGATTTATTTTTTTAATAATTTAATTAGTTTGGAGTGTCTTTAATTTTTTTTTGTCTTGTTTAGTAATTTTAGTTTAGGTTAAAATTGTCATTAATAAAAAAATTCAATTTGGAGTGTGAATAGATAATTTGTGGATCATAAGGAGAAGCTCTTATTAAATTATTAAAAACGAAATTATATCTCCTAAATCATTAGATTAATTATTACATATTAAATATTCTCTCCTAAATTTTTAATTACCATATTAAACTCTCTTTTCTCCAATACATATCTCCAATTTTCTATCCCCATTCTTTTTCAAGCAAGACTAACAGTTAAGAAAAAAAAAAAAAAAAACTTACTAATAAACTTGATTTTTAGGAACCGTATGTATATATATATTTAAAAAAAAAAAAAACTCAAAAAACAAGTACCTTTTTTATAAAAAAAAAAAAAAAAAATATTAAAATGCTTTTTGTTACTTTTGTAGGTATGTGATTACTTAGAGAAATATAATTCTTTCATTAGTCTTAGAAATTTTAAGTTTATCTAGTTGTAACAATTCAAAGCTTTTATATATATATATATATATATATATATATATATATATATATATATATAAACATATTTTGAAAATTGACTTTTTAATATATATATATATACAGTCTTTCTATTGTCAGCTCGTCTTGACAATAAATATATCAGAACGAAGAATGTGGACCATAGATTATGGATAAATTTTGACAAGTGCATACACTTTGAGTCAAAGGGCCAGTTTGGTATTGCTGTAACTTTTATAATAATCATTGTTAACTGTGCTGAAGGAATAATCAGCTGTGAAGTTAATCAGCAGATGTTTGGTTAATTATACTTTTAAAACTACTGTATAGCTCAAAAGCAGTATATATATGTTTGGTAATTTTATTTCAAAATTACTGAAATTAGTTACAATGACTAAAATAGACATGATTTTATAATTTTATTTTATTTTATTTTTTTCATTAATTATATATATTAAATCAATATTTAAGTAGAATATTTAAATTAAAAAAAAAATCCATAAGAATAATAAAAAAAATATTTTTAAAAGGTTTTATAAATCACATCAATATTTAATTAGAATCTTTAATTTTAAGAAGAAATAAGGTATATAAATGATTTTAATTTGATTTCATAAGGATAATAATGATATTTTAAAAGATGAATTAAATGTTGAAATAGATTATTCCATAATCACTTTCAAAAAGTAACCGCCCACCTACTTCTTAAAATCACCGTCAAAACTTGCCAGATTATGAATTAATTACTTTTGGAAGTTTTACCAAACATTATTTTACGTCAAAATTATAAAATAAGTTGATTTTAACTTCTCAAAAGCAATACCAAACTGGCCCAAAGTATGTAAATCTAGTGGTCTACATTCTTCGTCCTGATATATTTATTGTCAGGACGAACTGATAATAGAATATATATATATATATTTACTTTTAGTAAAAAACCAAAATATTCATAATTTTTTTTTCTTTAACTATTGATCGGAGATTGATTGAGAAAGTATGGAAATATGATTTATTTATTTTTTTTGAAAAATGGAGAGAGATTAATTTGGAGAGAGTGTTTAATATAGTAATAACAGATTTAGGAGAGAGTTTAATACGTAATATTTAATCTAATGATTTAGGAGAGAAAATTTCTTTTTTTAATAATTTAATTAGTTTGGAGTGTCTTTAATTTTTTTTTTTTTTTGTCTTGTTTAGTAATTTTAATTTAGGTTAAAATTGTCATTAATAAAAAAAATTAAATTGGAGTGTGAATAGATAATTTGTAGATTGTAAGGAGAAGCTATTTTTTTTTTTAATTGTGTCAAAAGCAACCGTTAATCGTGTCAGGATGTCAAACAGACTAAACTACCCTTGATCCCTAAATAAAAAAAAAATTGAAAAAAAAAATCTTTTTTAATGGATCTCATTGATGGTGGAAATTAAAAATTGAATTTCAAAAATTCAAAAAGGTAGAAAACTGGAAATCCATAAATAATTATTTTTTGAAAAAGAAAAGAAAGTACAAAAATCTTTAAAAAAAAAAATGGATCTCAACATCCAACCCAAAAGATGGATGGTGGAGATTTAAAGGAAAAAAAGTAAGGTGGAGATACAATTTCCTGATTGGATCTCCATCTTATGGATGGATGGTGGAGATCCATTTTTTAAATAAAAAAGTAAAACCTTTTATTTTATTTTTTATCAATTTTTAATTTGATCTCAGTTCATCTTGATCAAAGATGGATGATAGAGATCTTTTATTTAATTGTTATTTATGAATTTATGATTTCATTAAATGAAGGGTAAAATGACGATACAATTTTTTTTGTTGGTAAAATTGGACTGACCTAGAGGGAAAAAGTATCACAAGTGATCATATGCTGAAAAACTCCATGGCAGTATCCATCCATATAATAATAAAAAGAATAAAATGAAAAATAACAAAAACCAGAAAAGCACAAAAGCCAAGGGAAACGTTCCCAACAAAAATAGTGGCGCGCAGGACACAAAAAACGAAAACAAAAAACATCAAGAAAAACAAAAAGACTCCCGACCCATGCAATCATTGCCAACCAATAAAGAGCAGAAAGACAGGGTGTTAGACCACTACGAATCAACCTCCAACCCCAAAGCATGCTTAGAAAGAGCATCTGCAACCTGATTCCCCTCCCTAAAAATATGAGAAACCTGAAACTCCATTTTCGATATCTGATAGATATAGCGCTGCCAAGCCTGCCTAATCCGATCAAGGAACCTGCTCGGAGCGAGAGGAGGGCAACTGAACTATATAAAAAGAATCACTCTCAAGCCAGATCCGATGCCACCCATTCTGCCAGGTATAATTAATTGCCATTAAAGCTACAAGAAATTCCGCCTCAAATGCAAACACCTGACCAAGAGGAACATCAAAACAACCCTTCACAAAAGCTCTACAATTACGGAAGACACCCCCACAACCCCAACACTTGGAGAACTCAAGGTGGCACCATCAGTATTAACTTTAATCCAACCAGTAGCCGGAGGCGACTAGATCACACTCTTGATAATCAGAGCCCTAGCTAGACAACCACGGAGATCAAACCGACAAAGAATCAAAAGATCATCTACACAATTACGCATACACCAAATCTCTAACCGGTTAAGGGTAAACCGACGATACTACATTTGAAAGTGTTAAACTTACATTCAACCCTGATCAAACCCTAACGTCATGGGAGGTAAGGGTCAATTTTCGATAAAGTTGTCAGATGGTGAAGATCCATTTAAAAAAAAACTTTTTATATATCAATTTAATTTTTTTTATTTTTAATTTGATCTCAATTCATATTGATCAAAGATGGATGGTGAAGGTCTTTTATTTGATTGTTCTTTTATAAATTTTTGATTTTATTAACTGAAGGGTAAAATGATGATACTACCCTTAAAAATGTTAAACTTATATTCAACATTGGTCAACCCTAATGATAGGGGAGGTAATCGTCAATTTTCGATAAAGTTGATTCTGGGTGTAAAAAACCAAACCTCAGGGAGATGTGATGTTATTTGCTCTTATTAAATATACTTCGTGATTTTTTTAAAATTTTTTTTTTTTTAATTTATCACAACAAAAACTCCTTTAAAATATGTTGTCAAGCAATATACGACAAGGTTTACTTGTTAGAGATCTAATCTATAAACTCTACTAAAACATTCATTCCAAACACACCCTTAGTCTAATGTTATTGATCCCCAGGCTTCTATCCTTGCTCCTAAATCCTAATTTAAAACTACAAGATGGGGTTGATCCAGTGATAAAACCTCTCACACCTACACTATGAGATTATGGATTCAAATCTTCCACCCTCCTCAAAAAACCCTAAATTTATGTAATAATGTAATACCTATAAAAAAAAAAAAAAAAAAAAATCCTAATTCAAAACAATTTTCTTGGAGATGCTAAGGTTTCTTCATCATTTTCATTAGAATCAAGAAAAAAATAATCATTAATTTTGTTATCAATTTTCATTAACTTCTTCCCCTTACAATTTTTTTCCTTTCCCGGAACAAGGATGATGGATATTTCTTGTCTTCTCATAAAGGTGTTGAGACTATATGCGAGTTACATCCTCACTTGAGGAGACTAAAGAGTCAGAACTAACAAGGAAAGCAAGCTTAGAGAGGAGGTCAGTTAATCAAATTTAATCAAATCAAAATAAATTTGCTTTAAAATGCATTAAAAACTTAACCTCTTCTTAAAAAAAAAAAACCTAACCTCTTAGATCACGTTTGACACGTTTCTCACTCTGTATTTATGTTACAATCCAATGCAATACATTGTACATCACTACATTGTCATATAAAAGGTGTGTACTAAACATATTTCCAAAGTGTTGGGGATAATCCTCTACTATAGATGAACACGGAACGCCGTGCCTAATATACGCCCATAACTCATAGTAATTAATAATGTCAATAAGCAGAAAAATAGATGAGAGAGAATAAACAATCATAACACAAGATATACGTGGAAAACCCAAATCGGGTAAAAAACCACGGGCCGTCAGGACGACAGAGAAAGTTCTACTATATGATAAATTGTTACAGCCATATACTCCAGGATTCTCTCTCACACCTAACCCCAAACCCCACTCACAACCTCCTCACCAAGAACCCCACAATATCCCCTAGGTCTCCCCTAAATATCACCCACGGATCTCTACTAGATCCACTGATATTCCCTTGGATCCCTCCTTGGATATTCCCATTGGGTCTCCCCGGATCTCACTCACACTCTCTGATGTTACATGGTGTTTAACTCACACATCAACCTAATTACAAGGTTCTATTTATACTAGTTACAGGGAGTTTAAGATAAAAGGAAATCCTACTCCTAAACATACAAGACTTACTTGTTCCACATAAATACTATTTCCTTTTATGACAAGTCTTCTTGTAAGGAGTAAATCCTTTTCCTTCAAGCACAAGAACTTCCAGAAGAATACCTTTTCCTATTATGCGCAACATTCCCGATCTCAGCAATACATCGTCTCTACCATATTGGTCACGGTGTGCACCCTGATCCCAACACGTTGAAACATGTCAGCTCCTGACCGCTCTTGTCACCGCTGTCCAGCCATTACCGCTGTTGAACCCACATCGCACATCATAGCATTCTTCACTGGTCTTTGGACCGCTCTCATTGCGTTGCCGAAATTCATAGCGGTGTGGTACCGCTGCCATTACCGCTGCCAAAGCCACAGCGGCAGCGGTTTCACTTGTTCTTCGTTTCTCCAGTTCCTCTAGTCTTCAACCTCCCTCAAACACCATCATTCAACTTCCAAACGTATCCCACGTATTCCAGGAAGTACCACATCAATTGAGTATTGTTTGGTTCACATCGGGCTCGCTTAGGAATACAAGTCAAAACCTAACACAAAGTAGAGGATAAGAATCACTAATTTCCATATCAACCCAAGTTTACATATAAACATTTCCAAGAAAGACACATGAGCCAAACTTTAGAAGGAAATTAGATGACTACAGTTCCAGTGGTAGGCTCTCTTTCACTACATAAAAAGTGACCTATAGTGACACATTTTTTTTTGACAAATTTTGATTGTATCACTGTTGGCATTATTTTGTGACAAATTTTACTATTTGTCATTATGTTTTGTTCAATTGAAACTTTTTAAAAATAATTGTCACAATTAGTTACATAACTTGATAATTTATGACAAATAATATAAGAGGAGTGCTAGAATCACTCTCCCAACTCACTCTTTCAACTCACTCCCTCTTTATAATGCGACATGCGGACAACATTTACTTCTCTGTATCAAACTTGGAGCCATTATAAATGGCCTGCTTTTTCTATTTATTTACAAATCAAATCAATCACTAACTTCCTAAATTACCCTTTATTTATTTACCAAATTGCCATATAATATTAGATTATTATTTTTACAAAAAGAAATATATAATAATAATAAAGGTAATTTTTTTTTTAAAGAAAATAACAAAAGCATTTAGTTTTTCATCTACATAGTGATAAAAGGTAAAAAGAAGAAGAAGAAGTTAAATATAGAAATTTAATACAACACAATAAAATTATTTAATAAAATTGCTATTAAAAAAATTACATGTAACAATTGTGGAAGACAATTTATGTTTGAAAATGATGAGAGTCGTTGGAGTGAAATTAAAAATAAATAAAAAAGTTCAATGGGTTGACCATGATTGATAATTTGGGAACCGTCCAAAAAAAAAAAGTTTATTTAAAAAAAAAAAAAACTTGATACAATATTAAATGGCAATTTGGTAAAAAAAAAAAAAAACAATGGGTAGTTTAGGAAGTTAGTTGTTGGTTTGATTTATAAATAAATAGAAGAAGCTAGTCATTTATAATTATTTCAATTTTAATGTAGAGAAATAAATGATGTCCACATGTCACATTATAAAGAGAGAGTGTGTTGAGAGAGTGGGTTGAGAGAGTGATTCTAGCACTCCTCATAATATAATTAGTCACAACATTACCTTTTTAAAAGGAAAGATTTTATTTTATAAATAATTAGGTTTTTAAAAGGCATCATAATCGATTAATATTTGCATTTAAAAAAAATCAATTAATATTTTCTTTAAAAAAAAAAAAAAAAAAAGGCCACACCAACAAAATGCCATAATCATGCTGTGTTTTTTTTTCCCTTTTTTTTTTTTCCTTTCCTTAACAACACTTTTTAGGTTTGAAACAGTGTTTCATTCGAAGAAGTATCGAGATTATAGAGAAACTTTTGCCCGGATAAAAACGTAAACTTTTCTTGATTTTATTTTTTTAGGGTTTGTTTCCTTATTCTTGTTTTTCAGGGTCAGAATCTCAAATTCGAGTTTTATATATTGAAAGTGTCTTTGAATAAGGTATGTATTTATTTTTTTATTTTTATTTTTTATGTAGAATTGTATATATCTATTTAGAGATGTTTTCTTAACTTTAATTTGTTTTCAATTTTTTTTCAGGAACCCATTATTATTATTTCATGATTTATAGTTGTTTATTCTTAGATTTCCACCGTATATATCAATATTAGTTTATGTGCATACTAACTGTTTGATAAAATGATTCTTATGGAACATTGAAAGAAAACTCTTAAGCTTCTCTTTTTCTTGATTTCATTTTTTTAGGGTTTGTTTTCTGGTACTTGTTTTTCAAGTTCAGAATCTCAAATTCGAGTTTGATCATATATTGAAAGTGTCTTCGAATAAGGTATGATTTTTTATTTATTTATTTTTTATTTTTATGTAGAATTATATATATCTGTTTAGGGATGTTTTTTTAACTTTAATTTGTTTTCAAATTTTTTAAGGAACTCATTATTATTGTTTCATGATTTATAGTTTTTTGTTCTTAAATTTTCACAGTATATATCAATTCTGTTTGATAAAATAATTCTTATATAACAACCAATTGTTTAATACAACCAAACTGTTATTCTATAATTTGTCATGCAGTTCATAGAAAAGAGTTCAAACACTCAATAAGATATTTGATATTTGATATTTGACTGTTTGAATAGATTGACACTATGGAGGACTTTATTTGAAGATGAATAGATTAATAGTTCCAATAAGTTTAAACTTGGTATCAAACTTATAGAATTTATTTTATACTTGTACTAAGTTTTGTCAATATATATTATTGCATTTTTCCTCGGTTTTATTTTGGTGACTTTAATTTGTTCTCACTATTTTTTTTTCTTCTTCATATCTTCATGTATATAGGCTTATCTTGCAAAACCTAAATATTCTTTAGCTACTTGACAACTGACAGTCGATCATTGGCTTCTAATATTTCATAATCAAGATCTCGAAAGTTTCAAGTTTGTGGATATGTAGATGGAAGTTATAGTGTGTGACCTAATACTTATGTTAACTTAGACTAGCCGGCTTACATGTGTTATTTAGTAGTAGACTTTGAAAGATGTTGAATTACTTTTGTATCAATTCGATATTATGTTAATTTTTGGATATTTTTTAATGGAATGATTATTTATGGAACTTAATGTCATTCAATGAGTGACATGTTTTATTTGGCTATATATATATATATATATTTATACAATTTAAATTTATTTTAAATTTTGACAATGGATTAAATTGTCACTAAGTATCTATATAGTGACTTAATATTCATTTGTTAACTGTCACTAAGTTTGTGTTGTTGTGACAATTATTATATGGTTAACTTAATTGTCACTAAGCTTGTCTGTAGTGACATAATTTTAAGGTGATTATTTGTTACTGGATTTGTGAATAGTGACACTTTTTAAACAATAAATTAAACAATAAATTGTTACTAAGAATGTGTACAGTAACAAAATCTTCAAACGGTTAACTGTCACTAAATACTAATCTAGTGACACAACTTTTATTTTATCACTAATTAAGGTCAAGTGATAATGGGTCATTAAAAGTTATGATTTGTGACAAGTACCAAAAAACTATCACAAATACTTTTGGTGACAGGGGCAAAAGTTACGAATTTTTAGTGACATTTTTTTTTTTGTCACAATATTGATTTGTTACAATTTCTTCACTTATAGTGACAAATATTTTTTGTCATTGTAGGTCAATTTTATTGTAGTGTTTGGAATGAAAAGTCCCTCCTCATCAACCAACAATGGTAAAATATCATTCACATTGTATTGATTTTGTCAGTATTGTAATTTTGGTTGTTAAAAATGCAAAATTTTAGTTTATAATAATACGTATTTCGTTAAACCAATCTGGGTTAGTTTATCATGTTTTATGTTGTTTTTCTTAATAAGCAGGAGATCGAACAACTATTATTGTTAGAGAAATGGCTAAATCAGAGAAGTGGCTAAGCAATTTGTAGTGAGGCTTTAACTATTATTTAAATTGCTTCAAATTCTTGGATTGATTTTATTTAACTTTGGAATTTCTTAACAGCATTATATATTGTTGATCGTTGTCATATGATCATTCAAAAGACAATTGATCTTTCAATTCGCATTTAGAGTTATAGATTAAGCGAGATGAGGTTTAGATTGATTTGATCTCTTAGGGCATTGATCTCTAATGCTACAATGGATTGTGAAAATTTTATATTCCATGAAACTACCTAAATGTGTGTCTAAACAACCTAGAGAGGGTGACTGAGTTACTAAATCAACTTTTCGATTAATCAAGATTAAAAATAACAACAACAAAAAATAACAATAAAATCAAGTAAATAATGTGGAAAGTAAAAGATATTTGATTTTTACGTGAGAAACCTTGAAACTGGGAAAAAAACCCATATGTGTGTCTAAATAACCTAGAGGGGGTGAATGAGTTGTTAATCGATTTAGTTATCAACTTTTCGATTAATCAAGATTAAAAATAACAACAACAAAAAATAACAATAAAATCAAGTAAATAATGTGGAAAGTAAAAGACATTTGATTTTTACGTGAGAAACCTTGAAATTGGGAAAAAAGCCCATGGACTAGCCTTGCTAGCCATTTAGTCACAGAAATCCGCTATACGATAGATTAATTACATCCTAAGTTGACAACCTAGTCATGATTCTCAAGGATCGTAATTTAAACCTATATACCTGTAAGCCTTTTATAGTGACTCTTGACACTTGTTTGTGCAACTACCATCTGTTGCCTCAAGACTTGAACTCTTAGAAGAGAATTAATAAGTGAACATGTATGAATGCTTAATGAAAATATGTGCTAGACAAACACACAAGATGCTTAACTAGATGTAGAGAATGTAAATCTAACAACCTAGTTATTAGCTAACCCCAATCAACTTAACAACTTCACAAGATATGCCATAAAAATGAAGTCTTTGCAATAACTATATATGCAATAAAAATGAAGTCTTGGACAAGTAGGGCAATAAAAAGATGAGATGTTTGTTCTTACCTACCAAGTGAACATATGATGAACAACCATGCTTGATGATGCTAGATGAAGCTTTAAATGCACATGGATTTTGGGGATAGAGTGTTGAAAAAGCTTTCTTGGAGCTTCTCACACTAGAAAACTTCACTTTCACTCTAAATATTGAATTTTTGAAGTTCTAAAAATGAGGTGGGTTCGATGGAGGGAGTGATCAAGGTTGAAGTAATGGTGGTAAGGGTGAATAATTTTTTTGGTTTAAAGATCTGGTTTTGAGCCCTTGTAGTCATCCGAGTGGGTTGAGGTGAAGAGGAGAATTGAGGAGAATTTGATTGGGCAAGTAATGGGGAAAAGGAAGTAGAGTTACTTACCTGTGAGAGAGGTGAATTGGAAGCCTCCCGAGAGAGAGGCGGATGAGGGTCAACCTGAGATGGGTGATCAGGAGAGGAGTGAGGAAACTGACCGTGTCATATCTTTGGAGAGAAGTAAAGAATTTTCAGTGAGATTAATTGGTAAGAGGGATGGAGGATTTGTTGCCATATTTGTGAATGTAGGTTCAACTGACTGAGGTTATGAATCCGGTAATATGGTAGAAGAATCATCAGAGATACTTGCCAGATTTTTGCCTGCAAAGGTAGATGAAACAAATAATGCACGGTGTGTATAAAACTATCTAGAGGGGGGGGGGGGGGTGATGAATAGATTTTAAACGTATTACCCAATTTTTCATGTAAAGTCAATATTACGAAATTATCTCTAACTAGATAAATCAATAAATCAAGTATAAAATGCGGAAATTTAATAACACTTGATTTTTTACGTGAAAACCCTCATGGGTTAATAAGTGAGCTACACCTGAACCTCAAATCCACTAAGTGATAAAAATTATAACCTAATCCCGGAAGTAATCACACACCTACCTAATCCCGGTATGAGTGAACCTAGTTCGAATGCTTACGATCTAAGCAACCTAATCCCGGATGCTACACACAAGACTTATGTTCTCAATGAAGAGATTAACACCCTAAGTGAATATATGAATATCCAAATGCAACATAGAGCAAGGGAAACCCTATATGCTTATCTAAGATGATGAATTTGCAATTAGAATAATCCTAGATATTAAAACTAAATGACATGTCAAATAGCTTAGCTAATAAAGATTAAGCAAAAACCTAATTAGCTATCACAATACAACTTCTCAAACATTCAATACACTAATCTCAATCTTGTATCCAAAATATATATAAATAACATACAAGTAATAAATTGAGATTGCTTGTTAAGAAAAACACAAAATATGTAAGATATTAGTGAAAAGCTTACCAAGCAAAGTATGATGAAGAATCCATGCAAAAAGACATCTAGATGATCATGAAATGGTGTTTGAGTAATCAAAAATGAGTTCTTGGAATTTTTCTTGTTTTTGAAAAATATCCTAAGTATGAAATCTGAATATGAACTCTCTTAAGTGACCTAAAGTCAAAGTGGCATATATATAGGGGGCCAAATCAAAGTGTGGTCGTTTTGAATAAGTTGCCCTGTTTTTGCCTTGGGCACTGTTCGTAGGGCGCCTTTGTACAGCGCCTGAACAGCGCCCCAACTCTGTTCTCTTGGGAAAACAGAGCGGCGATGTACGTACAACGCCTGTATAGCGACCCAACAGCGACCGATTTAAATCGATCAAGTCTGTACAGCGCTTTGTATATCGCCTTTCACTATGTATGAATCCTAAGTCTATGCATGGCATGGCATAGGACATACAAGATGAAATCAAAATAAACATTCAAGAAAAGATGTTAATGAACATTAATGCACAACAATAAGAAACACAACATACAAGATTTAACCATATGCATGAGTTGTGAGTGTGTGCAACTATCTCTTCAAGACAAGCAAGCACTTAGAGTTTTACCTTTGGTGCTTATCAAAATAAGGTCTTCAAAAGGCTTTGAGCAATAACACCAACACCTAGGCTACCCTTACAAAGAACCCCAACATGTGGTTTGACTACGAAATAAGCCAATCAACAAATGGGAACCTTACAGTAGAAAGTAATCTTGCAAATAATTGATTAGTGACACACAATTCAGAAGATGATTTTTTTTTTTGAAAGGAAAGTGATCTTCAAAGAATACTACATGACGTGAAATAAATATTTTGGATGATTGAAAATCAAAGCATTGAAAAGCATGATGTTTGACTGAGTAACCAAGAAAAACACAAGGCTTGGAACGTGGTTCAATTTATGGGCCATGTAGGGTCATAGCCAAGGATAGTAGAGACACCCAAATACTCGTAAAGAGGTGTAGCTGGGATGGTGGTGAAATACCGTGTGGTAGGGATTGTTATTTTTCAGAGTGGGTGTGGGCATGCGATTTATGAAATATGTGGCAGATTGGAAGGCATAGGACCGGAATTTGAGAGGAGCAAAAGCGGTATGTAAAAGAGTGAGACCAGTTTCAACTATATGTCTATGTTTGCGTTCAGCTGAACTAACATGTTCAGGTGTGTAAGGGGGTGAGGTGAGATGTTGGATACCAAACCGTTTGAGGGTGTGAGAGAGAGCTTGATATTCACCACCAGCATCGTTGTACACCGTTTTAATTTTAGCATCAAAAAATTTTCAATTAAAATTTTAAATTGTTCAAAGATAGTTGGTACATCAGATTTTAATTTAAGCGAAACAAACCATGTATATTTAGTGAAATAATCAACAAAAATAATGTAATAACGAAAACCATCAAATGAATTAACAAGTGCTGGACCCTAAACATCCGAGTAAACAACTTGAAATGGTTTATCACAAACTAGTGATGAAATTTTAAAAGAAAGTTTGTGACTTTTGTTACAAAGACAAGAATCACAAAAATCAAGATTATTAAATAAAAGAAACAAAAATATTTTGATTGGCAAGTAACTTCTTCTAAATGGGTAATGAAGGGTGACCAAGATGCTTGTGCCATTGTTGAGAAGACGAGGCTAGAGAGATTTGAGGGTGAGGAGATGGCCACTCATACAAATTGTTCCTACTCTAGCCTTGGACCGAGGATGCCCTCGTGCTCAAATCCTTCACAAGAAAATAATTAGGAAAGAATTCTATAGATGTGTTATTTTGTCTACAAAATTAAGAGACATAAATTAGATTTTTTTTATATTTTATTTTTTTATAGAAGGTGCACACAAAATATTATCTAATGTAAACGAAGTAGACGATGAATCAATAGTAGAATAACCAATATAAGAGATTGAGATACCATTACCATTGCCAACTATTACATCCTCACTCCCAGTATAATCATAGTGCATGGACAGATTTTGAAGGTTAGATGTTATGTGATGTGTAGCCCCTAAGTCGAGTACCTAATTGTTCTTCAATGACCAAAGTTACCATCCATGTAATGAGCTTGCGGCTAAGAGGGTTTGCCTCGGGAACAATAGGTTTTTACACCATGTATAGGCTTGTCACAAAACTGGCACACAATTCTGGGTTGCCCCGATGGTGTGAAGGGCTGGCCTGGTTGTTAGAGGGACGAAATTGTTGTTGCTTGATCAAGCCAAATTTGGTATGATTTTATGCCTAATTCCCATCTCTTTATGCTTGATTCTCGGGTGTGTCCTTGTATTTAATAGTGTTAAATTGAGCATTTCAGGTTTATTTAGGTATCAAGGGCGTTTGTGAAGAAGAGGTGAAGTTTGGATTCAAAAGGTGCATAAGTTGGCAAAACAGGGCATTGTCGCCACAAGTGTTGCCATGGCTACAGGGAGTCTTATTCAAGGCAAAATCAATCAGGTGTCGTCGCCACTTTGATGTCGCCACTTTGATGTTGCCATTTTGCATATGGCGACACAGAAGAGAAGCAAGCGTCGCCACTTATCGTTGCCACTTGGGAAGTGGCGACACAGGAATGTTGCCACAAGTGTCGCCATGGCGATAGAAGGATTTTTCAAAGCATCAGAGTCATCGCCACTTGTGTCGCCACTTGCAATGTGGCGAAAAAGATGAAGAAAGTGGCGACATATGAATCTCAGGAAGCATAACCGTCTGTCGCCACTTATGTTGCCATGACAAGTGGCGATACTGTAAGGATTCCCGTTGTTTTTAATTGGCTTATTTCGTGATCAAACCATATGTGGGGGTTCTTTGTTAGGGTAGCCTAAGTATCGGTCTTAAAGTTCGAAGCCCTTTGAAGACCTCGTGTTGATATGCACCGAAGGTAAATTTCTATGTGCTTACTTTTCTTTGAAGAGATTAGTTGCACACACACACTAAACATTCATTGCATATGTGTGCATTCTCTTCGTTTGTCACAATTCACACTTGCACTTATTTATTATATTTTGTTGTGTGTAATTATGTCTTGTTGTTGTGTAATTCGTTTCCCGATAACTTTCGGAAACGTCCGCGCATGCACGAGAATGTGCTTGGTTTAGCGCGAGGACCGCCTATGGAGAATGCCCTTGGCTTCTCCTTGGTTTTCACCTATCTAGGTGATCGGCGGTTATGATCGGCGGCCTGGCCGCAGACTGAAACCGCCGTTTCAGTCCAGATTGGTCTGAAGCATTTCTGCGGTTAATATCGGCGGTCACGACCGCCGTTCGAAACCGCCGTTCATACCTGGTTGATTTTGATCTCTCTGTTCTGTTTCGGCGGTTGGAATCGGCGGTCACGAAACCGCCGAATGAACCGCCGTTTATGCTCTGTTCTTCACGAGCTCAATTCGGCGGTCATTAACGGCGGCCTGGCCGCCGATTGAAACCGCCGATCGGCGCGTTTCTTTGAAACTTACTTAAACGACCTCACTTTGATTTGGCCCCCTATATATATGCCACTTTGACTTTAGGTCAATTAAGAGAGTTCATATTCAGAATTCATACTTAGGATATTTTTCAAAGAGAAGAAATATTCCAAGAACTCCATTCTTGATTCTCAAACACTTTTCATGATCATCAATCATCATCTAGCATCATCTTAGATCATCTAGATGTCATCTAGCATGGAATCTTCATCATACTTTGCTTGGTAAGATTTTCACTAATATCTTACATGTTTTGTGTTTCTCTTATCTAGCAATCTCAATTAATTACTTGTTTGTTATTTTGTATGCTTTAGATACAATATTGAGATGAGTATGATGTATGTTTGAGATTTTATATTGTGCTAGCATATTAGGTTTTGTGCTTAATATTGATTAGCTAAACTAATTGACATGTCATTTAGTTTTGATATCTAGGATTATTCTTAATTGCATATTAATCATCTTAGATAAGCATATAGGGTTTCCCTTGCTCTATGTTGCATTTTGGATATTCACATATATTCACTTAGGGTTGTATTCTCTTCAAAGAGAAAGTAAGTCTTGTGTGTAGCATCCGGGATTAGGTTGCTTAGAACGCAAGCAAATTGGACTAGGTTCACTCATACCGGGATTAGGTAGGTGTGTGATTACTTTCGGGATTAGGTTGTAATCGTTTGCACATTTAGTGGATTCGAGGTTCGAGTGTGGCTTACTTACATAGCCCGTGGTTTTTCCCGTGAGGGTTTCCACGTAAAAACCAAGTGTTGTTTTAATTTCCGCACCATATTACAATTGCTTGGTTATATTATCTTGAGGGCATTTTCGTAATTTTGACTAACACGAAAAATTGGGTAAAAAGCGTAAAATCTATTCACCCCCCCTCTAGATAGATTTATACACACCGTGCTATAATTTGTTTCAGATACCTAGCCACATCAGATTTTCCAGCGGTTATCAGTACATGTCCATGGCCACTATATATATCCTTCTTCTTCCAAACTTGAGAGACACACCATACTTAGAGAGCACAAAATTTCTACAAATCTAACCCTAGTTTCTCTTCCATTACTGATCACTTTTCAACCTCCTCCATCCTCTAATCTTGAACTATCTCTACCATCCAAAACCTCAACATAATGTCTTGATTCCTTCACCCAATCATCCCTCTCTTTCCATTCTCTCCATTTTCATACCTTTGTCACTTACCATTAGACACCCATCCCTCTAGAAACTTCACCTTCTACCACTCTTTACATTAGGAGCATCAAGGGAAAGGAAGGAGCAAGCTCTAAAGAAGGAGGCCTAAGTGTGATTTCCTTAACTATTACTTCCTATTCTTTTGATTGTAACTATGTGTAGCTAAACCCCTAATTTAGGGGATAGATTTGAGTAGTTTGTGGATATGGGTATTTGCTAAACTATTTGTAATTGAATCTCTATTTGTTTCCTTTTTACTTTATGTTTAGATTCTATGCTTATTGTGATTTGCATTGTATATCACTAGTAGATCATAATATTGTGTGGGATAATTTGTTGTGAAACCAATCTTGGATTGACACCCTTGATTGGTTGAAGAACTTAGTGAATAGGATGGATTAGTGGTGGGTATATCAACCCCATTAATCCAACCCTTGATTTGTACCTAACTAATCTCACATTGACACCCTTTCCTTAATCGGTAGGGCATTGAGGTGAGAAGATGTTGAGTGTTCATAGTAATGACCTTAACACACTTTAGAAAACAAATGGCTAGCATTTATGAGATTGGTCATTATTGAGTTTTGAAAGCATTACCTAGATTCATGAGTAACTCAATCTATTCCCTAACTTCCATTAATTGTTTTTATCACTTATCTTATCAAGATTGTTGAGTTTTCTATTTTTCATATCATTTTTGTATGTTTATTTTAATTGTATTTTCATGGGTTGTAAAACCCAAACAACTATCCATTTTCAATGATTTATTTTATTGCTTTAGATTAGTCAATTGATCCAATACATCTTCCATCTCCCTATGGAATGAACTTTGCTTACCACTTGCTAAGAAATATTATCTTTAAGGTTTTTAAGTGGTTAAAATACAGTTTTCAAAAGAACATCAATATTGTATTTTGTTGAGTACCAAAACGACCTCATCATTGTTGTCCCGGATAGGCAATGAAACCGGGATTGAAAGGTTGGCCGGAATACCCTGTTCTGTTGCTGATGTTGTTCTGACCTCCCGTGTAACCCTTTCCGTCTTACCTCGATTGTTTGAGCCTTTCTGAGTAATTTGAGCAGTAATTTCAGACTCATCATCTTTTGTTTCACCACGTTTTTAAGCTAGTTCCTCATCCAATAGTTTGTCATTGAGATCCTCAAAAGTGATGGGAGTATCTCTAACTCAAATAGCAGCCTTTAGTTCTTTGAATTCATCAGCAAGACCATTCAAGGTGTGAGCAATACTTTTAGCATTGCTTAGTGGATGACCAATCAATGCTAAGTCATTCACTGTACTCTTGATTTTGGTAATATAGGTAGCAACGGTTGTTCCTTCTTTTTTGGTACTCATTAGTGTAGTAAGAAGGGAGAGCATACGAGTATTAGATCTATTCGCATAACTGGACTCTAGCTTGTTTCATGCTTCAGCCGAAGAAGAACAGTTATTGATCGTGGGGGAAATTGTATTGTGAACCGTGGCTTGAATGCCCAATAGAACCAGCCTATCCTACTGAAGCCATAATTGATAGTTGGGTTCGGTATTTGTTGGGTAAGCACGAGAGCCATCCACAAAATCGAGAAGACCATAGCCAAAAAAAAGGTTGGTCATCTGAGATTTCCAAGAAGAATAGTTTCCTCCTCCTTTTGCAAGTTTGAAGGGGATTTGAGAGGAAGCATTCAATGAAATCAAATGACCACAAAAAACATTCATAATACCTTGATTTGCTGGGTTGGAAGTCAGTGTAATCACAACAAGGTTTCTAGTGGTGACTGAAGGATTGATGTTCTGCTGGTTGAGAATAGGTGGAACTTGTGTGGAGGTTCCATCAGCTGCGGACGAACCGGTTTTTGAAGAGGGAGGTGAAGCCATGTGTTTCACGCTGAAAGGAATGAAGGATTTGAAGAGAAGGAAAAAGAGAAGAGAGGATCGACTATTCAAAGATAGTGATGCTTTGATACCATAAACACTTTGAGAGTTTGTGTAAAAATAGTGATAAAATATTATTTACAATTGTCAATACTTATACACAATTACAAAGAAGACTTTCCTATAATACAGGGATATGTTTCCTAGAGTGTAAGTACTAAGGAGGAAACAAATCACATGAAATTAAAGGAATGATACACAATAATTACAGGAGATTACAAATGAGAAAAGTAAACTAATTATCCTACAATTACATTCTATCATTTACAAATAATAGAATATGCTCAAACTATTGACAAGACTTGCTCACCGTACACTCCTACATCAATACTATTATCATTTTGATTTTTTTTTTTAATGGCAAATAACCCATATAATATTATTGAATCATATCATCGTAAACAAGTTGATAGATCAAACTAGGATAGTCATAAAACCATAGTTTGTCCTCAGAAAAAGAAAGAGTCAATTTTGTCAAAACATACCATCTCTAGGAATAAAAGCATAGTAAACACAACCCACATCATTACAAATCAAAAACTCAATAGCCAAAGGAAAATCAGAATTGATTTTTTGCACAAGTGATGAATCAGACTCTAAAAAGTGAATAGAGATGTCATCACAAGAGACACACAACGACACAAGAGATACACAACTAAGCTTCCCTAACATCATGTTCTACTCATTCTAACTATTATATATATATATATACATACACACACTGTAGTCACAATCCACATAATATAATTAAAAGCGACTTAGTAGAAATTGAAACATGCCTATGAGCCTAAATTTTTGATAAAAACATTTCGATAATTTGAATTGAATCACCCAAACTACATAAGAAATGAAGTCTTAAAAACCATCCAATAGCATTACAAACAATTTTTTCAATTTCAAAACATAATACTTATCAATAGCATAAGAAAATACAGCAAGCACTAAAACAAAAGCATAATTCAAGACTATTTGTTTTCAGCACATTTTACCATTGTATTTGCAACTGTTGGGTCAGTAGGCTTGTCTTTTTTCTAGTATAAGTTGTCTTGAACATTGTTATCTTGTCTAGCTCCTTTCCTTAAGGGTCACTTTTTGTCTATAAATAAAAATATATGTATGTATTAATAAATGTTTAATATTACTAAAATATACAACATATAAGGATTTACCAGTTTATCTCGAAGTCTAGCAAAATTTTTTGTTCAACTAGTGTGATGCATTGTCATTTTGTCATAATTTGTTTTATTGGTCTCTGAACGATTTTGTAATACATTAATAAATTAAAAAAAAAAAAATTGTTGCTTTTAGAAAACAATATTAATATGAGAATAAATTTATTGACAACTTAATCATATTAAATTCTTACTTTTCCCTTCTCACTATTTTAAAACTTTACCTACCAATTACATTGTTCCTTCCCCATATCATTTATAAGTTCGAAGGTTTCTCTTTATCATTTAATGATTTCTCATATTTCTTCTTCAGTATATGTTTTTTCTGACACCATAGGTGACATAGCTTTTTATTTATCCAATCTTCAGCAAGGTCCTAATTTATATTAAATTTAGCCTAACATATATATATGACAATAACTGAAGTCATAAATCAATTATATAACTACAGTCGGACATAAATTGTAGAAAATGAAATTAATTAAATATGTATAAACCCAAAAAAATTAAAAAAAGAAGAAGAATTAGTAATACCATATCATGTCATACATATGAATTTTGGTCACTTTGGGCATATATCTCAAATCTTCCAAAGTAAGAGGTGCTATGGTAGAGTCACTAACAATAAAACCAATGTATTGTTCTAATATGTGACTAGGCTCTCCAATAGGTTGACGCAACACATTGAGTTCAACTTGGATAGGTTCTTTTTGTAAATGTAACAATTGTAGACGTGTTCGGCCACAAGTCTTCTTATGAGCAAAACCTATAATCAAAATACAATTACATATTGAATTTAAAAACATTATTCAAATTAATAATTTGGAAAAATAAATAATATAGCATAAATAAATATAAATTTATGTGAGATATTTATGACCTGCATCGTCTTGAGTTTCATCAATATGTAGGTCAGAGGGTTCCTCGGTCTCTGAATCATCACTCATAATTTCCAAATTATTTTTAGCACTTTCAGGATTGTTGATAGTACTCAATTCACTATTGCTCATGTTTTCTAGGAATCTAGAATCTCTCTTTCCAACCACTTGCAACATATTGCTGTTAATCTTTAAACTACTACCCCTTTCAATTTGTTGCATGTTCTTCCTACTTCCGAGAGTCTTGGTAGCACCTTTTTCAGCAAATTGCATGTTGGTTATATTTTTAGGACAGTTAGCCCTCGATCCAACAACTTTTTGGATATTGCTTCTATTGTTTGAAACATGAACATCACCTCTTCCAGACATTTGTTGAATATCATCTACTTGAACCCTTTTACATTTCATCTTATTAAGTGTCTACATTTCCTGTTGATGTTAGAGAAAATTCAAAATTATATATGTAAAAATATAAAGCAAAAAGATCTATAAAAATGAAAACAAGTTCACTTTTGTTGATACTATATGTAATGCAAGATATCTTAAAAACTACTGCAAATACATCCACAAATAGAGTTAAATGAATTCAATTTTATTTTTCAATATAAATTTTTAATTTTATTTTTCAATTACAAAATTTTTAGCTAAACTTGTGGTTTTGGTAAAACTAAAATAATTCAATTCCAAAAAATAAAAAATAAAAAACTAACAAATTAAATTCACAACACAACAACCCCTGTCATTACATTCTCATATATAATAATTAAGTCATCCATATGCAATTTATGGTGATATGAAAAAAATGTGATACATTATCCAATAAACATCAAAATTTAATTGTCATATTCATCCCCATATCATCATCACTATCATTATTTTCTGCTCCCACATCTATGATGTTCACATGCGAGTTAAGCATTATCCTAGACACATTGTCTGTAACATCATTTTCGTTGTCCATAAATTGTTGCAAATTTGTTGTATTGTCTAATTCATTTTTCATTAACAAATCTCCGATATTTGCAACCATCCATATCATATAAATCGATCTCTCGGCTTTGTAAAGACAACAACATGCCAATCTGTTTCCATAGGATCTTCAACATAGAAAACTTGGATCGCTTAGGATGCAAATATGAAAGGTTCTTCAGTTTTTAACAAGCAGCTAGGATTCACAAGTGCGAAACCTAATTCGTCTTTCTTTGTTATCGGTTGGAGTTTATATCAATCCAATAACACTTGAAAAGAGCAACCTTCCTCCAATGACATCTATTACATTTCCAAAGTTGAAACATGTCCTACACTACGATTTTTGTCTTTAGAATTTGCAAAACTAGAAGTTTTTGTAGTAACAACCATACCACCATTTTGGGTTTTTCTCCTAATATCGATATCTTTTATGCGAAATCTAAACCCATTTATAAGATATTTCTTAAATCTCGATGCCATTTTGTTTGGTCCTTGTGCCAACCATTTTAAGATCTTTATTTACATGAACATCACCATGGTGGTACATCTGTAGAACCCGATTAAAATGTATATAAGTTAATAACTAAAAAATTTAGAAAAACTAAAATATAAAACAACGTTTTATTGTTCTAGTTACCTCAGTTTGAAACTATTTGGGAAATATCCTCAGTTTGAAACCATTTGGGAAATATCTCATTATGGATGCGAGTGATATCTATTGGTCTTGCTCGATGATTAGTACTTCTAACTATTTGAATATGTCACATGTAGTGTCATGGGAGTGATTGATTAAGAAAAATACATTTATATTTACATAAAATGTTAATTAGAATGAATTCAGTTGACTTACTTGATAAAATTGTCAACTCCAACACAATTAAAAAGTGTTGGAAATATAAACTAGACTTTAATATGTTTATTAAAGTATGCTTTGGGAAGGTTGGTAGTGTCATTGAAAAATGAGGAGTCTTAAGAGTTAATGTTATCCTTATCTTTGGTGTTTTTAAGGTGTAGTTACTACAGTACTTTATCTTTTGTATTCTTGAGGTCTAATTACTGCAGTATTCCAGAAGTCTCTTTTGAGTAGTATATATATGTATGTGTGTCTTGTACTCGGTAGTAGAGAAGTGTGACAAAACTGAGTGAACCTTTTTATAATAAAGAGTTGTGTTTTGTTATCAGTGTCTTCCCCCAAACTTTGTGTTCCTTTGCCCACCACAGATTACAATACTTGTGAGTTTATTTGAGAGAACAATTTTCTTCTCTTCAATTTCTGTCCTAAATAATTGTGTGAGTTTACTTGAGTTTGTTTGTGTGGCTCACTAATCGCTTCTAAGAAAGTGGTATCAGAGCTCGGTTTCAATATGGCGTCCAACAACAATATGTTGCAACCTCAACTTCCTCGTTTTGACAGAAAAAATTATAGTCGATGGAGTCAAAAAATGAAAGTTTTATATGGTTCTCAAGATTTATGGGAAGTTATTGAGAATGCATTTGTTGAGCTAGAAAATCAAACTGGGCTTACTCAACAACAAGCTAATGAGTTGAAGGAAAACCGCAAGAAAGACAAGAAATCGTTATTCTTTATTTATCAAGCAGTTGATGAAGTAATTTTTGAAAGGATCTCCACAGCAACTTTGGCAAAGGCGGCATGGGACACCCTGCAGTCAACTTATCAAGGTGAAGATAAAGTTAAAATGGTAAAACTGCAAGCTCTTAGATCTGAATTCGATACACTCAAAATGAAAGATTCCGAGTTAGTGGAGGAATTTTTCAATCGTGTTCTCTTGATTGTTAATCAATTGAAAGTAAATGGAGAACAAATTTCAGATCAGAGAATTGTTCAGAAAATTCTCAGAAGCATGACTAGAAAATTTGAGCATGTTGTTGTCGATATTGAAGAGTCAAGAGACTTGTCCACTTTATCAGTAAATAACTTGATGGGATCTCTACAATCTCATGAGCTTAGATTGAAGCAGTTTGATACTACTCCTTTAGAACAAGTTTTTCAGTCCTAGACTTCTTTTAATCAAAGCTCTAGAGGGAGAAGAGGTGGACGTGGTAGTGGTAGAAATTCTGAGTCGCAGAACAACAACAATGATAGCAAGGAAGAATCAAGTTCTTCTTTAAGCCAAGGAAGAGGAAGATGAAGAGACAGAGGTAGAGGCAGAGGTAGAAGCCAAGGTAGAGGTCGTGGTAATTTCTCTCATATTCAATGCTACAATTGCAATCGCTTTGGTCATACTCAAGCATATTGTAGGTTGAAGAAAAATGATGGTGATAGAAACAACTCAAAATTCATGCACGAGGAACAAAATAATGATGACAGTACTCTCTTCCTAGCTTGCAAGGCACATGAATTTATCGCTCAAAATGTCTGGTATCTTGATAGTGGTTGCAGTAACCATATGACTGGCAATAAAGACATTTTTGTAATTTTGGATGATTCTCTTCAAAGTGAAGTCAAGATTGGTGATGACAAGCGACTTCAGGTGAAAGGAAATGGTGATATTCTTGTTCAGACAAAGAAAGGTGTCAAACGGATCAGCAATGTGTTCTATGTTCCAGGCTTTAAACATAATCTACTAAGTGTTGGGCAACTTCTACAGAAAGGATATAATTTTATTTTTAAATATGATGTGTGCGAGATCAGAGGCGAATATGGTAGTCTTATTGCAAAGATAAAGATGACTCAAAACAAAATGTTCCCTTTAAATTTTTCATATGGCCAAAGTTCTTGTTTCAACACTATGGTGAAAGATCCTTCATGGCTTTGGCATTTACGATATGGACATTTGAGTTTTAACTCATTGTCTCATATGTGTCAAAATCATATGGTGAGAGGAATGTCAAACATTAGTCAGAAAAATCATCAAACTTGTGAAGCATGCATTCTCGGGAAGCACCACTGTAATCAATTTCCAGTTGGCAAAGCATGGAGAGCCTCAAACCCACTTGAATTAGTTCACACTGATCTATGTGACCTATGCGCACAACATCAAATAGAGGTAATCGTTATTTTCTCACTTTCATTGACGATTACAGCAGAAAAACATGGATTTATTTGCTTAAAGAAAAAGGTGGAGTTTTTGAATGCTTTAAAACTTTTAAAGCCCTTGTTGAAAATCAGAGTGGTTATAGAATAAAAACTTTACGTTCCGATCGTGGTGGAGAGTATGTGGCTTTGGAAAGTTTTTTGCAGGAGAATGGAATTCGGCATCAACAAACTGTTCGCTACACTCCTTAGCAAAATGGAGTGGATGAGAGAAAAAATAGAACCATCATGGAGCTAGCAAGAAGTATGTTGAAAGCCAAAGGGATACCTAATGAATTTTGGGGTGATGCTGTAACATATGCTGTCTATCTGCTGAACAGTGCAAAAACTAAAAGTATTCAAGGTATGACTCCTCAAGAAGCATGGAGTGGATTCAAACCATGTGTCAGCCATTTGAGAGTGTTTGGCAGTATAGCTTATTCACATGTTCCATATGAGAAGAGAGGTAAGTTAGATGATAAATCAGAAAAATATATTTTGGTGGGATATAGTGAAAAATCAAAAGCTTACCGTCTGTACAATCCGATCTCAAAGAAGATAATCATAAGTAGAGATGTTCATTTTAATGAGGAAGAATCTTGGAAGTGGAATAATGCTGATCAAAAGCAGAAGTCAATTTCTGTTGATATTGAAGACAACAAAGATGAACAAATGGCTGAACCAAATGAAGCTAAACCATCATCCTCATCTTCTAGTTCATCAGCAAGTGATGAAGATTCACATTTGCCAACGCCAAGGAGATCAACTCGACCACATCAACCATAAAAAAGGTACCCCTCAAATGACTATGTCATGGTTATTACTGATGGTATAGATTTTGCATTATTTGTAGATGCAAATCCAATAAGTTTTGAAGAAGCGGCCAAGGAGGAAAAATGGAGGTCTGCCATGAATCAAGAGATAGATGCAATTGAGAGAAACAAGACTTGGGAGTTGACAAAACTTCCGAAAGGAAAGAGTGTCTTCGGTGTAAAGTGGGTTTACAAAACAAAATTGCATTCAAATGGTGAAGTAGACAAAAACAAAGTAAGACTTGTTGTGAAAGGCTACAAGTAGAAATTCGATGTTGATTATGAAGAAATTTTTGCTCTTGTAACTCGTTTGGAAATAGTTCATCTACTCTTATCATTGGCAGCTCAAAAAGGTTGGAAGGTGCATCAAATGGACGTGAAATCAACGTTCTTGAATGGCTTCCTAGAAGAAGAGGTTTATGTTGAACAACCTACTGGCTATGTGAAGAACGGAGAAGAACACAATGTGTACCGCCTGAGGAAGGCGTTGTATGGACTGAAACAACCTCCAAGAGCTTGGTACAGTCGAATTGATAGTTTCTTCCTGAAGAATGGATTCAAGAGATGTCCATATGAGCATACACTCTACACTAAAGAAGCTGAAAATGGTAATTTTCTTATTGCTTGATTGTATGTTAACGATCTTATCTTTACAGACAATAGTGTGATCATGGGAAATGATTTTAAAAGGTCCATAATGAATGAATTTGAGATGACTGACATGGGACTTCTTCATTACTTTCTTGGAATTGAAGTTAAACAAACAAATGAAGGAATTGTTATTTCTCAACAAAAGCATGCAAAAGATTTGTTGAAGAAATTCAAAATGAACAAAGCTGTCCCTTGCAGCACTCCTATGGAGGCAAATTTGAAGTTAAGAATAGATGATGAGAGTGAAGAAGTAGATTTTACTCTTTATCGAAGTTTGGTTGGAAGTTTGATGTGACAGCAACAAGACTAGATTTGATGTTGTCAGCATGTTGAGCAGATTTATGACTTCACCAAAGAAAAACCATTGGGAAGCTGGGAAGAGAATTCTTCATTATGTTGTTGGTACTATTGATCATGGTATTTATTACAAGAAATCTCAAGAATCAATTTTGATTGGTTACAGTGACAGCGACTGGGGAGGAGATGCAGACAGTCACAAAAGCACATCAGGCTATGTTTTTAATTTTGGTTCAGGTGCAGTTTCATGGTCTTCAAAGAAACAAGCTGTTATTGCTCTCTCTACTATAGAAGCAGAGTATATTGCTCTGTGTGCAGCTGGTTGTCAAACTCTTTGGTTAAGATGGATGTTAAAAGAATTGAAGTACTCTCAAGAGGAAGGGACAGTGCTGTATTGTGACAATAATTCAGCAATTGCACTTAGCAAAAATCCAGTTTTTCATGGAAGAAGCAAGCACATTAGAATCAAGTATCACTACATTTGAGATTTGGTCAAAGATGGAGAAGTAGTGATCAAGCATTGCAAGACACAACATCAAGTTGTAGACATTTTCACCAAAGCATTGAAGTTTGAAAGTTTTGTCAAATTGAAGGAGAAGCTTGGAGTTGCTCAAGTCTAGTTTAAGGGAGGATGTTGGAAATATAAACTAGACTTTAATATGTTTATTAAAGTATGCTTTGGGAAGGTTGGTAGTGTCATTGAAAAATGAAGAGTCTTAAGAGTTAATGTTATCCTTATCTTTTGTATTTTTAAGGTGTAGTTACTGTAGTACTTTATCTTTTGTATTCTTGAGGTCTAATTACTGTAGTATTCCAGAAGTCTCTTTTGAGTAGTATATATATATGTGTGTCTTGTACTCGGTAGTAGAGAAGTGTGACAAAACTGAGTGAACCTTTTTATAATAAAGAGTTGTGTTTTGTTATCAGTGTCTTCACCTAAACTTTGTGTTCCTTTGCCCACCATAGATTACAATACTTGTGAGTTTATTTGAGAGAACAATTTTCTTCTCTTCAATTTTTGACCTAAATAATTGTGTGAGTTTACTTGAGTTTGTTTGTGTGGCTCACTAATCGTTTCCAACAAAAAGTACGTATCTGAGGTATTGTGTTTGCTGTTCAGTCTGGTCTGATCCCCTTTGTGCTGGAAACAGATGCCCTTGGTGTGGTCAGTTTAGTTGGTGCGGGAAAACCAAATTTAGCTGACATTGGTCTGATTATTAAGGAAATTATTAGCAGGCTTCGTTATGTCCCTGATTGTTCCGTGGTTCATATGTGTAGACAAGAAAACGTTGTCGCTGATTTTTTATCGAAATTAACTTTATCTAGTTTAAAGGATTGCTTTGGATGGAAGAATACCCTCCGAGTATGGAGAGATTCTTACTGGAAGATTTTCCAGGTTGTTGTTGAGCCTGCTTGTTTTCTTAATAAAGATGTTCCCTTTAAAAAAAAAAAATTAGTTTGTTGTTTTTATTGATATGTTAAATTTAGTATAAAAGTGTTTGTAAAATAAATCGATACCTTTCGATTGGATACATCCATAGATATTGAACTGGTCTAGCAACCTTTGCCTCATCGGTTAGATGAATCGGTAAATGCACCATAATATTAAAGAAAGATGGTGGAAAAATTCTTTCAAGATGGCAAAGTGTTAATGCAATCCATGCTTTAAGTTTACCATATTCTTTAGTAGATCCTACTTTAGTACACAATTCTTTGAAGAGTTTGCTTAATTCAACTAATATAGAGCTCACCTTTTTTGGTAAGATTTGTTTTATTGCCAATGGAAAAAGTTGTTGCATTAATATATGATAGTCATGATTCTTTAAACCATAAATATTATGGTTTTTAACCTATACACATCTTGAGATATTCGATGAATAACCATCTAGAACTTTGACACGGGATAAGACCTTGCAAAAGTTTTGTTTCTCACTTCGAGTCATTGAAAAGCAAGCAGAGGGCAGATATGTTTTTCCTCTAACAACTCTGGGATGCAAGGCTAGTCTTATACCCTTATCTTTCATATCAAGGCGTGCTTTTAAGTTGTCTTTTGTTTTGCCTTCAATATTTAACAGTGTTCCAACTATACTATTAGATATATTTTTCACAATATGCATAACATCCAAGTTATGACGTATGAAATTATGCTTCCAACATGATAGATCAAAGAAAATGCATCTTTTTTTTTCCTACAAAACTCCACCACCATCATCTTGCTTTCGTTTCCATAATGTGACATTAACTAAACTCATTTGCTGAGATATCGTAGTCCTATAAGGAGCAGATGGAGCATCAAAACCTAAGAAACGTTGATGTCCCATATAACAAAATTTATGCCAATGATATAATCTATGATGATGGGTATTCTTATTGCAATATGGGCAAGCATAACGACCTTTAGTGCTCCATCCTGACAAATTGGCAGATGCCGGGAAATCACTAACAGTCCACAACAATGTTGCACTCATATTGAATTTTTGATTCGTCGATGCATCAAATTTCCTCAAACCATTATCCCATAACTCTTTTAACTCATCTATTAATGGTTGTAAATAGACATTGATATCATTTCCAAGAGCATTTGGTCCAGGAATAAGTAATGACATAATAAAATTCGGTTGCTTTATACACATCCAAGGTGGCAAGTTGTATATCATTAAGACAACCAACCACGTACTATGAGAAATACTCATTGTACCAAATGGATTAAAACCATTGCTCGCTAGGCCCAATCTAACATTGCGAGGATCTAAAGCAAATCAGGATAACGGTTATCAAATTTTTCTAAGTTTCAGGATCCGTAGGATACTTCATCAAACCATCTTCAACACGATCTCTATTGTGCCATTGCATAAAAGACGAAGTCTTGTTTGCCATGAAATATCTTTGAAGGCTCGGTATCAGTGGAAAGTGACGTAAAACCTTAGCTGGAACTTTATGATCTGAGAAAGATGACTGATTTGCGTCATCTTCTATCTCTTTCCATCGAGAAGTTCCACACATAGTACATTTTGTCTCTAGAGCTTTTTCTTTCCAATACAACAACATGCAATCATTAGGACATGCGTGATTTTTCTTGTACCCAAGTCCCAAATCACTAATAATTTTCTTGGTTTGGTAGAATGACTTTCGCAAAGTTTCACCTTCAGATAATGCTTCTTTGAAAAGCTCAAGTAATGCTTCTTTTAAAAGCTTAAGTAATACTATAATTGATTTATTACTCAATCCATAATGACATTTAATGTGAAATAGTTGAACAATCAAAGAGAGCTTAGAGAATTTCTTACAACCGGGATACAATTCTTATTCGGCGTCTTTTAATAGGTTGTAAAATGTCTCTGCATCATCATTCAGAATTTGCCTATTACCATTATTAACATTCTCTTCCCCGCCACCACTGTTGTCATGGTCACCACCACTAAGGTCAACACCATCAAACTCACCACCACCATCATCAAGAACACCAAATGCATTATGCAAAATTCCATGCTTATCATCTGTTTGAATTAATTGTTCATTATTCAATCTTTCTTGTGTTGAATCAAGTTCGCCATGGTATATCATATGTTACTAAAATATACAATGTCTAAACCATCACATATCATATGTTCCTTAACAGTATTTCTAACACGACGAAATGCATTATTACAGTTCTTACATGGACATTTTATTCTTCCATCAATACTAGTAGGAAATGCAAAATCTAAGAACCGTGTCACACCATCTTCAAAAGTTTTACTTACTCTAGACTCATAAATCCAACTCTTATGCATAGATCCTACAAAAAACAAAAAACAAAATTCACAAAAACTTAGAAAGCTTGTAAACATAGTAGGATGATTAGATTATCTTAATTATGTAAACATAACTAGAGAAACATATTTTGTTTGAATAATTCTACGATTCATTTGTAATTCCATATGTTTTCTTTTTGGCATTAGTTTCCAAAGAATTTTAAGATTAATACTTTTTTAATTTTATTTTCTATTAAAAAAATAATATTCCTTTTATACCATCAAAAGCTTTTGTGATGTTTTTATTAATGTTTTAGGTTTTCCATATATGTATTTGTTTTTATTTTTGTATCAGCTTTTGCTTCTTGATAATTCTGTGAGCTATTTGGTGGATCACTAGTTCATGTCTTTGTATCTAATTTATTTTAGATAAAATATTTATTTATTTATTTATTTATTTTATCAATTTATGATTATTTATATTGTGATCTATGTTGTTTCTTTATATCTAATTCATGCATTGTTGCAGATTCTTTATTTTATTTATTTATGATAAATTTGATGCTTTCTTATATTATTTTGTGTAATTTTGTTTAGGAGCTTCAAATTTAATGTTGATTCGTAAGCCTACTTCTGTTAGGCCTTCATCGTATGCCATTATATTGATATAATTCACTACTATGAATTTGTCTCAACTGTTTTGTTGTACAAATTGTAATGTTTATTTCTAAAATTGTTTCAAAGAGTCATGTTTTTATCTCTAGATTTTATGTTATAATCTATATATCCTAATTGATTCTTAACCTTTATATTTAGAAAGTTATTACTAAATTAGTACGTTAGTCAAAATAGTACATTATCATCACCTTAACAAAATTTACCTTTAGTGTGTTCCCATTTTTTGTCATTTGTTTTGGCAAATCCTAATTGAAGGTTGGCATAATTAAACAGTGTATATTTTTTTCAAGTATATATACGATGTTTCTCTTTACCCTGGCTCTAAAGGATTATGAAGGCCGATTCTACATTTTTACTTGTCTTTTACAATAACTTGTCCAATCTCTATTTTTTTGTTTTCTAAAGAAAACAAATTACTACTTAATTTTGATTCAGTCTGATACTAAAGAAAAGATTGAGCTGAAACCAGTTCATTATGCTATTTTGAGATGGTATATATTGGCTTTGACTAAGGTGCTAACTTCCTATAATTAAAACCAGTTTGTGAAGTTTATGTAGAAAATCTATGGAAATTAATGTTATACACTTATACCTTTTTGCCCTGTTTAATTCTTCAACATTAAATCCTCTATCTAGCTCAATCTTTTCTTCCTTTCCTTTGAGTTACTAGTGCTGCAGTGCAAGGTCTCTGATGCTTATTGTTAATGTGATTGTTAAATCATGCATCATTGTTTCTAAAAAGAAAAAAGTTAAATCATGCAGCAAGTGGTTCCTGCAAATGATTTGCCATGAAGGTTGAAACTTATTATTAATATTATTATTATTTTTTTCCTTTTGGTATTTTTGTGAACTTTTATATCTGATTTTGATTAAATCTCTGTTTTATTTATTTATTTATTTTTTTAACGGCACTATTATTAATCAAACTTCAAAGACAAAGGGATAGAGCAAGCAACAAAGAGGCAAAGGCATCCACACCAAACCCAGAACACCCACAAAGAAAAACAAAGCAAGACCTGGAAACAAAACCATCAGGCAAAATAGAGACCAAACTCTAGACACCAAAACAAAACAAACAACACAAGGGCTTATTGATGGCATATGAGGATAAATCAAGACTCACAATAAATTAGCAACATAGGATCATATATATATATATTCAACACTAATCCAATGCCAATGCAAGGGAAAAAAAATTACTAGAATAAACATGAAAAAAAAAAAATACAAGTTTTGTATTAAAGAAAGCATAGTAAAACATAACCTGTTGAAACCCAGAAAAAAAAAACTGATGGGTTCAATGCAAACCATTTTTCAAAGATCATAAGCATTCATCTTAATTAAAAAAATAATCAAATATGCATATTTTAAAACTGAGAAGAACAAAATAACTTCACAGTAACTTCAATAAAACAAAGCAAAACAAAAACTTAAAAAAGATGGGAGACTTACCACTTGAATGTCAGCTTGATTTTGAAAGAGTGCAAAGTTATATATAATTGAATTACGACTCAAGAAATTCTGCAAATCTAGATAGTACTGTATTAAAAGAAAAAAAAAAACTAAATAAGATTGGAGAAATTACAACAGGAATAAGAAATATTTATGATTTTAATGGTTAGGGATTTTGTTTAACAAAAAAAATCTAGGAAAAAAATTAGGGATTGTCATTAGTAAATGTGTTAGGTTTTTGAGTCCTGTTGGCATAATTCCATATCAAAACGATATTTCCTTTGTATTGATTAGTTGTCTAGGTTCATAGTTAATCAAACTTCAAAGAAGATTGGCAACTTATCAAGCAAAGTGAAGCCTTCAAGAGGAGCAAGCATTGTTGCATATCAAAGGTATATTTAGACCTCATTTCTCTTGCGAGGCGTTTAGGCACACACACACACACACACTTTGTATCCATATGTGTCCTTGCATAGTTGTGCTCAATTGGTATAACACATACACACACATGTTATTGTATGCATATGCATTCGATTTAAATTGACAACTTTTATAAAAATGCATGTTCTAGGACTATTTCTAGGAAGCACCATACTTGTGTGTTCTTGTGTTTATTTATTTGTGTTTTATTTATATTGGACTTGAATATGTTCTCATATTGTTCCTCATTGAGTTCTAAACATTTCGGTTACTCATTCATAAGTTTTCGAGTTCCGAGTTAGAAGTTACGAAACTTTCCGTGTGTATAACGTGCATGGTTTTCGTTCTTGTGTATCGAGTCGAATTCCAAGGTTTTGGTCAAACGGTTCATAATCTGAAAACATATTAAATTTCGGAGTTCGGAGGCCGGAGAACGGTCGAAGAATGCAAGAGGTGCGCGAGGGAGAGAAGAGTGGCAAAGTGCCACAAGCACCCATCTCCCATGGAGGCCATGCGCCCTTCACAAAAAGGGAAACCTTCTACCCTCGTAGAGGCCACGCACCCTCCACGGGGTGCTGATGTGGCATGCCACTACTCCCACTCGTGGTCCCCTTCTCTCCACATCATCCCCCTTCCATTTTTTTTCATAAATATCTCCTCTCCCTCTCTTTCCATTCCAAGAAGACAAAGTGCAGAAATTTTTCTAAACTTTTCTCTCAACTTCAAATCATTATATCTCTCTCATTGCTTATTGAAATTGAGTGATTCAAAAGGGAGAAGTTTCATCTTGATGTCCTCTATCATCTCCAAATAACTTTGAAGTCTTTTGTTTAAGTTTATTTGGTGTTCTATCATCAAATCCGTGACTACACGTTTTTCTACAAGGTATTTGATTATCTTTCGATTATAAACTTTTAAATGTTTAATTACCTTGAGTTTTCTTCTCATTATAGTGTATGTTACTTGAAAAAAAGTTGTTAAGAGATAAAGTTTCAATTATAAGATAGATTTGTCTAATTAGAGACTTGATTATGATCTAGGTTTTCTTAAATCTATGATTTCACATGTTTGAGAGTTGTATTGTGACTAGCTTATATTTTAGGGCTATTTGTGTGCTAATTGATTTTATTTTGATGATTTATAGTCTTTATATGTGTTAGGACTCTTTAGTCGAATATATTTAGGATTAGCACATTTAAGTTTATATTTAGAGCCTATTGAGATTTAATTGATTATTTTGTGAATATGTGCTCTAAATGATTGCTAGAGAATTTCATTGAACATATCTTTTGATTCTAGCATTTTTGGTTTTAGTTCTAAAGTCTTGAATATATGCTTAATGAACATGTTTTATTTCAAGCTTTAGTTGCATGGATAAAATCTAGGAGTTAAGTGTGTTTTGGTGATTTGCATGTTCAAGGCTTTTGTTCATGTATAAGAGCTAGACAACTTTGATTTATAATCTTTCATGACTATGTCTAGTTCTTTATTAAGTGTACTTAATCCATACATTTTATATGTGATTTGCATCATTTTGTGTGATGTCAATTGTTTGGATTATAAACTAGAAAAACATACTTTGTGTGCTCATTGATCATTTCTAGTTTCCATAGGATATCTTGATCATATATTATATGTTGCATGTGTTTGCATTTGCATACATTTAATCACGATAGGTTGCCTTGCAAAGGTATAAAGTCTCTTTCGGAACATGCGGTTCTAGCTAAGTAAGGGAGTCTCAACTAGGATCATACGGATCCATAGGTTGAGCATAGAACTCAATTAGAGGCATGCGGCTTCTAAGTTGAGTGTCGGGCAAGTCTTTCAGTAGTAAAAGGCCCGTGGGTAGGATATGAGGGATATCCAGTAGGATGTAGACAATCATGCGGATTTGTCACTTTGAGGGTGTACTTTTATTCAACTAATGAAAGGTGGTGTTGCTCGGAGGTGGTTGGAAGGTTCAACCCATGGATGTTTCCTCCTTGGAGGTTTACCACGTAAAAATATCGTGTCAAATGTCTCTTTCCCTTACTCTCTTATATTTGTGTATGAGAATCTTGTTTAGCACATAATTTCTCAATAATTGTGTAAACAATTTATTGTAAGGAAAAAGACGAACATCCATATGATCAAGATGCAAATATCTTTTGATTTTGTTGATTGATTGATTTATTTGTATGTAAATATTGATACACTTGTTTTTGGAAATGTTGAAGTTTAATATACATACAAGTGTGGTTTGTTCTATGTTTAAACATAGATATCTTCTCATGCAAGTTATAGGCTTTAAATGGTATGCTTAATTGAATATTCTCTTTATTAGTCTGTAAGTGCTTTATAGATAAATGTGTTGTGACACAAGCTATCTAGAGGAACAAACTTTGATTTGTTTCAAGGGATTAAAAAAAGGCTTAAAAACCTATTCACCACCCCCCTGCTTCTCTAGGTTAGCTTTTAGCAATTTAACCGTGTTTGTATATTTCAAAATGGAAAGAAGAAAAGAAAATAGTTCTTTGGTGGAGACTTACCCAAACTGTATTAAAAAAAAAAAAAAGTAAAGAAGATTGGAGAAATTCGATGAGAGTAACTAGAAAAGTTGTGAGCAATCAGGAAAGATATGGGAAATAAAATAACAAAAAGGAAAATTTTAGTATTTTCATGGTTAGGGATTTTAATAAACAAAAACATTCTATGAAAAATTTTGGGATTCTCATTACTAAATGGAAAGAAGAAGAAGAAGAAGAAGAAGAAGAAAAACGTGCTTTGGTGGAGACTTACCCAATTAAATGTCTCAGCTTGATTTTGAAGGAGAGCTCAAGAATCTACCAAAACCGTATTAAAGAAAAAAAAAAAAAAAAACCTAAATCACATTGGAGAAATTAGATGAAAGTAATTAGGAAAGTTGTGGGCAATCAGGAAAGCTATGGGAAATTAGATAAGGAATAGGAAAATTTTAGGGTTTTCATGGTCAATTATTTTGATAAACAAAAATATTAAGTAATTTTTTGGGGGGATTTTCATTGTTAAGTGGAAAGAAGGGGAAAAAAAAAGCGGGCTTGGTGGGAAATTTAATGGGAATTTTAGATTTTAGTGGCAACTTGTTTTTTTCTTTTTGAAAATTGATTTTAGTGGTAATTTGTATAGTCACTTTATATTGAGTAAGTATATTCTGATATAATTTATGACACATAAAAAACAAAAACTATCTCAACCTAACCAAAATTTGAGTTAACACTTTTGGAACAAATTTTTTATCCAAATTAAATGACAAATATTAAAATCTTTCACAGTATATTACCATTAGTGGTGGACTTAAAATATGTTAGAAACAAAAATGTCACTATATGTCACTTTTTTGTAGTATTGAGATCATTGCGAGTTCAAAGTGCGACTTCATTTCGCATAATAAGATTTTGCAGAAGTTACTGGAGATAATTGTGAAAACAAAAATGCAACTTCTTTTCGCACATCCAAAGTCGCAAAAGTTACTAGAGGTCATTATGATTTACGAGTTGTAAAGTGCGACTTTATCTCGCATTTTATGAACTCACACAAATCCCTTTGAGGGATTTGCGAGATGTAATGCACACCACATTGAAGAAAAGAGAAATGGAATTCTCAAGTGGTCAAGAACACACACTAACTAATATGCATGAAGTGCAAGTGAAAAAGTTATGATATTCACACTAACAATGAAATATAAATGAATGAGATTTGTGTGTGAAAGTAATTAAATACTCGAGGTGTGTTTATCAATATAAAGCTAGAGGGGGGGGGGGGGGGGGGGGGGGGGGGGTGAATAGATTTTAACAAATATTACCCAATTTTCGCATGCAAGTCAATTTTACGAAAATGCCCCTACTAGTCAAAAATACATACAAGTGTAATATAGTGCGGAATTTAAATAACACTTGATGTATACGTGGAAAACCCAACCACTGGGAAAAAAGCACGGGCTGTATAGTGCGCCACACTCGGAACTCGAAATCACTAATTGAAATGAAGTTTACAACCTATGTAGACCTCGTCTAACACTCCGGTCTGTAACCCCTCACTTCTACCCAGCGGGCCTTTATTAGCAACCCTATTCCAATTTGCTCGATCCTCGAAGTCACTACTTGTAATGATGTTTACAGCCAATCCCGGTCTGTAACCCACCACTACTACCCAGCGGGCCTGTAATAGCAACCCTAGACCAAGACTTCAATCTCTCAAAAGAGATGCACAACCCTATGTGAATATGTATGAATATTCAATTAATGCAATAAGAGCTAGGGTACTCTAAATGCTTATCTAGGATGATGATATATTCAATTTAAATCAACCCTAGATATCAATAGCTAAATGACATGTCAAATAGCATAGATAATCATAGATTATAAAAACCTAGATATCTATCAAAAACAACACTCAATTAATTCATCACAAATAATCTATTTTCTTGTATTTAACATATGATCTAAAACATACAATTAATTTAAAAGAGATGGCTTGGTATTTAAAATACTACAATAAGATGAAATTAATCAAAATCTTACCAAGCAAGTTGTGATGATGCAAACCCATACATGGATGCACTCTATATAGACATAGGAGATGCAATATGAAATTTGATGCAAAAGGGGTTTGATTTGAGTGGTTAAAGTTGAGTTCTTGATTTGATTTTCTCACAAAATCTATCTTTGAAGATTAGGGTTCTTAAGAGTCAAAGAACATAATTCAGATAATGAGAAAGTGTGATATTTATAGACATCAAGAACAGGGCAAGTGAAAAGACAATTTTGCCCCTGAAACGCACCGTTCGGCGGTTTCAATCGGCGGCCAGGCCGCCGATGACGACCGCCGAATTGAGCTCGTGAAGAACAGAGCATTAACGGCGGTTTCATTCGGCGGTTTCGCGACCGCCGATCCAACCGCCGAATCAAACCCGAGGGATTAAAATCGATCAGGTATGAACGGCGGTTTCGAACGGCGGTCGTGACCGCCGATCTTGACCGCATAATTGCTTCAGACCAATCTGGACTGAAACGGCGGTTTCATTCGGCGGCCAGGCCGCCGATCATAACCGCCGATCACCAACAATGGTGAAAACCAAGGAGAAGCCAAGGGCATTCTCCATAGGCGGTCTTCGCGCGAAACCAAGCACTAATTAGAGCAAGCGCGGACGTTTCCGAACAATGTCGGGAAACGAATTATAAGGCACATATACACACAACAAGATATATCAACCAAAGTGCTAGTGTGTAAAGTGACATGTGAAGAGATGCACATAAAAACAAGCAAGTATGCAATCATAGCAAGAATGCTAAGTGTGTGTGTGCTACTAAATCTCTTCAAAGAAAAACAAGCACAAGAGATTATACCTTTGGCGTGCTTGTATCTTGAGGTCATGGAAGGGCCTTTGATCTTCAACACTAAACACTTAGACTACCCTTACATTCAAAACCCCAACATGTGGTTTGACTACGAAATAAGCCAATCAACAAAACGGGAATCCTTACAGTGTGTGTGCACCTAATCTCTTCAAGAGAGGAAGTCAAGTGATATACATTTGAAGCTCTTGTTTTTGAAGCTTTGGGGATGCCGGGAAGAGTGTTATGAACACCTAATATACCTTACAACATCAATCCAATGTGGTTTGTCACAAAAATAAGTCAATCACTAAAATAACGGAACTTACATGCCACACAGGACAAATAGACATTGTGTGTTCAAATATGTTTATCCAATGCAATTATTGCTAATCAATGTCAATCTGATGTGGCCAAAAAAAAAAAAATTTAGACAATCTTAAGTTGACTGTTTATTTTCAGAGCCTCTACTAGACAACAATTTTATAGGCTGACTTGTTGGATGTGGCTCAAATTTTCAATGGTTACCAAGCATGATTCAACCAATGCGGAGACTTCCTAGAGACGTGGGAAATGTTTGGAAATATGAGATTATGTTTGAGAGAGACTTTGAAAACCTAGAAGAATTGAGAAATGAAGATTTGTGAAAACTGCTATAGGTAACGCAGTGGAATTGGACAGTGATTCCCACAGCAGTCCAACTCCAGAAGATAACGCTATCAAAAGCGTTGTGGTAGGGACAGTGATTTCCTAAAAACGTGGCGCATGGATCGTGGTTTTCGGAGCGGTTAATTCCGGTGACTTCAATACGGTATAAGGAGCGGGTGGTCAACCGCGACTCGAAATGTAGTCAAACATAAGCATGCGTGAAACGAAAAATCTTCAGCAGAAAAGGAAGTATTTTATTTCTGAAAGTTCTTGTGCTTGAAGGAAAATGATTTCTCTTTGTGTGGAACAAAAAAACTTGTGCGGAACAAAAAGACTTGTGCATAAAAGGAAATAGTATTTGTGTGAAACAAGAAAGTCTTGTACGTGTAGGAGATGGATTTCCTTGTAGGTTTAAACTCCCTATAACTAGTATAAATATACCATAATAACTAAGTTATTGTGTATGGAGCAAAATAGCAAATACTATAGAGATCTCAAGAGAGTAGGCATTGGGTGTAATTGGGTTTGGGGTGTTTTAGATAGATAATCATGAGTGTGTGGTTGTAATAATTTACTACATAGTGGAACTTTTTCTTGTCATCTTGACGGTCGTGGTTTTTCCCTGTTCTTGGGATTACACGTAAAAATCCTTGTGTTGTGTGTGTGATTGGATTTGTTTATTACTTCCATCTTAGTTTTTTTTTTCTTTTTCTTTCGTTGTTATTATTGTGTTTGTTTGTGGACTATTGATGCAGGAGATATTATTGGAGATTTTCTTGAAGACTTTTTCTTTTAAAAATAGTCTTGTAATTAATATCTATTATTATGTTTTTTTTATTGTATATTTAATTAGGTAGTTAAATATTTTAGGATTTGATTTTATTAAATCAAATCTTATTTCCTTATTAGATAGGTTTTTAATGTTTTAGGATTCTAGTAGTTTTAATTTCCATTGTTATCTCAATTATCTCTTTTATAGGGAAATTGATAATTTTATTGCTTTACTAGTTATTTTAGGTTTCTTTTGGGTTTTTATTTTCCTATTTAAAGACCATGTACCCTAACAAGGATTTTAGTTTTTGAAGATTAATAAAATTGTAGAGAGAGCATCTCTTTTATCCATTTTTGGTACCTTTGCGAGGGTCAACGAATTTGAAGCCTATTATTCTGGTATCTGTGCACGGATCAACAGATTAATAGTAGGGTTCGCTTCTGGTATTCGTGCGCGAATCAATGGATTCGAATTGGTTACCCTTTCTTTTATCGATTGTTGTTTTGCATTGAATTTTCTGCTACATCAGTTGGTATCAGAGCCATCGAGTCTACTGTTGTGCTAGGCTCATCGATCCACAAACCATAACAAACTACTTCTCCATTAGCTATTCCGACCTTCAGTATTTCTCCCAAAAAAAAAAAAAATCTCCTGAATCCTCCAAACAAAATTTCCACCTACCATTCATTGTTTTTCAATGACGATTATGTGTTGGACTTGGTTATCGTTGACTTCAATAAGCCGTCAATTTTCGATAAGGAATATGTGACAGAACTTGTTATCATCGATTTCGATAAGTCACCAGTTTTCGATGAAGATTTGTTCTAGAATGAGCAACATGAGAGGAACTCAATTTTTGAGGATTATTTCTACGATGTTGCTGTGTTTCATCATTCAACGGCATCTCCAACTTATTTGTTCCTCAAAACTATCAAAATTCGAGGACGAATTTTCTCCACACTAGAGTGAATGATGCAGGAGATATTATTGGAGATTTTCTTGAAGACTTTTTATTTTAAAAATAGTCTTGTAATTAATATCTATTATTATGTTTTTTTATTGTATATTTAATTAGGTAGTGGAATATTTTATGATTTGATTTTATTAAATCAAATCTTATTTCCTTATTAGATAGGTTTTTAATGTTTTAGGATTCTAGTAGTTTTAATTTCCATTGTTATCTCAATTATCTCTTTTATAGGGAAATTGATAATTTTATTGCTTTGCTAGTTATTTTAGGTTTCTTTTAGGTTTTTATTTTCCTATTTAAAGACGATTTACCCTTACAGGGATTTTAGTTTTTGAAGATTAATAAAATTGTAGAGAGAGCATATCGTTTTATCCATTTTCGGTACCTTTGCGAGGGTCAACGAATTTGAAGCCTATTATTCTGGTATATGTGTGTGGATCAACATATTAACAATAGGGTTCGCTTCCGGTATTCGTGCGCGAATCAACAGATTCGAATCGGTTACCTTTTCTTTTATCGATTGTTGTTTTGTGTTGAATTTTCCATTACATCAACTATCCGGCAACGCTTCCGCGTAGCTTAGCGATTGGTATTATTCCCAACAACTGGTATCAGAGCCCCTGTTGCCTAATAGTAGTCTTAACAAACTGTTATGTCTGGAAAGATGATAAGATTTGAGATTGAGAAGTTCAATGGGAAGATTAATTTTGGCTTGTGGTAAGTTCAAGTCAAGAATCTGTTAATCCAATATGGGTTACACAAGGTGCTAAATGGAAAGTCAACCTGTTGAAACCTTGAGGACTTTGGAGACTCTGGAAAAGAAGCGGCGGCTGGTACCAGTTCTAGAAAACCTGCGATGAGCGACGGTGATTGTGAGGAGTTGGATGAGAGGGCTGCTAGTGCGATACAATTGTGTCTGGCCAAGAACGTTCTTGTAAATATTCATAGAACATATTCTGCGAAAGAACTTTGGAAGAGGTTTGAAGAATTGTATTAAGCGAAAAATGTCTACAACCGGTTCTACCTGAAGGAGCAGTTTCACACACTATAGATGTCTGAAGGTACAAAGGTTTTCAATCATTTAGGAGTAATCAATTGGGATAATTTCCGAACTAGAGTCGATTGAAGTTAAAATGACAAAGGGTTCAGACTAATCCGGTATCTTCCATCGTCCTATACGCACATGAAACCTATTTTGATGCATGAGAGTTCAACAATAGGATGTGTTGCTGATAGCCGGTCCACAATTGCGCATTGACATTGGTTAGGAGGTGATGCAAGGTGTGTGGTGGATAAAGATGTCGATGACTGAACGAACTCCCTAGGAACCTAACGTGAGGAGTTGCACCACAATTTCAGTAGGTTATTTCGACATGTACTGGATGAAATATTTGGATAGATGTTCCTAAGTGGTTATACCTTGTGGTGGGTATATTGATTCTCGGTATTGAGAGTCGTGCTATAGACAAAGTTTTGAGAATTCTCATCATAAGGGAGTATTGTTGGATATGGCTCAAATTTCCAATGGTTACCAAGCACGATTCAACCAAGGCAGAGACTTCTTGGAGATGTGAGAAACGTTTGGAAGTATGAGATCGTGTTTGAGTGAGGCTTTGAAAACCTAGAAGAACCGAGAAACTAAGATTTGTGAAAACTGTTGTGGGTGACCTTGTGGAATTGGACAGCTGATCCCACAAAGGTCTAACTCCAAAAGATAACGCTGTAAAAAATGTTGTGGGAGGGACATCGGTTTCCAGAAAACGTGGCGCATGGATCGCGGTTTTCTGAGCGATTAATTCTGGTGGCTTCATTACATTATAAGGAGCAGGTGGCCAACCGCGACCCGAACCATAGTCAATCATAAGTATGCGTGAAACGGAAAATCTTCAGCAGAAAGGGAAGTACTTTATTTTTGGAAGTTCTTGTGCTTGAAGGAAAATGATTTCTCTTTGCGTGGAACAAGAAGACTTGTGCATAAAAGGAAATAGTATTTGTGTGAAACATGAAAGCCTTGTATATTTAGGAGATGGATTTCCTTGTAGGTTTAAACTCCATGTAACTAGTATAAATAAACCATAATAACTATATTATTGTGTGTGGAGCAAAATAGTAAATACTAGAGAGATCTCAAGAGAGTGGGTATTTGGTGTGAAAGTAATTAGAGGCGTGTTCTATATATAAAACTAGGGGGGTGGAGCAAAATAGTAAATACTAGAGAGATCTCAAGAGAGTGGGCATTTGGTGTGAAAGTAATTAGAGGCGTGTTCTATATATAAAACTAGGGGGGGTGGAGCAAAATAGTAAATACTAGAGAGATCTCAAGAGAGTGGGCATTTGGTGTGAAAGTAATTAGAGGCGTGTTCTATATATAAAACTAGAGGGGGGGTGAATAGATTTTAACAATTATTACCCAATTTTCGCATGCAAGTCAATTTTACGAAAATGCCCATACTAGTCAAAGATACATACAAGTGTAATAAGATGCGGAAATAATAAATGACACTTGATGTTTACGTGGAAACCCTCAACAGGGAAAAACCATGGGCTGGTAAGTGCGCCACACTCGAACCTCGAAATCCACTATATGAAAAGACAGTTACACCCTCAAGTGATTCTCGGACCCTCACCCTAGATAACCTCAGGCTATTGACACTACCACTCGCCACTCTTGGTTCAATCCCTAGTGATATCCCCTGATACACTACTCTTGGCGTGAGCACCCTCTAATCTACCACGCGGGCCTTTTATAGCGGCTCTAGTCCAATTTGCTTGATCCTCGAAGTCACTACTTGTAATGATGTTTACAGCCTAATCCCGGTCTGTAACCCACCACTACTATCCAGCGGGCCTGTAATAGCAACCCTAGACCAAGACTTCAATCTCTCAAAAGAGATGCACAACCCTATGTGAATATGTATGAATATTCAATTAATGCAATAAGAGCTAGGGTACTCTAAATGCTTACCTAGGATTATAAGATGACAATATAATCAATCCTAGATATCACATATAGCTATATGTCATGGCATATAACTTTAGCTAAGTAAAGGATAACCAATCCTAGATACAAAGCTATCATATAAAACCCACAAACATTCAAAGGATTAACTAGTTGATTAAAAAGCAATCTATCAACCTAGTTATCAATACATCACACAAGAATGTTCATGGCATAGCTTTTAGGCAATAATGACCTAATCAAATAAGCTATGAAAAATAATCTCAATCAACAAATGAGATCAATTAGCTAGATGGCATATGAACATTAAAGCCTAGCTATCAAATAATAACCCAATCAACACATAATCTCAATCTTATATGTAGAAATTAAACTAAACACATATAAGTAAAATATGAGATAAAATTGATAAGTAGAAACACTAATTATGTAAGATAAAAGTGTTCAACAAATCATACCATGTGTGTTGAAGAAGACCCATGCATTAGCATATGCTAGATGAACCTAGATGATGCCTAGATGATGATTTGTGCATATGGGAATGGGTTTAGAGAATTAAAGATGTGATCTTTAAGTTTTTTCTCTCAAGTCTCTCTAATTATCTCTCTAGGGTTCTTGGGATGCAAGACTTGTATTCTGAACCAAAGATAAGGATGTATTTATAGAGACCAAAAACAGGGCAGGTGAAAATACAATTTTGCCCTTGAAACGCACCGATCGGCGGTTTCGATCGGCGGTTTCAATCGGCGGCCAGGCCGCCGAATTGAACCGCCGAATGGCTCCCGAGCGGAACAGGGGGACTTCGGCGACTTCGTTCGGCGGTTTCTAAACCGCCGATCCCAACCGCCGTTTTGGACCCGAGAGATATATTTCAATCAGGTCTCATTCGGCGGTTTCGAACGGCGGCCAGGCCGCCGAACGTAACCGCCGTTTCACCAAAAATGGTGAAACCAAGGAGAAGCCAAAGGCATCTCCACCGGCGATCATCGCGCAAAACGAAGCACATCAACGTGCACGCGCGGACGTTTCCGAACATCCTTCGGGAAACGAATTACACCACACTAAAAGCTAACATACATGAAGTGCAAGTGTGGGTATTGAATGCATCCTAATGCCTATCATGTCATGGCATTTCATAAAACAAGATGCAATCAATTTAATGCAAGAAGAGACATTGAATAAACAATAAAGCACAATGCACACAAAATATAAACACAACATTCAAGAATAAGAGTTATGCATGTTGTGTGTGTGTGCAACTATATCTCTTCAAGCCAAAGTAAGCACAAGATATACCTTTGGTGCTTGTCCTCTTGAGGTCTTGGAAATGGTCTTTGATCTTCAACCTTAATGACCTAGACTACCCTTACAACCAAACCCCAACATGTGGTTTGACCACGAAATAAGTCAATCAACAAAAGGGAATCCTTACATGGTGTAATTGGGTTTAGGGTGTTTTAGAGAGAGAATCTTAAGTGTGTGGTTGTAATAATTTACTATGTAGTGGAACTTTCTCTTGCCGTCCTTATAGCCATGGTTTTTTTTTCCTCTTCTTGGGTTTCCACGTAAAAATCCTTGTATTGTGTGTGATAATGTGATTGGATTTGTTTATTTCTTCCATCTTTTTTTTTTTTTCGCTATTATTATTGTGTTTGTTTGTGGACTATCCAGCAACGGTTCTGCGTAGCATAGCGATTTGTATTATTGTTTAATATTTTAAACAGAATCATTGAAGACATATTTTTTATTTGGTTGTCTATCAAGTAGACTTTTATGCCACATAAAAAACAAGTCTCTTAATATTGTTGACATGTCAACAGTTATTGAAATGCAAAGTTATTGAAATGCAAAGGTATAAAATTTATTGCAAGTCTCTTAACATAAGTAGTTAGATTCTTCCATCGTTGTATTATTGATTTAACTCTGTAAAAAATAGATTTTTTATACTTTAATAGATTTATGAAATTGCGAGGGTATAAAATTTATCACGAACATATATGTGCCTATTGCCCTTGCTGTAAACTCAAGTTCAGATCAGTTTTTGATGTCCTTAATTATCCCTCGTTAAATTTGTTTAGTAAATCAACTCTCTAGAAGAATATATATACAAGAGTTATATGTATCAAAATTGTGGCAGTAGACCAAATATTTACTCAAGATGTTGTCGTACCAAGAAAAAAAAAAAAAAAACTCGACTTGAAGAAGCAAAAATATTCACTTTATTATGTGCATAAGTGGGCATTTGTCATGAACTGAATTATAAGGTCCATTATTTGTATTGGTTGGATTCCATTATCAGAACTCAATTTGTTAGTAATTAGTTTCTTTGGTCAGTCGTTTAAAAAGGTTATCTTGTGGATATATTAATTGACACATATATGTTATTATTTCTTTATCTGAAAAAAATAAAAAGACAACAATGAATTAAAATTGATTTTTGTTAATTAAAAAATATAAAAATATGTAAAATTTAACTAGACAATATGAATTACATTGTTTTCCATTTTTGAAAACTATTTTAATAAAACACTTCCTTTTTTTTTTTCTAGATTTATGTTCTTTCATTTTTTTGGTGTTTCTCTCTCTACTTTCTCTTTACAGTTTTCTCTATAGTATTTCAAACAACAAACCAAAAAATTGGAATTCCATTACAATAGAGTTCGACTGAGGTGAGATAGAAAAATTAGCACTCAAAATTGACTTCGATTTGAGAGAGAAACCCTATGAAGTGAGAGAGAAAATTAATTTTTTTAGAAAGAATGGTGAAGAAGTGAAGAAGAAGAAAGAGAAATGTAAAAGAAATATATAAAATAAAAAAATAAAAAAATAAAAACAATGAAAATTAAAGAATGAGACAAGAGGAGCATTTTTGTCATTCCCTTATTTTGATGCTATATAAACTTAAATTATTAAGTGAATGCTATTCACAAAACTTCAACCGGACTTCTTGCTATTTAAGATCATTTCCTCAAATATAAATCGGTAAATGAAAGTATGTTTATTTATAATTTAAAAATTGCTTTTCTATTAATTTTTTAAAAAATACCTTTTCTATTCGAGTAAAAAATATAAATGGTTTTTATTTATTGAAAAATATAACCATTATCTTTAAAATGTTGTCCTTTTGAAACTTCGATCTGATGTTTTCAGGAGTTAAAATGAGAAAAAATGATTTACGTGTTTTCACAATTTTTTAATTGAAATCATTACCAAATGCAATTCTTGTAATGTTTTCTCATCTCGAAAAACAGTAAAAACAAACATTTTGGAAACGTTACCGTACACCACCTAAACACTTTCTGAAAATTTTGACATAAAAACTTTGGGATAGGAATATAGGATCGGATCCAAATTAGAAATTCCGAAATATTGAATTAGAATAATTCAAATCCAATACTCTCAATACTCTATTCCAGGTTTTGTTCGTGATTGAAGAATAGCATGCGAATCAATCTAACAACATATTTTTTTATATACCAATATTTGTAGTGGCGGCCACTCAGGCCGAATACACGATCTTACACAAACCATATTAGACGGTAATGCAACAACTTTTAAGAAACCGGAAAATCACCGAGTTTTATCACACACTTACAAAACAGATTATATAGTACAAGTCCACACAAAATAGCTATATATAATTAAAGACTCAATAACTTCCCTGATCTCCTGGGTTGGTTTTCCCTTGTAGAATATGAGTTTGTTTCTTGTGATGGAAGAGAGAATTAGATAAATAGGTTGAGCGGACGATATCAACAAGGAGACGATATTGTTGCCAAAGAAACAGGAAGACAGGGATAGAGGCAAGTGCAGTTGCAAGAATAGCTAGCTCTTGCATTCCCTCATTGAACATGATGAACAAAGTCACACAAAACACCACCATCATTGTTGCTATAGATATGAAAAGTGTCGAGATTCCAAGAACCAATTTCGTCGGCAATGACCAAAGAAAATCTTCTTCTGCGTATCGAGAAGTGAGGATGGACAAGAAGGTCAGTATTGAGCAAGAGGAACATACCAACGATATGGGATCCGAAATAGAAAATATTATGAAGGACAATTTTTTTAGAAAGTTGGGAGAGCCTGTATCTTCTTTCACGCCGCCTGGAACAGTGAAAGCTGCTGCGAAAACCACCGTGGCAATAAGCGCTGCCACAATCATGCATGATTCCGCAGTTGTCTTCATCCATTCCTCCCCTTTTCCCATTAACTCTTTGTGCTGCTCACTGAATAAAGCTCTCGGTGTTTTCCTATCTTTATTTTCTCCTTCAGCATATAATGGTTGCACAACTTTCTTCACTTCCTGAAATATTAATTCAAAGTTGCCAATCAGTCATAATTAGTATGTCTTATAAGAGACATATGTTAAGCCAATCTTTTTTGTCCTGCAGAAAATCAATTCTAGATACAAACAATTCCACACCAACTTACTCTACACCTTATAAATATACACACAATTAATCAGAGGCCAAACCGGTGCTATCAATTTGGAGGCCAATTCGATAAAAAGCAATTAGGAAAAAATATTATCTCCAATGCCATTATGGAGATTTGAGAAAACACTCCTAGAAAATCCCGATCAACATTTATAATTATTTTCCACCAAAATAATTATAGCCCTTTAACTAAAAAATAAAATAGAAGAGAGAGTGATACAAATGTTTTATGGGCCATCATTTGTCATAAAGTGGATACATATATTTTTAATTTTTTTTAGATAATTGCATTAAAGATGAGAATACAGATAAATATTGTTGTGTCACTAATGAAAAACTTAAAAATGCATAATACCATTGGAAATGCTCTAAAACATTGCATTATATCTATAAGAAAAAGTGGTGTAAATATTCACCTTGAACCACAATAACTCTCGTTGCAACTGGAGAGCTGCTCCAGAAACAATATTGAGACGATTTGGTGGTGGCAACTTGGCAGCAAGATGCAAGATATTGTTTTCTTCTTCATCTTCTTTGACAACTATCAAATCCTTGATCGAACCTGTCTCGTACATGAGGTTGAAGATCCTTTCATGGCGATTGAGAACTGCAATGTGAAATATGCTATATCCATTCTCGTCAACTTTGAATATCAAATCAGGATATTTATCGATAAGTTTAGATAGAAGCTGAACGTTCCCATGTTCTGCTGCAACAAATATTAGCCTCCAAGGATATCCAATCAGGTCTGAAATATCTTTATCATCCAACATGATCACTTTTTCCCAAAGGATTTCGACTAGTTCAAGTGCTTTTGGGTGCATCCTTTTGTTATGGACCATGTTCGTGCCTGAAACTGCAACAAGTTTGGTCTACATGCATGAGAAACTCTTCAAAATTATTAGATTATACAAACAAGAGTTGAAACAATTATTAGATTAGAGGACTAACAGAGGTTGAAGAAACTCTTCAAAATTCCTTGCTGATCATTTGGATTGGCCAAGTCAGACAATGTCAGAGGCTTCCGAGCCAAAGCATGCAACGCCGTTTCTTCATTACCAGCACGTAAAGTTGCTAACTCTGGGTGATCTTTTAGCAACATCAGTGCAGCATCTGGAAACACAACAACAATCCCCCTATTACATCAATGCATGCTAATACTTGAGGGGTTTGAATGATTGATTCTTGTTACATCTAATTTCTTGTAAGAATAAAATCATTGCGTTTATAATTTGAATACTTTAACATTGAGAATTATTCCAACATATGAATATGATATGTCAAACGAGTATATATATATATATATTAATATAGTCCTTACCATACAAATAATTGTTTATGAGCGTGACAAGCAATTCAATGAGATCATCCTCTTTGACCAAGTAATCCTTGCCCTTTCTAGCTTTATAGTAAAGGTGTTGTACCATCGTTTCTTTGCCTAACAAAGCTGCCATCTGAATTGGTAACAAGTTTTTTTTACCTGGGGTTCTTGCTAGTTCTTCATTCTTTACCAACATCAAATCAACAAGTTCCATATTCCCAGCAGCAGCAACAAGACAAAAGGCTGTGTTTTCGTCATAATTTTTGGTTGCTAAATAATCTACATTCATGTGTATACTATTCACCAGCTCTTTCACAAAAAGAGTGCGATTTGCTGCTGCTGCAATGTGCAGAGCAGTGTCCCCTGCCTTTGAGATCCTTGCTTGAATGTCTTCAGGATACTTCTCAAAGATGCTTTTGGCTGTCCCCCAATCGCCTTTCACTGCAGCAGCATATAATTTCAAGTGTCTTTTTCTCTTTGAGGCCTCTGTCAATATTTGTCAAACCATTAATATTGTTTAATAAAAACATGAATAAATTTTAATTATATAAAATACATTCTTATATATATACTAATAATTAATTTTGAAACTCTAAATTCACTGGTTATAGATGATATCTTAATCACTGGTAGTGATTCTTCATTGGTTCATAATACCATTAATAAAACTCTAAAGTCTAAATTCAACATTTGCTATCAAAGTTCTAGGACCTGATAGTTACTTTACTGGATTTTGAAGCATTTAGAGATTTTGGTGGCCTCTATCTTACACAGACTAATTAAGTAAATAGTTGATCTTCTCCATAAAACAAAGCTGTTGCAGTTTAAGCCTTGCTCAACTCTTTTGAGCAATAGTACCAAGTTATTTCTTCACATTGGCTTTCCAATTTCTGATCCCTCATTATATAGAAATACCATATATTGGAGCCTTAAATTACTTGACTCATACACGGCCTGACATATTTTTTGTTGTCGACAAACTAAGTTAGTACCTTAGTGCTTATACAAATGTCCATTTGGATGTATTGTGAAAGGTACAACAGCTTATGGTCTACACTTCAAGCCTGCTTCCAATTTGCTTATTCAGTCTTATACATATGCATATTGAACCAGTTGATCATGCTTACTATGCAACGACTTCTCTAGACTTTCCTACATCAGTCAAAACCCTCTCTTTAGTTTTTCACTTTAGTTTTCAGACACAAACATTTCATTAAACACCTTGTACTTTTTGTCTAACCGTTTTCATTTTTACACTAGAATAAGAAACAGTACCCTAGAATAAGGACTAAAACTTAGGTGCAATGGGATGCACCATACATCCCCCACCCAGATGTTGCGTGACTATAACATGATCATATAACTCATACGCAATCAGATGCAACAGTACACATGTGCATATGTGCAACGGTATACAATATATATAGCCATATATGGTCCCTTTAGTGAACCGATGCACTCATTGTGATAATGTCTTTTTTGGTACGATTACATCAACTCACATGCGATCACATTAAAATTTAATATTGTAATTTAACGTGATCACATGCAACTCATATACAATAACATTATATATATATATATGATGACGTGCAACAGTATCACAATGTATCAGTGTCGTACATGCATTAGAATGTCCCTATAGGTATCTGTAATGGAGCTTGTGGTAGGAAAGTGTATTGCTAAAAAGAAAAAAGAAATTAAGATTAAAATAAAAGAAATTATAATAATACCATCACCATTTTGTGCTGCATTGGCATCATCTCTCATGGTTTCAGTCGTCTAGATTTCTCTATATCTACAAAGACAAACATTATATTGTTCTTTAGAGTAATTGAATTTCATCAAAATCTTTATGATTATTAATACAAGGATCTCGATCTTATAAACGAACCGCTATATAATAATAATAATAATAATAATAATAATAATGAGTGGTTCTCCCTTAAAGATCTTGATAAAATTCATCGATTTTAATAAATTTTTATTTGAATTTCTTTGTGGACGATAATTTTTCAAATTAATAAACCAAATTTGAAATTTTTTTCAAACACTAGTTGTAACCATTATTATTATTTTTTTCATTTTTCCCATTTTCAACCAATTTAATTTATGATGCTTCATATTCAATAAATTTGGGAAAGAAAATAGTTGTTGTTCTTGAAAAAATTTCAAAATTTTCTTACAAGTAGATTTTATTGAATTTATCATCCACAAAAATATTCAGATCAAAATTTATTAAAATCAATGGATTTGGATCCCTTATTTAATTAACTCAAAGTAAGGACATTGATGAAATTCATCGGTTTTAGTGAATTTTAATCGATTTTTTATGTGAACCCGTTCAATGAAATCTATTTGTAAGAAAATTTTGAAATTTTACAAGTACTACAGCTATTTTTTCCCGATTTTGTTGAATATGAAGCATCAGAAAAATGAGATGAAAAATAAGTAAAATGAAAAAAAAAAAAAAAATTTGTTTTGTTTAAAACTAATATTATTTTTTGCACTAAGAATGATTAATAGCTTCTTCAGCCTCGGAGGAGCCGATCTGCTCCTCCATTTGTTCTCGTGAGGAGGAGTAGACACTTTTGTTTTTTTTAATTGAAAAGCAAGAAAAACATATTTTCTGTGTTATCCAATTTTATCAATACAAAGTTTGGTTTTCCTTGTTTTCTTTGGTTTTCAAAACCAATTGTGAAAACACTCACTAAACAACATCCATTCCTTGTTTTCAAAACCAATGGAAACAAAAATGGGCCTGAAAATCATTTAGGCTGCGTTTGTTTCACGGGATTGGATTGGATAGAATTTAACTATTTTTAAGACATGGGATTGGATTGGATTGGATTGGATTGGACTGGACTAAATTAGTACTGTGATATGTTTGGTGCAGTATGGATTGGACTAAATAAATTTAATATTTTAAATATAAATAATATAATATAAAATAGATAAAGTATGGGTCCCATCCAAAAAGTAATAATATAAAATATATAATGGTGGGTCCCATCCAAAAAAGTAACAATATAAAAAAACATAATGGTGGGTCCCATATTAAAAAAATTGAAAAAATATATATAAAGGGCTGGGACTAAAATAGTCCCAACCTCTCAAACGGGACAAAATAATCCCATTGTAGCAGGATATGGGTGGTCCCCACCGGACTGTTTTCCCATCCTGTCTGCACACCAAACGTGGGAACCGGACTAAAATTTGTCCAATCCTTTCCAATCCTGTGTAACAAACACAGCCTTACTGTATAAGCCCTAATCATGTGTGGATTCTATATATTTGCACAAAATACAAAAGGATCATTTGTTTTTGTTTTATGACTGAACAGTCCTGAATTTTATTGAAGATCGAATAGAGACCGAAACCGAAACTAAATAACATGTTTTAGTTTTATTTTCTTATATCTAAATATAATTTCAACTTGTTTGTTTTTTAAAAGATAAAATTGTTTGAAAACAATTAATTGGACACTTATACCCTTGTTACTATTAATTGTTATATATTTAATTTTCATTTGATATGATACAAACAACTAAATAAAAATAATTTAATAAATCCTAAACCATTTTTATATAAATATTAAAGATATTATTTATGATTAAGATATGATAAATAAGGACTTTTACGAAATAAAAAAATTGAAGGTTCAAATCCATTGTTGAAAGCGACAAGGTGATTATATACATAATTTTTATCATTAATAATGTGCTAAAAGAAAGAAATATGTATAATATAAAATTATAGTAATATTAGACATATGTTATCTTTTGGAAGGATAATATTGGAATAAAATATTTTGAAGGCAATCTAGTTATTTGGAATTAGATGAAAAGTCGGAATTTTTTATCACATTTGATAATTTCTGCAGGTCATATTTGCTAGTTTAGAATTTTGAGGCCAACTAAGTTACTGAGTCAATTGATAAACGTTGGAATGTTGGATGGAATCCAGTTGTTCAAATAATAATAAAAAGTTGAGATGGTAGGTAAGCCTCTTTCCTTATATGCTATATCAATGAGATTATTTGGAACAGTAGTATATGAGAATTCATGGCATTCCAAAAATAAACAGAAAGGAAAACAACAAGATAAAAAGGAAAGAAAAAAATTGCTTGAGAAATTTAGTTAATTACCTGCTATTGCAGCTCCAATTAATAGAAGGATTTGAGTAGAGAGAGAAAGAAGACAATAATATCAACGAAGGCAGAAGACTGAAGAATCGTAAATGAAATGTTGAGCAACTCTTTCAATTCAAAGAAAAAGATAGTTAATAATATATATCCACTCTGGCCTGTACTGTATCCACACTGACCAAGACTCAAAGACTTGGTTTCTTTTTTGTTTGAAAAGGACTCAAGACTTGGTTTCTCTTACAAAGGTCTTTGAACTTTTATCTGGATAACTATAGAAATAAAATTTGTTATAAAAGAAAATAAAATATATATATATATATATATATCTATATGGTTCAAAAATTAAATAGCACTTTTTGGGGGAGGGCTTGTGCAAATAGAACCACTTTAATAAGTCTTGTTTTAATAGCACCAAAATAGGTGATGAGACCAAAATACCCCCACTTACTCTTTTCCTTTTTATTTTTTTTCTCGAAAATTCGAGACTTATTCATGCGTTTTCGAGACTTAATTCAAGTTTGTTCGGGACTTATTCTATTCGACCTCCATCAATGGTGACAGTGACGATCCGACGACGGCCCCGGTTGACTCCGGAGATAGTTGGATCTGGAAGATCGAATGATGCCGAGTTCATTGGCGCCATCGGTTTTGTTAGATTTGCAATGGATTGTCATAGATCAGATGATGAAGATTCGCGACGGTTTGGGTTTTGCTTCGTTTCTCTCTCTACACAACTCGAAAATGAAAACAAACACTTCAGTTACAATGATTGGCACTCGATGAACGTTTTCCCAGTGGTTTTGCCGGTCAACTCGTTGGTCAGCAGTGGCACCTCCATTGAAGCTCCATCAATGGAGGTTTTGGAAAAAGGAAGAAGAAGGTGAAGGACACACAAGAGAAAAGAAAAGAAAAGAAGCTGGGACTTAATTCAAGTTTGTTCGGGACTTATTCTATTCGACCTCCAAATTCCATTTTTGGTGCTATTAAAACAAGAGTTATTAAAGTGTGATAGTTGTACAAGTTCAAATTTAAAAAGTGCTATACACCCCTATTTCCTCTCTCTCTCTATATATATAAAGGGGCGTATCCAAGATTTTTTTGCTACAGTGAACTAAAACAAAACTATATATAAATATTAAAAAAAAGTGAATTTCAATGGTACTAGAAAGTTTCATTAATTGAAAAACAAAAATACGGATTTGGATCATCTGCTGAGCTGCCCGATTTAAATAGATTTGGTAATATGTGTAATCAATGGCTGAAATTAATTTCACTTTCATTACTTTAAATGCAAGTATTACCTTCAAGTGCTTTCGGTCGATCAGGACAAATATCATCACAATAAAGGATCCAAATTCTAAAAATACCCTTAAATTAAAATGATGAAGAACAAATCCAAAACACTAATTTGTTAATTAGAAAAAATAAATTTTAATAAAGAAAAATATATGAGTTGAAGAATCCGATACGAATATATTTTTATATTTAATTTTGTAATTGTAAACTTTGAGGGAGGAAAGAATTATTAATCAGGATGAAAAAGAGAATCGGGATGAGAGAGAGAAAGAAAGATAGTATTTAAAATTTTAAAAATATATAAATCTGAGGTTTACATATAGTTTATAGGATATTCAACATTTAAACATGAGAATTCTTCTATTAAATTAGGCAAACCTAACCACTTAGCTATATTGTTTGTTTATTTATGGCTTGATGATAAACAGAGATAGAACTTACAATAGAACCAGTGTAGGCTGCTAGAAATAAGATTGGTTATAAAAGAATGTAATATGGTCTTCAAAATTATTTATTATTTTTTTTTTTTACAATACGATGTTGATCCGGTGATAAACTCATCACACCTGCATCAAGAGATTGTGGGTTTGAGTCCTTTCCCTCTCTAAAAAAACTCTGAATTTATATAATACTTAAAAAAAAAATATAAAAAAAGACTTCAATTCCTATATGCATATATTGTGGGGGCTCTTAATTAATTGTCGGTGCTGGTCCTTTTGTTTTAATCAGTAATGGAGAAACAAAGTGTTAGATGAAAAAAAGGACTTGACCAATCATGTGTTGGTGTGAGTGGTTCGGCGCTCTCATCCCTTAAGCAAGGTCGTGGGTTCAACTCCCCTTGTGAACGGAGCTAAACATATTGGGAGTACTTTACCCCTTAGTGGGCCGACCCGGTGCGAGTCCGGATTAGTCGGGGTGTGGTCTGGGCTGATTGCACTGTATGGTGGATCCGTCTCACCCGAAAACTGGATGGTGTAAAAAAAAAAAATAAAAAAAAAAAGGACTTGTGAACAATTAGGGTTGTCAAATAACCCCACCAGGCCAGCCTATGAGGCCTCGCCAACATGACGGGTCTGCCAAATGTTCAATAACATTTGAGATTATCGATATCGTGCACATTTGTTTGAATGTATATCTAATAAAAGTTTTTTAAGAAATTATATATCGTAAAAACACCTCACACAATACTAATTACAGTATATTAATTTTTTTAATTTTGAATTTTTTATAAATAAATTCTAAAACAATTGAAATTAGAAAATAGAAAAAATGGGACGGAGAAATGATCTGCCACATCGTCTCATATTTAAGAGGAGGCACTGACCTTCTCCTTACAGCCTCCCCCATTTCTTTGAGTGTGTTTGGTAGGAATAAAAAGGGAGAGGAAAGAAAAGGGTGGAGGGAAAAGGGAGAAGAAAAAGGGAAATTATATGTTTGGTATGGAGAGAAAAATGGAAGGAATGGAAAAATGGGAGGAAAATTTATGGGTGGGACCTACTATTTTTAATCCTCCCAAAAGTGGATGGAAAAGGAAGAGAAAAGAGAGAATCTTTTTACTCTTAATTAAAATTATAAATTTGTCCATTTTTTTTTTTAATATATAAGCTATAATGCAGTGATAAAATAGTAAAATTGATAAAGAAGATCCATTTTTTCCTTCATGTTTACCAAACAGCTCAAAAGAAAATCATTTTCCTTTCTTTCCCTTATGTTTTCTATCCCTCTTTTCTAATTTTAATTTTAGAAATTTATAATTTTAATTTTATTACCAAACTGAAACCGTACGGACCAAACCGCGGACAAAATCGTCGGTTAAACCGAAACCGTAAAATTGTCTCCAAATCTTTCTATTCTTCCTATTTTCTTTCTTACCTACGAAACACACTTTTTAAGATGGAGGGAAAATAATCTCTTCCCACTTTTCGATTTGAATTTTTATTTTTATTATATTTTTAATTTAATTTAGTTAATAAAAATTTCACTAATAAAATAGTTGTTAAAAGTATAACATATTTTTGTTATTAAAGTGTCAATATTTTAATTTGAGAATAATATTTTAAATTTTAAAAATATATAAATTTGGATTGTACATATAATTTCAAAAGAGGTGCATAATATCACCGCTCAACAATATTTAAACTTTATAATTCTTCTATTAAACTACGCACACCTACCCACTAAACTATCTTGATTGATTCATTTGGTACATGGGACTGGACTGGACAGGACTAGACGGGACAACTTTCTCTTGTCCCGCGTTTGGCGCGCCATTAGCTTGGGACGGGACGGGACGGGACAAGGTGGGACAAAAACCATAAAAAATTGTCCCACCTCAAACCCTCGGCCAGACTTGTCCCATGCATGGGACAAGTCTGGAAAAGACATTTTTGCCCTTATAACTTCAAAAAATTACAAAAATACCAACTATAAATTAAAAACCAACCCCATTTTCACACCTCTCTCTGAAACCCACCCCTTCTCACGCCTCTCTCTCTCTCTCTCTCTCTCTCTCTCTCTCTCTTCTTTGGCCGCCAGCGAGGAGCAAAGACCTCAGTCTCTCCCGCTTGTCTCTCTCTCCGTTCGACCTTCAATTTTAGAGGTGGTGGCTTTCGATTTAGGGTTCGATTTGGGGGTTTTCGATTGAGAAATTGATTTAGGGTTCTCGATTTGGGGGTTTTCGATTTAGGGTTCGATTTGGGGGTTTGTGAGGTTGTGGCTGGGTTTGATTGAACCCTGTGGTGGATGTGGTGATGGATGGTTCTGGGTTTGATTGAAGCTGGTGGTTTGGTGTTGACGATGGTACTGGTGGTTTGATTGAAGCTTCATCTGTTTTTCATGGTTCCATCTCAGTTCCATCTCAATTCCTCTCAGTTCCTCTCAGTTCCAGGCCATGGAAGATGTTCAATCATGACACCTCTATTTTTTTTTTTTTCAGATTTTGTGTATATAATTTGATTGTAGATTAATGAAGAAGAGGTTTGATGAAGATCTTTGTTTTCGAATTTGATGAAGAAGAGGTTTGATATAGATTTGGAAGTGTTTGAATCTAATTATTGGTATGATTTTAATTTTTAAGTAAAAAAAAAGGTTGATCTCCCAGTAAAAAAATTGTTGAAACAGATGTTGGTGGAGAGTGGAGACCAATCCCAGATTGGATCTTCACCTCAATTTTATATATATATATATATTTTAATTTTTCAGTTTGTGTTTTTTTTGGTAAATTCTATTTAATCTTCACCATCCATCACGAATATGAATGGTGGAGATAAATTTAAAATAAAAAATAAAAAAAATTAAGTTTCTTAAATTGCATTATTTTTAACTTCTTGAATATCTTAAATATTTAATATCTGAAAATTTATTAATTTGATCCCAACTATCTATCTTAAATAATCTTATAAAATTATTAATTAAGAATATTTTTCAATCACAATAGGGGTATTTTGGACATTTGAACCTCTTGTCCTGTCCTGTCCTGTCCTGGCCATACCAAACGTATAATAGTACAGTCCACAGTTCTGTCCCAGGCATTCCAAACACAATACGGAACAACCTGTCCTGTCCTGTCTTGTCCCGTCCCGTCCCGTCCCGTCCCACATTGTCTTGTCCCATGTCCGTGCCAAACGCACCCTGATTGATTGATGTTAAACAAAGACGAAAAGCAATAAGTGTAGGGTGCATGGCTGCTAGAAGAAATAAGATTGGTCTTAAGATATGCTTGTATTGTTGCCTTGTGGGGGATCTCTTAATTAATGGGGGTATGCTAGTCCTTTTCTTTTAATCAACAATCGAGGAAAGAAAACAATATGTCGGATGAAAAAAAGTGACTTGTGAATAATTGAGGTTGTTGTAAAGTCCATAAGTTTAGTTTATTTTATTTTTAAATAAAATACTATTTGGTATAATTAATTTTAGTTTAGGTGCTTGATGGCATTGTGAAGATCTTGAAAGAGTCGAGCACGTGTCAAAGCTACATCTTAAGTGGAACTTCGAAAGTTACGGTTCTTGAAACCTAAACTTGAATTATTTGAGAGAATGATAGGTAATCACACATATACTCATATCATGCATTTATTAATTACTTGTTAGCATGTAATTTTCATGTTAAGTTATGTGAATTTTCCTCTAATTTCGAAAATGTTTTAAGTTTTTCAATGTTTAAGAGTTTTCAAAACAAACATTTGTTGAGTTTTTCAATCATATGTTTTTATGAGGTCTTTCATTTTGAGTTTTGAGAACACTAGGTGAAACTAGCTATCTTTTCGATGGTATATTAAATGAAGCATTTGAACTTCGTTCGGATATGTTTCGGAGTGTTCGAAGCCAAAACTAAAACAGGGGAAACATGGATCTTGAGTTACGGGACCATCGCTGCCAGTTGTGGCTAGCAGCGCAACCCGAGAGCACTGCTGTCAGTGGTGCTCAGCGGTGGCACCTGATTGGTTTTGCCTAATTTAATTGTTTTCGCCATATCTTGGTCGTTTTCTGTCTGTTTGACCTCTCGTTTATTTCAAACTTTCCATAATTGTTTTTCCCATCTTTTTAAAGTATTTTTAATTGGGAAAACTTATTTGAGTTGGATTTCTAAATTGTTTTTAAAATCATTTTTATGTTTTGTTTCTAAATTGAGGTGTAAATACAATTTTAGAGGGGTGAAAATAGGGGTTCAAAAATTAAATGGCCCTTTTTCAAGGTTTAATTTTAAGAGTATCACTGTTTTAATAACTTAAGTTTAAAGTGTAGATATGACAAAAATACCCTTAAAACATATTCACAAAAATAATTCTTGCATTTTTTTTTTTTGTGTTTCCGAGACTTTTCAGGTATTTTCTAAGACTTTTTGATAGTATATGAGACTTTTGGTAGTTTTCGAGAATTGTTTTGTAGTTTCCGAGACTTTTCTGGGACTTTTTACAGTTTTTGAGACTTCTTGGATAAAAATGAAAATTTTCATTTTTTTTGGTAATCTTCTTCCTTGAAATCTCCTTTGGAGGCCGATTTCGACCTCCAATGGAGGTCTTTAATCTCCATTGATGAATGACCTCCATCTGTCCTCCATCAATGGAGGTTTTTGATAAAAAAAAAAAAAAAAAAATCTAGAGAATTCATTTCAGAGGTTAAAGAAACAAGGGCTTTTTTTATTTATTTTAGAGATCACTTAATTTACTGTCATTTAAACTTAAATTATTAAACTACTGATACTCTTAAAATTCAAACAAAAAATAGTGATATTTCTCACCATTTCCAAGGTAAAAATATCGCCACTCAACATTTAAACTTGAGAATTCTTCTATTAAATTACGCTAACCTAACCGCTTACTTATCTTGTTTGTTTGTTTATGGCTCGGTGGTAAACAGAGATGGAACACGATAGAACTAAGGTGAGCGGCTAGAAATAAAGATAAAAATAAGATGGGTTATAAAGAATGTAAATTATAGTATATCAACAAAATAATAATAATAAAGGGTCTTCCTACGTGCATTAATCGTGGGGGCTCTCTTAATTAATGGTTGATGCTATTCCTTTTCTTTTAATCAATAATTGAGGAAAGAGATGTATAACTGTGATTATACATTGCATTATGTTAGATGGCAAAAAAGGACTTGAATTATTAGGGTTGTCAAATAACCCATTTAGGCCTTGGACTATGAGGCCTCTCAATATTGGCGGGGTCAGATTTGATAACATTTAAACTTGAGAAATCATTTATTAAATTACGTATATAACCACTTCATTATCTTGTTTGTTTGTTTATGGTTTGGTGGTAAATGACCAGGGAAGTTTGTGACAATTTCCAAAACTGTTATATTCATATAATTTTGTTAAACCCTAGGGGTGTTTGTTAAATTAGCCCAAAAACTTATAATTTTGCATTGTATTAGAGTGCCTCGTGAACCACGTTAATTGATTGTACCAACTTTTATTTAAAGATTCCAATCTCTTATCTTCTACTAGCTTTTTGCTTTTCATGATTAAGCTTTTTCAAAGGAGAAAAGCAGGATATATGGTATGATTAAAAGAAATTGTATGATTTCTTTAAAAAAAACAAGAAAAGAAAAGAAAGAAATGGTGTGATTGTTAATTTGTAATGGAGCCCAGGGGCGTAGTTTAGCTTAGTGACGGACCTAAGAATTTTAATCAGGTGGGGCACTTAAACAAAATAATAATTATATAAAAAAAAATACTTAAACATTAAGGTTATAGTAAAATGAGTTTTTATTTTTATTTTATTTTATTTTTTTTTTTTTAATGAGTTTTTATATAAAGAAAAATTGATGATATAAATTATAATGAAGTTTAGATAAAATAAAATAAAAATATAACACTTACTCAAGATGAACTAAATAATCTTACATTTAAAAAGAACTAAAAACAAGAAACATGAAATTAAAAAATAAATAATAACAAGAACGACAACATAAACAATTAAAAATTACAATATTTATTCTTAAAATAATAATTTAAAAAAAAAAATTTTTTTGCTGAAATAGGACTGACCTAAGGGGGAAAAACATCACAAGAGATCATATTCTGAAAAACCCCTAGGCAGTATCTATAAATAAATAAATAAAGGAAAAAAGAAACAAAAGAATCCAAAAACACAAAAAAAAAATAGAGGACACAGCCCCAGAAAAACCCAAAGGCACGAAGGCCAAATAAGAAAAACAAAACTAGAAAAACCTGAAGGATTCTCTACCCATACAATCATTACCAATTAACCGAGAACAGAACGAAGGAGAAAATAATAAATTACAACCCAATTTTATAATAAGAAATTTTGTTTTGTATTTATAATGAATTCTCTTTAAATTTATACAAAAACAATTGATTAATAAATATTACTAAACATGTTTTTGAATTTTTTATTCTTCTAATTATTGGTAAAGTATTGATTTATTGATTCTGAAAACATTAAAAATTAAAAAAAAATAAAAATACTAAGGATAAACTAAAATGAATTATAATAATAGATGGACTATTTTAATCCAATAAATTAAAATTTGAGATTTTAGGGTTTATTGATTAGATGGACGTCTTAGGTATGTCAAACTAAAATTATTAGAAATAATAAAAGTTTAAAATAATAATAGATAATTTAATATAAAATAAAATTGAATTAATTAGCCATAAATTAAAGGTAATTAAGAAGTTGACACTACCGAAAGAGAGAAAGTGAATTGTTTTGTTTTAGAAGAACATAAAAATTTGAGAAAGGAATTAGAAAATATGGTAAAATAAAAAAGACATAAAACAAAATTATTAAAATTGCAGGATAAAATTGAATTAAAGAAAAAAAAATTATTATATTTGAAAAATACAAATGGTGAGAGTAAAACCCCTCACAATCAATAAAGGAGACAATAAACTACCAGATGAGCTGTGAGTAAATATTGTACAATTAAAGTTATAATATATATTTATATATATGAAAAAAAAATCAATTTAAAAAAAAAAAATTTGAGTTAGGGCACGGGCCCCACCTGACCTTAAGTTGGGTCCGCCATTGGTTTAACTTATAGATGGACGAGCTTGGAGTTTGAGCAAATAACTCTCAAGTCAACGGCTCGAATTCTATCAATGGCAAAAACTTAAAAAAAATACATGGCCTAGATAAATGGCCGAATAGATAGATACCGTAAAATAAATAAATTATAATGAACCCATATAATTTTTTTTTTAAAAGAAAACCAAAAAAAAAAAAAAAAAAAACCTGAAAGAGTTATATTTTCTCTTTTTAAACAAATTAATTTGAATAATACAAAATTTTGAAACAATTGACCAAATGCTTCATTGATTTATAATTGTATACTACGTTTTGTTTCGTTTTATTTTTTGTTTTTAATCACAAACATAATATATCTAAGAGGTGAAATTAACATTGATAAATAGACCTTTCAAAACAAAAACATTGATAAATATATCTTTTTTTACCCCCCTAACAGAAAAAAAAAAAAAAAAAACCTTCATTAAAAATAGAAAATTAATAGTCGAATCCTTACACATTTTATAATATTAAAATTAATAACCTTAAACATTAGAATAATGTTAAGTTGTCTAAATGATGTGGCATGAGATTATGAGATAAATGATGAGATGGTAACAACTCATATGCTATGCTGTATCATTTGGATAAATTTTATAGACAACCTAACATTAATTGATTTTTTTTTTTTTTTTTTAAGGACAAGAAAATATTTTGATTCAGCTAACCTTTTGTACTTCTTTTCTTTTAATTAATTTTTTTTATTCTTTCTACACACTGTTTAAAAAACCCCCATCAAACAGTGAAAACAACAATAAAATTGTATGAAAATGCTAAAAATTTTAAAAAGAAAATTAGTATGTTTATCAACTAAATTTTGTGATCTTAAGTTTTATATATATAATTTATCAATAAAATTATATCATATTTTAATTTTCTCTATGCACCCTATTTGCAACCCTATTCCAAAATTTAAACCCAAATATACTAAAAGACGAAGCAATACATCATGCTCGAGTGTCGAGTCCTATAAAGAGATGCCTCGTCTTTAGCTGTTCAGATTCTTTTATTCCATATAAAAGCTTTAATTAGATGATCAGCTGAACATATTGTCTTCTTCTCTCTTCTACACACACAATGTGATAAAACTTAATATCACAAAATTTAATTGTAAAGATTCTAATTTTCTTTTTTCTTTTTTTAACTTTTTAAAATTTAAATTAGTCATAATTTTAAGGTTAATTTTGGAAGAATTATTGAAGGTGCAGAGAATCCACTATTAATTTTCTATTTTTAATAATGAGTGTAGAAAATAAACAAGGGTGTAGAATTTTTTTTTTTTTTTGGTAATAATAAAGCCATCCATAATTTTATCTATTAACTCTATAATTAAAAGTGGTATAGATTTGGAATTGTAGCTCCGATGTACGTAGTACATTGTTGAACAAGTGAAAGACTTTTATAAGGTCTATATTGTTCACATTTACTTAATTCGATGTTTGGGGAAGAGGGGCTCCAACCGGTAAGAGAGACTTCAACCCACAATCTCGTAGTGTAGCTATGAGGTTGTGGGTTTGAGTCACCCCTTCCTAAATATCGAATTTATGTAATACTTCGAACTTAAATAAATTTGAACAATATATACCCCTTACACAGTCACACCTATAATAGATCAGGTTGCTGTCTGTTTTTAAAACCCTTAACACCCTCTAATCCAAAGTCCCAAATACCAACTACAAAATAAAAATTAATTAATTAATAAAAGTTGGACTAAACAATTGGTTAAATTTTCTCAAGTTAATATAAGTAAATTATTTTATTGAACATGTAGTTTCATCTTATTTTAAATAAAATTATGTAGATTATTGAATTGAAAATTTAAATAAAAATATATTTAATTAACATTTTTATTTTTATAAAAAATAAATAATTTTATGAAAACTGTTTTTATTAATCGTTTTTGTTTTCACGAACTCGAAATCTCGAATGAAGAATTGAAGACTAACGTCAATAAAGAAACAGTGAAAGTTGATTTTTCATTCAACTTGTAATAATTAATAAATCTGATAGCACTAAACGACAAATATTGGTATATCAATCATGCACTCACTTGGGACCCATAAATTGATAATATGCATATCCTTTTCAATCAATGAGGTGATAATGTTTTTATTTTTTTAGATGCTAAAGATATATTTTGATTCAAAATTTTTTAGCACTGGTTATGAAATTTACATACAATTATTTTTAATTTTTTATGGACTGGTTATACAATTTCAAGTTTTAAAGAATAATTTTGTTAGTTACAATCTCATCATTAAAAAATTCTTCAATTTTATGTATGAATTTTTTTTTTTTTTGTTGATTTTGTTAAGAATAATTTGCAGGTCTTATATATATATTGTATTTGAATAAATAATTGATCATACTTTACTTAAAGTTGTGTTTTGTAGTGATATGACATTTGTGATCAAACTTTACTTAAAGTTGTGTTTTGTAGTAATGGTCCTATGGGACAAGTCTAGCTGTATTTTTTTATTTTTTTTAACCATCCAAGGTTGAAAAAGGTTTTTCTCATATTTGATGAATCTTCCCCTTATCAAAATGCATATTCATTCTTCCAATGAAATCATATTACAAATTAATTATTTCTTTATACACCTGTCATGATTTAATTTATGTATACATATATTTATTTGGGGATAATTCATTTTTAACCAAACATTGTTTACAAAAAATCAAAAATAAGTTATAGCCAGCATTTTATAAATGATATTTTGTGGTAAATAATAACACAATCTTACCAAAATACTCGACCTTCATTAAAACTTTCCCTCCAACACTCGTATGCACTTTGAATAGAGAATGCACGAATGACACCTTCTTTTTAGGATCACGTAAGAAGCATATAGTGCATGAATGTATCACGTAAGATGTATGGAAATTACAAATTCACGAACGGATCACACCTTTTTTTTTTTTTTTTTTTTTTTTTTTTAAGAACACGAAAGAAATTAGCTCTTTAATTATGGACATTTAGGATTTTTTTTTTTTTTTTGGTGGCTATAAGTGATTTTAGAAAACCGAATTTTTTTATACAGTAATTTTTGTTTATAAACATAGCTAAAAGTGTTTAGTGTAACCTGAGTTTGGATATTTTCTAGAATTTCCACTATTCTATTTTAAATATAAGTCTTTATTTATTTATGTTGACAACTTGAGATCCAACATCATTGGATAGTGCTTTTAAACTTGGCATAGAATCATAGATAAATAGGTGTAATTGCACATTGTTCCTCTGGAGGGTACTGAAGAGGGATCTTCTTCCAAACAAACTCAGGTATAGTGTGTTTATATATATATATATATATATATATATATATATATACATCTCCTATATAATTTTTATTCTTATTGTTGTTTATTTGGAGCTTTTTAAATGTGTTAGTTTATTGTTTTCTTTTCCTATAATAAATTGCAGAGAAATTAGGAGAAATATATGGCAGTATCAAAGGCAAAGGATTCAGGTGATGAGGCACCGCAACCTCGGACCGAGGACGAAGTTAAAAGGCTGAGGGATGCTGTGCTATTTGCTTGGGAGCATTTGCATACGGTGGTCAAAAACAATGGTGGCTCAGGCTCAGCCTCAGATGCAGCACCACCAGGTAGTCTACAGCAAGTAGCACAACAATTGATTACGAAGCCAGCAGCGCCTGCAGCAGGATTGCCTAAATATGATGCAACAACAACAAAACCTACATCACTCAATGATCGCCAATGTACTAAGGTTGATCGGGCTCCTCGGTCTCGCCTTTGAATTCAACCTTATATATATATATATATTTACTCACAATCATGTTTTATATTTGGGAGTGTTTTGTGCTGTCAATTTTCTAATGTTTCTCCTTAAAATTAGTACTATGTATATGTAAATGTGTGTATGTGTGTTTCCAAATGAAAAAATAAAACAATTATGCTTATGGAAATATGTTTGTCAGTTAATTAAATTTCGGTAAACCCTTTTTTGTATTGTAAAATCACTTTTTATTCTTAAGCAAGACAATATTTTTTAGAAATGATCATTATTTAAATACTACAAGAAACTCTGCCTGTCGTTGCAAATTTTTTGCGGCAAATATAGGAGTGGCAATTTATTAGCCGCAACCATTCGATCGTGGATAAAATGAAGAGTGCTTCATAGGAGGCCGAGTTTGACGAGATGAGGTTGCTAGCACTTGGAGAGCTAAAGTTTGATAGCGAACATGAGTGAAGCGGAGAGTTCTATCGGACTAGAGTCGATGGTGGCAACGTATTCGGTCGAAGAGATCTGGCAACATTTGGAGTCGATGGTGTCGCCGGAGGTGGATCCCACCTTTGGCTATTTCTACTTTTTAGTCAAATACAAAAGTAAAACAATTTTAAATTGATTCTACCAAATATCTATCTATCTATCTATCTAGTGGTGGCCACGGTTCCGGTTAATCGTCGGTTTTGTCCGTGGTTAAACCGGAACCGTACGGTCAAAACCGGACCGAAAACCGACGGTTTCAAAACCGGTTGGAAACCGGACCGTACGGTTTCGGTTTCGGTTTCGGTTTCGGTTTGGATAGGGCAAAAACCGGCCAAAATCGACGGTTTCGGTTAAACCGCCGGTTTTGGATTTAAAAAAAAAAAAAAAAAATTAACCAATAAGACGTTGCCACGTGGCAGCGCCTTAAAATACGGACCAAACCGGCGGTTTTGCCTGCGGTAAACCGCCTGTTTTATATATAAAAAAAAATAAAAAAATAAAAAAATAGCCAACCAGACTCTGCCACGTGGCAGCGTCTGAAAAAAAAAATCAAAACCGAAATCGAAATCGAAACCGGAAAAAACCGAAGCTGAAACCGGAAAAAACCGAAATCGAAACCGAAAAACCGACGGTTTGAAACCGGTCACCAAACCGGTTTTTCGGTTTGGGTTTGGGTTTGGGTTTGGGTTTGGGGTGCCACCCAAACCGAAACCGACGGTTTCGGTCCGAAACCGACAGTTTCGGTCCGAAACCGAACCGAAACCGAACCGGGGTCACCACTATATCTATCTATCTATCTATCCATCCAGTCTTTCTATTATCAGTTCGAACTGACAAAAGTTATATCAGTTCCTTGCATGTGGGCCACTGGATTTAAATACTTTGACTGACAAGTATATATAGTCAAGTCAAAGTATTTAAATCCAGTGGTCCACATACAAGGAACTGATATAACTTTTGTTAGTTCGAACTGATAATAGAATTTCTGTTTATATATATATAGAGGAAATAGGGGTTTTTAGTCAAAAATTATGGAGCTTTACTATTTTTGTCCAACATTATCATTTTTACTATTTTTGTAAACAATGTGGCTGTGAAGACAAAATTGCCCTTATTTTTTTTTTCAAAACCCCCTCTCTCTCCTTTCTCTCTCATTTTCACCGGTATCTCATTTTTTTTCCTTTCTCTCTCTCCTTTTCTCTCTCACATGTTCTTATTCTTGTTCTTATTCTTCATTTTTGTCACGCGTTCTTCTTCTTCTTCTTCAACACTCACGTCCGATCTTCAACACTTCTTCTTCTTCCTCCTCTCTTCTCTTTATCTTTCTCTATTTTTTCCAGATTTAAAAAAAAAAAAAAATTCAGATCGGACGACTGACGTCCGATCGTCGGTCGTCCGATCTTCCCTCCTTCTTCTTCTCTCTCTCTCTCTTCTCTCTTCTCTCTTCTCTTTCTCTTTCACGTTTTTTCCAGATTTTTTTTAAATTTCAGTTTTTTATTTTATTTTGAAATTGTTTTCAGATTTTGTTTTTGTTTAAAATTATTTCCAGATTAAAAAAAAAAAAAATCAGGTTTTTTTGATTTTGAAAAAATTCCAGATTTTGTTTTGTTAAAAAATTTCAGATTATGTTTGTTAAAAAATTTCAGATTATCTTCTTCTTCCAGATTTAAAATTTTTTTTTTCCAGATTATTTAAAAAAAATCAGTTTTTTTTTTTTTGTTGAAAATTTTTCAGATTTAATGTGGTTGTGGTTGTGAATGTAGTTGATTTTAAGGATGGTTGTAATTGTGAATGTTTAACTTTCAGTTTTTTATTTTTTTATTTTATTTTGAAATTGTTTTCAGATTTTGTTTTTGTTTAAAATTATTTCCAGATTTATAATTTTTTTTTTCAGGTTTTTTGATTTTGAAAAAATTCTAGATTTTTTTTTTGTTAAAAAATTTCAGATTATCTTCTTCTTCCAGATTTAAATTTTTTTTTTCCAGATTATTTAAAAAAAATCAGTTTTTTTTTTTTTTTTTTTTTTTTTTTTTTTTTGTTGAAAATTTTTCAGATTTAATGTGGTTGTGGTTGTGAATGTAGTTGATTTTAAGGATGGTTGTAATTGTGAAAGTTTGGATTTGAGTGTTGGATTTGAATGTTTAAAATTTTTTTTAGATTTTTTTTTTAAAATTTTCCAGATCAAAATTGCAGATCTTGTTTTGTTTAAAATTCCAGATCTCTTGTTTGTTAAATTTTTTTCTCCAGATTTTATTCAATTAAACACACTAGACCACCGATTAAACACACCAGTTGTAATCAATTAAACACACCAGACCAATAAAACACACCGGTTGTAATCAATTAAACACACCGGACTAATTAAACACACCGGCTGTAATCAATTAAACATACCGGACTAATTAAATACACCAGCTGTAATCAATTAAACACACCAGACTGATTAAACACACCATGCCATCAATTAAACACACCAGGCAAAACCCATTAAACACACTAGGCTCAGGCGTTTAATTCGTTTTGGCATGGTGTGTTTAATTGTTTTTGCCCTGGTGTGTTTAATTGTTTTTGCTTGGTGTGTTTAATTGTTTTGCCTGGTGTGTTTAATTTGTTTTGCCCTAGTGTGTTTAATGAGTTTTGCCTAGTGTGTTTAATTGATGGTTTGGTGTGTTTAATTCGTTTGCCTGGTGTGTTTAATTTGTGGCCTGGTGTGTTTAAACAAAATAAAATCTGAAAATTTTGTTTGAAAAGATCAAATCCGAAAATCTAATTTTTTTTTAACAAAACTCAAACCCAAACATAACTCTCACTATTAATAAAAACAACCACAACCTAAACTCAAATCCAAACTTTTAAAAAAAAATCTGAAAAAAAATTCAAAATAAAAAAAAAACTGAAATTTAATAAAAAAATCTGGAAAACTTCAAAAAAAAAACTGAATTTTTTTTTTAAATTTGACGTAAGAAAAGGAGAGAGAGAAAGAGGGAAAAAATTTATAAAGAAGGGCAATCTTGTCCAAAAAGTAGAAATTTTGACAAAAACAATACAATTCATAATCTTTGACAAAAACAATAAAGACACTAATTTTTCGACTAGTTATGAAGTTGACCCTATATATATATTGTAAAACTGATTATTTTTAAAGTGAAGGTATATAAACTGTTTATTTCTTGAGCAAAGATATCTCAAACACTCTAAAATTAATCAAGAAAACACTTCACTTGTACAGCAGAATTGAAAAACTTGTAATAATTAATAAAGGGATTAATTTCAGGTTCGGTGAAATCAGAAATATATGAACTTTAATTGAACTTTGAAGTAGCATGCATGCATGGATGGCCTTGTCGGCCATATAACTTTTGACTTCATATCTATCCACCTGTAATGTCACTGTATACAATGACGTTCTAACAACCGCAATATGCGCATGATATGAGTGTCCAACAAGTAAAGCCTCTGTAGGTGACGTGTTTAATGTGATTAATGATATCCGGATTCTTTTGGCTAGGGATGACAGGACTTCGATTTTTTATATTTCTCGTATCTGCAATACGGTGGCTCATGAAGTTGCAAGAAGGGCTATCGGTTTAGAAAATTCAGTGTTTTTGAATGCTTCTTTTCCTTCTTAGCTACATAAGTTGGTCTTATCAGATGTAAATTGTTCCGTTTCTTTGCTGGACTTTCCTTGAAAATAAAAATAAAAATAGCCTCTGTAATTAAGTAGTGCATTTTTAAATGAAGAATTTGAGGCAATATTATTAAGGATAACTCAACCTGATGATATTGTAATTATCTACATTTGTTATTATCACCAACAGTTAGTGTTTTCTTAGGGTTATCTCTTTAGTCTTTGATTCTATGTAAAACTCTTCTCCTGTAATCTCTGCCTGTACATGCTCCTATATATATGTTTTATACAAACGTGAATAAACTAAGAAGTATTATTCTCTATATGGTATCAGAGCTCTTCTAAAACTCAAACGAGTTCCTCGATCAATCATGGCTAATACCACCGTTCCGGCTTTTGCTTCTGCTTCTTCCTCCCAATCTGTCACAGTTGTTTCATCGACGTCTTCCTCGCATGAGATTACCTCCTCCACAAAGACAATTGTCTCCATCAATATTACTGCACAAGCTCCTTTGAAATTGATAGCTACAAACTACCGATCATGGAAGCTGCAGCTCCACACTCTTCTTATTGGATTTGACCTCATGGGCTTCGTAGATGGCCGGAATCCATGTCCACCAGCAACCATCACGTTTGATGATGTCGCCACACCAAACCCTGCTCATCATATCTAGACTCGATAGGACCAACTACTTCTAAATGCCATTATCAGATCTATCTCTCCATCAATCATACCATTTATTGCTTCCGCTCAAACCTCTTGTGATGCATGGACCACACTCGCCAACACATATGCCAAACCCTCCAGAGGTCATATAATGCATCTCAAAGGAATTCTTACTAGTGTTATGGAGGGGACTCAATCCATTACGGAATACATGCAACACATCGAAGGTGTGGCTGATGAGTTGGCAATGCTAGATGCTCCAGAGAATTCTAAAGACCTCACTGTGAAAATCCTAAATGGCCTAAGTGAGGAGTACAAGGACATATCATCTGCTGTTCGGGCCCGTGAAACCACTATATCTTTTGAAGAACTTCATGAGAAATTGATTAATGTGGAGGCAATTCTGAAGCAAAAGGCGGACAAAGCTCAAAAGTTTCCAATTACAGCCAATTATGCTAACAAATCCTTTTCTGGAAACCACTCCAACAGCCACGTACACACGTTCCAACCGGTCTCCCAGTCTGACCAACAACAACAGCAACAGTAGTGGCAACAACAATAGGTTGGCTGAGAATCAGTCCTCCAACAGCAACTTCCGGCAGCCTCAGAATAAGCCTAGGTCTTACCGCGGTTTTTGACAACTTTGTGGTGAACATGGTCACATAGCCAAGCACTGTTCAATGCTCACAATGGCCTCCGTGAATAATCGCTCTCAGCCTAGCAATTCTCCCCGACAGTGGCAGCCGCGTGCTAATTTTGCCACCCAAAACTTGGCCTCATCTCAGGATGGGCTTCTTGATTCATGAGCATCCCATCGTGTCACATGTGATCTTAATAATCTCTCACTTCATTCTCCATATGGTGGTAATGACGACACTATGATTGGTGATGGCTCAGGCCTCCCTATCACAGACACTGGTTCCCTTCATTTACCCTTTGAATCCTCAAATTTTTTGTTATCTAATGTTTTGTGTGTTCCGGATATGAAGAAAAATTTAATCTCCGTATCTCAGTTTTGTATTTCTAAATAGGTCTTTATTGAATTTTTACCATGTTCTTTCTCTGTGAAGGATCTTCATACGGGGGCACAACTCATGCAAGGATGGACTAGGAACGGTGTCTACGAATGGCCGATTCATGCCAAGCCAAGGTTATCTTCAGTTTCCGCTTTCTCTAGTGTCAAGGTCTCCATTCCAGATTGGCATCATCGTCTAGGTCACCTGTCGTCCAAAGTCATAGGTCAGTTATTGTCATCTAAAATGTTACCTATTTCATCGCTGATGTAGTGGAAGCTCTGTCGAGAAAAACCTACAAGAAACAAATTGAAAACGACCTACTAAAGTTCCGTTGATTCACGCACGAATACCGGAAGATTAGGCTTCAAGTTCATTGATTCATAAAGAATACCGAAATTGGGAGATATTAGAGAAACTCTAAATTTTATAAATCAAAAACTGATTAGCCTTTCTGCTTACATCCTTATTTAAAGCAAATAAAACCTAAACCTAATCGTATTCCTTGAAAAACAAGAAAACGAGCCTAAAAAGGAAAAATTACCAAAAAAGGAAAAAACGAGATTAAAGCAAAAACTAATTCTACTAAGAATCCTAAGCACCCCGGAATTGACGGAAGTCAATTCGGACTTGGGAAACTCGATTTATTGCAAAAACAAAACTGTCCTAAAACGGTAAAAACGGCCTTTTCGGGGCCTAAACGATGGAATTCAGCTACAAAAAGGCATGCCTCACAAGCAAAGCTAGTGGATTTGAAAGGTCTTGCCGAAACGCATCAACTGTCAAAATTTCAAGTCATTCCGACTCCGTCGCCTGGACTAGTAGGATTGAAATGGCCTTTTTCCTTAGTTTTTCTCATATCCCACCCCTCCATATAATCTAATGCCAATTGATCTACTGCTGCTGCATCATTCTCCCCAGGTTGGAGAAAATTCGTCCTCGAATTTCCTACAGTATCGTTATTAGAGGAGTCGCCATGAAAAGGAATCAAATGCTTGATATTAAACACATCATGAGTACGAATGTGGCTGGGAAGCTTTAGGCGATAAGCATTCAGATTAATTTTCTCTACAATTTCAAGTGGTCATATCTTCTTAGCAGCAAGTTTATTATACTCCCCCACAGCAAACCTGTCCTTTGTGAGGACTGCCCAAACAAAATCGCCCACGTCAAACTCCAAGTGACGTCGTTTCTTGTCAACTGCCAGCTTGTATTTTTCTGCCGCCTGGATAGATTTTCTTGCACCTGCTGATGGACCTCACGCAACCATTAAACGAAACCTTCAGCCTTTCCATGAATCCTAGTCCTGTTCGGCAGCAGCAATAAATCAAGTGGGCTGCGAGGAACCAAAGTGTAAACCACCTGAAAAGAACTGAATCCCGAACTTCTATTAACAGCATGGTTGTGGGCAAATTCGGCTTGGCTAAGTTTCAGATCCCATGACCGGACATTATCCCCTACTAGGCATCTCAGCAAATCTCCCAGAGCTCGGTTCACTACCTCCGTTTGCCCATCTATTTGTGGGTGATATGCACTACTAAAATCGAGTGTCCCGGTCAGAAACGATCGACGTAGGTAACCCATGAAGACGATACACCTCCTGAAAGAACAATTGGGCAACCTTTACAACATCAGTAGTTTTTTTGTACGGAATAAAGTGAACCATTTTGGAAAACCGATCAACAACTACATAGATGGAGTCAAAACCCCGCTGTGTTCTTGGCAGTCCCAAGACAAAATCCATACTCAAATCCGTCCATGGTTGGGTAGGGATGGGTAAGGGCATGTAAAGACCTGCATTTGTTGCTTTCCCCTTGGACAATTGACAGATCCGACATCTTTCAACATACTTCTCTACTTCCTTCCGGATTGTTGGCCAAAAATAGGATGCTTTGACTAGCTGAAGGGTACGATCTCCGCCCATATGGCCCTCACCATGTATTTCCTTAATAATTTACAGACGCAAACTACTATCGGGAACACAAAGTTAATTTCCCCGAAATAAAAACCCATCTACCAACACAAATTCAGAATTTTCCCTCGCTCGTACAACAGCCATCACTTTAGAAAAATATGGGTCCGAATCAAATAATTCACGAAAAGAGTCAAAACCTGGTACCTGGACAGTCATCATTGACAACAAATTGACTCTTTGACTCAGAGCATTAGCCACTCGGTTTGTAACTCTTGCCTTATGCTTTAGAACAAATGTAAATTGTTGAAGGTAGGCTGACCACGAAGCATGCTGGGCAGAAATCTTATCTTGGCTATGGAGATGTTGCAACGAATCATGATCAGTGTATAGAATAAATTCACGGTGGAATAGGTAATGCCGCTAGTGTTTTACCGCCTGGACCACAACATAGAATTTTATATCATACGTGCTGTAACAAACTCGAGACCTTGTCAGTTTCTCACTGAAATATGCCACTGGTTTCCCAGCTTGACTTAGAACAACTCCGATGCCCACTTTGGAGGCGTCACTATGCAACTCAAAAGGTTGAGAAAAATATGGTAAGACAAGTATATGGGCTATTGTCAATTTCTCTTTAATCTGCTGAAAACCTTCTTCTGTTTCGGTTGTCCATTGAAACTTGACTCCCTTCAAACATTCAGTGACAGGTTCCATAATGCTACTGAAGTGCGGAATGAACCAGTGGTAGAATGATGCCAACCCATGAAAATTGCGTACCTATTGTTTTTGGTCGGGGCCACTGCCTCACCGCCTCTATTTTGGACTCATCCACCTGTAGTCCCTCTTCAGAAATAATATAACCAAAAAATAAAACTTTTGGCATCATAAAAATGCACTTTTTGGCTGCAACAACAAATCTTTCTTTGCGTAGAACATACAACACTTCTTGAATGTGTTGAATATGTAGCTCAGGGTTTGCACTATAAATTAAGATATCATCGAAATATACGACGACAAACTTACCAATAAATGGTCGAAGGGCTTGGTTCATTACTCTTATGAAGGTGCTCGGCGCGTTCGACAACCCAAATGGCATGACTAGCCACTCATATAAACCCTCTCGCGTTTTAAACGCTGTCTTCCATTCGTCTCCAAGTCGAATATGAATCTGATGATACCCACTCTTCAGGTCCAGTTTGGTAAACACACGTGCCCCACTCAATTGATCCAACAAATCATCTGGTCTTGGAATTGGAAAACAATACCTTACAATGATCTTGTTAATTGCGCGGCTATCCACACACATCCTCTAGGTTCCATCTTTTTTTGGTATTAAAAGGGTGGGTACAGCACACGGACTAAGACTCACGAATATGCCCCTTCGCATGTAGCTCCTTAACCTTTCTCCGTAATTCTTCATGCTCAGTAGGACTCATACAGTAATATGGCATGTTTGGTAATATGATGTTGAATATCACGTAGGGGTGGTAGTCCTTATGGTAATTCTTCCGAAAATACATCAGCGAATTCCACAATTAGAGGAGCTGCAGCTTCCGGAACTCCCAATTTAGCACTTGTCTATTTTCCCACCAACACATACACCGTGTCTGATCCCTTTACCTCTAACTCGAATTTCGCGTAGGACAGCAAGTTGGCATTATCTCCATGCGACTTCGTCTTTTCCGAAGGTTTGCTTGGCAGTAACACAATCTTAGTTTCTTGAAAAACAAAAGAATAAGTATTTTTGAACCCATCATGATGAACCTTTCTGTCATATTGCCACGGTCTCCCTAACAGCAGGTGACATGCGTCCATATTCACCACATCTGATCTTTGTAGTTGGACCCCATAGAAAATGAGATTAATGCCCGCTGTGACACGGTTACCTCGCCTCACTTTTACAGCCAAGCTAGCCTATACGGTTTTGGATGTTTTTCAGTCTTCACCCCTAATTTTCGAACCGCCTCGGCTGACACAATATTCTCACAACTTCCCCCATCTATTACAAATCGACACACCTTACCAAGAATGGTACAAGTAGACTGAAATATGTTATTTCGAAGCCAATCTCCCTCTTCAGTCCTCGGTGCCAAACAGGTATGTCACAACATTAGCATTGTTCCAGTGTCGCCATCTACCAGTTCCTCACTCGCCACTTCTTCTGCACCTGATTGCGGGTCTTCACCTATTTTCGTATCTTCCTCGTTAAATTCTACCGGATCAATAAACAATACCTTCTTGGCTGGCCTCTGACACTCAGATAATCTATGACCTGTTTCTCCACATCCAAAACATCGAAATCCACCTGTGGTTTCCCTGGGAGTTGGAACGTTATTTGTTGGGTTTCGTTGTCTAGAATTCGAACTGCCACTAGCACTAACACCTGAACGATTCCCAGTATTTTCGCTGGTGCTACTTGTCCTGTTTCGACTGCTCGGACCTCCTCCGAAATTTAAAAACTGCCCGCTGCTAGATTTTTGGGACAACGTCTTCTCCAATTGTAAAGCTCTCTGATGTGCCTCTGTCACCGTTACTGGATCAAAAAGATTAATCATATCAAGGATCTGCGTTCGCAATCCACCACAGTAGCACGACACCAACTGATCCTGTGTCTCTTGAATCTCATTTCGCACCAACAATTGATAGAACTCCGTGGTATATTCATCAACATACCTCATGCCTTGATGCAAATTCTGTAATCTCTGGTACATCAACCTCTGAAAATTATGGGGTAGAAACTCAGCACGCAACTTTCGTTTCATCTTCTCCCAATCAGAAATCTTGGGCTTTCCCGAACGATTCCTAGTGAGTTTAAGCTGCTGCCACCATGCCGCTGCTCGACCCCGGAGTCTCTTGGCCACCAATGCCACTTTCTCTTTCTTAGGAACTCTCTTGAATTCTAGGATTTCTTCAATAATTTCGATCCACTCCAAAAACTCCTCCGGCTGCATGCTTCCGTGGAATTTTGAAACCTCTGTCCGCATCCCTGACTCCCAACGCCTGATGTCTTCAACTTTGTCATCAGCCTTATCATCAGTTACAGGTTCCCTTTGTCGGCGATGTGGTTGCGGATCCTCTTCCCCTTCGTCACTGTCAGTACTCGTTTCAGGATTGAAGGCCTGAAAATGGTTTTGGTTGGCTCTCATCGTCGCAAACTGCGCCGTTAATTGCTCAACCTGTCGCTCCAACTGTGCCATGCGGTCACGTTCGATGGCTAATTGTACAGGAATCTGGTCTGGACGTCTTCTCGGCGGCATGATGATGTTGTCCCGAACGAACACGGCTCTGATACCAAACTGATGTAGCGGAAGCTGTGTCAAGAAAAACTTGCAAGAAACAAATTGAGAACGACCTACTAAAATTCCGTTGATTCATGCACGAATACCGGAAGATTAGGCTTCAAGTTCGTTGATTCACAAAGAATACCGAAATTGGGAGATATTAGAGAAACTCTAAATTTTATAAATCAAAAACTGATTAGCCTTTTGGCTTACATCCTTATTTAAAGCAAATAAAACCTAAACCTAATCGTATTCCTTGAAAAACAAGAAAACGAGCCTAAAAAGGAAAAATTACCAAAAAAGGAAAAAATGAGATTAAAGCAAAAACTAATTTTACTAAGAATCCTAAGCACCCTGGAATTGACGGAAGTCGATTCGGACTTGGGAAACTCGATTTATTGCAAAAATGAAACTTTCCTAAAACGGTAAAAATGGCCTTTGCGGGGCCTAAACGATGGAATTCAGCTAAAAAAAAGGCATGCCTCACAAGTAAAGCTAGTGACTTTGAAAGGTCTCGCCGAAACGCATCAACTGTCAAAATTTCAAGTCATTCCGACTCCGTCGCCCGGACTAGTAGAATTGAAAATCTAATGCCAATTGATCTACTGCTGCTGCATCAATCGCTTTCTAATTCTAGAGTCCAATGTAATGCTTGCAAATGCAATAAAACTTATAAATTACCTTTTGCAATCTCAACTATCTCTAGTTCAAAACCGCTTGAGGTCATTTACTCTAATGTTTGGAGTTTTCCTGTTATTTCAAAAGATGATTTTAAATACTACGTACTTTTTGTTGATCACTTCACAAAGTATATGTGGCTATATCCGTTGAAAAACAAGTCTGAATGTTCATGAAGTTTTTAAACGTTTTAAGTTGCTAGTTGAAATTTTTTTTGGCCACACAATTATTTTCTTTTATAGTGACAATGGTGGTGAATATGTGACCCTAAAACAAACACTTTCAAATCATAGCATCTCCCACTTCACCACACCACCACACACACTAGAACACAATGGTGTCTCCGAGCATCGTCACCGTCACATAGTCAAAACAGGTTTCTCACTACTCACACATGCATCTATGCCTCTGCAATTTTGGTCCATTGCATTCACCATAGCAGTATATCTTATCAATAGGATGCCCACACCATTGCTGGAAATGCAATCATCTTTTGAAAAAATATTTTCCAAAAGTCCTTCATATGAGAAGCTTCGTGTATTCGGTTGTCTATGTTACCCTTGGATTAGGCCGTACAATACCCACAAGCTAGAGTCGCGATCCAAAGCCTGTATCTTTGTTGGATACTCTCTGTCTCAAAGTGTCTATCTTTGTCTAGATTTAGAAACCGATCGTGTGTTTGTCTCTCGTCATGTTACGTTTGCGGAATCAGTCTTTCCCTACTCTCAAGTCTCCTGCCAACTTCCTCGATCCAACACTGACACCTGCGTCTCCTGGCTCCCTCAGCCGTCACCATTGAAGCATGTTCCCATCACTCATGCCCACTCCACGTCAGTCATGGCTTTGCATTAATCTCCCACTTTGGTGGGACTATCTACTTCTGGAGCTAGAACTGCTGCCTCCAACATAGTTCCCTTTACCACACCTGTCACCATGAACCACCACCTGGTTGAACATTTAGAAACATTTCCTTTCAAGCCGTAACTCAGCCCACTACAGCAGTCCCACTTGATCTTGTCACAACCCAACCTTGCCCAGCCACGCATCCATCAGTCGCGACACCTAATTCCGCCACCTATCAGCCTTCCCCGATCACATAATCAACCGATTCAGCACCTGATCACATCAAAAATCAGCTCACACCTTAAAGCACTCACCCCATGGTTACCCGGTCAAAGAATAATATTCACAAACCCCTTACCAAGGTGTCACTAACAAGTGTGTTATCATCATCATCTTTGCAGGTTAAACCAATGTGTGTTTCTCAGGCCTTGAAAATTCCTAAGTGGAGGAAGGCAATGTCCGAAGAATTTGATGTGCTCAATCGCAATGGTACATGGGACTTAGTCCCCTCCCATCCGTCCCACAATATTGTCGGGTGCAAGTGGGTATTTCGGATTAAACACTCTCCAGATGGCTCGGTTTCGCGCTACAAGGCTTGCTTGGTAGCCAAAGGTTTTCATCAACGACCAGGACTTGACTATACTGAGACATTCAGTCCAATAGTTAAGACCACCACCATTCGAGTCATACTGAGTATCGCTGTCTCGCGAGGATGGATTCTTTGCCAACTTGATGTCAACAATGCCTTCCTGCAAGGGCACCTGTCTGAAGATGTTTTTATGGCCCAACCACCAGGCTTCACTGACTCTACATATCCTTCCCATGTGTGCCGCCTAAAGAAAGTAATTTGCGGTCTCAAGCAAGCTCCTCGGGCATGGTACACCAAACTGAAACAGTATCTTCTTCTCTCCGGGTTTGTCAACTCTAAATCTGACTCTTTCTTGTTCATCCATACCACTACTGGCTGTGTTTTATTCTTGCTTGTCTACATTGATGATATAATTCTCACTGGAAGTGATCCAATGGTAGTGGACAAATTTGTAATGGCACTTGCTAATCCATTTTCTATAAAGGACCTTGGCCGCCTGTCATACTTCCTTGGTGTTGAAGTTCTTGACTCTCTTGATGGCCTATTTCTCTCCCAGAAAAAATATGTGACTGAAATTCTCATGCGGACTGTAAGGATTCCCGTTTTGTTGATTGGCTTATTTCGTGGTCAAACCACATGTTGGGGTTTTGAATGTAAGGGTAGTCTAAGTGTTTAGTGTTGAAGATCAAATGCCCTTCCATGACCTCAAGATACAAGCACGCCAAAGGTATAATCTCTTGTGCTTGTTTTTCTTTGAAGAGATTTAGTAGCACACACACACTTAGCATTCTTGCTATGATTGCATACTTGCTTATTTTTATGTGCATCTCTTCACATGTCACTTTACACATTAGCACTTTGGTTGATATATCTTGTTGTGTGTATATGTGCCTTATAATTCGTTTCCCGACATTGTTCGGAAACGTCCGCGCGTGCATATTGATGTGCTTTGTTTTGCGCGATGATCGCCGGTGGAGTTGCCTTTGGCTTCTCCTTGGTTTCACCATTTTTGGTGAAACGGCGGTTGCGTTCGGCGGCCTGGCCGCCGTTAGAAACCGCCGAATGAGACCTGATTGAAATATATCTCTCGGGTCCAAAACGGCGGTTGGGATCGGCGGTTTCATAACCGCCGAACGAAGTCGCCGAAGTTCCCTTGTTCTTCTCGGGAGCAATTCGGCGGTTCAAGTCGGCGGCCTGGCCGCCGAATGAAACCGCCGATCGTGCGATTTCAGGGGCAAAATTGTCTTTTCACTTGCCCTGTTCTTGATGTCTATAAATATCACACTTTCTCATTATCTGAATCTGTTCTTTGACTCTTAAGAACCCTAATCTTCAAAGATAGATTTTGAGAGAAAATCAAATCAAGAACTCATCTTTAACCACTCAAATCAAACCCCTTTTGCATCAAATTTCATATTGCATCTCCTATGTCTATATAGAGTGCATCCATGTATGGGTTTGCATCATCACAACTTGCTTGGTAAGATTTTGATTAATTTCATCTTATTGTAGTATTTTAAATACCAAGCCATCTCTTTTAAATTACTTTTATGTTTTAGATCATATGTTAAATACAAGAAAAGAGATTATTTGTGATGAATTAATTGAGTGTTATTTTTGATAGATATCTAGGTTTTTATTATCTATGATTATCTATGCTATTTGACATGTCATTTAGCAATTGATATCTAGGGTTGATTTAAATTGAATATATCATCATCCTAGATAAGCATTTAGAGTACCCTAGCTCTTATTGCATTAATTGAATATTCATACATATTCACATAGGGTTGTGCATCTCTTTTGAGAGATTGAAGTCTTGGTCTAGGGTTGCTATTACAGGCCCGCTGGGTAGTAGTGGTGGGTTACATACCGGGATTGGCTGTAAACATCATTACAAGTAGTAACTTCGAGGATCAAGCAAATTGGAATAGGGTTGCTAATAAAGGCCCGCTGGGTAGAAGTGAGGGGTTACAGACCGGAGTGTTAGACGAGGTCTACATAGGTTGTAAACTTCATTTCAATTAGTGATTTCGAGTTCCGAGTGTGGCGCACTATACAGCCCGTGGTTTTTCCCAGTGGTTGGGTTTTCCACGTATACATCAAGTGTCATTTATTATTTCCGCACTATATTACACTTGTATGTATTATTGACTTGCTAGGGGTATTTTCGTAAAATTGACTTGCATGCGAAAATTGGGTAATAATTAGATAAAATCTATCCACCCCCCTCTAGCTTTATATTGATAAATACACCTCGAGTATTTAATTACTTTCAATTGGTATCAGAGCGGGTTCCTAGATATACTTAGGTGATCCTAGCTCATTTTGGTGTGTTTTTGCATTTTGTATGTTTGTTTGATTTCTTCATACACTTTGCATTCTTCTCATTTGCATTCATTCAACGCAAACACTATGAGTGAATTTGTGAGAGAAGAAATTGACTCCATTGATGAGATGCCTCTCTTACTAGAGAGATTTAGGAGATTTGTGAAATTAACCACCTCACCTCCTAAGAAGAAGTTGACCACCTCACCTCCTAAGAAAAAGAAGACAATTGCTTTGGAGACTTCGAAGCATGACAAGAAGGAGGGTATCTCAATTGAAGACATGGGACTCAATGACAAGCCAAACCAAGGAGTGTCTTCAAGAGAGGAGATTCAGTGCTACGAATGTGGAGGATTCGGGCATTTCTCCCCGGAGTGTGGTAACTTGAAGAATAGAAGAAAAGGGAAGGCGAAGGCCACCTTATGGGATAAATATGAAGATGACGAAAATTCTTCAAGTAATGAAGAACTTGCCATCATCTACACGGAATTTGGAGCCAAGAGTGTAGAAGTTGAAGAAGATGGCAAAGTTGCTTTTCCTTGTGATCCCCAAGAAGAACTAGGTATAGAAGTAGTTGGTGTAGCTACTCATAGGGATTTGGCTCATTCCTCATCAAGAGAAAAATTTGATGATCTTGATGAAGGAGATGACTTCATTGGTGAAATGGAGATTAGAGGAGATGACACAAGTGTTGAATATTTGTCATCTAACTCCACAAATGGAAGTGTGGAGTGTATGGATCTTAATGACTACAAAGTCAAAGTTAAGAGCTCGATGATGAGGAACAAGGAAGAAATTAGAAGATTAAAAGAACAGAATCTAGAGCTTTCAACACTAGTAGACCACTTGTGTGAAGAAGTGGTGAGATCCATGGCGGATGAAGATAAGCTAAAAGAAGACCTAGTCTTATCTAAGAGGAGAGAAGAAGAGCTAACAAGAGAGCTTGAAGAAGTTAAGGTCTTAATGGCCAAGATGACTTTAAGCACCAAGAAGCTTGACCACATGTTGGGAGTTGGAAGAAAGCCAAATGACAAGAGAGGTCTTGGCTACATTGATGACACGGATGCCTCCTCTACAAGCAAGACATCCTGTGCCATGGACATGGACTTCAATATGTCCCCTCCTTCTCAACAACCTAGGAAGAAAAGTGACCTAGGAGAGTGTTCAAGAAGTGCCCAAGTGGTTGAGGCACCAAAAGGTCAAGCTCAAGCTCACACCCAAAGGGCTCCTCACACTATCTTCCCTCAAACTCAAAAACACAATGGGAAGAGTTCAATCATGCAAGCTCAGACAAGCAAGCAACCTCGTCTTGGTTTTCAACAAAAGAGGAGAGATCCTATCCAACAACCGAGACAACCACAACGACAAGGGAAAGCACCTATCCATGCTAAAGGGAATGGTATGATTCCTAACTTTATTCCCACTTGTCATTTTTGTGGTATTGTTGGTCATATTAGACCAAGTTGCTTGCATTACATTGAAATGTGTAGAGCTAAAAGCATGTTTGACAAGAAAAAGGCTAGAGCTAAGATACTTCATAAAAAGGAAGAAAATAATTTACATAATCCTTTTTTATCTTGTTCTCTAGAACCTTCGTCCACTAGGATTGACTTAGTGTCACCTAGGTGGATTAAAAATGATGAACCCGCTTGCTACGAGACTAACAAGTCTCAAATAGGTTCAACCAAGTCCAAAGGACTTGGTAGGTCCATAGGACCTCATACCCTTCTTTGAAGTGGTATGGAAAATTGACCCCATATGGGGAACTTAAGCAAAGAGAGCTATTTTGCATCTTGTCACTTGCAAAAAATTCGAAATATCTTGTGCTTCTCTTTTTGTTGCTTGAGTAAGCTTGGTTACACTATGTATACATCTTTTCTATTCAATAAGTGTGATCAATGCTTGTATTGCAATCCATGTCATATTTATGTTCAAACATGCATTTTTGGACTAGGAGATATATACATAGGATTTAATTTGAATGACCTATAATGATCTCCATGACATGATGATTGCTAAAATGACATGCTAAATGCTAATCTTGAAAAGCATGTTTTGATGATTGCATTTCTTAACTGCAAATAATGTGTGAAAAAGCTTATGAGACTCAAATGAAAAAGGATCTTGTATCCATTCAAGGATTTTACAATCCAAATGTCTCTCTTTCTTTATTGGTTGAACATGTCTACTATCATACGGATATCTTATCCGGAAAAATCAAGTAGGGTGCAAAGTCGCTCATGACATGTTTGGCTTATAAAGTTGGATATAGTTGTTCTTAAATTGAAATCAATGAAAACCTATATCCTTGCTTCTCTCTTGACATTGGTGAAATTGGTTTGAATTCATATTGAAAACCTTTGTCATTTGCTTTGCCAAATACCATGATATTTTGGACTTAAATGCTACATGTCTTGTATGCAAAGCAATTTTTTGATTCACACATTTTCTTTAAATAAATCTCCTTGTTTCTCTCCAATAAATTGAGATTGCATAAAGTGACTTATATTGATTATGCATATACTAGAATGCTACTATCTCTCTTTGCCTTGAGTGACCCGGTTGGGGACTACTCCTTTGTCTATATCATGACAAAAAGGGGGAGTAGGTTGTGGTAAGGGGAGTTGCAAATTGTAGTAGCAATTGTGCATGTTGGGGAGAATACTAAATGAGGGGGAGTAACCCTTTGAGGGGGAGCATTGCATTCATCATACATTGCATGATGTTGTGTTTAATTTCTTAGAAATGCAAATGCTTGTTTATGTCCTCACTTGATTCATCTCACTTTTACTTATTTTGGAAAGTTTAGAAACCTTGTTTCAGGGAATGATTGTTCTATAAGAGATTGAAGACTTCAAGTTTTATTTTTATATATCTCTTTGTATTGTAGAAAATCTTCATTGACCCATAGGTTTATTTTTGTTGTGAGGAATCAATGTGAGTGGTGGTTTTGTCACGAAATAGCCAAAGGGGGAGATTGTAAGGATTCCCGTTTTGTTGATTGGCTTATTTCGTGGTCAAACCACATGTTGGGGTTTTGAATGTAAGGGTAGTCTAAGTGTTTAGTGTTGAAGATCAAAGGCCCTTCCATGACCTCAAGATACAAGCACGCCAAAGGTATAATCTCTTGTGCTTGTTTTTCTTTGAAGAGATTTAGTAGCACATACACACTTAGCATTCTTGCTATGATTGCATACTTGCTTATTTTTATGTGCATCTCTTCACATGTCACTTTACACACTAGCACTTTGGTTGATATATCTTGTTGTGTGTATATGTGCCTTATAATTCGTTTCCCGACATTGTTCGGAAACGTCCGCGCGTGCACATTGATGTGCTTTGTTTTGCGCGATGATCGCCGGTGGAGTTGCCTTTGGCTTCTCCTTGGTTTCACCATTTTTGGTGAAACGGCGGTTGCGTTCGGCGGCCTGGCCGCCGTTAGAAACCGCCGAATGAGACCTGATTGAAATATATCTCTCGGGTCCAAAACGGCGGTTGGGATCGGCGGTTTCATAACCGCCGAACGAAGTCGCCGAAGTTCCCCTGTTCTTCTCGGGAGCAATTCGGCGGTTCAAGTCGGCGGCCTGGCCGCCGAATGAAACCGCCGATCGTGCGATTTCAGGGGCAAAATTGTCTTTTCACTTGCCCTGTTCTTGATGTCTATAAATATCACACTTTCTCATTATCTGAATCTGTTCTTTGACTCTTAAGAACCCTAATCTTCAAAGATAGATTTTGAGAGAAAATCAAATCAAGAACTCATCTTTAACCACTCAAATCAAACCCCTTTTGCATCAAATTTCATATTGCATCTCCTATGTCTATATAGAGTGCATCCATGTATGGGTTTGCATCATCACAACTTGCTTGGTAAGATTTTGATTAATTTCATCTTATTGTAGTATTTTAAATACCAAGCCATCTCTTTTAAATTACTTTTATGTTTTAGATCATATGTTAAATACAAGAAAAGAGATTATTTGTGATGAATTAATTGAGTGTTGTTTTTGATAGATATCTAGGTTTTTATTATCTATGATTATCTATGCTATTTGACATGTCATTTAGCAATTGATATCTAGGGTTGATTTAAATTGAATATATCATCATCCTAGATAAGCATTTAGAGTACCCTAGCTCTTATTGCATTAATTGAATATTCATACATATTCACATAGGGTTGTGCATCTCTTTTGAGAGATTGAAGTCTTGGTCTAGGGTTGCTATTACAGGCCCGCTGGGTAGTAGTGGTGGGTTACATACCGGGATTGGCTGTAAACATCATTACAAGTAGTAACTTCGAGGATCAAGCAAATTGGAATAGGGTTGCTAATAAAGGCCCGCTGGGTAGAAGTGAGGGGTTACAGACCGGAGTGTTAGACGAGGTCTACATAGGTTGTAAACTTCATTTCAATTAGTGATTTCGAGTTCCGAGTGTGGCGCACTATACAGCCCGTGGTTTTTCCCAGTGGTTGGGTTTTCCACGTATACATCAAGTGTCATTTATTATTTCCGCACTATATTACACTTGTATGTATTATTGACTTGCTAGGGGTATTTTCATAAAATTGACTTGCATGCGAAAATTGGGTAATAATTAGATAAAATCTATTCACCCCCCCTCTAGCTTTATATTGATAAACACACCTCGAGTATTTAATTACTTTCACGGACGAAAATGCTTGACGCTAAACTTATTCAAACTCTTCTGCCAACTGATCAAGCAATCAAACTCCTTGATGACACTTCACTCACTGATGCAACTGAATATCGTTAGGTAATTGGAGCATTACAATACCTGTCATTCACGAGGCCTGACATCGCATTTGCCGTCAACAAGCTTGCTCATTTCATGCATCGCCCTACAATTGGTCATTGGTCTCTCACCAAGCGTCTTCTTCGGTACCTGAAGGGCACAATCGGTCATGGTCTAGTGTTGCGTCGTGATTCACCCATCACTCTACATGCGTTCTTTGACGCGGACTGGGCTGGCAACCTGGATGATTGAACCTCCACGAGTGCCTATGTTCTCTTTCTTGGCTCTAATGCTATCTCTTGGTGCTCTTGCAAACAAAAGTCAGTTGCCCGATCGTTCACTGAAGTTGAATACAGGGCAGTTGCACTGGCTGCATCCAAGGTAATTTGGATATCTTTTCTCCTCCACGAGCTGCTCGTTCAGCCAACGTCTCCTCCAACTATTTTTTGTGACAACATTGGCGCCACATACTTGTGCTCTAATTTGGTCTTCCACTCCTGAATGAAGCATATCGCCATTGATTTTCATTTTGTTCGCGAAAGAGTTCAACGTGGACAACTTCAAGTATCGCATGTGGCATCCGCGGATCAGCTGGCTGATTCACTCACCAAGCCACTATCTAGGACAAGGTTTGCGCTATTACGTTCCAAGATTGGTGTCTCTAAAATGCCCACCATCTTGTGGAGGCGTATTAAGGATAACTCAACCTGATGATATTGTAATTATCTACATCTGTTATTATCATCAACAGTTAGTGTTCTCCTAGGATTATCTCTTTAGTCTTTGATTCTATGTAAAACTCTTCTCCTGTAATCACTGCCTGTACATGCTCCTATATATATGTTTTATACAAACGTGAATAAACTAAGAAGTATTGTTCTCTATACATATTTGGTTGATAGAATGGAATCCTGGTTGAAAAAGAATCCATCTAAGGAAAAGAATCCATTTTCTAGATGGATTTTCATTGTTTTGTTGTAACTTGTAATATGGAGTCTTATTGGAATCCTTGATGTTTGACCAAAATACTCAAATTATATTTTATGTGTTAAAAATTTAATTTTAATATTTAAATAGTAAATGATTTAATATTACAATTATTTTTCAAATAATCATTTTTGAATATTTGTTAACTTAAAAATTATTATAAAAATAATACATAATCATGAATAAATATTTAAAAAATAATATCCTATCACAAATTAATAATAAAATATATCACTACAAGCTAATCTTAACAAAATATATCATAGTAAGCAAAAACAATTATGTCCATGTCTAGTAATTCATTTTCACGTTACTTATTTATTGGTGTGGAGTTAGAAATTCAAGTTGTGGAAGGCTATTATAAATGTTAAATAACGAACAAGTTGATAATATATTAAAATGTGAGTAAAAGAAACAAGTTTATTTTAATAGTATTCAGTACAATTCAAAACTATCCTGACAAAAGAACAAACAACCCTTTAATTAATGAATCAATTAAATTAATTAATTTATAATTTCAATTATTAATTTGCAAATTGCAAATCATGATGTAAGAATGTAAGATTAACACTATAATACTCATTATCTTCAAAACTTTTCATTTTTTTTTTCCAGATTAGGATGCTCATTATCTTCAAGAGTTTGGATTTGGAGAAAGAGTTTCAATTTGGATAAAGAGTTTCGATTTTTCCCCAAATCGTCATATTGTCATTATCTTTATTAGTATCGATTGTTTTCGTAAATTGTCAACTATATATTCAGTATGAATAATTTCCACTTACAATCTTAATTTATAAATCAATAAAAAATTAAATTATAAAATATAAAAAATTAATAATGAACGTAAGAAAAATTAATTTTAAAAAATTGAATGCTCAAGAATGTAATATTTCCCTTGAAGCACTCACTACGCCATAAAGTTACAAACAGCAAGTGTTAAAGAAAATCATGCAACCTATTTTGATTCAAAACTTATCCGTGACCGACCATGAGTTCCTAATTAAAAAAAAAAGAGAGAAGAGAATAATAATAATAATAAATAAAGACATATCAAAGACAATGACACAAGTACATTAACCATATATGTAGAATACAATCAATAAAATAAAAAATATATATATTTTAAAATATTACAATAATTTGAGATTTAAGTGTAAGGGGCAAACCGTTAGGTCAATCTTAACTTGTCATAAAATTACAGTACATATAATCAATTACATTTTTATTCCAATAGATATGAACATTTGAACAATAAGTACTCAAAAAAATATTTACCAAAATAAACCACCATAAATAAAATTCAGATCAACACGAAGAGGGAAAATGTAAAATCATAATTCCAAAAAAAAAAAAAATATATAAAAAGGCTCAAAAGCTGCAAGGACTCTCATGAGTTCCTTATACAAATGGAATCTCCCCATAAGTCAATACAAAATATTGAAGAATCGCAAAACAGAACTGCAATGGCTCCAAACACACACCTCAGACTTCGAGCTTGGTACAATGCTTGTGCATCATATTACTGACCCGAATGTATCAACTAGCTGGATCAACCTCTAGAAAATCAGGATCAAGCGGCTCCACTTGTTCTGAACTATCTTATGAAGTTTTTATATCTACCGAACTCTGTACAAATGTAAGAAAAACATAATACAAAGTAACTATGGTACTAGAGAGAAAATGAGAGAAACTCTCTAAACTTTTCATGGATTCTTCACTAATTTAAATAACATCTATATTCTAACTAATTTTCTAACTAATTTTCTGATGATCAATGAATTGGTTTCTAACTAATTTTCTGATGATCAATGATTATCATCATTGATGATATTCTAGAAAGCTCACTTTGAGCTTATAACCAACTCTGACTTTTTATAACAAAATATGATGACGTGTAAATAGCTGAGTCATCATATTCTGTTATGGGAATGCTATAATATGAACATCAGATGATGATGCTGATTACTTGACTTTTAATGATCATGATTTACCATCATCCTTTACACTCCCCCTCAAACTGTGCTTTTGTAAATCAGCCCGTTTGAATTTAGTTGTTGAATATTGATCATTGTTATCAGCATCATCACTCCCCCTTAAGCGACACTGCTGCCTATCGACAATGAGCTTGGAAGAAAGAAGCTGAAAATGAGTAATTGCTAGAGGCTTGGTGAAAATATCAGCGGTTTGAACTTCAGTTGGGATATATCTGATTTCAATCTTGCGAGCAGCTACCAAATCACGAAGAAAATGAAGATCAATCTCAATGTGCTTAGTCCGAGAGTGAAACATTGGATTGTGAGCCAGTTACTTTGCACTAAGATTGTCACACAAAAGAATCAGAGTGCCAACCAATTCAAGTTGAAGTTCTTTAAACAGGGACTAAAATAATAAATTATCAGTGGCTGCAAAGACAAGAGATCTGTATCCTGCCTCTGTGGTAGACCTAGCTACCACACTTTGCTTTTTTGAAGATCAACTCACAAGATTGCCACTTAAATAAAGACAGTAGATTTTCGATCATCAACATTGCCTGTGTTATAAGAAAAATCGCACACACAAATCTAAACACATATAGATAATATGAAAGCAATAAGAAGAAAAAGATGACACCAAAGATTTTATGTGTTTGCCTACGTCCACGGAGCGCACCGTACTCAATCCACTACTTCCAGAGTTGATTACAATCTCTCTGTCTCTTTCTCAGTCTCTCTACAATTTGCTCTCTATCTCTCTAGCAACTTTTCTTACACACATGAGGGTTTATATAATGGTGGTATTTATATGGGAGCATTAAGGTTGGCCAAATCCTATTTGGAGTCTATTCCTTTTTTCTCTTTCTTTACTGTGCAAGAAATCTCCTTGCACGCGGTTTGTGTTTGACCGCTCTAGGTGCCACAACGCTCCTCACAGCATGAACCTTTGGAACAAAACCGCTGTAAAGGCCGCTTTCGAAATACACAGCGTAACACACAGCGTGAACCTTTGATGTATGACCACTGTCGAAATTCATAGCGCAACACACAACGCTTCTCACAATTGGCGGACCGCTGTGAAAGCCAGAGCGCTATTCTCAACGGTTTGCTTAATTTGGCCTAGACAGCGCTTCACACCGTTATGCCTTTAACAGCGTCAATCGATTCCTTCTTAAGCCACTTTTGTTGACTTGCAATTCAACTTCACAAATCCCAAGTTTACTTTGCCTTTCAATTTCACAAAAGACAAAAATAACTTTAATTTTGCTATTTCATTTGTTGACTTTAAAGTATTCACCAATAATCCCAACAATCTCCCACTTGAAGACTGAAACTCAATAGACGTTCTCCATCATTCCTTAATGACTTAGTGGATAAATAACGGTGCACTCATCCCCCATGTCTTCACTCTTGAAGACCCTCTAAAGCTGCGCACAACTCTAGTTTCTCAGTAGTGACTGGCTTGGTTAACATGTCAGTCGGATTCTTGCTATCTGTTATCTTTACTAACTTCAACACTCATTCTTCAATTAATGACCGAATGAAGTGGTAGCGTAGGTCTATATGCTTGGTCCTAGAATGGAACGCCGAATTCTTGGCCAAATGTAATGCACTTTGACTGTCACTGTGCAACATATTCATCACTTGATCGAATCCCAATTCAGTTAACAAACTTTATAACCATATAAGCTCCTTGCTTGATTCTGTCATAGCTACATACTCCGTTTCAGTTATAGAGATTGTCACTATCTTCTACAACTGGGACATCCAACTAATCGTGATACTAGCCATTGTGAACATATATTCGGTGGTACTTCTTCTATGATCCACCTCCCTAGCAAAATCTGAATCCACATAACTTTCTAGCTTAAGTTCATATCTTCTGAAGGTTAGACATCTCTCTGTCATACCCCGCAGGTATCTTAGGATCCACTTCATGGCCTTCCAGTGAGGCTTGCTTGGATTTAACATGTATCGGCTCACAACTTCCACTGCATAGGAAATATCTGGTCTTGTGCAAGTCATGGCATACATTAGACTTCCAATGGTTGAAGCATAGGGAACTTTAGCCATGAAGTCCTTCTTATCTTCCTTCTTTGGACTCTGATCCTTGGACAACCTGAAATTACTAGCCAATGGTGTACTCACTGATTTTGCATCATCCATGTTGAATCTCTACAACACCTTCCGAATGTACTATGATTGAGAAAGCTTCAATGTACCTTCCTATTCGTCTATGCTAATTCTCATTCCAAGAATCCGCTTTGCTGCACCTAAATCCTTCATCTCGAACTCACTCGAGAGTTGCTTCTTCAAATTGTTAATTTCTTCTAAATCTGCACCAGCTACTAACATGTCATCAATATAAAGTAGCAAAATAATAAAACTTGTTTTAACCTTTTTAAAGTAGCAACAGTGGTCAACATTTCATCTCAAGTAGCCATTGCCTTGCTTAAACCTATCGAACTTTTTGTACCACTGTCGGGGAGCTTGTTTTAAATAATACAAGCTTTTCATCAACATACACACCAACTCTTCCTTGCCTTTTTCAATAAACCCCTTTGGTTGCTACATGTATATCTCTTCCTCTAAATCTCCATGAAGGAAGGCTGTCTTCACATCTAACTACTCAAGATATAACCTCTTTACTGTAACAATGCTTAACACTAACCGGATCGTAGTTAGTTTAACAATAGGAGAAAAAAATTCAGAGTAGTCAATACCTTCTATTTGTTGGAAGCCTTTGACTACTAGTCGTGCCTTATATCTCTTGGAACCATCATGTTCCTCTTTGATCTGAAACACCCACTTATTCTGTAGGGCTTTCTTTCCTTCAAGCAACTTGGCTAACTCCCAAGTTTGATTAGAAATCAACGACTTAATCTCATCCTTCATTGCAAACTTCCACTTGCTCGCATCTTTTCCCTGATATGCCTCATCATAGCACTCAAGTTACTTTGCATCTGTAAACAGCATGTATTGCAAGTACTTCCTATTTGGTATAAGAGTTCGAGTTGATCTTCTCACTGCACTTTGAGCCTATGTCAATGGAACATCTTTATGTGGGATATGTTCTTAAACTTGGGGCTGCACACCTTGTTCTTCTTCATTCTGATTACCAAGTTCCACGACCCTATTATCTGATACATCATTCGGCCAAAAGTACTCTGGCTCTTCCAGCTTAGACACCTGTGTGTTTCTATCTTTGTATATAACATTTTCATTGAAGACAACATCTTTACTTCTGATCATCTTGTGGTTTTGGTCATCCCACAGCTTGTAACCAAATTCATCTTCTCCATAGCCCACCAAAGTACACTTCACTGACTTGGCGTCTAGCTTACTCCTTACAGGATTACCTATATGTACATAAGAAACACACCCAAACACTTTAAGATGAGAAAGTTTTACCTCTTTCCTAGTCCAGATCTCCTCTGGTATAGTGAGGTCCAAAGGCTTTAATGGTCCTCTGTTGATCAAATACGCTAATGTATTGACTGCTTACACCCAGAACTGTTTTAGAAACCCAGAATGTAACCTCATGCTTCTGGCTCTCTCAGTCAATGACCAGTTCATTTGTTGTGCTATCCCATTCTGCTGTGGGGTTCCAGGAACCGTTCTATTAAGCTTTATCTCGCTTAGGTAGCAAAACCTCTTGAACTCACTGTATTCATACTCTCCACCATTGTCTGAATGCACCTTTTTGATCTTTAACCCTGTCTCGTTCTCAACCTTAGCTTTCCATCTCTTGAAAGCGTCAAACACCTCAGACTTGTGTTTTAAAAAATAAACCCATACCTTCATGGAGTGGTCGTCAATGAATGTGATAAAATACTATTTACCTCTGGTTAACGAGACTGAAGCTGGACCCCAAACATTGGTGTGTACTAGTTCTAGCTTCTCCTTTACCGGTACCCTTCCAGTCTTTTTGAAGCTCACTCGCTTCTGTTTTCCCAACACGTAGCTCTCATAGAAATCAACCCTAACACTCTTTAAATCTAGAAACTTACCTTTCAAATGCAGACACTTCAGCCCCTGACCACTTATGTGCCCAAACCTCTAGTGTCACAAGTTATGATCATCTTTACCTTCTGCCATAGCGATTGAACCATAACCATCTGTGGTTGTGAAGAGCGACCCATTCTTATTTCCTTGGGTGATTGTCATAATACCATTCGAAATCTTCCACTTATCACTTATGAAAGTTATCATGTAACCATCTGACGCTAGTTGCCCAATGGAGATCAAGTTCTTCCTCATATCCGATATGTGCCTTACATTGTCGATCTTCAAAACTGACCCTTTTGGCTGAATCTTCACATCTCCCTTCCCGGTAATATTGCATGCTTAATCGTCACCAAGATACACCTTACCCAAATTTCTGGAGACGTAATTCTCGAACAACTCTCTGTGAGGTGTGGCATGAAATGACGCTCCTAAATCTAGAACCTAGGACTTCGTCTTACTTTCTAACGAGCAGATAAGACAGTTGTTTGAATCCTCCGACACACAGTTCGCACTGCCCTTACCCTTATCTTTCTTCTCAAATCCACACTCATACGAGAAGTGGCCTTTTTTTACCACAGTTCCAACACTCAACATCTTTCTTGTTTCGTTGCTAATTTCCCGAATAGTTGTCCTGATACCTGGATTTAGACATTCCTCTTGACTTTGATCTTCCTCGTTGATTCGTGTTCCGATTTCTGTTTCTATTTTCTTTACCATCCATATTCGGTGCTGACGATGTAGATGCCCCTAATCCCTCTTCACGCAACCTGATCTCTTCAGTCATGATCATGTTTACAACCTATGGATTTGTGTCTTACCGCTCTAGGTGCCACATCGCTCCTCACAGCATGAACCTCTGGGACAAAACCGCTGTCAAGGTTGCTCTCAGAATGCACAGCGCAACACACATCGTGCACCTCTGATGTTTGACTGCTGTCCAAACCGCTGTCAAAATTCACAACGCTTCTCACAATTGGTGGACCGCTGTCCTGACTACTGTGAAAGCCAGAGCGCTATTCACAGCGGTTTGCTTAATTTGGCTTAGATAGCACTTCACACCGTTGTGCCTTTAACAACGCGAATCAATTCCTTCTTAAGCCACTTTTTTTGACTTGCAATTCAACTTCACAAATCCCAAGTTTACTTTGCCTTTCAATTTCACAAAAGACAAAAATAACTTTAATTTTGCTATTTCATTTGTTGACTTTGAAGTTTTCACCAATAATCCCAACAGCCTGCCCAATTGGCATTAGCAAAGCACTCTAAAGACATCTGTTTAGCTAGTTTAAACAAGAGACCTTAAGTGATAGTACCTTTGATATAGCACATCAACCTCTTAACAGCTAACTAGTGAACTTGAGATGGAGATCTAGGCCAAAAATTGGTTCAATTTATTAACAGCAAATGCAATTTCAAGTTTGGTAAGAATGAGATATTGAAGATTATCGATTGAGCTTCTGAATAAAGTTGCAGCAGAGAAAGATACACCATCTATTGAAGATAATTTGCAGCCGAGTGCAAGAGGTATTGAACATGCTTTTGAAGTAAAAATATTAGTTTTGATTATAAGATCCCAAACATACTTTGTTTGAGAAAAAGTGAGACCACTAGGACCTTTTGAGCTTTAAAACCAAGAAAATATACACCAAAAGCAAAGTTACACCTAGAGGAATGATCGCGCTATGAATGTTCACATTTAGCGCCCCTAATTCCTAACTTTTGTGTTCGTATTTGAGCACCTTTTGTGTACATAACGTGTGTTTTTGTTAAGTTCAGATAAATAGACCAGTCAGGAAGGTGTTTGCATCAAAATAGTTAAAAGAGGAGCAAAACCATGAGAAGGAGGCAAGGCGGGCTCTGACGGTGGGCACATGCCAGCCCTCCCGAAGACCTAAAGTCGCCTGAAATCAAGGCTAGTTGTAAAGCGGGTTCTGAAGGCGGGCATAAGCCAGCCTTACCGAAGGTTTGAAGTCGCCAGAGGGCATGGCGGGTTCTCGCGGCGAGCTCGTGCGGCGGGAAAGAGGCCGCCCATATCTTTTCAGAAGCGCGGCGACTTCGTGACGGCGGGAAAGAAGACTCCGAGAAGCTCACCAAAAGGAAGGCGGGTTCGCGCGGCGGGTTATTTCGGCGGGAATAAGCCCGCCCCAGGCACGTCCAAGGGCCAAAATTGGCACTCCTTGCCTCATTTGAAGAAGACATATATATACTTCTCTCTCCTACTGAACAAGGGTGACAAAAATAGCTTAGAATAGTTCTTAGTAGTTTTTAGATAATTAATCATAGAATAGCTTAGAGATTCAAGTAGTTCATCACTTGTAATCTTTGTAGTAAAAGATACTAATCTTAGTAAGTATCTTGCTCATCAATCTTTTGAAGGTTATTGTGATTATTTGGTTTGTATTGTTGTGGAGGAAGGAGAGATCGGTCTTGACTCTTCGAGGGTAGTATTTCTTCTTTTTGTTCATTAATATGCTATACTTGATAATCATGTGTAACTAAACACTTGTTGGGGAATTTATGAAAGTATTGATGTAATCACTTATTACCACTTTTTCTTATATGAATCACTTGTGTTTGTATGCTTGAATTGATGAAACATGTTGTATATCTCATAATTTTAGAAGCATGAATTGGTTAGCTTAGAGTAAATGAAATACTAAATTCTTGATGTTGAATTGAGTATTGTCATTTAATACTCTTTGATAGAGTGTGTATGTTCATACAAGATTATAAGAATTCACTCTATAGGTTTAATTCAACAACTTACAGTCATTAATGATTAACTTAAATTTAGGGGATTCATTGACTGAATGATTGATTGTGCCAAGGGCATAAGTGGAACAATACTAGTGATTTGATCTATGTTGCATGAAAGTGGTTATTTGTGGTGCATCATTACTGATTTCATACATTCCCTAGCATCTTAGTTTATCAAATATAATCGTTTATCATCACAATAGTTTAATTCAGTAAAATACTCACTAATCCTAGCATTTACTAGCTACTAGATTTCCCTGTGGATCGATACCCTTACTTTGTACACTATACTAGCATAACGACTTGTACGATTGCAAATGGTAAAATACTCGCACGCCCCTTTAATACAACCTAGGTAGAATAGGTTAAATTATAGTGACATTTGTAGAACAGGTTTGGGCATGTCAAGGAATAGCAAAGCAGCCCTTAACAAAGCCTCTGCAAGTACAAAAAACCCCTACACAACCAGCAAAACTAGGACTACCAAAAGCAACTTTGTTCATATTATGATACGTGCTTAATTCAAGTAATATGTGCAAGTGGATGTGTCCTAATCATATTAGCAGTTATGTTATTATGTTTGGATAAATTAGTATATTTTGTTGTTGTGATTGTGCAGAACGTGTTGCTTGTCTCTAGCACCCATTTACCATTTTGTTCCTATTTTTTAGGTTTAGTTGTTGTCAATTTATTATCCATTTAGGCCTATTTAATGTCAGTTGCAAGGATATGGAATCAAGGAATTGTTTAGCAAATATCTCTCATGTTTCTCTCTACTCTTTACTTCTTTCTCTCTGAAATACTATCTCTTCTCTAAATTCTCTCTATGTATTTTTCTGGATCAGAAAAATACATAACATTGGTATTATAGCGGTTCGGTCACATGAACACACGTTTTCGTAATGGAGTCTATGAAGTTCTAACTTGTCATGAGTACACCTTCGTCCAAATCCAAAATACTCTCCAAACCATTAGGGATGAACTCCAATCTCTATCATTTTCTCAAACACAATTAGCCACCTATCTTCCAGTGTTTTTCGATGATACATATGTATCGGCGGAGGTTTTTATCCATTTTGATAAACCACCGATATTTGATGTCTATGTACTTAAGAAAATCCCATATAAAAGCAATTCACATTTTGTGGATTGTTTTTACGAGTAACACATTTCCCTTACCATGCAATCAGCCTCCTCGACCCTCCACACCATGCTGGACTGCAGTAACACCTATCCGAAGTTATCCTTTCCTACTTTCAGCGACGATGACTCACAAGGATGGATTTTTAAAGATGCACAAAATGTTGATTTCAAGCACATACAGTCAACCAAATTTGGAGACCCTTTTAATTGTGGTGAATCCAACGAGTTGGAATTCCCGACAGACTTATTTGGAATTTATCCTTGTGAACAATGATAATTTGGGGAGGATAGAATGATACGTGCTTAGTTCAAGTAATACGTGCAAGTGGATGTGTCCTAGTCATATTAGTAGTTATGTTATTATGTTTGGATAAATTAGTATGTTTTTGTTGTTGTGATTGTGTAGAACAAGTTGCTTGTCTCTAGCACCCATTTACCATTTTGTTCCTATATTTTAGGTTTAGTTGTTGTCAGTTTATTATCCATTTAGGCCTATTTAATGTTAGTTGTAAGGAAATGAAATCAAGGAATTGTTTAGCAAATATATCTCATGTTTCTCTCTACTCTTTACTTCTTTCTTTATGAAATACTATCTCTTCTCCTGGATCAAAAAAATACATAACATAATAATACGAACCCACTAAGTAGAACACATCCTTAAAAACCGGCTTGTAAGGAGAGGGTGCCCAATGAGTTATATACCATTGACTAATCTTATACTTAGTTAATGTGGGATCCTAACATTCCACCACGCTTCCACAGCCGTCGTCCACGGCGGCCCATCTTTCCTAACTGGGTGACTCCGCGGATCCCGCTTTCTCAGGTAGTAGCCCTCCCCAGGTCACCCCGTCTATGATGAACCCACTGCTCGACGTGGTGTAGGCTCTGATACCAAATAATACGAACCCATTAGGTAGAACTCATCCTTAAAAACCGGCTTGTAAGGAGAGGTTGCCCAATGAGTTATATACCATTGACTAATCTCATACTTAGTCAATGTGGGATCCTAACAAGGGTCACCCCGTCCATGATGAACCCGCTGCTCGACGTGGTGTAGGCTCTGATACCAAATAATACGAACCCACTAGGTAGAACTCATCCTTAAAAACCGGCTTGTAAGGAGATGGTGCCCAATGAGTTATATACCACTGACTAATCTCATACTTAGTCAATGTGGGATCCTAACATTCCACCACGCTTCCACATCCGTCGTCCACGGCGGCCCATCTTTCCTAGCTGGGTGACTCCGCGGATCTCGCTTTCTCGGCTAGTAGCCCTTCCCAGGTCACCCCGTCTGTGACGAACCCGCTGCTCGGCGTGGTGTAGGCTCTGATACCAAATAATACGAACCCACTAGGTAGAACTCATCCTTAAAAACTGGCTTGTAAGGAGAAGGTGCCCGATGAGTTACATATTGGGATGGCAATTGGACCGAGACCTATGAGACCCGAACCGCATGGGTCGGGTCTGGGTCTTCACATTCGGGTCACGGGTCAGGTATGGGTCTAATTTAAAGGACCGATTCGGGTCTAGGTCTGGGTCTGGGTCCTACCAAATACCCAGATCCGAACTTGTGGACCCGACTATTTAAAAAGAGCGTCCTTCTTCATAGACATGGTATATAATGAACAATCCCTAATTCTAATTTCTTCTTCGCTGCTACAATCATTTCCCCATACCACTTCTCAGTTCTCACTTTTCAACTATTTGCAAAGTCACTGATTTATTTTCTTCACTACCTCACATTCGGATCGCTGCAGATTTTTAGCTCTCTACTCACTGATTTAATTTCTTCAACGTCCTTTTACTTTTCTGGAATTTCACTTACTGATTTAATTTTCTTTATTTATGTGAATGATTTTATTTTGATGTTTCTAGTTTTCTTATCTGGGTTCGTTTTAGATCTTCTAAAAATACATTATTAAAGATGTTGGAATCTGGATCCATGTGAATAAGTGAGTGATGATCGAGCATTCAAGCTCTGTTTTATATTTTATTTTTCTGTCAAAAATGTGAAAGAGTGAGTGATGTGAAATGGATTCAAGCTCTGTTTTATATTTTATTTTGAGTTGATCTGATCATAAGATGAACATTAGATGATCTGATCTCCATTTTGAGTGGTTCTAACATTTTTATGATATGAGAAATACAAGACAAATTCAACGACTCCATTTTTTTTCTTTTTTATATTATTTATTAAAATATTAAATTACTAATTTTAATTTTTGCGGGTCCTTGGGTCTGCGGGTCCACGGGTGCAGACCCAGACCCGTGAAATTCACGGGTACTCGGGGCGGGTCTGGGTCCAGTCTTGACCCACGGGTTTAGACCCGGACCCGAACCCGTGAATTTTCATGGGTTTGGGTTTGGGTTCGAGTCTGGGTCCAATATTTTTTAATGGGTCTGGGTCTGGGTCTGGGTCTGGGTCTAGTAGGACTCGACCCGAACCCGACCCATTACCATCCCTAGTTACATACCATTGACTAATCTCATACTTAGTCAATGTGAGATCCTAACATCTGATAAGGTTTAATTTTGTGTGAAAGCAGAAACTGAGAACAGAGTCGGGAAAGAGAAGTAGAAGATAGAAACAAATAGAAGAAATGAGATATTTTGGGTTTAATATTCATAATGCTTTATTCAATTCAAATTGACTATTATATAGCCTACACAATAATCAAATGACAATAAGAAATAGGAAAGTGATTAGAGTGGTCCACTATTTTGGGAGCACCTGCTTGCCATTATTAGCAGACTCAACAACTATTAATTAAAACAACTCAATCTAATCTTAACAACTCATAGCACTTGAATAGCATCCCACGATCCATCCTAACCTGGTCTCCACGCACGTGCAACCCCAAATGTCGTCTATTATCTACATTAGCATGCAAGGCATGCATGGTCAGCCAAGTTTCATTTCATTTCAACCCCCTAAAATCATCCTTGTACGCAAGGATGAAATTAGGTTGAATTGTCAACGTGATCGTCGTTGGGTATGGACTCGAGTTCCATATCTGAAACAAATAATAGCACGGTGTGTATAAAACTATCTAGAGGGGAGGGGGGGGGGGGGGGGGGGGGGGGGGGGGGGGGGTGAATAGATTTTAAGCTTTTTACCCAATTTTTCGTATAAGTCAAAATTACGAATTTACCCCTAAATAGATAAAGCAATAAATCAAGTATAAAATGCGGAAATTAAATAAGACTTGATTTTTACGTGGAAACCCTCACGGGAAAAACCACGGGTTAGTAAGTAAGCCACACTCGAACCTCGAATCCACTAAATGTGTAAAACGATTGCAACCTAATCCCGGAAGTAATCACACACCTACCTAATCCCGGTATGAGTGAACCTAGTCCAATTTTGCTTGCGATCTAAGCAACCTAATCCCGGATGCTACACACAAGACTTACTTTCTCTATGAAGAGAATAACAACCCTAAGTGAATATATGAATATTCAAAATGCAACATAGAGCAAGGGAAACCCTATATGCTTATCTAAGATGATTAATATGCAATTAGAGCAATCCTAGATATCAAAACTAAATGACATGTTCAATCAAATAGTTTAGCTAATCAAGATTAAGCACAAAACCTAATTAGCTATCACAATACAACTTCTCAAACATACATCATACTAATCTCAAACTTGTATTCAAAGTATATAAAATAACATACAAGTAATTAATTGAGATTGCTTGTTAAGAGAAACACAAAATATGTAAGATATTAGTGAAAAGCTTACCAAGCAAAGTATGATGAAGAATCCATGCAAGATGTCATCTAGATGATCAAGGATGATGCTAGATGATGATTGATGATCATGAAAAAGTGTTTGAGTAATCTAAAAATGAGTTCTTTGGAATTTTTCTTCTCTTTGAAAAATATCCTAAGTATGGAATCTGAATATGAACTCTTGTAATTGACCTAAAGTCAAAGTGGCATATATATAGGAGGCCAAAACAAAGTGTGGTCGTTTTGATAAGTTTGCCTCAAATTTTTCCATGGGCGCTATACGTAGAGCGCTTTGTAGAGCCCCCTTGCTCTGTTCTTGCGAGAAAACAGAGGGGTGCTCTACGTAGAGCGCTTTGTAGTACAATGCTCGTACAGCGATCGAATTAAATCGATCAGGTCTGTACAACGCCCAATGGGGGCTGTTCGTAGAGTGCTTTTGTAGAGCGTTTTTGGGAGCGCCCAGTGCAAAAATGCAATCCTAAGTCTAAGCATGACAAGGCAATTGGATATGCAAGATGCAATCAAACTAACATACAAGAAGAGATGTTAATGAGCATTAAGGCACACAAATAAGGCGTACAACATACAAGGATTAAACATATGCATGAGTTGTGAGTGTGTGCAACTATCTCTTCAAGACAAGTAAGCACTTAGAGAATTACCTTTTGAGTGCTTAACACTTGCAAGGGCCTTGAGCTTGAACACATTCCTAAGCTACCCTTACATGATCCCCGACATGTGGTTTGTCCACGAAATAAGCCAATCAAGATATGGGAATCCTTACAATCTCCCCATTTGGCTATTTCGTGACAAAACCACCACTCACATTGATTCCTCACAAAGAAATAGAAACTACGGGACTACAATGATATTCTATATTACAAAGAGATAAGAAAATGAAACTTGAAGTCTTCAACCTCTTGTAGAATAACCAATCCCTGAAAATAAGTTTCTAACATTTCCAATACAAGTAAAGTGTGAAATGAATCAAGTGAGAACAAAAACAAGCATTTGCATTTTAAAAGTTTAGGCACAACATTATGAAATGTATGTGTATGCAATGCTCCCCCTCAACGGGTTACTCCCCCTCAATGAATGTTCTCCCCAATATGCACAATTGCCTCTATTTTGCAACTCCCCTTACCATATCCTACTCCCACTTTTTGTCATGATATAGGCAAATGAGTAGTCCCCAACCGGGTCACTTATAGCAACGAGAGATATAAGCATGCAAGATATTTGCATATATATATAAGTCACTTTATGCACCTCAATTAATTGAAGAGAAACAAGGAGATTTATTTGAAAGAAAATGTGTGAATCAAACATGCTTTGCATACAAGACATGTAGCATTCAAGTCCAAAAAACAATGGTATTTGGCAAAGCAAATGACAAGGTTTCTAATAAGAATTCAAACCAATTTCACCAATGTCATGAGTAAAGCAAGGATATAGAATATATTGATTTCAATTTAAGAACAACTATATCCAACTTTATAAGCGAAACATGGCATGAGTGAATTTGCACCCTTTTTGATTTTTTCGGATAAGATATCCGTATGATAGTAGCCATGTTCAACCAATAAAGAAAGAGAGACATTTGGAATGTAAATTCCTTTGAATGGATACAAGATCCTTTATTCATTTTGAGTCTCATAAGCTTTCACACAAGGTTTTGCATTTTAAGAATATGCAATCATCAATTCATGCTTTTCATGTGAGCATGTGATATGAATTTCATGCTTTTTCATTTGACATTAGCATGTTATTAAAGAATCATCATGTCATGAAGATAATCATAGGTCATTCAAATCATACTTCCTACATACATCTCCTAGTCCAAAAATGCATGTTTGAACATAAATATGACATGGATTGTAAACAAGCAAGGTTCACACTTATTGAATTGAAAACATATATACATATGTGCAACCAAGCTTACTCAAACAATTAAAAGAAGAGGCATAAGTTATTTCAATTTTTTTTTTGCAAGTGACAAGAATGCAAAATAGCTCTCTTTGCTTGAGTTCCCCATATGGGGTCAATCATAGAACATCACTCCACAAGACATATCCCAATAGATCTACTAAGAGTTTTTAATCGAGTAGCATCTAAGGGTTTAGTAAATAAGTCCGCAAGTTGATCATTAGTACCTACATGTTCAAGTACTATGCATTTATTTTCAACAAGCTCTCTAATGAAGTGATGGCGGATGTCAATATGCTTAGTTCTAGAATGTTGTACCGGATTCTTGGAAATATTAATAGCACTCATGTTATCACAAAAGAGAGTGAGAGTACCTTGGTTGAATCCGTAGTCTACTAGCATTTGCTTCATCCATAGGAGTTGTGTGCATCCACTCCCCGCGGCTATGTATTCGGCCTCGGCCGTGGACAAGGAAATCGAGTTTTGCTTCTTGCAAAACCAAGACACCAAGTTGTTGCCTAGAAAGAAGCAACCGCCCGATGTGCTCTTCCTATCATCACAATTTCCTGCCCAATCCGCATCACTATATCCTACAAGACCAGGATTAGTGTCAAAAGAGTACCAAATTCCATAGTTGGATGTCCCATTCACATAGCGAATGATTCTCTTTACGGAAGAGAGATGGGACTCCTTAGGATCCGCTTGGTACCTAGCACACACACCCACACTAAAGGAGATATCGGGCCTACTTGCGGTCAAATAGAGCAAGCTACCTATCATGCCACGATATAACGTTTGTTCCACACTTTTACCACTAGCATCCTTGCTTAGCTTCAAAGTGGTACTCATGGGTGTATTACAATGTTTGGCATTCTCTAAACCAAACTTCTTCACTAGGTTTTTGGCATATTTGGCTTAGGTTATGAAAATCCCATCATCTAATTGCCTAATTTGCAAACCTAGGAAGTAACTAAGCTCACCAACAAGACTCATCTCAAATTCATGAGACATGACATCAACAAATTGTTGGACCTTGGTGTTGTTGGTGGAGCCAAATACAATGTCATCAACATAGATTTGAGCTATAAATAACTCATCTTTGTTTCTCTTGATGAACAAGGTCTTGTCAACACTACCTCTTGTGTAGTCATTGTCAACAAGAAATTGAGTGAGGCGCTCATACCAAGCCCTTGGTGCTTGTTTCAACCCATATAGTGCCTTCTTGAGGCGATAGACATGGTTGGGGTGGTGTGCATCCACAAACCCCTTGGGTTGTTCAACAAACACTTCCTCTTGCAAGAAGCCATTGAGGAAGGCACTCTTGACATCTATTTGGTGCAATTTGAACTTGTGCACACAAGAAATGGACAAGAGAAGCCTAATGGACTCTAAACGGGCAACGGGAGCAAATGTCTCCTCAAAGTCGATACCTTCAATTTGAGAGTACCCTTGTGCTACAAGTCTAGCCTTGTTCCGCACTATGTTGCCATCCTCATCGGATTTGTTCCTAAATATCCATTTAGTGCCTATGACATTAGTGGTCTTAGGCCTAGGAACTAGAGTCCAAACCTCATTCCTTTCGAATTGGTTTAGCTCTTCTTGCATGGCAAGAACCCAAAATTCATCATTTAAGGCTTCTTCAACCTTTTTGGGTTCAATTTGAGAGGTGTAGCTAATAAGATTAGCAAGTTTATGTCTAGTCCTAACACCCTCATTTACATCTCCAATAACATCCTCTTTGTTATGGAGTCTTCTAACCCATGGAGCGGGTTCATTAGAGTCCAAGAGAGGGACTCTAGTAGTGGGTTGTGTGACTTCATCATTTTCATTAGATGTCCCAACATTGGGAGTCACCACAACCCTCTCCAAAGGAGAAACATCACTAAAAACAACATCCTCCTCATGATCATTAGACTTGAGCCTAGTATCATCAAATACGACATTGGATGATTCCATAACACTTAGAGTTTTTAAATTAAAAACTCTATAGGCTCTACTATTCAAGGCATAGCCAATAAAAATACCCTCATCACTCTTAGCATCGAATTTGCCAAGTTGATCACGGTCATTTAAAATGTAGCATTTGCTTCCAAAAGTGTGGAAGTAGCTAACATTTGGCCTCTTGCCTTTCCATAACTCATAGGAGGTTTTTCTAGTACCGGGCCTTAGGAAAACACGATTCTCTATATAGCAAGCCGTATTGACGGCTTCGGCCCATAGGTTCCTAGGGACATTGTTGCTAAGCAACATCACACGGGCCATCTCTTGAAGGACCCTATTCTTCCTCTCAACAACTCCATTTTGTTGAGATGTCCTAGAAGCCGAGAACTCATGGGAGATGCCTAAGCTATTGCAATAGCTTTCAAATGAGGCATTCTCAAATTCCCTCCCATGGTCACTTCTAATCCGTTTTATGCTTTTAATATTAGAATTCATCTCATTTTGTATTTTATTACAAAGCATTTTAAACTTATCAAAAGTTTCGGATTTTTCTCTAAGAAAATATGTCCATGTGAACCTAGAGAAATTATCAACACAAACAAAAATGTATCTCTTTCCACCCAAACTTTCGGTTTGCATGGGACCCATAAGGTCCATGTGGAGAAGCTCAAGAGGCTCTTTGGTGGTGAGATACTTACCCTTTTTGTGCATGCTTTTAGTTTGCTTTCCTTGTTGGCAAGGTCCACAAACACCATTGGCTTTCTTCCCAAGCTTAGGGAGGCCACGCACACAGTTGAACTTTCCAAGGGTCCGTAGATCCCTAAAGTTCATGTGGCCAAGTCTTTCATGCCACAACTCAATTTGCTCATCCATGGACACATGATTAGATACAATACTAGCTTCAAGACAATAACAATTGTCGCTAGATCTCATGCCCTTCAACAAGGTTTGTCCATCAGGTTTTAGGATAGAGCAATAATCTTTAGAAAACAAGACGGAATATCCTTCATCACTAAGATGTGAAATGCTTATTAAATTGGCTTTCAAGCCATCAACAAATAAAGCATTGGATAAGGAGGGTAATCCGGGAACGGAAATGGTTCCTTTCCCTACAACATTTCTTTTGGATCCATCACCAAAAGTGACATTTCCACCTTCCTCCATAACAAGAGTCTCGAAGAAACTCTTGTTTCCCGTCATGTGCCTAGAGCACCCACTATCCAAATACCAAAAATTAGAAGAATTTGCCTTCAAGGCTATTTGTGCAACATGGCAAACATTTTTATTCTTTCTAATCCACTTAGCAACAATTTTAGATTTCTTAGTGGTCTTTGGTACATGTGCTCTACTATTCCTAGGATCATGCAAATCAATATTGTTATTCCTAGGAACATGCATCTTGGCTCTATTATTTCTCTTTTCTATCATGCTTCGTGTTCTACACATTTTAATATATTGAAAGCAATTTGGTCTAATATGACCATCACAACCACAATAGTGACAAATAGGGATGAAAAAAGGAATCATACCTCGTTTTTGTGCATGTATGAGAGCTTGTCCATGTCTTTGTGGATAAGTGGGTTCAATCCATCTTCGTTGTTGAACCGGTCTAGGTTGCTTCCAAGCTTGAGGTTGCATGATAGGTCTCTTTCCTTTGTGAGCCATTTGTGGAGGAATGTTGGCTTGAGGGACCCTAGGGGGTTGAGCTTGAGGTTGCCTTCTTGGCCCCATCTTCACTTGTGCATTAGAGCATTGTCCTACTTTTAATTTCTTCTTAGGAGCTTTCACCAATGAAGCTTCTTTACTCCCCAAACTCTTAACAAAAATGGTCTTCTTGGAAGTGGAAGTCTCCATATCATCTTCAAACCCCGAGACCTCTCTTGTCACTTGGACTCTTTCCAACACCAAGTAAATGATCAAGCTTCTTGGTGCTAGAACCTATGCTAGCCAAGGACCCTTTAACTTCTACAAGTTCCCTCTTCAAGCCTTCTTCACTTCTCTTGGATAAGTCTAACTCCTCAATTAACTTATCCTCTCTCCTCTTCAATCTTTCAACTTGTTCACTTAAGTGGTCATTGTGAGCCGAAAGTTCAAGGTTCTCTTCTCTCAAGCTCTCAAGCTCTCAATCTTTCTTGTGCTTTTAATTGCTAAATCATTGAACTCAGCATGGTATTTAGCAAACACCTTTTGCTCCACAAATTTCTTTATGGAATTAGAAGAGGAGTCACTTCCTTCTTCACTAGAGTCAATTTCCTCTTGACTCATTTCCTCTCTCTCACTAGAACTTTTGCTCTTGTGAGATGAGGCAAACGCTAGGAAGTTAGCCATGAGCTCTTCTTCACTTGAAGTCTCATCTTCCTCATTGGAGCCATCACTACTCCCACTCCAAGTGGCGGCCATCACTTTGTCCTTATTCTTTTCATTGTGATTAGCACATTCGGGGGCAAAGTGACCAATCCCACCACATTCAAAGCATCGGACCCCTTTCTTTCGGTCCTCTCTTGTCTAGGCTCAAATTTCTTGAAGGAACCTTTTTTCTTCAAGTCTTGTCCTCTTGACCCAAATCCCTTCTTCTTCTTGAACCCCATAACCTTATTAAACCTTTTCACGAATAAGGCAATGTCTTCATCCGAGTCATGCTTTGCCTCCTTTGCATCCTTAGATGCTTTCAAAGCTATTCTTTTAGACTTTTTAGGAGGAGTAGTGGTGCTAGGAGCCTTCCTAGACTCATATGCAAGGAGACGTCCAATCACCTCACTTGGCTTCATATCCATGTAGCCACTATTTTCTTCTATGGCCGTCACCTTTGATTCAAACCTATCGGGGAGAGATCTCATAATTTTTTGCTTGACTCTCCTATCCGAATACGGGTCTCCGAGTTGATGACTTTGATTTACAATGTCCATCAATTTGATTTCGAAGTCATTGAAGCATTCATCCTCTCCCATCCTAAGTAGCTCAAATTGAGTTTGGAGGAATTGAAGCTTGGACTCATTCACCACCTCGATTCCCTCATGTGCAACTTGAAGGATGTCCCATGCCACTTTTGCAATCTGAGTATTCTGAATAAGCTTGTATTGATTCTCATCCATTGCACACATGATGGCATGCATAGCCTTCATATTCCACTTAGAAGCCTCAAACTCTTGCGCGTTCCATTGCGCCTTAGGCTTCAAAACTTCTTCTCCTCCACCACCAGGAGTCATCTTGGGTAGATCATATCCGTCTTCCACCACCATCCATGCACGGTCATGAATTTGGCATATGTAGGATTCCATCTTCCCTTTCCATTGGGAATAATTTAAACTGGTAAGAAGTGGAGGCCTTGTGCTAGAAGCACCTTCGTGGCCACCACCATTTCCACCGTTTCCACTCATAGTGTTTATGAATGAATGAAATGAATGCAAATGTATGAATGATCAAAAATCACATAAAATGCAAAACACACCAAAAAAGCAAGGATCACCTAAGTATGTCTAGGAACCCGCTCTGATACCAATTGAAACAAATAATAGCACGGTGTGTATAAAACTATCTAGAGGGGGGGTGAATAGATTTTAAGCTTTTTACCCAATTTTTCGTATAAGTCAAAATTATGAATTTACCCCTAAATAGATAAAGCAATAAATCAAGTATAAAATGCGGAAATTAAATAAGACTTGATTTTTACGTGGAAACCCTCACGGGAAAAACCACGGGTTAGTAAGTAAGCCACACTCGAACCTCGAATCCACTAAATGTGTAAAACGATTACAACCTAATCCCGGAAGTAATCACACACCTACCTAATCCCGGTATGAGTGAACCTAGTCCAATTTTGCTTGCGATCTAAGCAACCTAATCCCGGATGCTACACACAAGACTTACTTTCTCTATGAAGAGAATAACAACCCTAAGTGAATATATGAATATTCAAAATGCAACATAGAGCAAGGGAAACCCTATATGCTTATCTAAGATGATTAATATGCAATTAGAGCAATCCTAGATATCAAAACTAAATGACATGTTCAATCAAATAGTTTAGCTAATCAAGATTAAGCACAAAACCTAATTAGCTATCACAATACAACTTCTCAAACATACATCATACTAATCTCAAACTTGTATTCAAAGTATATAAAATAACATACAAGTAATTAATTGAGATTGCTTGTTAAGAGAAACACAAAATATGTAAGATATTAGTGAAAAGCTTACCAAGCAAAGTATGATGAAGAATCCATGCAAGATGTCATCTAGATGATCAAGGATGATGCTAGATGATGATTGATGATCATGAAAAAGTGTTTGAGTAATCTAAAAATGAGTTCTTTGGAATTTTTCTTCTCTTTGAAAAATATCCTAAGTATGGAATCTGAATATGAACTCTTGTAATTGACCTAAAGTCAAAGTGGCATATATATAGGAGGCCAAAACAAAGTGTGGTCGTTTTGATAAGTTTGCCTCAAATTTTTCCATGGGCGCTATACGTAGAGCGCTTTGTAGAGCCCCCTTGCTCTGTTCTTGCGAGAAAACAGAGGGGTGCTCTACGTAGAGCGCCTCCAGAGGGGTCGCTCTACGTAGACCGCTTTGTAGAGCGCCTCTACAGCGCTCGTACAGCGACCGAATTAAATCGATCAGGTCTGTACAGTGCCCAACGGGGGCTGTTCGTAGAGTGCTTTTGTAGAGCGCTTTTGGGAGCGCCCAGTGCAAAAATGCAATCCTAAGTCTAAGCATGACAAGGCAATTCGATATGCAAGATGCAATCAAACTAACATACAAGAAGAGATGTTAATGAGCATTAAGGCACATAAATAAGACACACAACATACAAGGATTAAACATATGCATGAGTTGTGAGTGTGTGCAACTATCTCTTCAAGACAAGTAAGCACTTAGAGAATTACCTTTTGAGTGCTTAACACTTGCAAGGACCTTGAGCTTGAACACATTCCTAAGCTACCCTTACATGATCCCCAACATGTGGTTTGTCCACGAAATAAGCCAATCAAGATATAGGAATCCTTACAATATCTATGTCTTCAATTCCGCCATCAAGCTGTACATTCTCTATCATGAAGAGCTGTGGTTGGGACTTGGGAGCAGTGGTGTCCGGGTACGACCCTTTCGTCGCAATAAAAACAGAGCCCATTTTCACACCTCTCTCGCACCTCTTGTCTCGTAATCTGATGAACCGGTACTTGGATGGAACTTGCCACTTGATTGGCTTACTGTGAAGGTGGTGGCCCGAGGAGTCCAACTGGAGAAGGGCTCGGCGAAGCATTATGTGATAGTGTGGTCATTGGTGGACACACTGAAGTTGCTGGCCTCCATTGAATGGAGTTACGTTCTTCGATCAAGTGCGCGACACTAATGGTTTTAGAAAGTGTCTTTGGTTGTTTAACCCGGATGTCAAGACAAATTTCGTCCTTGAGTCCTCCTATGAAGCACCCAACCAAGAAATATTCAGGCAAGTCATCTACCTTGTGCGACAATTGTAAGGTTCCCATTTGTTGATTGGCTCATTTCGTGGACAAACCACATGTTGGGGTTCTTTGTAAGGGTAGCTTAGGTGTTGTTGTTATTGCTCAAGCCCTTTGAAGACCTCGTCTTGATAAGCACCGAAGGTAAATTTCTATGTGCTTACTTTTCTTTAAAGAGATTAGTTGCACACACACACTTAACATACATTGCATATGTGTGCATTCTCTTCACTTGTCACATTTCACACTTGCACTTATTTGTTATATTTTGTTGAGTATAATTGTGTTTGTTGTCTTGTAATTCATTTCCTGATAGTTTTCGGAAACGTCCGCGCATGCACTAGAATGTGCTTGGTTTAGCGCGAGGACCGCCTACGGAGAATGCCCTTGGCTTCTCCTTGGTTTTCACCTTTGTTGGTGATCGGTGGTTATGATCGGCGGCCTGGCCGCCAAATGAAACCGCCGTTTGCTTCCAGAAGTGTATGGAGCAATTCTGCGATTACGATCGCCGGTCACGATCGCCATTCGAAACCGCCGTTCAAGACCTGATTGATTTTATCTCTCGGTCTAATTCGGCGGTTGAATCGGCGGTCATGAAACCGCCGAATGAAACCGCCGTTCATACCTGATTGATTTTTTTATCTCAGGTTTGATTCGGCGGTTAGATCGGCGGTCATGAAACCGCCGAATGAAACCGTTGTTGGTCCCCTGTTCTTCTCAGGTCCAATTCGGCGGTTATGATCGGCGGCTTGGCCGTCGATTGAAACCTTCGATCGGTGCGTTTCAGGGGCAAACTTGTCTTTTCACATGCTCTGTTTTTCATGCCTATAAATATATCACTTTCTCTTGTTCTGAGAGTGACTCTTTAATTATCAAGAACCCTACTTTCAAAAGAGAGATTTTTAAGAGAGAAAGCAACCAAGTTTGCTCATTAAACACTCAAACCAAAATCCATTTGCATCAAAGTTCATCTAGCATTCTCTAGCATATCTATGATGCTTGCTTGCATGGGTCTTTTATCATCACACTTGCTTTGGTAAGTTTTTCACTATTATCATACATAATTAGTGTTTAATTTATTATGGCATCTCTTTTATTACTTGATTGTTCTTAGATTAAATTCTAATATTCAAGATAGAGATTGTTGTGTTGATTTGATTGAGTGTTGTTTTTGTGATATATATCTAGGTTTCTATAATCTATGATTATCTAAGCTAATTGACATGTCATTTAGCTTTAATATCTAGGATTGTTTTTAATTGCAAATTCATCATCTTAGATAAGCATATAGGGTTTCCCTTGCTCTATGTTGCATTTGAATATTCATATATTCACTTAGGGTGTTAATCTCTTTTTAGAGAATTAAGTCTTGTGTTGTGATCGGGATTAGGTTGCTTAATTTGCAAGCAATCGGACTAGGTTCGCTTATACCGGGATTAGGTAGGTGTGTGATTACTTCCGGGATTAGGTTGTAATCGTTTTACACATTTAGTGGATTCGAGGTTCGAGTGTGACTTACTTACTAGCCCGTGGTTTTTCCCGTGAGGGTTTCCATGTAAAAATCAAGTGTTATTTAATTTCCGCATTTTATACTTGATTTATTGCTTTATCTATTTAGGGATAATTTCGTAATTTTGACTAAACACGAAAAATTGGGTAATAAGCCTAAAATCTATTCACCCGCCTCTAGATAGTTTTATACACACCGTGCTATAATTTGTCTCAATTGGTATCAGAGCGGGTTCCTAGATATACACAGGTGATCCTTGCTTATTTTGGTGTGTTTTGCATTTTGTGTGATTTTTTGATCATTCATACATTTGCATTCATTTCATTCATTCATAAACACTATGAGTGGAAACGGTGGAAATGGTGGTGGCAACGAGGGTGCTTCTAGCACAAGGCCTCCACTTCTTATCGGATTGAACTATTCCCAATGGAAAGGGAAGATGGAATCTTACATATGCCAAATTCATGACCGTGCATGGATGGCGGTGGAAGACGGATATGATCTACCCAAGATGACTTCCGGTGGTGGAGGAGAAGAAGTATTGAAGCCTAAGGCGCAATGGAACAAACAAGAGTTTGAGGCTTCAAAGTGGAATAGAAAGGCGATGCATACCATCTTATGTGCTATGGATGAAAATCAATACAAATTGATTCAAAATACTAGGATAGCTAAGGAGGCTTGGGACATCTTAGAGATTGCACATGAGGGAACCGAAGTGGTGAAGGACTCTAAGCTTCAAGTCCTCCAAACTCAATTCGAGATGCTTAAGATGGAGGAGAATGAGTGCTTCAACGACTTCGAGATCAAGTTGATGAACATAGTCAACCAAAGTCATCAACTTGGTGATCCATATTCGGATAGGAGAATCAAGCAAAAGATTATGAGATCTCTTCCGGATAGGTTTGAATCAAAAGTAACGGCTTTAGAAGAAAATAGTGGATATAAGGATATGAAGCTGAGTGAGGTGATTGGGAGACTTCTAGCTTATGAGTCTAGGAAGGGTCCTATATCCACACCTCCTAAAAAGCAAAAAGGAATTGCTTTGAAAACCTCCAAGGATGAAAATGAGGCAAAGAGGAATGACTCGGACGAAGACCTTGCATTATTTGTGAAGAGATTCAAGAGGGTCATGAAGTTCGGGATAAAGGACTTTGGTTACAAAGGTCAAAACTATAAGAAAAAGGGTTCCTACAACAAGTTTGAGCCTAGGAAAGAGAAGACCAAAAGGAAAGGGGTCCGATGCTTCGAGTGTGTTGGCATAGGTCACTTTGCCCCCGAATGTGCTAATCACAATGACAAGAAGAAAGGTAAAGTGATGGCCGCCACATGGAGTAGTAATAGTGATGACTCCATTGAGGGAGATGAGTCTTCAAGTGATGAAGAGCTCATGGCTAACCTCCTAGCTTTTACCTCCTCTCATAAAAGCAAAAGTGCTAATGAGAGAGAGGAAATGAGTCAAGAGGAAAATGACTCAAGTGGAGAAGAAAGTGATTCCTTCTCTAACTCCATAAATAGTTTTGTGGAGAAAAAGGTGCTTGCTAAATACCATGCCGAGTTTAATGATTTAGCAATCAAGAGCACAAGAAAGATCAAGATGTTGAGAGAAGAAAATCTTGAGCTTTCATCTCAAAATGACCACTTAAGTGAACAAGTGGAAAAATTCAAGAAGATGGAAGATAAGCTAAGAGAGGAGTTAGTCTTATCTAGGAGAAATGAAGAAAGTATAAAGAGGGAGCTTGAAGAAGTAAGAGAGTCTATTACTAGGATGGAATCTAGCACCAAGAAGCTTGACCATATGCTTGGTGTTGGAAAGAGTCCATGTGACAAGAGGGGTCTTAGGTATGAAGATGGCAAGAAGATCTCAACCTCTAACAAGACCGTGTTTGTCAAGAGTTTGAGGAACGAAGAAACTTCATTTGTGCAAATTCCTAGGAAGAAGTTAGAAATAGGACAATGTTCAAATGCACAAGTGAAGATGGGGCCAAGAAGGCAACCTCAAGCTCAACCCCCTAGGGTCTCTCAAGCCAACATTCCTCCACAATTGGCTCACAAAGGAAAGAGACCAATCATGCAACCTCAAGCTAGGAAGCAATCTAGACCGGTTTAACAACGAAGATGGATTGAACCCATTCATCCACAAAGACAAGGACAAGGTATGATTCCTTATTTTACTCATATATTTCATTTTTGTGGATTTGAAGGTCATATTAGACCACATTGCCTTAGATATATTAAAATGTGCAAAACTAGAAGCATGATTGAGAAGAAAAAGAAAAGAGCCATGATGCATGTTCCTAGAAATGATAATATTATTATGCATGATCCTAGAACATCTAGAGCCCATGTACCAAAGACCACTAAGAAAGCTAAGATTGTTTCTAGGTGGATTAGAAAGAATGAAAATGCTTGCCATGTTGCTCAAATAGCATTGAAGGCAAATTCTTCTAATTTTTGGTATTTAGATAGTGGGTGCTCTAGGCACATGACGGGAAACAATAGTTTCTTCGAGACTCTTGTTATGGAGGAAGAAGGATATGTCATTTTTGGTGATGGATCCAAAAAGAAAGTTGTAAGGAAAGGAACCATTTCCGTTCCCGGATTACCCTCCTTATCCGATGCTTTATTTGTTGATGGCTTGAAAGCCAATTTAATAAGCATTTCACATCTAAGTGATGAAGGATATTCCGTCTTATTTTGTAAAGATGATTGCTCTATCCTAAAGCCCGATAGACAAACTGATGCAGTAAAATCTGTGTTCAATTTACTAAGAAAGTTCGTTCACTGGGATCGGCGATTCTATCGGTCGAATGCCAATTAATCTAGTAAGGATACTCTAAATGTGGAAACTAAATTGCATAATGCTTTTCTTTGGAAGATTGTTTAATTCTAAAATTAACCTAAATTATGAGAATCTAAACTAAAAGACTAAAATCAAATTAAATCAAAGATCACACAAGGAATGAATATATGGAGAGAAATACTAGGGAATCGATGCACCTTTCTTAGACACTCAATGCTCTCAATCAGTCTCAATAAACACTTCAATAAAGTTTAGGGCTTGTTTTGATAAACAATTAAGAACGAATCTCTTTCCTACCACTCGCACAAAGGCCATGTGTCAAGTGATAGTAACGAAATCCTTTAGAACAAAACTCTAAGCCAAATCAATGCAACAAGGCCATGCAAACATTAACTTTCAAATCTATTAAGCTTACGATTGTGATTTAAATGGAAAAGGCCATTCACATCTAAACCCTAATCTCATGGGATAAACTAAATCACAAATCCATATCAATTGAGGCCACAAATAATATGAATAAGTAAAGTAGAACAATTAATTCAATAGACAAGACTAAAACCCAATTGATTAACAAAAGATAGACTAATTGATTACATAGAGTTATCCAAAATTGGTTACATCAATCCCCTAGTTAAAGGTTTAGTTACACATCAATGGAGAGAATAAAAACATAGAAGAGATGAAGATAAAACCCATTATGGCGAGATGCTTCTGTCTTGAAATCCCCGTCGTCTTCCTGTTTCCAGTAATCTTCTAATGATGGAATGAATATGAAAGAATGAAAGGAATCGGTATCTGATGGTCTGATAAGGTCGGCCCTCCCTTTTATTTGCTTTTTCCTTTCTTTCTGTTTATAGGTCTTCAGCAGCTTTGAGGAAACGCGGAGACGGTCCAACGCTTGACGTGCCGCTGGGTGGGCACGTGCATGGACAGCGGAAAATCCAAGACAAACACGCTGGAATGGCTCGCTTGAGGGGTCGCTTGGGAGGCATGTGCCTCTTGAGCGGCATGGGACGCGGTAAATCACCCTTGTCGACCGCCTGGAGTGCCGCCGATGATGCATGTGCCTGTTGAGCGGCATGGGCCGCGGAAATTGAGGATTTTGGCCTTTCCTTCATCGTTTGACTCCACCATTTCCAAAATAAGATTAGATCAACGCCTCTATGGAAAGAGACCTGCAACGACTTAACAAACACATCAACCCACCAAAAAGACCCAAGAAACACGCATAAACATAGGCAAAATGGGCAAAATATAAGCATATAATTAGACTGATCAAATACCCCCAAACCTATCTTTTACTCGTCCTCGAGCAAAACCAAACATTCCTAAACTGAAAAGAAAACTAAATCCTAATAAAGCCACTTTCGCAGGGAACGCGATAGCATTGAGCACATGCTACAAGCCTTTAAACCTCTAGGTGTCCCTAGTAGGAGGAGTGTTGTCTCCTGAGGGTTCTCAGCTATGACACCCACAAACATATCCCACAAAACCAATCATTCGAGATGCAATCGATTAATGCCCAGATTGAAACAATGCATGCAAAAGCCAATAGGTAAAGACTAACATTATGTCACAAATTTGAATGCATTGCTCAATTTAAGATGAAAAGCCCGCACTCAAGATATTCAAGCATCAAAAAAACACTTTCGCCGAATGCCATAGATGTAATTCGCCTCGACTCTAAGCCTCACCAGATATCGCTCATATTTCTCACAGAACCTAGGCAAATTCACTCATCAAGCATATGCGAAAGAAGTTATGCATAAGAAATTCAAATTATAATCGCATATGAATATGTCATTGAAAGAACGCTTGATTTGTATGCAAAGATCTCATGAAAAGAATCAAACATTATGAGCAAGATAACACACGCACACTTCTACTTTCATAGCAAGGATAACCAGCAGATCAATTAGACTTTTCATTAGGTTGTAATGGGGCTATTGGGTAAAGGTTAGAAAGGAACGGGATGTAGGAGTTCAAAAACCTAGGATCATTCAGTGAGAGCCTTCAGTTACCATATGGCTTGGCGCAAGCTCTTAGGTCTTCATTGACTTCCTTTGTTAGTGGAATAATGCCACTTACCATTCATTGATGTCCCCTTAATTCACCATTCTCTTTTGCCCACTCCTTCGAGAATAGATACAACACTGAAATCCTTTGACATGTTGTGTTTCTTAGATTCTTTTCTCTGGCACACGCAACTCACCATTCATTTTGGTGGCAAAACTTTCTCTTTTTTTTTTTTTTTTTTTATTATTATATTTTTTTATTTATTATTTTTTTTTAAAACAAAAGGCTACAAAATATACAACCTTGCCTCTTTCATTTGGATTGAATGCAGCTCATTCTTCATTTGACTCATATCAAATTCACACAAATTCTTATGCGAACTCTTCAGCTTCCTTCACAATCTCAAAGCATGATCCCAAGTTAACAGGTATGGCTATAATATGGCTTACATGGGTTACAGTAAATGTGGTAAAGAAAGAAAAGGCAATCAGTGTTTGGCTTCAAACAGGGCTATGGAGCACACACAAAAGGGTAGGAAATATTACAGGCCTTTTAAGTAGTTCATGCACACATAGTCTAAAATCACTTCCACTGATTCGACTTACTCAAGATCAAAGATAACATGTGAAATCTTTTTATGATGAATGCTCTATAATGCTCAATGTTCAACCTATAGAGATCAAATCTAATGCTAAGAACCTACTGAGTGTTTAAAGAATAGAAACAAAATAATCCCTTATATATGTCATTTATGTACGCACTTTGGCTTAGTGAACTCACAGGGTAGTCTCCACTATTAATCATGGCAATCCAACTATGCATCCTATCCACTATCACATCAAGAGCATGTCATAAGTTATGAAAAATGCAATGCAATACTCTAAGCGGCAAGATGTTAGTTTAAACCCAGTGATTTAAGCATATCATTTCAAAGTCATATACCAAAACATCTCATCAAAGTTAATGCAGGAACGACAGACTCAAAACAACGACACACCCCCAAACCTAAACTCGACATTGTCCCCAATGTTGACAATCAAGAACAGACAGGAAGTGAAAGTCAAAGAAAAATAAAAGCAAATAAAAGTTCAAAAGAAAATCCATAGCCTGCTAATCTCCTCCATCCTCATCTGAAAGCTGTAAGATCTCGGTCCCCTGATCGGAGTCTATCTGGTCATCCTGCATCTGCTGCTCATCATCAAAGTTCAAGATCGGGGTCCGCTGGTCAAAGTTCTGCGGCTCGAATCCCGATCCGCCAGCTGCAAAAGGATCTTGGTCAGGAATAGGGGTCTGAGACGGTGCTCCACTCCCACTAGCCACAGAAAACCGGCTAGTCATCATCCCGCGCAACTCCTCTATGCTCGTCTCGACAGTGTCAAAACGAGCATCCATCCGTCCCTCTAACTGCCCAAAACGCAAATCCATGTGAGTCTGCATAGCCTGCAAAAGAGTGGTAAATGGATCACCTCCTGGCTGAGCTCCGCCTATCTGAGCGGCATCTGGCGCCCCTTGAGGCTGGTCCTGTAAAAGTGCTGCTGCCTCAGCCTCTCTTGCCTCTCGCTCCTCCCGGCGACGTCTTCTCTCCCCATAATTTCCAATAGGAGGAAGGCCCCTAAGGACTAACTGTTGGCTCCAGTTCGTCGAGTTCATCATACTCGGGTCATGATTCTCTAACCCTGCACTCACATCAATGCCTGCCTGTCTACAGAAAGCAGTGATCAAACACGGAAAAACCATGGACTGGTCATCGTGCGCACTAGCGTCATGAATGGCATTGAAAATCACCCGTCCTATATTGATAGGGCCACCTGTCCTTAGACGGAGCAACACACGGGCCTGGTCATAAAAGATCTCTGTACGGTGCTGGGATGGCATCAGTGAGTATGTCAGGAAAAGGTTCCAAAAGGCAACATCGGCATGCGTGTCGCGCTGGTATAGCTTCACTAATGTACCCCATTCCTCCTGTCCATCCATCCTAAGGCCTGCAGCCACTCTCCCTCTGTAAGGGTCAAGATCTGCAATATATTCTATTCCTCGACCATGACTGATAGCCACTTCCGGAGCGTCAAAGTACTGATTAATTGCCTCCGGGGTTATAAGAACCTCAACACCCTGCACTAAAACTGGGTCTCCAACAAACAGTCTCTCTGGTACAGCACTAGCATAATATTCTGCCACAATCCCCCTGTTCGGCCTTGGTGGGCGTGCAACATATCCACCCCATCTGCGGTCTGCAACCATCTGTGGAACAGGTGTCTGTACCAAACTCCCAACATCAATACCCCTCTCAATAATCCAAGGTCGCCTAAGGAAGTCGCTGAAACGATTCTTAAAGTCCTTGTTCTGCGCTTGCTTTGGCAATGCCTTCTGTTTCCCCTTATCGGACGTACTGACCCGAGGACGCTTCCCATGAGCAGTCCTTGCCATCTGCAGATAACATAAGCCAAAATAACACAACAAGTTTCTACCAAAAATTCGGCAGCATTCCGTTTCAAATTTCGTCTCCAAATATACACAAAAGTGCCAATTAAGTCCAATAATCACAAGCAAATCCATCTAAATACAACCTATCATTCAAATCAATTCAATCATGGCAACATTATTCAAGCAAAAACATTCAAACTCTCCTAAGAACAAAGAATTTCGGAATTCCCTAAATACCAAGTGAAAACACAAACCAATAACTTAATCATGCTAAATATCTCAATTTGAACAAAGCCCATTGGTCATTAAAACTCAGAATCCGAATTTGAGCACTAAAAAAAAAAAAAAAACTCAATCTCTTCATACCACATTGTAGAACCAAACTTCATAAGTTAATGCCATTGAAGCAAAATAGAAGAGAGAGAAGACATACCTTGTAGTCTAATTAGGAGAGGCGGAACCTTGGAGAGCAATTTAGAAGAGAAGAAAAGAAAGTGCAGGGAAAAGAAGAATAGGAGAAAACGCAGCTGTGGGTCAAGTGAGACCCACTAGACTGCTCGTCAATTATAAATAGTAGGGCAAATTTTGCACTTACCGCTGATGAGGCACGCTGCATGTGCAGCGGTCCGTCCAGCGGTAAGGTGTAATGTTGCTTACCTGGAGAGTCCAAACGCACCGTTTATTTAATGGATCGCTGGTCGTACCGCTTGCCAGGTACATGCAACATCAGCGTCACCTTCAGCGAGCCAGACCAGTGTTGTCAACATTCCAGGACCGTGGCTCGTGCATCCGCCTCTTGAGCGGTCTAGGCAGCGTTACATCATGGTGAGAGTCAGGTCTTCATTAACCGCAGCCCATGCACTGCCCTCTTGAGCGGTCTAGGCAGCGAGCCATTCCAGAATGTGGAAGTTGCTCGTACCGCGGCTCGTGCATGTGCATCTTGAGCGGTCTAGGGAGCGAGCCATTCCAGTGTTGCAACGTTGAGTGTACCGCGGCTCAGGTATAGGCACCATGAGCGGCACCTTCAGCGCTAATTCCCAATTTTGTGCAGTTCTAACCTGGTTGATCAAGGCAACAAATACACACGTGAAACATATCTGCTCACAGCCCAACATAACTAGAAATTCCGACTCACCCTAATTACTGACTCAAATTAATCTAAATATAAAATAAAATAAAATAAAATAAAATAAAATAAAATAAAATAAAAATTACCTAGGTGGGTTGCCTCCCACCAAGCGCTGTATTTAGCGTCTAGGCAAGACGTGTGAGAGCGCTACGGCTCTATAAGCACGGAATCCTCCAATCGAATGACAGTTCCGAAATCCGTAATGTAAGGCTTTACCCTATGCCCATTTACCTTGAACTTGTTGCCATTCGTCTCGTTTTGCACTTCTACAGCTCCGTGGGGAAAAACTTGTGTAACCCTGAATGGTCCAAACCATCTGGACCTCAACTTACCGGGAAACAGCTTCAGCCGGGAGTTGAACACCAGCACCTGCATACCGGGACGAAGGTCTTTATGCACTATCATCTTGTCATGTATCAACTTAGTCTTTTCCTTGTACAGCTTTGCACTCTCATACGCCTCTAAGCGAAATTCGTCGAGTTCACACAGCTGAAGTTTCCTCTCCTCACCGGCCTTGTCATAATCAAAGTTCAACTTTCTGACTGCCCATAAGGCTCTATGCTCTAGTTCTACTGGTAGGTGACACGCTTTCCCAAAGACCAACCTATATGGACTCATCCCAATAGGCGTTTTGAAAGCTGTCCTGTAAGCCCACAATGCATCATCTAACTTCAAAGCCCAATCCTTTCGAGTGGAATTAACAGTCTTCTCTAGGATACACTTTATTTGTCTGTTGCTGACCTCAACCTGTCCTGAAGTCTGTGGGTGGTATGGTGTAGCAACCTTATGCCTTACACCATATTTCTTCAAAAGTGCAGCAAAGGATCTGTTGCAAAAATGCGTACCTCCATCGCTAATGATGGCTCTAGGGGTCCCGAATCTTGCAAATATCGTCTCCCTCACAAATTTCACCACAGTTTGACTGTCATTATTCCTTGTGGCCTTTGCTTCTACCCATTTTGACACATAATCAACCGCTACCAAGATGTAACTATTACCACACGATGGTGGGAATGGTCCCATGAAATCTATGCCCCAGACATCAAAAAGCTCTATTATCAAATCTCCAGATAAGGGCATCTCATTTCGCTTACTTATACTCCCTGTACGTTGACATCTGTCACATGCCAAACAAAACCGGACTGCATCTTTGTGTAACGATTCCCAGAAAAATCCAGATTGCAACACTTTCAACGCTGTCTTTCTTGCACCAAAATGTCCTCCACAGTGTAGATCGTGACAAAATTTCAGAACGTCTTTCTGCTCTGACTCCGGAACACATCTTCTTATCACAGAATCGGGACCATGAGTGTACAAATAAGGATCATCCCAAAAGTATTTTTTCGCTTTTGTAATGAACCTTTTTCTCCCTTGTGAGTTCAATTCCTCTGGTACTACCCCACTTACCAAATAGTTAACCAGATCAGCATACCATGGCTCACTATCGTTTATAGCCAACAGTTGTTCATCCGGAAATTTCTCATGCAATGGCAATTTGTCTACCTCATCCGGATTTGCCTGTACTAACCTGCTTAGATGATCAGCAACCACGTTCTCACTACCTTTCTTGTCTCGTATCTCCAAGTCAAATTCTTGTAGTAGGAGGATCCACCGAATCAATCTAGGTTTGGCATCCTTTTTCTGAAGAAGAAAACGAAGGGCTGCATGGTCTGAATATACAATGACCTTGGCGCCCACCAAGTACGTCCGAAATTTCTCCAATGCAAAAACTACTGCTAGAAGCTCCTTCTCAGTTGTTGAGTAATTTAACTGGGCGTCATTTAAGGTTCGAGAAGCATAGTATATCGCGTGCGGAACCTTATCTACCCGCTGCCCCAAAACTGCTCCGATGGCATAATCTGAAGCGTCACACATTAATTCAAAGGGCAATTCCCAATTGGGGGAAATTATCACTGGCGCGGTGGTTAATGCACTCTTCAAAGTGTTAAAAGCTACCATGCACTCCTCACTGACCTCAAAATCAATTTCTTTCTGTAGGAGCAAACACAAGGGCCTCGTTATCTTCGAAAAGTCCTTTATGAATCGTCTGTAAAAACCTGCGTGCCCAAGAAACGACCTCACATCCTTCACGGATTTTGGAGGCTGTAAACTACTGATCACCTCCACCTTAGCTTTGTCCACTTCAATTCCTCTTCTTGAAATCACATGTCCGAGAACTATCCCTTGTTGTACCATGAAGTGGCACTTTTCCCAGTTCAACACCAAGTTGTTCTCTTCGCATCTCTTAAGGACCAAGGTAAGGTTGTGCAAACACAAATCAAATGAATCCCCAAACACCGAGAAGTCATCCATGAATACCTCAATGATTTCTTCCAACATATCTGAAAATATTGACATCATACACCTCTGAAAAGTACCCGGAGCATTGCAGAGACCAAACGGCATTCTTCTATATGCAAACGTCCCAAATGGACAAGTGAAAGTAGTTTTTTCTTGATCATCCGGTGCGATAGCTATCTGATTGTAACCTGAGTACCCGTCGAGGAAACAATAATGACTATGCCCTGCTAATCGCTCAAGCATCTGATCTATGAAAGGAAGAGGAAAATGGTCTTTTCTGGTAGCAGTGTTCAGCTTCCTGTAGTCGATACACACCCTCCACCCTGTCTGAAGCCTCTGTGGAACCAACTCATTCTGCTCATTGCGAACCACGGTAATACCTGATTTCTTAGGAACCACGTGAATCGGACTGACCCATTTACTGTCTGATATGGGATAAATTATCCCCACTTGTAGAAGTTTCAGGACCTCTTTCTTTACTACCTCTTTCATTATCGGATTTAATCTCCTCTGAGCCTCTCTTGACGGTCTAGACTCTTCTTCGAGAAATATCTTGTGCATGCAAATTGTTGGACTGATTCCCTTGATATCTTCAATTGACCATCCTATAGCTGACTTGTGTTTCTGTAGAACCCCAATGAGCCTTTCTTCCTCATTACTCTGCAATTCTGAAGCAACAATTACCGGGTATGTCTCATTCGCACCTAGATACACATACTTCAGAGTTGTTGGTAACTCCTTGAGTTCCAACTTTGGCGGTGGATCATTGGCAAAACTGACAGTTGAAATTTGGAAGTCTTCAACTTCTTCTTCAGCTAGTTCAGAACTATCTTCAGTCTTGTCGTCTTGATCGTCCCAATCCCAATCCGCCAAATCCTCATCCTTGAATATTCCATCAATCCCAGGGTCTAAAACCTCGATGAATGAACAATCATCAGCTCCGGCAGGGTATGATGATGCTTCAAACAGTTTGAACTCCACTGTTTCATCTAACACTGTCATTGAAAGTTTTCCATTCTGCACATCAATAAATGTCTTTGCTGTGGCCATGAACGGTCTACCCAGAAGAACAGGTCTCATGTTAGTCTCTTTACTTACGTCCTCCATGTCTAATACCACGAAATCCGCTGGAATAATAAGCTTTCCAACTTGGACCAGTACATCTTCAACATTCCCTCTCGGATATCTTACTGAACCATCTGCTAACAGAAGTGACATTGTGGTAGGCTTCAACTCATTCAAACCTAACTGCTTGTAAATAGAATAAGGCATCAAATTAATACTGGCACCTAAATCTAGCATTGCTCTTTCAAGTTGGGTACCTCCTACTGTGATATTGATGCAGAAACTGCCTGGATCTTTCAGTTTGGGAGGAAGTTCCTTTTGCAAAACTGCACTAGCACTGCCTGCTATATATTCCTGATGATTTGGTCCAAACTTCTGCCTGTTGGTGTGAAGGCTCTTGAAAAATTTCGCATATGCAGGCATCTTTTCTATCATCTCAAGAAGAGGTAAGTTCACATGTACCTTGGACAGAACATCAAAAATCTCTTTGAATGCCTTACTTAGCTTGTCCCTTTTAAGTCTCCCAGGAAAAGGAATTGGTGGAACATATGGAGGGGGTGGAATATAAGGGTCTGACGATTTGTGTAAAACCGAGGTCTTCTTTGGTGGTGGATCTACCACTACCTCTTCTTCTTCTCTATCCTCCTTCGCACTCACCTCTTTTGATCCCCTGGTGTCCTCTTTCTTTTGCCTTCTAACAACTTCAGTGTCTAACACTCGCCCACTTCTCAACACAGTCAATGCCTTGGCTTGTTCTGATTGACTAGGGAACCTTCCTGGTTCATTCTTGCGAACTGCGTCGACTATTTGTCCCATCTGTGTTTCTAAATTTTTAATGGATGACTCAACATTGTTAATTCTCTGATTTGTATCACGTGAGAAGCGCTCTGTATTCTCAGCAAGGGATGTCACAATATCTTCCAAGGATCTCTTCTTCGGCTGATAGGTGGTACTGTCTCTATTTGCAGCATTGTTCCATTGTTGAGGTTGACTATTGGACCCTTGCCCTTGGTAATTGCCTCTGTTGTACCCTCCTTGAGTTGTTCCCTGAGTATTCGGTTGAATGAGCTGATGACTATTAAGAGCAGTGTTGGGGTCAGAATAAGATAAATTTGAGTGGTTACGCCATCCAAGATTGTAGGTGTTCGAGTAAGGATCGTTTCTCCCTCTTTGGTAATTGAAAGCTTGAACCTCCTCTGTCTCAAATGGTACCCCGTCTCCATCTTGCACTGAGTTCACCCCTCCTTGCTGTTGATCCCTATTCGAGTTCTGGGCCATCATAGCTTGTATTTGCTTAGCTAGATTTGCCATCTGAATTTCCACCCCAGTTGTCTGGTTGACTTCATACTTTCCTCCCTTTCTGACAGTTGAACTTCTATGCTGGGAGTTTAGAGCCAAAGTTTCATAGATCTCAGCAATCTCTAAAGCAGATTTCCTAGTAATGATACCCCCACAAGCGTTGTCAACAATGTTTTGTGTGAAAGGTGTCAATCCATCATAAAAAGTGCGGACTTTGTACTCCTCTGTCACCATGTGAGGGGGAATTTGATCTAACAGCTCCTTATATCGCAACCATGCTTCATGGAACGACTCACCATCTTCTTCACTGAAACTAGCTATCTTGATCCGGACTTCTTTTGCTTTTGAAGCAGGGAAAAATCTGTTGAAGAATGCAGTGCACACGTCAACCCATGTTCTCAAAGATCCTGCCCTTACTGAATTGTACCACTTGATGCCCTTGTCCTTCAAACAATACCAAAAACACCTCATCCTTAACTGCTCTTCTGTCAATCGGCCCATCGGGAAATTCCCTACGGTAGCTTGATAGTTCTTCATAAACTGGAGGCAGTCTTCTGTTGCCAAGCCGTGAAAAGATGGCAGCATATTTAAATGGCTACTCCTCAACTCATAACTCCTGGCTACGGCATCTAACACAACTGGCTGAGGTTGGTCTCCCAGCATAGGCTGTCCAGACTCTATCATTATTCTGATACCATCTTCTAGTGCACGTCTTGGAGAACCCGGTAGATTGTCTCGAACTTCCTGTCTATTTTGAACACCTTGTTCATCATGAACCTCTCTTTCAGCTCGAATAACCCGGTCACGTTGCTCACTGTGATCACCCATGTCCTCACCAAAAGGATCTAACTCTTCGAACTGTCTAGCAACCCGGCCTACTCGGTCAATCTCGTCGTTAGCAGGGATCAGAATACCTCCAAGCGAACGACGTCCGTTCATACACCTGTAAAACCTGAAACACCAAAAACACAACTACCACGAGATAAAAAGAAACAAAAGAAAAACTAAAACTAAAAATAAAATCTAATGACACACACTACCTAACTTAAACTAACTAGATTCAACTAATAAAATCTATACCAATCCCCGGCAGCGGCGCCAAAATTGATGCAGTAAAATCTGTGTTCAATTTACTAAGAAAGTTCGTTCACTGGGATCGGCGATTCTATCGGTCGAATGCCAATTAATCTAGTAAGGATACTCTAAATGTGGAAACTAAATTGCATAATGCTTTTCTTTGGAAGATTGTTTAATTCTAAAATTAACCTAAATTATGAGAATCTAAACTAAAAGACTAAAATCAAATTAAATCAAAGATCACACAAGGAATGAATATATGGAGAGAAATACTAGGGAATCGATGCACCTTTCTTAGACACTCAATGCTCTCAATCAGTCTCAATAAACACTTCAATAAAGTTTAGGGCTTGTTTTGATAAACAATTAAGAACGAATCTCTTTCCTACCACTCGCACAAAGGCCATGTGTCAAGTGATAGTAACGAAATCCTTTAGAACAAAACTCTAAGCCAAATCAATGCAACAAGGCCATGCAAACATTAACTTTCAAATCTATTAAGCTTACGATTGTGATTTAAATGGAAAAGGCCATTCACATCTAAACCCTAATCTCATGGGATAAACTAAATCACAAATCCATATCAATTGAGGCCACAAATAATATGAATAAGTAAAGTAGAACAATTAATTCAATAGACAAGACTAAAACCCAATTGATTAACAAAAGATAGACTAATTGATTACATAGAGTTATCCAAAATTGGTTACATCAATCCCCTAGTTAAAGGTTTAGTTACACATCAATGGAGAGAATAAAAACATAGAAGAGATGAAGATAAAACCCATTATGGCGAGATGCTTCTGTCTTGAAATCCCCGTCGTCTTCCTGTTTCCAGTAATCTTCTAATGATGGAATGAATATGAAAGAATGAAAGGAATCGGTATCTGATGGTCTGATAAGGTCGGCCCTCCCTTTTATTTGCTTTTTCCTTTCTTTCTGTTTATAGGTCTTCAGCAGCTTTGAGGAAACGCGGAGACGGTCCAACGCTTGACGTGCCGCTGGGTGGGCACGTGCATGGACAGCGGAAAATCCAAGACAAACACGCTGGAATGGCTCGCTTGAGGGGTCGCTTGGGAGGCATGTGCCTCTTGAGCGGCATGGGACGCGGTAAATCACCCTTGTCGACCGCCTGGAGTGCCGCCGATGATGCATGTGCCTGTTGAGCGGCATGGGCCGCGGAAATTGAGGATTTTGGCCTTTCCTTCATCGTTTGACTCCACCATTTCCAAAATAAGATTAGATCAACGCCTCTATGGAAAGAGACCTGCAACGACTTAACAAACACATCAACCCACCAAAAAGACCCAAGAAACACGCATAAACATAGGCAAAATGGGCAAAATATAAGCATATAATTAGACTGATCACAAACCTTGTTGAAAAGTATGAGATCTAGTGACAATTGCTATTGTCTTGAAGCTAGAATAGTCTCAAACAATGTGTCCATGGATGAACAAATTGAGTTGTGGCATGAAAGACTTGGCCACATGAACTTTAGGGATTTACGAACCCTTGGAAAGTTCAATTGTGTGCGTGGCCTCCCTAAGCTTGGGAAGAAAGCCAATGGTGTTTGTGGACCTTGCCAACAAGGAAAACAAACCAAAAGCATGCACAAAAAGAGCAAGTATCTCTCCACCAATGAGCCCCTAGAGCTTCTCCACATGGATCTCATGGGTCCTATGCAAACCGAGAGTTTAGGTGGAAAGAGATACATTTTTGTTTGTGTTGATGATTTCTCTAGATTTACATGGACATATTTTCTTAGAGAAAAATCCGAAACTTTTGATAAGTTTAAGATGCTTTGTACTAAAATACAAAATGAAATGAATTCTAACATTAAAAGCATTAAACGGATTAGAAGTGACCATGGGAGGGAATTTGAGAATGCCTCTTTTGAAAGCTATTGCAATAGCTTAGGCATCTCCCATGAGTTCTCGGCTCCTAGGACACCTCAACAAAATGGAGTTGTTGAGAGGAAGAATAGGGTCCTTCAAGAGATGGCCCGTGTGATATTGCTTAGCAACAATGTCCCTAGGAACCAATGGGCCAAAGCTGTCAATACGGCTTGCTATATAGGGAATCGTGTTTTCCTAAGGCCCGGATCTAGAAACACCTCCTATGAGTTATGGAAGGGTAGGAAGCCAATGTTAGCTACTTCCACACATTTGGAAGCAAATGCTACATTTTAAATGACCGTGATCAACTTGGCAAGTTTGATGCTAAGAGTGATAAGGGTATATTTATTGGTTATGCCTTGAATAGTAGAGCCTATAGAGTTTTCAACTTGAAGACTCGAACCGTCATGGAATCATCGAATATTGTTATTGATGATACAAGGCTCAAGTTTATTGACCATGAGGAGGAGGAAGTTTTAGATGATGACTCTCCTTTGGAGAGGGTTGTGGTGACTCTCAATGTTGGGACGTCCAATGACAATAATGAGGTCACACAACCTCTTACTAGAGTCCCTCTCTTGGACTCTAATGAACCCGCCCCATGGGTTAGAAGACTTCATAACAAAGAGGATGTTATTGGAGATGTAAATGAGGGTGTTAGGACTAGGCGTCAAATAGCTAATCTAATTAGCTACACATGCTACACCTCTCAAATTGAACCCAAAAAGGTTGATGAAGCCTTGAATGATGAATTTTGGGTTCTTGCCATGCAAGAAGAGCTAAACCAATTTGAAAGGAATGAGGTTTGGACTCTAGTTCTTAGGCCTAAAAGCACTAATGTGATAGACACTAAATGGATTTATAGGAACAAATCCGATGAGGATGGCAACATAGTGCGGAACAAGGCTAGACTTGTAGCACAAGGGTACTCTTAAATTGAGGGTATCTACTTAGAGGAGACATTTGCTCCCGTTGCCCGTTTAGAGTCCATTAGGCTTCTCTTATCCATTTCTTGTGTGCACAAGTTCAAATTGCACCAAATGGATGTCAAGAGTGCTTTCCTCAATGGCTTCTTGCAAGAGGAAGTGTTTGTTGAACAACCCAAGGGGTTTGTGGATGCACACCACCCCAACCATGTCTATCGCCTCCAGAAGGCTCTATATGGGTTGAAACAAGCACCGAGGGCTTGGTATGAGCGCCTCACTCAATTTCTTGTTGACAATAACTACTTAAGGGGTAGTGTTGACAAGACATTATTCATCAAAAGAGACAATGATGAGCTCTTCATAGCTCAAATATATGTTGATGATATAGTTTTTGGCTCCACCAACAACACCAAGGTCCAACAATTTGTTGATGTCATGTCTCATGAATTTGAGATGAGTTTTGTTGGTGAGCTTAGTTACTTCCTAGGTTTGCAAATTAGGCAATTAGATGATGGGATTTTCATAACCCAAGCCAAATATGCTAAAAACCTAGTGAAGAAGTTTGGTCTTGAAAATGCCAAACATTGTGATACACCCATGAGTACCACTTTGAAGCTAAGCAAGGATGCTAGTGGTAAAAGTGTGGAACAAACGTTATATCGTGGCATGATTGGGAGCTTGCTTTATTTGACCGCAAGTAGGCCCGATATCTCTTTTAGTGTGGGTGTGTGTGCTAGGTACCAAGCGGATCCCAAGCGGATCCCAAGGAGTCCCATCTCTCTTCCGTAAAGAGAATCATTTGCTATGTGAATGGGACATCCAACTATAGGATTTGGTACTCTTTTGACACTAATGCTAGTCTTGTAGGCTTTAGTGATGCAGATTGGGCAGAAAATTGTGATGATAGGAATAGCACATCGGGCGGTTGCTTCTTCCTAGGCAACAACTTGGTGTCTTGGTTTTGCAAGAAGCAAAACTCGATTTCCTTGTCCACAGCCGAGGCCGAGTACATAGCCACGGGGAGTGGATGCACACAACTCCTATGGATGAAGCAAATGCTAGTAGACTATGGATTCAACCAAGGTACTCTCACTCTCTTTTGTGATAACATGAGTGCCATTAATATTTCCAAGAATCTGGTGCAACATTCTAGAACTAAGCATATTGACATCCGCTATCACTTCATTAGAGAGCTTGTTGAAAATAAATGCATAGTACTTGAACATGTAGGTACTAATGATCAACTTGCGGACCTATTTACTAAACCCTTAGATTCTACTTGATTTAAAACACTAAGTAGATCTATTGGGCTATGTCTTGTGGAGTGATGAGTTTTGTATTTGACCCCATATGGGGAACTCAAGCAAAGAGAGCTATTTTGCATTCTTGTATCTTGCAAAAAATTCGAAATAACTTATGCCTCTTCTTTTAATTGTTTGAGTAAGCTTGGTTGCACATATGTATATATGTTTTCAATTCAATAAGTGTGAACCTTGCTTGTTTACAATCCATGTCATATTTATGTTCAAACATGCATTTTTGGACTAGGAGATATATATAGGAAGTATGATTTGAATGACCTATGGTTATCTCCATGACATGATGATTCTTTTATAACATGCTAATGTCAATTGAAAAAGCATAAAATTCATATAACATGCTCACATGAAAAGCATGAATTGATGATTGCATATTCTTAAAATGCAAAACTTGTGTGAAAGCTTATGAGACTCAAAATGAATAAAGGATCTAGTATCCGTTCAAAGGAATTTAAATTCCAAATATCTCTCTTTCTTTATTGGTTGACCATGGCTACTATCATACAGATATCTTATTTGGAAAACATTCATTGAGGGGGATTAACCCGTTGAGGGGGAGCATTGCATATCTTTTACAAATGCAAATGCTTGTTTTTGTTCTCACTTGATTCATCTCACTTTTTACTTGTATTGGAAATGTTAGAAACTTTATTTTCAGGGATTGATTATTCTACAAGAGTTTGAAGACTTCAAGTTACATTTTCTTATCTCTTTGTAATGTAGAATATCACTATAGTCCCGTAGTTTCTATTTTTTTTGTGAGGAATCAATGTGAGTGGTGGTTTTGTCACGAAATAGCCAAAGGGGGAGATTGTAAGGTTCCCATTTGTTGATTGGCTCATTTCGTGGACAAACCACATGTTGGGGTTCTTTGTAAGGGTAGCTTAGGTGTTGTTGTTATTGCTCAAGCCCTTTAAAGACCTCGTCTTGATAAGCACCAACGGTAAATTTCTATGTGCTTACTTTTCTTTAAAGAGATTAGTTGCACACACACACTTAACATACATTGCATATGTGTGCATTCTCTTCACTTGTCACATTTCACACTTGCATTTATTTGTTATATTTTATTGTGTGTAATTGTGTCTTGTTGTCTTGTAATTCGTTTCCCGATAGTTTTCGGAAACGTCCGCGCATGCACTAGAATGTGCTTGGTTTAGCGCGAGGACCGCCTACGGAGAATGCCCTTGGTTTCTCCTTGGTTTTCACCTTTATTGGTGATCGGCGGTTATGATCGGCAGCCTGGCCGCCGAATGAAACCGCCGTTTGCTTCCAGAAGTGTATGGAGCAATTCTACGGTTACGATCGGCGGTCACGACCGCCGTTTGAAACCGCCGTTCAAGACCTGATTGATTTTATCTCTCGGTCTAATTCGGCGGTTGAATCCGTGGTCACGAAACCACCGAATGAAACCGTCGTTCATACCTGATTGATTTTTTTATCTCCAGTTTGATTTGGCGGTTAGATCGGCGGTCACGAAACCGTCGAATGAAACCGCCGTTGGTCCCCTGTTCTTCTCGGGTCCAATTCGGCGGTTATGATTGGCGGCCTGGCCGTCGATTGAAACCTTCGATCGGTGCGTTTCAGGGGCAAACTTATCTTTTCACATGCTCTGTTTTTCATGCCTATAAATACATCACTTTCTCTTGTTCTGAGAGTGACTCTTTAATTATCAAGAACCCAAGAGAGATTTTTAAGAGAGAAAGCAACCAAGTTTGCTCATTAAACACTCAAACCAAAATCCATTTGCATCAAAGTTCATCTAGCATTCTCTAGCATATCTAGGATGCTTGCTTGCATGGGGCTTTTATCATCACACTTGCTTTGGTAAGTTTTTCACTATTATCATACATAATTAGTGTTTAATTTATTATGGCATCTCTTTTATTACTTGATTGTTCTTAGATTAAATTCTAATATTCAAGATAGAGATTGTTGTGTTGATTTGATTGAGTGTTGTTTTTGTGATAGATATCTAGGTTTCTATAATCTATGATTATCTAAGCTAATTGACATGTCATTTACCTTTAATATCTATGATTGTTTTTAATTGCAAATTCATCATCTTAGATAAGCATATAGGGTTTCCCTTGCTCTATGTTGCATTTGAATATTCATATATTCATATATTCACTTAGGGTGTTAATCTCTTTTTAGAGAATTAAGTCTTGTGTTGTGACCGGGATTAGGTTGCTTAATTTGCAAGCAATCGGACTATGTTCGCTTATACCGGGATTAGGTAGGTGTGTGATTACTTCCGGGATTAGGTTGTAATCGTTTTACACATTTAGTGGATTCGAGGTTCGAGTGTGGCTTACTTACTAGCCCGTGGTTTTTCCCGTGAGGGTTTCCACGTAAAAATCAAGTGTTATTTAATTTCTTCATTTTATACTTGATTTATTGCTTTATCTATTTAGGGGTAATTTCGTAATTTTGACTAAACACGAAAAATTGGGTAATAAGCCTAAAATCTATTCACCCCCCCTCTAGATAGTTTTATACACACTGTGCTATAATTTGTTTCAACAATTTTTCAAATGCCTTCTAGTAGGCATTTACGGTTGAGGTCTGCTTGAGACAAGCCAATGCTTCTGAGGGGTCGTCGTAGTTCATTGGCCCAAATCAGTGGAGAACGGCCTTGGTGAATTCTGCCAAACTTAATGGTCCTCGAAATTTCGTGTACCACCGATACCATTAAAGCACCACATTTTCCAAATGAAATGATGCTAATTGCACCAACTGCTAGGGTTCAATTCCCTTGAACTTGAAATACTGTTCGGCTTTGAAAATCCACCTCGTCGGATCATTGTCTCCGTAGGTCGGAAAATTCAATTTGAGGTGATTGTTACTTCGATCATAATTGGTGTGAGTCGAGGCGGGTGGACCACTATGAGAGGCTTCTCCTTCCAAGAACGGGTTGACATCCCTTTCGGATGTGGGTCGGTTTTCTGTAGTTGTTTGGTTTTGCTGCAGTCACAAGGCTTGTAATTCGTTAAGAATTTGTTCAAACCTTGATTCATGGGTGGCTAGAATCTCATGGACATCTGAGCGGAACTCCGCATTGGATTTCTCACGTGTTTCCATAGAACCGAATGACTTTGATACCATTGATAAGGTTTAATTTTGTGCGAAAGAAGAAACTGAGAACATAGTTGGGAAAGAGAAGTAGAAGATAGAAAAAGATAGAAGAAAGGAGATATTTTGGGTTTAATATTCATAATGATTTATTCAATTCAAATTGGCTATTATATACCCTACACAATAATCAAATGACAACAAGAAAATAGGAAAGCAATTAGAGTGGTCCATTATTTTGGGAGCACCTGCTTGCCATTATTAACAGACTAAACAACTATTAATTAAAACAACTCAATCTAATCCTAACAACTCATAGCACTTGAATAGCATCCCACGATCCTTGCTGACCTGGTCTCCACGCACGTGCACCCCCAAATGTCTGCATTGGCATGCATGGTTAGCCAAGTTTCGTATCATATTAACCTTAAGACAACCCGAAGGGGGAGGATGCCAGATAACCTCTAAAATGCTAGGGGCCCTGGAAGGACGACTAGAGACATGAAACCATTAAAGAGTCAGAAACTCATCCATCGAATTCTTCATCATGCTAGACTGAAGTGAGTTTGACTCACGAACTAAACGTCAAACCAAGGAAAGAGCCTCTGCAAAAATAGGTCTGCACTCATCAAAGGTGGCTTGATTACAGAGGAACCACACCACCCTGAAAGCTGTGATGATTGAAGTCCGTCGGAGAGATTTCAACTGCGTGCTAAACGAGATCCTCATCGCCTCATGCCAAAGCCCTAAACAAGTACCATTTAGCCTGGTATTACACCCAAATGCATTGGACACCGCATCCCATAACCCATAAACAAAATGACACTTTAAAATGAGATGACGTAATTCCTCCTCTACTGTGCAACAAAGCAGACAACGAGAAGGATAAATAAAACCCCAGGCACGCAATACAGCAGTAGAATGGATCTTCACATGAAACAAACACCAAGTGAGGATAGACCAAGAAGGGCAACACATCTATCATATTAATACAATATGTAATATTTTGAGCATATTTATTTTTAGAAATATTAACTATTTTTTTTTGAAGTATTAAACTATTATATAAATTGAGGGTTTTTTGGGAAGGATGATGACTCGAACCTGCAATTTCATGGTGCAGGTGTGAGAGGTTTTACTACCAGACTAATCTCATCTCGTCAAATATTAATAAATATTAACTATTTATTAATTAAACTTAAATAGTAATTATTCAAATGAAACTATTAAATAACTATTATAAACTAGTTTTCTTTATTGATATACCATTTATAATGTCAGCAATTCGAAACTGGGACATATAAAAAGGAGTTCGCATACGATTTTTCAGGATGCAAATATCACCGTCCTTAATTATAATAAGTCAATATATATATATATATATATATCTCAAGAGGTTTCAGTTTCATATGTAAAAGGCCGGGCCTATGAAGTTTGTGTGATGTTGGGTCCAATGGATTAGTAAGATGGTGGGCCCAAAACAAATTTAATGGAAAAAACGTGACGACTGTACATCCCATCCAATCGACAATCTCTATAAAATGCACAACAGTTACACACCATCTCCTCTCCCAAAAAAAAAAAAAAAAAAACAAAAACAAAAAGCAAAAACAATGGCGACTCCTTCTCCACGCGAAGAAAATGTCTACATGGCGAAATTGGCGGAGCAAGCCGAGCGCTACGAGGAGATGGTCCAATACATGGAAAAAGTCGTCGATTCCGTCACCTCCTCCGAAGAGCTCTCCGTCGAGGAGCGCAACCTCCTCTCCGTCGCCTACAAGAACGTCATCGGCGCCCGCCGTGCCTCCTGGCGCATCGTCTCCTCCATCGAGCAGAAGGAGGAGTCTCGCGGAAACCATGACCATGTCTCCATCATTAAAGATTACAGGTCTAAGATTGAGACCGAATTGACCGAGATCTGTGGCGGCATCTTGAACCTTTTGGAACAGAAATTGGTCCCTGCCGCCGCCGCTTCCGATTCCAAGGTCTTCTATTTTAAGATGAAGGGCGATTATCACCGGTACTTGGCTGAGTTTAAGACTGCCGATGAGAGGAAAGTCGCTGCAGAGAATACCCTCACCGCATATAAATCTGCTCAGGTCTTATTATCTATCCTCTTATCATCATGATTTGATCCCCATTCTTTTCGAATTACTTATTAAATTCGTCTAGATAGTACATTATTTGATAACAATCGATGTGGATTCAAGTTTTCCTTGTTTGTTTTTATTATTTGTTTAGGTATAAGTTTTCTAGATCTAGTAAGCGCAGCCCTCCCAGTTCTGTTCGATTGAGAATGAATAGTTTTGATACACTACCATGTTTGTTTTTAAATTTTGATTTGCATATGTTTGATATATTATTATTATTCATTTAGGTTTGTTTTTAAATTTTGATTGCGTATGTTTGATAATCACTATTCATTTAGGTTTTGAAATTGTGATAGGTTCATATAAAATAAAAGCTCAAAATTGTGTCCGCACTGGATTTGATTCGAGTCGCTGCACCATACATGTATATAAAAAAAAAAAACTCAAGATTGTGTTAAAGTTTCTTTTGATTAGGATGTATTCACGTACTATGGTTGACGAGAACAAAAAATAGTGTAGGTTTTTCTTTAATGTCAAAATACAGGTTTTAAAGTCTATTATAAGTGGTGGTGTTACGGTTGTATTTTACTAGCTATTTTTTTTTTTAAATTAAATTTTTTTTTTTCTTTAACATATACCTCCCTATGCGTCTCAGTGAATATTAAAACACAGTCTTCATCAGCAACTTTTTCTTTAATGTGTTATTGTCATCATTTAAGTTTGTTTATATTTAAAATGGAAAAACTTGAAAACCAACAAGTTGACATATCAATCCTAATAAGTTATAACTAATTGTCAGTGTTATGCTTGTTTGTTGTTTGCATGTGTGATTATCTCAATTATTGTAGAAGGATAGGTGATAGATGAGGCACCAGGATGGCGGGATGAAAGTGAAAATGAAAGATGAGAAATGTTGTTATGAGGGAAGAAGTGAAATACAAGGCCTAACCATAGCAATAAAACATGTTTTTCTAATTAAGACAAGCTTGTAGTATCTGCTTTTAGGAGGAAAAAAAGAAAAGAAATGTATGATAAAGATGTAATGTAATCTTAGGAAAGTGAACAAAGGAAAAAGAAAGGAAAAGTCGATAGATATGTATTTTCCAATGGGAGAATTCTATAAGAATAATTAAAATAGGCACAAATTGAGTAAAGGTCTCATTTCATCATTGCTCAAGAATGAGCTTCATTTTTAATCAAATGTCAGCATTTCAATTATAACATGTTTCAATTTTACCTAAATTTAGTTTGATATTCAATTTTGAGAATATTTCTTCTGCTTTTTCTACATTTAGTTTGACACTTTTTTTTTTTTTTTGGGCACCCTTCTGGCTAGAAGGGGCAGAGTATCTTTTTCTTTTCTCCCTCCTTGGGCCTTATCCTGGTATTTTGCCTGCTTTCTTTTTCAATTTTGGGTTGTTTTATATATATCAATTCTCACATATTTTGTCTGCTTTCTTTTATGTGAGAATTGTTATCTCAAATTTTGTTATTTGAAGCTTGTGACTGCATATAACTAGTTTCGGGTTCCCTGACTTTCACTATGATTGAGAAAAGAACTGTTTCTTTTAGATGTTATATGCTTTACATCAGTTTTTCTTTTTTACAATCTAATATATGACAATGAATTAGATCATCCTTTGTGAGAATTTCTGTTTTCTTTTAACTTTTTATCAATACATACTCATATATTCTCTTGTGTTTTTTATATAAACTATAAATTACTTTGAGTCAGTTGTAGTAAGTACCCATCATCATCATCATCATTATTATTAATAAATTTTTTTGCTACTAATCAAAATGCCGTGCCTCTCTCTAATTTTGATGTCAAATCAAAGAGTTACATATATTGTATAGGATACATTCATCAGCTTTTCTGATTTGTTGCCAAAATTGAATTTTTGCCTTTGTTGAATATTGCAGGATATTGCAAATGCTGAATTGGCTCCAACTCATCCAATTCGGCTTGGACTGGCTCTCAACTTCTCAGTGTTTTACTATGAGATTTTGAATTCTGCTGATAAAGCTTGTAACCTTGCAAAACAGGTGAGGGAGTTTGAATTTCTTGAATGTAAATCTGCCCCCGTGTTACGTATGACTTTGCATATATGATACTGTTTGTAATTTCGTTTACCTTTCAATTCTTCTTGGTACCATCAATTTGCTGACATTTACACTTATACATGATAGGCCTTTGATGAGGCCATCTCGGAGCTTGATACACTTGGAGAGGATTCATACAAGGATAGCACTTTGATCATGCAACTGCTTCGTGACAATCTCACTTTGTGGACCTCAGACATGCAGGTAAACTTTCTTCTTTCTTTACTATTGCCATCTCTATATTTATCCTCTGCGATTTTTTGTGTTGAGTATTGAATTTTCGGTATATCATAGGACGATGGAACTGATGATATCAAAGAAGCACCCAAAGCTGAGGAGCAGACCTGAGTAGCAGCAGTGAAGTGGCATGTTTTGACGATAGTATTTCACTTCTCTGTTGGTTTTTATTAAGAGAAGTTGCTTGGTCTCACTACCGATATAACCATATGATTTTTTAGGAATTTGATTCCTTGATTTATGAATCTTGGAAATACTGGTTTTTATTTCATTGTATCTCAAATTGTTAAACTGTTTGGAGCTGTTGTCGTTTAATTGCAGTGAGGGGTGACTATTCTTATTGTTTTATTTGAGAATAAAGGAACCAATCTTGTCGAAGATGTGAGTTCAAATGTTGTGATTGATTATCTTTTCCTTGGTATCACATGAGAACTTTCTGCCAAGAAATTTTCACACCAGTGTATCAAGTGTTTTGTGTAGAAAGTTTCACACCTGTGCTAGTGGTAAACAGCCTTTGTGCAGCAAGTATTTTGCTAAAAGTTACCAATTGTAGATTGTAGCATCAACTACAATGATGCTACAATTGTGCAACCCCAGCCACAAGCCAACAAGTAAAACACACCAATGCCGAAAGCCCGAAATACACACAGCCCCATCTTCAGCCAGTTTGCCTACATCTTCTATCACCATGCTTGCCCAAATGGTCCACGCATGCACATGCTTCGCACACGATGCTCACACATGCTGCTCATTGCACAGCTAAGCACCCCAACGCCCATTGCATAACACAGGAAAATAACCAATTAAAAAAGGGAAAAAAAATAAAATAAAGAAAAGTGATAAGGAAAAAAATAAATTTACATGGAGGAGATCTGGAAAACAAAATATTTAAAAAAAATAAAATAAAAAATAAAAGAAAACAAAAGAGAGATAAAAACTTGGGAAGATATCTAGAAAAATTTCCAGATCTCTTGTATATTACAAACTCAGCATAAAGTATAAAGAACATTCCATCATCTTCTCTATCTCTCTCTCTCCTTTGCCGCCCCGTCACTGTTGCGCCCTCCTCCCCTGTTGCGTCACTGCCACGTCCTCCTAACCTGTTTCAAGCTCACAGATCCCCACCTCAAGTCCTCCTTCATGGCTCCACGTCTCTGATAATGTACTCGACAAAGCACAATCCCTCGTTGGGAATCTTGTTTGAGTCAAATAATTTTTTTTTTTTTTTGGTTTTTGGTGTGGCATATGATTGAAGGTTAAGCAGATCTGCTAGTTATTTTCAATATTTTTTGTGGAATCTGATATCGATGAAGGAGATGTGTTTGGATATGGATTGATGAAGGTCTATATTTGGATTTTTTTTTTTTTTTTGTGTAATTTGATTGAAAATTTTGTTTTTTTTTATTTTTTTTGTTTCTAGTTTGAAGATTTTTTTTTTTTTTTTTTTTTATGAAGAATATGTTTCCAGTTTTTTAAGGAAGAGGATGGGTTTATTTTATTTTATTTTATTTATTATTATTATTTTTTTCAAATTTTCAATTTTTTTTGTTTTTCAAAATAATTATTCTCATTTGATCTCAACCATTGAGATTAGAGGTTGAGATCTAGGTATGGAAAAATGGGCCGAGTCTAGAGATGGGCGTTTCCCTATGGGGTTTTGGGGTCAAATTTTGCCTCCAAATGGGTTTTGAGGGTGGGGGCAAATTTGGCTCCCATTTTTTAAATGAGGGAGGTGGTTGGAGGACCTCCCCCAAACTCATTCACCCATTTCCCTCAATATATATATATATATAGGCCCATTCTTGAGTGCAACATGACACTATACAATTTTAAAAAATAGTCCACGACATTCTAATATCAACCATTGATTGCTTTTAGACAAACATCCAATGGTCATGACTTATTCTCTTAATGAATGCATAGGAATCCTAAAATGACCTACTAAGCAAGTCACTTCCCACTCACTAAATTACTTGACTGTTTGTTCTTCAAGAATCTCAATAGTTACCGTTTGTTCTTCTTTTCTTGTTATAAGTTGTTCTTCTTTTCTCTTCCAACCATAAACATCTAATCTCTTACTGTTTTTCTTCTCTTTTTCCTCTATATTTCTCTTCCAGCCTTAAAGTTTCATTCCTCTCAATAGTTACCGTTGTTTTTCTTGTCTTGGTATAAATTGTTCTTCTTTTCGCTTCCAGCCATAAACATCTAATCTCTTACCGTTTTTCTTCTCTTCTTCCTCTATCTTTCTCTTCCAGCCTTAAAGTTCTTCAGTTCTTCATATATCCACAATCCATAAAGTTCTTCGCTACTTTAATTCTTCATATATCCAGAATCCACAAAGTTCTTCACTGCTTCAGTTCTTCCTTAAAGTTCTTCGCTGCTTCATCAGGTGTGTCTCCAAATTTCGTTTTTAATTAGGGTCTTCACTGTTAGTGATTAGTCATATCAATGGTGTTTTAATGTCTGTTGTATTCGTTATTCTATAGTTTTTAGGTGTAAATGGAAAATAAAATCACATTACTTTGATACCTATTATTGCGATTACTATACTTTAATGGAAAACACATAGAAAACATAATCATTAGACACAAATACATTCGAAACTATTATAATTATTGAGTCGGACATATAATCATATGATCGATTTTACTTTACTGTGATTATTGTTATTATAAGATAATCGGTACGTACGTATTGTAATGTTGGACATATAATCATATGATCGATTTTACTTTACTGTGATTACTGTTATTATAAGATAATCGGTACGTACGTATTGTAATGTTTTGTTTACATGTTGTGATAATCATATGTTGGTCATTTTTTTATTTGTTTTTATCTATGTAGTTAGTAATGGAAATGCATGGAGGTGAAAGTTCGGTTGATACCAATGACGAATTGAATAAATTTGAAGTGTCCCCGGATATGGACTCTTCTGCTGTTGATTCTGTGCCTTATTCGTCTTTGGTTGGAACTTTAAAAGAAATTTGTGGTTTGAGTTACAAAGATGTCATTGAAAAGAAATTTGATTCGGTTGAAGACGCAGGTGCATTTTATCATGATTATTTAGGGCAGTTGGATTCGGTGTAAGATTGTCCAACAAAATCTATGACAGTGAAGGTAGAGTAACCAGCAGAGTATGGGTATGTGAGAAGGAAGGTTTTTGAGATAAGAAGTACATGTGCAATAAAAATTCGAAACGTAGGCCACGACTACAGACAAGAGTGGGTTGCAAAGCTCGTTTCTTCGTTAACTTAGACCGTGATACTAACAAGTACAGAGTAAGGGCATTCGAGGAAAATCATTGCCACCACTACAAAAAAATGGTATTTTCCGACGGCTAAATGCCGTCAGAAAAGACCATTTCCCGTCGGATATACGCTTTTTCGACGGGAAAAAGCCGTCGGAGGCCGTCAAAAATACGCTTGTCAGAAATAACTAATTACTGACGAGCCGTCACAAATACTACCATTTCCGACGGCCATGGCCGTCGGAAATGATGAAAATGTTGTCGGTAATAGTAATTCAAGGTGGTCAAAATTACTTTGCCGTCGGAAATAGTCGAATTATATATATAAAAAAAAAATGGCACGACTTGACTTGATAGTCGCCACGTCACCCGTCACGCGCCACGTTACACAGCAACTTTAACTCTATGAAATTCTTGTGGTTCAAACCCTTGACTTGGATGACAGTATGAGGTTACCCTTTCCATTTTGCTATAACTTTATATCTAATATGTTTTGCATATTATTTATATATAAGCTATTGATATGTTTATATAATTATTTTATCTAACTTTTTATTTTTCAAGAAAAAATAAATCATGAAATTTTTATTTTTACCAATTATTTGAAGAAACTTTATATAAAATTATGGTTTGGACACTACAATAAAAAATTGGTCTTTTACGACGGCATTTAGCCGTCGGAAAAGAACATTTACCGTAGGAAATGTGGACTATTTTCGACGGCAATTAGGCCGTCGGAAATGTTGGATTACTTTTTCCTCATTTCCAACGGAATAAAGATTATTTCCGATGGCATTTAGGCCGTCGGAAAAAATGTATTACTTTTTCCTCATTTCCAATGGAACAAAGACTATTTCTGACGGCATTTAGACCGTCGGAAATAATGTATTACTTTTTCCTCATTTCCAATGGAACAAAGACTATTTCCGATGGCATTTAGGCCGTCAGAAATAATGTATTATTTTTTCCTTATTTCTGACCGAAAAAAGACTATTTTCGATGACATTTAGGCCGTCGGAAATGTGGTATCATATTTTTACTCATTTCTGACGGCATTGAAATGGCCGTCAGAAATGGTACCTTTTCCGACGGCAATTAGCGCCATCGGAAATAGTTCATCATTGATAGGCTTTTTTTTTGTAGTGCACAAACTAGCAACGTTTCGTGAGGTTTCTTAGGTACGATCTCACAGAAACATTGATGCTAAAGACTTATCCCAAATTGATGCCATGAGAAACTGCTGCATAAGACCTTGTTTGACATATGAATACATGGTTAACCAGGAAGGGGGTTACTCCATAATTGGATTCACACAGAAGGACATGTACAACCGAATTGATGCAAAGAGATGGGATAAAGCTTTTGAAAGCGATTCACATGCCACACTTATGTACCTGCAGTCAAAGGCGAATTATGAAACCAATTTCTACTGCAGGTTCAGCACAGACGAGATAGATAGGCTAGCTAATATATTTTGGAGGGACTCACATTCCCTATTCGATTACTAGTGTTTCAGAGATGTTCTTGTTTTCGACAGCACTTACAAGATAAATACCTATGCCAAGCCTTTGGTCCTATTTGTCGGTGTAAACAACCACCGTGCGACTTGTGTGTTTGGAGTTGCATTGTTGTCGGATGAGACTGTGCAGTCGTATAGATGGGTCCTTAATACTCTCATGGATTTCGTGGGCCACAAACATCCCATTTCTATACTAACCGACGGAGACGAAGCAATGCGACAAGCCATCGATGAGATATTTCTCAACTCACGGCACAGGATATGTGGATGGCATGTATCCAAGAATGCATCCACTCACCTTCACAAAGAGGAGAAGAAATCACCATTTTGAAACTTATTGTATAAGCAACTATCAGAGGACGAATTCGAGGAACTTTGGAATGAGATGTTGGAGCAGCATGGTCTAGAAGAAACGATTGGATGAGTAGGATGTATGAGAAGAAGCATAGATGGGTGCAAGCATATTTTAAGGGCCAATTTTTTGCAGGCATGCGCACAACTCAACGATGCGAGGGTATGAACAATTACATGAAGGATTATGTTTGCAGTCGTGAGAAATTGTTTGAATTCATCCCTCAAATTGATAGGGCCCTTATGCGGTTAAGAAACAATTTCTTTGGTGATGAATACGTATCTAAGTGTAAGAGTCCGGTCATTTTAAGCCACCTGAAGCCATTGGATGAGCATACATCTTCTGTATACACTTATCAAATTTATCTTGATGTTTCTGAACAAATTATGAATGAATCAAAATATACGCACATTGTGTCGGAGGAGGATGATAACTGTTGCGTATACCATCTATCCATATATCAATTTCTTGATAAGAAAAGGAAAGTTGTTTACCATTTGGACAAGGTTGGCTTTCAGGAAGTCGATGAAAATGGTGTTTGGGATTCAAAAAAACATAATCTACCTTTAATTACGTGTGACCGCAATTTGTTCGAAGGTAAAGGAATTCTTTGTCGTCATATGTTTTATGTTATGAAAGTGGAGCACCTTAGAAAGATTCCTGAGTCCATGATATTTAAGTGGTGGACGAAGTCAGTTGCACGTGATGTTCTTATGAAGCTTCAGCCAAATGATGAGTTTTCGAAAGGAATTGATATTTCCCGGTTCGCTTCATTAAGTGCATAGTGCAACTATCTCTATCACAACGGGAGCCAAACTGAAGAAGGATTCAATTTGTTGAAAAAGGAACTCCTTGTTTTGCAAAATACTTTGCAAGGGTTGAACGACAAAATTAGAAATAAGGCAAAAAAAAAATCAGAATGATTCTGGTCCACGGAGCCATATTATAAAAGATCCAAAGGTTGTCAAAACAAAAGGGAGGCCGAGTGGGCCGATTGCACCTAGCACACCGGTAGGAAAACCCCCGAAACGTAGAAGACCAAATCAGTGCCGTATTTACCACACTCCCGAGCATGACTTGCGCAACTGTAAACTAAAGGACTCCGACAAGTAGTCATTTTCATTAGTGACTACTTGAATTTAGTCATTGTGTTGTTTTTTGTACTCATAATGGGCCTTTTTTTGAATTGTTGGACCTCCTAAAAATATTATTTCAATTTACTGGTGGAGTTAGAATTGGGCCACCAACTTCATTAGTGTAGATGCAATTGAGTATATTCATTGTGTTGTTTTTTTTGTACTCATAATTGGCCGTCTTGGAATTTTTGGACTGTCTGAAAATATTATTTCAATTGACATGTGGAGTTTGAATTGGGCCACTCGGACCAAATCACTACAACACATTGATACAAGCAAAATTGACTTAGTCCACTACAAGCCACAAGTAGAATGTGAAAAGCTTAGTCCACTACAAGCAAAAGGCCAAGCTAAATTGGTTCCTTGTATACAATATTATCAGACCTTGAAAAAAGAATTGTATTACTAAAAATAAATAAATTTCAAATTTTCTCAAAATAAAAAGATAGAAATAACGAGGGATAACTATAGGATCCCTAAATTTTTTTATATAAAATTTAGCAGGCTTAATATCAGTCCACTAGTGTCAACTTTTTTAGAAATTTAATTCGATTACAGATAATAGTTTGTGATCGTTTAAAGACATTCGTAATGACACTAAATTTATAATATGGATAGAAACTGAACATAAAGGTTTGTCATGCTTTTAATTTCAATTTAACTAAATATATTGCCATGGAGGCATGGAGCCATTGCCTGTGTTTCCATTAAATATAAATGCTAATATTAAATTGAAATGGTCACAAATTAATAAGCAAGCATGTTTTGTAATGTGAAATAAAACATTACTGTAACCGAACAACTGTAAGGATTCCCGTTTTGTTGATTGGCTTATTTCGTGGACAAACCACGTGTTGGGGATTGTATGTAAGGGTAGCTTAAGTGATGGATATTCAAGTTCTAGACCCTCTCATGTCCTCAAGGTTGATAAGCACCAAAGGTAAAATTCTATGTGCTTTACTTGTCTTGAAGAGATAGTTGCACACACTCACAACTCATGCATATGTTTAATACTTGTATGTTGTGTGTCTTATTTTTGTGCATTAATGTTCATTAACATCTCTTCTTGCATGTTAGTTTGATTGCATCTTGCATATCCAATTGCCTTGTCATGCTTAGACTTAGGATTGCATTTTTGCACTGGGCGCTCCCAAAAGCGCTCTACAAAAGCGCTCTACGAACAGCCCTCGTTGGGCGATGTACAGACCTGATCGATTTAATTCGGTCGCTGTACGAGCGCTGTAGAGGCGCTCTACAAAGCGCTCTACAAAGCGCTCTACGTAGAGCGACCCCTCTAGAGGTGCTCTACAAAGCGCTCTACGTAGAGCGCCCCTCTGTTTTCTCGCAAGAACAGAGCAAGGGGGCTCTACAAAGCGCTCTACAATGCGCTCTACGTAGAGCGCCCATGGCAAAATTGTGGTGTCACTTATCAAAACGACCACACTTCATCTTGACACCATATATATATGCCACTTTGACTTTAGGTCAATGACAAGAGTTCATAATCTGATTTCATACTTAGAATATTTTTCAAGAAAAGAAAAATACAAAGAACTCATCTTTAACCACTCAAATCAAATCCTTTGTGCATCAAATTTCATATTGCATCTTCTATGTCTATATAGAGTGCATCTATGTATGGATTTGCATCATCACAACTTGCTTGGTAAGATTTTGATTAAGTTCATTTTATTGTAATATTTTTACTACCAAGCCATCTCTTTTAATTTACTTGTATGTTTTAGATCATATGCTAAATACAAGAAAAGAGAATTAATTGTGATGAATTGATTGAGTGTTGTATTGTGATAGCTAATTAGGTTTTTAATTAATCTTGATTAGCTAAGCTATTTGACATGTCATTTAGCAATTGATATCTAGGGTTGATTTAAATTGATTATCTCATCATCCTAGATAAGCATCTAAAGTTCCCTAGCATTGTTTGTTAATTGAATATTCATACATATTCACATAGGGTTGTGCATCTCTATTGAGAGATTGAAGTCTTGGTCTAGGGTTGCTATTACAGGCCTGCGGGTAGTAGTGGTGGGTTACAGACCGGAATTAGGCTGTAAACATCATTACAAGTAGTGACTACGAGGATCGAGCAAATTGGAATATGGTTGCTAATAAAGGCCCGCTGGGTAGAAGTGAGGGGTTACAGACCGGAGTGTTAGACGAGGTCTACATAGTTTGTAAACTTCATTTCAATTAGTGATTTCGAGTTCCGAGTGTGGTGCACTATACAGCCCGTGGTTTTTCCCAGTGGTTGGGTTTTCCACGTAAACATCAAGTGTCATTTACTATTTCCGCATCTTATTACACTTGTATGTATTTTTAACTAGTAGGGGCATTTTCGTAAAATTGACTTGCATGCGAAAATTGGGTAATAATCGTTAAAATCTATTCACCCCCCCTCTAGCTTTATATAGAACACGCCTCTAATTTGTTTCAACAACAAACATAATCAAAGTATATAGTTTATACCATTAGCAATGAAAACTCATTAACCTACAAAGAGCTGTGATATGGTCACAAATAAATAAGTTAGCATGTTTTCTGGTTAACGAAACAACAAACATAATCTATTACTTTGTAACAGATTTCAAATAAAATCACTTTCAAACATATGCTTGAGCGAATCCGTAGTTGACTAGCATTTGCTTCATCCAAAGGAGTTATGTGTATCCACTTCCCGCGGCTATGTACTTGGCTTCGGCCGTGGACAAGGAAATTGAGTTTTGCTTCTTGCAAAACCAAGACACCAAATTGGTCCTTGGGAAGAAGCAACCGCCCGATGTGCTCTTCCTATCATCGCAATTTCCTGCCCAATCCGCATCACTAAAGTCTACAAGACTAGCATTAATGTCAAAAGAGTACCAAATCCCATAGTTGGAAGTCCCATTTACATAGCGAATGATTATCTTTACGGAAGAGAGATGGAACTCCTTAGGATCTGCTTGGTACCTAGCACACACATACACACACACACTAAAAGATATATCGGGCCTACTTGTGGTCAAATAAAGCAAGCTACCAATCATGCCTTGATATAATGTTTGTTCCACACTTTTGCCACTAGCATCCTTGCTTAGCTTCAAAGTGGTACTCATGGGTGTTTCATAATGTTTGGCATTTTCAAGACCAAACTTCTTCACTAGGTTCTTAGCATATTTGGCTTGGGTTATAAAAATCCCATCATTCAATTGCCTAATTTGCAAATCTAGGAAGTAACTTAGCTCACCAACAAGACTCATCTCAAATTCATGAGTCATAACATCAACAAATTGTTGGACTTTGGTGTTGTTGGTGGAGCCAAACACTATATCATCAACATATATTTGAGTTATAAAGAGCTCATCATTGTCTTTCTTGATGAATAACGTCTTGTTAACACTACCCCTTGTGTAGTTATTGTCAACAAGAAATTGAGTGAGACGCTTATACCAAGCCCTTGGTTCTTGCTTCAACCCATATATAGCCTTTTTGAGGCGATAAACATGGTTGGGTGGTGTGCATCCACAAACCCCTTGGGTTGTTCAACAAACAGTTCCTCTTGCAAGAAGCCATTGAGGAAGGCACTCTTCATGTCCATTTGGCGCAACTTGAACTTGTGCACACAAGATATGGACAAGAGAAGCCTAATGGACTCTAAACGGGCAACGGGAGCAAATGTCTCCTCAAAGTCAATACCCTCAATTTGAGAGTACCCTTGTGCAACAAGTCTAGCTTTGTTACGCACTATGTTGCCATCCTCATCGGATTTGTTCCTATATATCCATTTTGTGCTTACGATATTAGTGTTCTTAGGCCTAGGAACTAGAGTTCAAACCTCATTCCTTTCAAATTGGTTTAGCCCTTCTTATATGGCAAGAACCCAAAATTCATCTTTTAAGGCTTCATCAACCTTTTTGGGTTCATTTTGAGAGGTGTAGCAAGTATAGCTAATGAGATTAGCTATTTGACGTCTAATCCTAACACCCTCATTCACATCTCTAATAACATCATCTTTGTTATGGAGTCTTCTAACCCATGGAGCGGGTTCATTAAAGTCCAAGAGAGGAACTCTATCAAGAGGTTGTGTGTCCTCTTCATCGAGGTTAGATGTCCCAACATTAGGAGTCTCTACAACCTTCTCTAAGGGAGAGTCATCATCTAAAACAACCTCCTCCTTATGGTCACTAGACTTGAGCCTTGTATCATTAATGACAACATAGGATGATTCCATGATGGTTCGAGTCTTCAAATTGAAAACTCTATAGGCTCTACTATTCAAGGCATAGCCAGTAAAGATACCCTCATCACTCTTAGCATCAAACTTACCAAGTTGATCACGGTCATTTAAAATGTAGCACTTGCTTCTAAAAATGTGGAAGTAGCTAACATTTGACTTTCTACCTTTCCATAACTCATAGGAGGTTTGCCTAGTATTGGGTCTTAGGAAAACTCTATTTCCTGTATAGCAAGTCGTATTGACGGCTTCGGCCTATAGGTTCCTAGGGACATTGTTGCTAAGCAGCATCACACAGGCCATCTCTTAAAGGACCCTATTCTTCCTCTCAACAACTTCATTTTGTTGAGGTGTTTTAGGAGCCGAAAAATCATGGGAGATGCCTAAGCTATTGCAATAGCTTTCAAAGTAGGCATTCTCAAACTCCATCCCATGGTCACTCCTAATCCGTTTAATGCTTTTAATGTTTAAGTTCATTTCATTTTGAATTTTAGTACAAAGCATTTTAAACTTGTCAAAAGTTTCAGATTTTTCTCTAAGGAAATATGTTTATGTGAACCTAGAGAAATCATCTACACAAATAAAAATGTATCTCTTTCCACCTAAACTCTCAGTTTGCATGGGACCCATAAGATCCATGTGGAGAAGCTTTAGGGGCTCCTTGGTGGAGAGATACTTGCCCTTTTTGTGCATGCTCTTGGTTTGTTTCCCTTGTTGGCAAGGTCCACAAATACCATTGGCTTTCTTCCCAAGCTTGGGAAGGCCTCGCACAACATTGAACTTATCTAAGATTCGTAAATCCTGATAGTTCATGTGGCCAAGTCTTTCATGCCACAACTCAATTTGCTCATCATTGGACACATTGCAAGAGACTATTCTAGCTTCAAAACAATAACAATTGTTGCTAGATCTCATTCCTTTTAACAAGGTTTGTTCATTGGGCAATAGGATAGAGCAATCATTTTTGTAAAATAAGATGGAAAGTCCTTCATCACTTAGATGTGAAATGCTTATTAAATTGGTTTTTAGGCCATCAACAAATAAAGCATTGGTCAATGAGGGTAATCTGGGAATGGAAATGGTTCCTTTCCTTCTAACTCTCTTCTTGGATCCATCACCAAAGGTGACACATCCTCCTTCCTCCATGACAAGAGTCTACTCTTGTTACCCATCATGTGCCTAGAGCACCCATTATCTAAATACCAAAAATTAGAAGAATTTTCCTTTGAGGCAATTTGTGCAACATGACAAAAGTGTTCATCTCTTCTAATCCACCTAGGTGAAACATTTTCTTTCCTAGTGGTCAATGGTACATAGGCTCTAGATGTTCTAGGATCATGCAAATGTATTTCATTTTTCCTAGAGACATGCATCTTGGCTTTAGCCTTTTTCTTCTCTATCATGCTTTCAATTCTACGCAATTTTATATAACGAAAGCAATTTGGTCTAATGTGACTATCAATACCACAAAAATGACATGTAGGAATAAAGTTATGAATCATACCATAACTTTGAGGATGCATTGGAGCCTTTTGATCAAACCAAAATTGGTGCGCTTTTTGCCCTAATTTCCTTCTCTTCTTGCTTGATTCTCGGGCAAGATCCCGTGATTTAATTGTGAGAATTAAGTGTTTTCAGGTAATTATGGAGTTTAGAGGCATTGGAGTAATATTGGTCAATTAGGGGCAAAACAAGCTAGAAAGCAAGCCAAAAGGAGCTTCAGTGCGCGCGTACTGTGCTGGTCAGCACACCCGTGCACTACCAGCACTCCTCCAGCCAAAATTAACCAGAATCAGCATAGAGTGTGGGTTCCAACCGCACTTGACCCGCACTCCACTGGCATTGTTGACAGGACCTAGGAGCTGAAATGTTGAAGAAAAGATAAAGTGCTGTTCAGCCACCTGCACTGGACCCGCACTCCGCGCGCGTCAGCTTCTGTTTTCAAGCTTAAGTGACTTATTTTTGCCTCCCCTATAAATAGAACCTTATATGTTTCGATCAAAATAATCCTCCACACCTCCCACACTTAGATAACTTCTTTCTTTACTTGTTTTCTAGCCTAGGAATATTTTCCCTCTCATCCATACTTATCTCTACTCATCCAAAGGCAACTAAGGAGATTTGGATTCAAGCTTCAAGGAAGGAGAGCTCTTCAAGGGTTTCCTCTCAATCTCTTCTCTTAGTTTTGTATTTGTTGAAAGTATACAAACAAGGTTAAATAGCTTAAAGCCTACCTAGAGAGGGGGGGGGGGGTGTGAATAGGTTTTACGCCTTTTTTAATCCCTTGAACAAACTTTTGTTTGTCCCTCAAGGTAGCCTTACATACAACACATAAACCATAAATCAATACATAGACAAGTTAAGCATATGATCATATAAGCATAGTCTATGAATATCAATTAGTTGTATAAGGTATAATGACACATAAACTCAACATCAAAGAATACTTGTATTTCAATATTTGTTCAATGCATTACAAGTATAATCAAATAACATTATACACAAGGAATATACTATACAAAAGAATTATATTTACAATTAAGATCAAATGAATAAGTTCACAAATCACACTTTACAAAGTCTTGTGACAATATACATCACAAGTGAATAACATACAACAAGATAACAACATACACATATAGAAATATAAGAGATAAAGATATGAAGAATTAACACAAGAGATTTTTTAACGTGGTAAAACCTCCAAGGAGGAAACATCCACGGGTTGAACTACAACCATTGGGTACTTATATATATTGGAATGTAAATTAGAAATTCCACAAAGCGATCAATCTTTAGCTCACCTACCTAGTGGAGTCTATGTCTACCCAACCCTATTGGAAAGTACGAAATCCCTCAATGATATGAAACCACCATATATTGGACAACATACAAAACCAACATCGATGGAAGATTAGAAATTTTTCAAGAGTGCATACACATCCCATGTACCCCACTCTTTTAGAGTCTATGTCTATCCATACGCCTAGGCCTACCAACATACAAGCCAACTCCCTATCCAAGGCACTCATGCCTCTAGGGAGCCTCCTATGCATGACTATTCGAGTCCTCCCGACTCTAGCCATGACTTCTTGCTTGGTTATCCGGACCTCACATCCTAACCAAGACTTCCTTGCTTGACTATCTGAACTCCTCGTCCTAGCCAAGACTTCAGGCCTTTTACAAGGACTTTCTAGTGTGATCATGTGAATGCAAATGATGCAAACAATCAATTCAACATAGAACATGTGATCAATACATTCCGTGGAACAACTAGACCTAAACATGTGAGAACACAAGTAAAGTAATCTAGATGCCAAAAACATGAATTAAACCTAGAGCAAGTGAAAAGCATCTAACACAAAAGCTCATAGTTCTATTCATACAAATAACACTTGAATAAAAACATATACATGAAGCAAATATTCAAGATGTCATGAACATACACAAAAATGCTAGAATCACAAAATTTATTCAATGAATATTCTAGCCAAAGATTTAGAGCATGGATATATTGATAAATCAATTGAATCCTAGATGTCTCTAAAAACACATACAAGAGCCTTAATCCTAAATTACATCAATCAAGGATTAAAACACATTTCAAGGATTATTAATCATAAATGATTCAATCAAGTCACAAATAATCCTAGATATCAATCTAATCACAATACAACTCTCAAACATGTGAAAAATCTATAATCTAATAAACTAGTTCACATATGTCTCTAATTAGACTTTTGATTAAGATTGATTATGAAGCTATCTTTCTCAATAGCATTCACCATACATACACATACATATAGAAGAAGAAATCCCAAGCAAATTGAAGGTTATAAAAGAAGAAATCTCAAAGATATGAACACTACCTTGGATTCTCGAGCTGGTTCGGTTTTCTGTGTGTAACCACCAGAAAGGTCGATTAAACAGCTGCTAAACCACATGGAAAAGGTAGAGGACTCGATTACAAACAATCTCCAACTTGAATCACTCAATTCCGAGTTCGTATGAGAAAGTTATGGTGTTTGGAAGATGAGAAAAATTGGAGAGAAAATCTAAGCGGGATTTCAACTTTTTTCTTCTTGGAAATGAATTGGAAGGATTGGGAATATTTAAAAGGAAGAGAGAGAATGGAGCAAACCGGCCAACCAGAAGGTGCCACGTCACCCCCTGACCGTGTGGGGCGCATGTGCCACACGGGGGTAGAGGCCACACGGCCTCCACATGTGGTGGCCAAGCTTGGCCACTCGGCCTCGCTTGCTTCTCCCGCACACCGCTCGCGTTCTTCAGCCATATTCGGGCCTCCGAACTCCGATTTTAAATCCATCTTTGGATTACAAATTGTCACTCCCTCATGCACAACGATAACTATGAAACTTTGACAAAAGGTTGAGAAATCATCTCGGAATACGTCGACGAAAATAACTCAACGAATGAGAACGAAAAGTAGCGTAACTACATCGTTTGGACTCGAAACCTAATGAATGAGTAACCAAAATGATCAGGACTCAATAAGGAATCATAAGAAATCATGTTCAAGACCAAAATACAAAAAACGAAAGCATATAAACACAAAATCACACACATATGTAATTTCCTAGACATAGTCCTAGAACATGCAAATTACAATGTTTGTCAATTTGAATCTAATGCATGAGCATACATTACTAAGTGTGTGAAAGTGATATATAAATGTTGTTCAATCATGCAAGGACACATATGAATGCCATGTGTGTGTGTGCCTAGCCTTGTAAGAGAAATGAGGTCTTATATACCTTTGTAGACCGATGAAGCACATTTCTCTTTGAAGCCGGCATCTTGCATGAGTTGTGGCCAAGTCTATCTTTGACGACTTGAATCTTCAATTCTAAGACTACTAAACATTACAAGACAACATCGTTTTGATATGGAATACATGCCAAGACAAACCAAAAACCTAACATTTGTTATTTAGAACCATGAGTAGCTAAATCCCCCACTAAGGGGTTGATGTGATTAGTTGATGGATATTGGGTTTTTGTAATTAAGCTCTATCATTTTATATTCAATCTATCTCTATGTTCTATTCTATTTGCTTTAATTGCTTTCCAATATTGATTTGCTTGGATACTCCCTCTTAGCATGTTGATTTGGATTACTTTAGTAGGCAACTAGGTGTACACCCTATTTCGTTGTCTGTTGCTCTTTTGAATGGAAGGGATTTCTGGAATCCCAGCTCCGCAACCACGCTCTTCATCTAACCTCGAACGGGTGTTTGTCGCTATACACCCTAGGATGGCTCTTGTGAGGGGATTAGAAGCCTTCTCTATACACCGTAGGTTGGCTAAATGAGTAAAGGTTGAGCCCTAGATAGATATACGTGCATTCATTGTTAGGGTCCTAATTGAGCAACTAACACTATACATCTTAGGTTGGTTGCTTGAGAGGGATCAATCACTAGTAGGAGGCCTTCTTTATACACCCTAGGTTGGCCCCTTGCTAGGGATATATAGCCAGCTCTATACACCCTAGGTTGGCTACATTCGTTACAATACGCGTTATTTATGAGTTTATTGCATTGCCTAGTGTTCGCTTACGAGTCCATCAACACCTTAGTCATATCACTTCATTCACATTCATTTTTGATCATTGCATTCCTAGTTTGCTTTAGTTAATTCACACTACACACCACCAATCATTTCCTTTTACTTTTATGCACACTAGTGTTATTAATCATAATCTAGTCACCGCTACCACGATCCTTATGGACGACACCCGTGCTTACCGTTTTACTCGTTTTTATACTTATGAACGCATTGCATAGGTTTTATAAATATTTTTTGACGTACAATCTTTTTAAACGGCAAGAAACATGAAACAAATTAGAGGCGTGTTCTATATAAAGCTAGAGGGGGGGGGGGGGGGGGGGGTGAATAGATTTTAATTATTATTACCCAATTTTCGCATGCAAGTCAATTTTACGAAAATGCCCCTACTTGTCAAAAATACATACAAGTGTAATATAGTGCAGAATTTAAATAACACTTGATGTATACGTGGAAACCTAACCACTGGGAAAAACCACGGGCTGTATAGTGCGCCACACTCGGAACTCGAAATCACTAATTGAAATGAAGTTTACAACCTATGTAGACCTCGTCTAACACTCCGGTCTGTAACCCCTCACTTCTACCCAGCGGGCCTTTATTAGCAACCCTATTCCAATTTGCTTGAGGCCTAAGCACTCTTAGCCTCAAGACTTACTTCTCAATGAAGAGAAACAACCTATGTGAATATATATATGAATATTCAAATAACAAACAAGGCTAGGTAACCTTAGATGCTTATCTAGGATGATGATATAATCAATTTAATCAACTCTAGATATCAATTGCTAAATGACATGTCAAATAGCTTAGCTAATCAAGATTAATTAAAAACCTAATTAGCTATCACAATCAACACTCAATCATTTTCATCACAAATAATCTCTAACTTGTATCTAGCATATAATCAAAAGCATACAAGTAATTAAAGAGATGTATTAATATGAAAAACACTAAAGTAATATGAAATTAGTGAAGAACATACCAAATAAGATGTGATGATTCAAAACCATGCATGGATCAATTCTATGAAGGCATAGAAGATCAAATATGAAATTTGATGCAAAAGGGATTTGATTTGAGTGTTTAAAGATGAGTTCTTGATTTGATTTTTTCTCAAAAATCTCTCTTGAATGTTTAGGGTTCTAATGACTCAAGAAGCTTGATCAGAGATTGAGAAAATAAGATATTTATAGACATCAAGAATTGGGCATGTGAAAAGACACTTTTGCCCCTGAAACGCACCGTTCGGCGGTTTCAATCGGCGGCCAGGCCGCCGATAACGACCGCCGAATTGAGCTCGTGAAGAACAGAGCATTAACGGTGGTTTCATTCGGCGGTTTCGCGACCGCCGATCCAACTGCCGAATCAAACCCGAGGGATTAAAATCGATTAGGTATGAACGGCGGTCGTGACCGCCGATCTTGACCGCATAATTGCTTCAGACCAATCTGGACTGAAACGACGGTTTCATTCGGCGGCCAGGCCGCCGATCATAACCGCCGATCACCAACAATGGTGAAAACCAAGGAGAAGCCAAGGGCATTCTCCATAGGCGGTCTTCGCGTGAAACCAAGCACTCATTAGTGCAAGCGCGGACGTTTCCGAACAATGTCGGGAAACGAATTATAAGGCACATATACACACAACAAGATATATCAACCAAAGTGCTAGTGTGTAGAGTGACATGTGAAGAGATGCACATAAAAATAAGCAAGTATGCAATCATAGCAAGAATGCTAAGTGTGTGTGTGCTACTAAATCTCTTCAAAGAAAAACAAGCACAAGAGATTATACCTTTGGCGTGCTTGTATCTTGAGGTCATGGAAGGGCCTTTGATCTTCAACACTAAACACTTAGACTACCCTTACATTCAAAACCCCAACATGTGGTTTGACCACGAAATAAGCCAATCAACAAAACGGGAATCCTTACAAAACATAACTCGTCAAATGGCGCCGCTGCCGGGGATCGGTGTGCATAGTAATGGTTAGATTAGTTTTAATATTATTAGTTCTTAGTTATTTTTAGTCTTTCTAGTTTCTTTTTATTTCTTTGGTAGTTTTTGTTTTTGTTTGTTTCAGGACTCTATGAATTCCTTTTGGGAAAATTCGAGGCCAAGCTATTCGACAATGAGCATGTCAAGGAAAAATGAGATATTAGAGCTTTGTCAAGAAGGTTGTCGATTCAATGAGCACATTATAGCTAACAATACTTAAAGAATTATGTGTCACCTAGCCGGCCAGACGAAGGAATAGAGTCGGCATCAAAAGAGTACCTCAACAACTCAACCAACGATAGTTATGACCAGCTCAAAGTGAACAAACTGGTGGAATCCTCAAATAGCTCAGAGGAAAAACATGGTTATGAGAGTTGTTTAGCAGCACACAATCCCAAGCATGGGGAGACAAGAAGCCGTGTACACGTTATTGTACAAATATTTGAGAAGGATGTGAAAACCAAGCAAGAACCATTGAAGAAATAAGAGCAAAGCATGGAATTAGAGGAAAAATTGTCTTTACTTCAAGAGAGATTAGTGAAAACCTCCCAAGAGAAGGAAGAAGCGAGTGAAGAGTTTGAAAGAAAATTACAATTCGTGATGAAGGAGTTGGAAGAAAAGGAGGCCTTGGGAAAGGTTGAAAGTAATTAAATACTCGAGGCGTGTTTATCAATATAAAGCTAGAGGGGGGGGGGGGGGGGGAATAGATTTTAACTATTATTACCCAATTTTCGCATGCAAGTCAATTTTACGAAAGTGCCCCTACTAGTCAAAAATACATACAAGTGTAATATAGTGCGGAATTTAAATAACACTTGATGTATACGTGGAAACCCAACCACTGGGAAAAAACCACGGGCTGTATAGTGCGCCACACTCGGAACTCGAAATCACTAATTGAAATGAAGTTTACAACCTATGTAGACCTCGTCTAACACTCCGGTCTGTAACCCCTCACTTCTACCCAGCGGGCCTTTATTAGCAACCCTATTCCAATTTGCTTGAGGCCTAAGCACTCTTAGCCTCAAGACTTACTTCTCAATGAAGAGAAACAACCCTATGTGAATATGTATGAATATTCAATTAATGCAATAAGAGCTAGGGTACTCTAAATGCTTATCTTAGGATGATGATATATTCAATTTAAATCAACCCTAGATATCAATTGCTAAATGACATGTCAAATAGCATAGATGATCATAGATTATAAAAACCTAGATATCTATCAAAAACAACACTCAATTAATTCATCACAAATAATCTCTTTTCTTGTATTTAACATATGATCAAAAACATACAAGTAATTTAAAAGAGATGGCTTGGTATTTAAAATACTACAATAAGATGAAATTAATCAAAATCTTACCAAGCAAGTTGTGATGATGCAAACCCATACATGGATGCACTCTATATAGACATAGGAGATGCAATATGAAATTTGATGCAAAAGGGGTTTGATTTGAGTGGTTAAAGATGAGTTCTTGATTTGATTTTCTCTCAAAATCTATCTTTGAAGATTAGGGTTCTTAAGAGTCAAAGAACTAATTCAGATAAAGAGAAAGTGTGATATTTATAGACATCAAGAACAGGGCAAGTGAAAAGACAATTTTGCCCCTGAAACGCACCGTTCGGCGGTTTCAATCGGCGGCCAGGCCGCCGATGACGACCGCCGAATAGAGCTCGTGAAGAACAGAGCATTAACGGCGGTTTCATTCGGCGGTTTCGTGACCGCCGATCCAACCGCCGAATCAAACCCGAGGGATTAAAATCGATCAGGTATGAACGGCGGTTTCGAACGGCGGTCGTGACCGCCGATCTTGACCGCATAATTGCTTCAGACCAATCTGGACTGAAACGGCGGTTTAATTCGGCGGCCAGGCCGCCGATCATAACCGCCGATCACCAACAATGGTGAAAACCAAGGAGAAGCCAAGGGCATTCTCCATAGGCGGTCTTCGCGCGAAACCAAGCACTAATTAGTGCAAGCGCGGACGTTTCCGAACAATGTCGGGAAACGAATTATAAGGCACATATACACACAACAAGATATATCAACCAAAGTGCTAGTGTGTAAAGTGACATGTGAAGAGATGCACATAAAAATAAGCAAGTATGCAATCATAGCAAGAATGCTAAGTGTGTGTGTGCTACTAAATCTCTTCAAAGAAAAACAAGCACAAGAGATTATACCTTTGGCGTGCTTGTGTCTTGAGGTCATGGAAGGGCCTTTGATCTTCAACACCAAACACTTAGACTACCCTTACATTCAAAACCCCAACATGTGGTTTGACCACGAAATAAGCCAATCAATAAAACGGGAATCCTTACAAAGGTGAAAGTGGAAGAGCTTGAAATGCAAAACAAGAAGCTCACTCTTGAAGTAAACATGCTCAAAGAGGAGAATGGTACCTTTCGGAGGAAGGTAGGAGAAATCTCCAACAAGAACAAGGAGTTGGAAATACAAGTTGGGAGACTTGAAGTTGAGAGGAATTCCACATCAAAGGAATTTAAAGACCTTGCAAAGTTATGTAAAGAATTTGAAGAAGAATATGCAAGGAAGACAAGGAAGTTGCTTATGGAAATGGAGCGAAAAGCAAAAGCTTTGGAAGAAACAAAGGAATCACTTGGTAGGAAGGATGAAGCCCTCAAGGCAGCCAAGGTCAAAGAATGTGACTACATAGTCAATCTAGACAAGGTGGAGAAGGAGGTCCAAGCACTACAAATGAGAGAACATTATAGACCTCATATTCACCTACCAAGAGAGAGTTTTCTTAACCATCCTCCTATTTGCTATTTTTGCTTGCAAAAAGGGCACTTAAAAGCTCATTGTTTTAAATTCTATAAGCATGAAAAATTGAGAAAGTCTAGGAATAGGAAAAATCCACCTAGAGTTAAGCAAATTTGGGTAAGAAAAGACTTGATTAACCATGTTAAACCCAAGGGAAAAGAAAAGGGGAAGTCAACACAACTTTTTTGGGTTGCGAAAAAGAACCAATTTCCAAACTTGGTAAAACCTCTTTTAGTTGATGTCACCCCTAGCACAAGTACATAATTTAGAAAAATTCTTTTTTGTGTATTTTATTTTTATGCTTTATATTGTTTTGAAATTGCACAATTTATTTTCCTTCTTTAATCTAGTATTTCTCTCTATGCGTGGAATTGTATATGGTAGTTGAGAGGAGAGAAAACATTAGGTTTGGGGCTAAAATCTGTTGTGGGATTTGTTTAGTTTGTTTCTTTTGAATAAATGGTGTTCCAAGCTCTTGTTGGCAATTGCATGTATTGAGTAAATTTTTAATTGCCGGAACTTTCTAATGTGATTTGTGTGTGTGTAGATTTTCTATTGCTTCTTGAGGAAGTGTGTTGTGTTTCTTGTGCATTCAAGCAAGGTTCTTTATCTCTTGGGAGGAAACAAAGTCAACTTGCGAGTCTTGGACAGACGAGCAAGCCAAGAGTGCTCATAAAAAAGGCGAGGGCCTTATCCTGTGAAAAGCAACATTTTGGGAAATCGAAGTGCGTGAGCACCATGCCATGTCTTGTATAGATGTTAAATCGTGTGCTGGTGGGAGGCAACCCACTTAGGTACATTTCATTTTTAGTTTAAATTTTGTTTTTATTTTAGTCATTTAATTTTTGAATTCTTTTTCTTTATTTTATTTTTGCTTAGAATAAGGGTGTGAGATGATTGTGACAGTGGATATAGGACTTTGATGACATATCATTTTATATCCTTGGATTAGGGATGGAAATTATGATTGAACTTCATTTTCATATCTCTTTTGATGAATATGTGCATAATGGAATAAATGCAACACTTGATTATATTCTTAGGAAATTTTTGTGATAATGGACATTGATTGTGTTTTTGAAACTCTTTGATTATGGATGTGTGTTGCACCGTATTTACCGGTTTTTATTGCCCCAAAGACATTGAGGACAATGTCTAATTTAGGTTTGGAGGTGTGTTCGCAACACCGTCTCTTGTTTGCAACTTGTGTGCAAATATTTTGAGCCGAATTTTTTCAAATATTTTGAGTCGAATTTTTCAAAAATTTCGAAAATCTTGTAATAATGCAATGCTTGAGCATATTTTGCTTGTAAAGGTTGTGCCATTGTGTGTGAAAGGAAGGAATTGTACTTCTTTGCCATGCATAGTTTATATTAACTTCAAGCCATTTAGGGTTGCATTGCACAAAGCGCTCTAGTTATTTTCTCTTGATGTTGGAGTGAATATTCAATTGTGCTTGAAGGATAGGAATTAATAGTGGAGACTTCCCGTGAGGTTCACAAACACGGCCTAAAAAGCGTATTTTGAGGGAAAATTTTCACTCTTTAAACACTCAGTCAAAACATATGTTAAGCATATTTAAAATGTCTCATTCGCACTCAAATGTTGTTTGCCATAGAGCATATGGACTGCTTGTGGATGCCTTCATTGAACTTGTGGACAAACCTTTAGAGATGATTTTAGGCAATGCATGTGAAAAACCACTAAATTGGCCTAAATACTTCCAATCCCTCTAATGTGTGTGCTCCATTGCCTATTTGAAGCCAAACAGAATTAAGCTTTTCATTCATGAACTACATCAACATAAACCATATAGCCTATACATTAGACTTACCTTGTACCAAATGGCTTGCTAAGGTTTAGGGGTTGAATGTAAGCTTTGAGGAGTATTAAAATGTAAGGCATGTACCTAGGCATGTATGTATGTGCAAACAAATTAAAAAAAAAAAAAATGAAATGCAATGCTTGAAAAGAAAAGAAAAGAAAAACAAAGAAAAGCAAAACAAAGAAAAGAAAAGAAAAGATGAATGAGGCACAAATTGCCTAGATGAAATTAAATGAACTACTCAATGAAAATTAAGAGTAGAAATTGCACAAAGTGAATTGTAAGCCTGGACGCCAAAGTGTGGATTATGAAAGTTGTAATGAGCAAAGTGTGATTAACTTAAAATGTATGCCTTAGTGTGACCATTGGGTGTTTGCTATCAATTTTTCCCATTTATTGACTCACCATTCACCTTAGGCCCCATTACAACCAAATAGAGGACCTATTTGATCTTTAGGGTTGTCCACTTTGAAACTTTTGGTTGATAACATGTTCTTTTCAGTTCATGGCTTTCAATTCCATTCGTGAGACAAATTTTCAGAAATTGTGTTTTTAAAATGATCATGTGCAATTATAATTTGATATCTTGAACTTAAACTCATATTGCATATGGATTGTGAGTGAAGCCTAGGATCTGTGTGAAAATGAGAGAATCCGGTGAGGATTAGATATCGAGGCGAATCACATTCCCTACCGAATGACACTCTAGTTTTTAAAGCTTTAATATCTTGAATGTAGGATCGCGTTGCGTGCAATGTGTACTTAGAGTGGCATGATTTTAATCTTCATTTAGCATTTCTTACATGCACGTTTCCTAATGAGCACAACGTTGGCTAAATCTTTTCACTTATGGTTTTGCAAGTTGAATATTGACTTTTGAGTCTTTTACAAAGAGTCTGTGCTTTAATTTTGATCATTTGGTATTTAGACACATGTCCATGGTGCTAATTGTTTGCTTTGCTCGAGGACGAGCAAAAGATAGGTTTGGGGGTGAAAGTTATTAAAAAACTCGAGGCGTGTTCAATATAAAGCTAGAGGGGGGGTGAATAGATTTTAGCTATTATTACCCAATTTTCGCATGCAAGTCAATTTTACGAAAATGCCCCTACTAGTCAAAAATACATACAAGTGTAATATAGTGCGGAATTTAAATAACACTTGATGTATACGTGGAAACCCAACCACTGGGAAAAACCACGGGCTGTATAGTGCGCCACACTCGGAACTCGAAATCACTAATTGAAATGAAGTTTACAACCTATGTAGACCTCGTCTAACATTCCGGTCTGTAACCCCTCACTTCTACCCAGCGGGCCTTTATTAGCAACCCTATTCCAATTTGCTTGAGGCCTAAGCACTCTTAGCCTCAAGACTTACTTCTCTATGAAGAGAAACAACCCTATGTGAATATGTATGAATATTCAATTAATGCAATAAGAGCTAGGGTACTCTAAATGCTTATCTAGGATGATGATATATTCAATTTAAATCAACCCTAGATATCAATTGCTAAATGACATGTCAAATAGCATAGATGATCATAGATTATAAAAACCTAGATATCTATCAAAAACAACACTCAATTAATTCATCACAAATAATCTCTTTTCTTGTATTTAACATATGATCAAAAACATACAAGTAATTTAAAAGAGATGGCTTGGTATTTAAAATACTACAATAAGATGAAATTAATCAAAATCTTACCAAGCAAGTTGTGATGATGCAAACCCATACATGGATGCACTCTATATAGACATAGGAGATGCAATATGAAATTTGATGCAAAAGGGGTTTGATTTGAGTGGTTAAAGATGAGTTCTTGATTTGATTTTCTCTCAAAATCTATCTTTGAAGATTAGGGTTCTTAAGAGTCAAAGAACTAATTCAGATAATGAGAAAGTGTGATATTTATAGACATCAAGAACAGGGCAAGTGAAAAGACAATTTTGCCCCTGAAACGCACCGTTCGGCGGTTTCAATCGGCGGCCAGGCCGCTGATTACGACCGCCGAATTGAGCTCGTGAAGAACAGAGCATTAACGGCGGTTTCATTCGGCGGTTACGTGACCGCCGATCCAACCGCCGAATCAAACCCGAGAGATTAAAATCGATCAGGTATGAACGGCGGTTTCGAACGGCGGTCGTGACCGCCGATCTTGACCGCATAATTGCTTCAGACCAATCTGGACTGGAACGGCGGTTTCATTCGGCGGCCAGGCCGCCGATAATAACCGCCGATCACCAACAATGGTGAAAACCAAGGAGAAGCCAAGGGCATTCTCCATAGGCGGTCTTCGCGCGAAACCAAGCACTCATTAGTGCAAGCGCGGACGTTTCCGAACAATGTCGGGAAACGAATTATAAGGCACATATACACACAACAAGATATATCAACCAAAGTGCTAGTGTGTAAAGTGACATGTGAAGAGATGCACATAAAAATAAGCAAGTATGCAATCATAGCAAGAATGCTAAGTGAGTGTGTGCTACTAAATCTCTTCAAAGAAAAACAAGCACAAGAGATTATACCTTTGGCGTGCTTGAATCTTGAGGTCATGGAAGGGCCTTTGATCTTCAACACTAAACACTTGGACTACCCTTACATTCAAAACCCCAACATGTGGTTTGACCACGAAATAAGCCAATCAACAAAACGAGAATCCTTACAATCTCCCCCTTTGGCTATTTCGTGACAAAACCACCACTCACATTGATTCCTCACAACAAAAATAAACCTATGGGTCAATGAAGATTTTCTACAATACAAAGAGATATATAAAAATAAAACTTGAAGTCTTCAATCTCTTGTAGAACAATCATTCCCTGAAACAAGGTTTCTATACTTTCCAATTCAAGTAAAAGTGAGATGAATCAAGTGAGGACATAAACAAGCATTTGCATTTCTAAGAAATTAAACACAACATCATGCAATGTATGATGAATGCAATGCTCCCCCTCAAAGGGTTACTCCCCCTCAATGTATATTCTCCCCAATGTGCACCAATTGCTACAACAATTTGCACCTCCCCTTACCACATTATACTCCCCCTTTTTGTCATGATATAGACAAAGGAGTAGTCCCCAACCGGGTCACTCAAGGCAAAGAGAGATAGTAGCATTCTAGTATATGCATAATCAATATAAGTCACTTTATGCAATCTCAATTTATTGGAGAGAAACAAGGAGATTTATTTAAAGAAAATGTGTGAATCAAAAAATTGCTTTGCATACAAGACATGTAGCATTTAAGTCCAAAAAATCATGGTATTTGGCAAAGCAAATGACAAAGGTTTTCAATATGAATTCAAACCAATTTCACCAATGTCAAGAGAGAAGCAAGGATATAGGTTTTCATTGATTTCAATTTAAGAACAACTATATCCAACTTTATAAGCTAAACATGTCATGAGCGACTTTGCACCCTACTTGATTTTTCCGGATAAGATATCCGTATGATAGTAGACATGTTCAACCAATAAAGAAAGAGAGACATTTGGATTGTAAAATCCTTGAATGGATACAAAATCCTTTTTCATTTGAGTCTCATAAGCTTTTTCACACATTATTTTGCATTTAAAAAATGCAATCATCAAAACATGCTTTTCAAGATTAGCATTTAGCATGTCATTTTAGCAATCATCATGTCATGGAGATCATTATAGGTCATTCAAATTAAATCCAATGTATATATCTCCTAGTCCAAAAATGCATGTTTGAACATAAATATGACATGGATTGCAATACAAGCATTGATCACACTTATTGAATAGAAAATATGTATACATAGTGTAACCAAGCTAACTCAAGCAACAAAAAGAGAAGCATAAGATATTTCAAATTTTTTGCAAGTGACTAGATGCAAAATAGCTCTCTTTGCTTAAGTTCCCCATATGGGGTCAAATTTCCATACCACTTCAAAGAAAGGTATGAGGTCCTATGGACCTACCAAGTCCTTTGCACTTGGATGAACCTATTTGAGACTTGTTAGTCTCGTAGCAAGCGGGTTCATTCTTATTACTCCACTTAGGTGACACTAAATCAATCCTAGTGGACAAAGGTTCTAGAGTACAAGATGAAAAAGGATCATGCACATGATTTTCTTCCTTTTTATGAAGCATCTTAGCTCTAGCCTTTTTCTTGTCAATCATGCTTTTAGCTCTACACATTTCAATGTAATGCAAGCAACTTGGTCTAATATGACCAACAATACCACAAAAATGACAAGTGGGAATAAAGTTAGGAATCATACCATTCCCTTTAGCATGGATAGGAGCTTTCCCTTGTCGTTGTGGTTGTCTTGGTTGTTGGATCGGATCTCTCCTCTTTTGTTGAAAACCAAGACGAGGTTGCTTGCTTGTCTGAGCTTGCATGATTGAACTCTTCCCATTGTGTTTTTGAGTTTGAGGGAAGATAGTGTGAGGAGCCCTTTGGGTGTGAGCTTGAGCTTGACCTTTTGGTGCCTCAACCACTTGGGCACTTCTTGAACACTCTCCTAGGTCACTCTTCTTCCTAGGTTGTTGAGGAGGAGGGGACATATTGAAGTCCATGTTCATGGCACAGGATGTCTTGCTTGTGGAGGAGGCATCCGTGTCATCAATGTAGCCAAGACCTCTCTTGTCACTTGGCTTTCTTCCAACTCCCAACATGTGGTCAAGCTTCTTGGTGCTTGAAGTCATCTTAGCCAATAAGACCTTAACTTCTTCAAGCTCTCTTTCTAGCTCTTCTTCTCTCCTCTTAGATAATGCTAAGTCTTCTTTTAGCTTATCTTCATCCGCCATGGATCTCACCACTTCTTCACACAAGTGGTTTACTAGTGTTGAAAGCTCTAGATTCTCTTCTTTTAATCTTCTAATTTCTTCCTTGTTCCTCATCATCGAGCTCTCAACTTTGACTTTGTAGTCATTAAGATCCATACACTCCACATTTCCATTTGTGGAGTTAGATGACAAATATTCAACACTTGTGTCATCTCCTCTAATCTCCATTTCACCAATGGAGTCATCTCCTTCATCAAGATCATCAAATTTTTCTCTTGATGAGGAAAGAGCCAAATCCCTATGAGTAGCTACACCAACTACTTCTATACCTTGTTCTTCTTGGGGATCACAAGGAAAAGCAACTTTGCCATCTTCTTCAACTTCTACACTCTTGGCTCCAAATTCCGTGTAGATGATGGCAAGTTCTTCATCACTTGAAGGATTTTCGTCATCTTCATATTTATCCCATAAGGTGGCCTTCGCCTTCCCTTTTCTTCTATCCTTCAAGTTTCCACACTCCGGGGAGAAATGCCCGAATCCTCCACATTCGTAGCACTGAATCCCCTCTCTTGAAGACACTCCTTGGTTTGGCTTGTTAATGAGTCCCATGTCTTCAATTGAGATACCCTCCTTCTTGTCATGCTTCGAAGTCTCCAAAGCAATTTTCTTCTTCTTCTTCTTAGGAGGTGCGGTGGTCAACTTCTTCTTAGGAGGTGAGGTGGTTAAATTCACAAATCTCCTAAATCTCTCTAGTAAGAGAGGCATCTCCTCAATGGAGTCAATTTCTTCTCTCACAAAATCACTCATAGTGTTTGCGTTGAATGAATGCAAATGAGAAGAATGCAAAATGTATGAAGAAATCAAACAAACATACAAAATGCAAAAACACACCAAAATGAGCTAGGATCACCTAAGTATATCTAGGAACCCGCTCTGATACCAATTGAAAGTTATTAAAAAACTCGAGGCGTGTTCAATATAAAGCTAGAGGGGGGGGTGAATAGATTTTAGCTATTATTACCCAATTTTCGCATGCAAGTCAATTTTACGAAAATGCCCCTACTAGTCAAAAATACATACAAGTGTAATATAGTGCGGAATTTAAATAACACTTGATGTATACGTGGAAACCCAACCACTGGGAAAAACCACGGGCTGTATAGTGCGCCACACTCGGAACTCGAAATCACTAATTGAAATGAAGTTTACAACCTATGTAGACCTCGTCTAACATTCCGGTCTGTAACCCCTCACTTCTACCCAGCGGGCCTTTATTAGCAACCCTATTCCAATTTGCTTGAGGCCTAAGCACTCTTAGCCTCAAGACTTACTTCTCTATGAAGAGAAACAACCCTATGTGAATATGTATGAATATTCAATTAATGCAATAAGAGCTAGGGTACTCTAAATGCTTATCTAGGATGATGATATATTCAATTTAAATCAACCCTAGATATCAATTGCTAAATGACATGTCAAATAGCATAGATGATCATAGATTATAAAAACCTAGATATCTATCAAAAACAACACTCAATTAATTCATCACAAATAATCTCTTTTCTTGTATTTAACATATGATCAAAAACATACAAGTAATTTAAAAGAGATGGCTTGGTATTTAAAATACTACAATAAGATGAAATTAATCAAAATCTTACCAAGCAAGTTGTGATGATGCAAACCCATACATGGATGCACTCTATATAGACATAGGAGATGCAATATGAAATTTGATGCAAAAGGGGTTTGATTTGAGTGGTTAAAGATGAGTTCTTGATTTGATTTTCTCTCAAAATCTATCTTTGAAGATTAGGGTTCTTAAGAGTCAAAGAACTAATTCAGATAATGAGAAAGTGTGATATTTATAGACATCAAGAACAGGGCAAGTGAAAAGACAATTTTGCCCCTGAAACGCACCGTTCGGCGGTTTCAATCGGCGGCCAGGCCGCTGATTACGACCGCCGAATTGAGCTCGTGAAGAACAGAGCATTAACGGCGGTTTCATTCGGCGGTTACGTGACCGCCGATCCAACCGCCGAATCAAACCCGAGAGATTAAAATCGATCAGGTATGAACGGCGGTTTCGAACGGCGGTCGTGACCGCCGATCTTGACCGCATAATTGCTTCAGACCAATCTGGACTGGAACGGCGGTTTCATTCGGCGGCCAGGCCGCCGATAATAACCGCCGATCACCAACAATGGTGAAAACCAAGGAGAAGCCAAGGGCATTCTCCATAGGCGGTCTTCGCGCGAAACCAAGCACTCATTAGTGCAAGCGCGGACGTTTCCGAACAATGTCGGGAAACGAATTATAAGGCACATATACACACAACAAGATATATCAACCAAAGTGCTAGTGTGTAAAGTGACATGTGAAGAGATGCACATAAAAATAAGCAAGTATGCAATCATAGCAAGAATGCTAAGTGAGTGTGTGCTACTAAATCTCTTCAAAGAAAAACAAGCACAAGAGATTATACCTTTGGCGTGCTTGAATCTTGAGGTCATGGAAGGGCCTTTGATCTTCAACACTAAACACTTGGACTACCCTTACATTCAAAACCCCAACATGTGGTTTGACCACGAAATAAGCCAATCAACAAAACGAGAATCCTTACAGGGGGTATTTGATCGAACCAAAATTGGTGCAATTTTTGCCCTAATTTCCTTATCTTCTTGCTTGATTCTTGGGCAAGATCCTGTGATTTAATTGTGTGAATTAAGTGTTTTCAAGTAATTATGGAGTTTAGGGGCATTGGAGTAATATTGGTCAATTAGGGGCAAAACAAGCTAGAAAGCAAGCCAAAAGGAGCTTCAGTGTGCGGGTATTGTGTTGGTCAGCACACCCGCGCACTACCAGCGCTCATTCAGCCAAAATTAACCAGAATCAGCATAGAGTGGAGGTCCTAACCCCACTTGACCCGCACTTCACCCGCACTGTTGACAAGACCCAGGAGCTGAAATGTTGAAGAAAAGATAAAGTGCTGTTCAGCCACCCGCACTGGACCCGTACTCCACCCACACTCAATGTGCATCAGCTTCTGTTTTCAAGCTTAAGTGACCTATTTTTGCATCCCCTATAAATAGAACCTTATATGTTTCGATCAAAACAATCCTCCACACCTCCCACACTTAGATAATTTCTTTCTTTACTTGTTTTCTCGCCTAGGAATATTTTCCCTCTCATCTATACTCATCTCTACTCATCCAAAGGCAACTAAGGAGATTTGGATTCAAGCTTCAAGGAAGGAGAGCTCTTCAAGGGTTTCCTCTCAATCTCTTCTCTTAGTTTTGTATTTGTTATTTAGAACCTTGAGTAGCTAAATCCCCCACTAAGGGGTTGATGTGATTAGTTGATGGATATTGGGTTTTTGTAATTAAACTCTATCATTTTATATTCAATCTATCTCTATGTTCTATTCTATTTGCTTTAATTGCTTTCCAATATTGATTTGCTTGGATACACCCATTAAGCATGTTGATTTGGATTACTTTAGTAGGCAACTAGGTGTACACCCTATTTCGTTGTCTATTGCTCTTTTGAATGGAAGGGATTTCTGGAATCCCAGCTCCGCAACCGCGCTCTTCATCTAACCTCGAATGGGTGTCCATCGCTATACACCCTAGGACGGCTCTTGTGAGGGGATTAGAAGCCTTCTCTATACACCATAGGTTGGCTAAATTAGTAAAGGTTGAGCCCTAAATAGATATACGTGCATTCACTGTTAGGGTCTTAATCGAGCAACTAACACTATACATCTTAGGTTGGTTGCTTGAGAGGGATCAATCACTAGTAGGAGGCCTTCTCTATACACAGTAGGTTGGCCCCTTACTAGGGATAGATAGCCAACTCTATACACCCTAGGTTGGCTACATTCATTACAATACGCGTTATTTACAAGTTTATTGCATTGCCCAGTGTTCGCTTACGAGTCCATCAACACCTTAGTCAAATCACTTCATTCGCATTCATTTTTAATCATTGCATTCCTAGTTTGCTTTAGTTAATTCACACTACACACCACCAATCATTTCCTTTTACTTTTATGCACACTAGTGTTATTAATCTTAATTTAGTCACCGCTACCCCGATCCTTGCGGATGACACCCGTGCTTACCACTTTACTCGTTTTTATACTTATGACTGCATTGCATAGGTTTTATAAATATTTTTTTTGACGTACAATCTTTTTAACGATAGAAAATGTATTCGTCACCTTCCCATGTCTTTGTGGTTGTCTTGGTTGTTGATAAGGATCTTTCCTTCATTGTTGTTGGCCAAGACTTGATTGCTTCCTCGGTTGAGGGAAGTTAGCTTGATGAGTTCTTGTAGGATGAGCTTGAGGTAGACTTCTTGGTGCCACCTTCACTTGAGCACTTCTTGAACACTCTCCTAGGTCAGGTTTCTTCCTAGGTAATTAACGAGGAGGAGACTCCTTGAGATTCATGCTCTTGACAAATATGGTCTTATTGGAAGAAGAGGTTTCCTTGCTATCTTCAAACTCAATGCCTCTATTTTCACAAGGACTCTTTCCAACACCAAGCAAGTGGTCAAGCTTCTTTGTACTAGAAGCCATCATAGGCAATGACTCTTTAGCTTTTTCAAGCTCCCTCTTCAAACCATCTTCATTCCTCATGGACCTCACTACCTCTTCACCTAGTTGGTCAACTTGAGTTGAGAGCTCTAGCTTTTCTTCCTTTAATCTCCTAATTTCTCTATTGTTCTTTAACCTTGTACTCTCAAACTTGACTATATAGTCTTTGAGATCCATCCTATCCACATTTCCATTTGTGGATTGTGATGAAGAGTTATCATCACTTGAGTCATTTTCCTCTTGACTCTCATCCTCTTCTTCACTAGCACCTTTGCTCTTATGAGAGGATGTAAAGGCTATGAAATTAGCCATGAGTTCTTCATCATTCGAAGACTCATCTCTCTCGTTGGAGTTATCATTTCCACTCCAAATGGTAGCCATCACTTTTCCCTTCTTCTTGTCATTGTGATTAGCACATTCGGGGGCAAAGTGACCTATACCACCACACTCATAACATCGGATCCCTTTCCTTTCGATCTTCTCTTGCCTAGTGATACTTGTTTTTTCCGTCGTTAAGAAATCGCAAGGATTAAAAGATTATTTCATTTAAAAAGGGTTTTCCTACGCAATGTGCTCTAAACTAGCAAAAGACTAGTAAAGCAGCAAGCAAGGGTATCGTTATGTAGGGAGGTGTGATCCGTAAACCGTATCAAGTTCTAGAGTTTATTGTAAACATGTAAATAGAATGCGGAAACGTGAGTGAAAGTAATTAAATACTCGAGGTGTGTTTATCAATATATAAAGCTAGAGGGGGGGTGAATAGATTTTATCTAATTATTACCCAATTTTCGCATGCATGTCAATTTTACGAAAATACCCCTAGCAAGTCAAAAATACATACAAGTGTAATAAGATGCGGAAATAGTAAATGACACTTGATGTTTACGTGGAAAACCCAACCACTGGGAAAAACCACGGGCTGTATAGTGCGCCACACTCGGAACTCGAAATCACTAATTGAAATGAAGTTTACAACCTATGTAGACCTCGTCTAACACTCCGGTCTGTAACCCCTCACTTCTACCCAGCGGGCCTTTATTAGCAACCCTATTCCAATTTGCTCGATCCTCGAAGTCACTACTTGTAATGATGTTTACAGCCAATCCCGGTCTGTAACCCACCACTACTACCCAGCGGGCCTGTAATAGCAACCCTAGACCAAGACTTCAATCTCTCAAAAGAGATGCACAACCCTATGTGAATATGTATGAATATTCAATTAATGCAATAAGAGCTAGGGTACTCTAAATGCTTATCTAGGATGATGATATATTCAATTTAAATCAACCCTAGATATCAATTGCTAAATGACATTTCAAATAGCATAAATAATCATAGATTATAAAAACCTAGATATCTATCAAAAACAACACTCAATTAATTCATCACAAATAATCTCTTTTCTTGTATTTAACATATGATCTAAAACATACAAGTAATTTAAAAGAGATGGCTTGGTATTTAAAATACTACAATAAGATGAAATTAATCAAAATCTTACCAAGCAAGTTGTGATGATGCAAACCCATACATGGATGCACTCTATATAGACATAGGAGATGCAATATGAAATTTGATGCAAAAGGGGTTTGATTTGAGTGGTTAAAGTTGAGTTCTTGATTTGATTTTCTCTCAAAATCTATCTTTGAAGATTAGGGTTCTTAAGAGTCAAAGAACTTAATCAGATAATGAGAAAGTGTGATATTTATAGACATCAAGAATTGGGCATGTGAAAAGACACTTTTGCCCCTGAAACGCACCGTTCGGCGGTTTCAATCGGCGGCCAGGCCGCCGATGACGACCGCTGAAGACGACCGCCGAATTGAGCTCGTGAAGAACAGAGCATTAATGGCGGTTTCATTCGGCGGTTTTGCGACCGCCGATACAACCGCCGAATCAAACCCGAGAGATTAAAATCGATCAGGTATGAACGGCGGTTTTGAACGGCGGTCGTGACCGCCGATCTTAACCGCAGAATAGCTTCAGACCAATCTGGACTGAAACGGCGATTTCATTCGGCGGCCAGGCCGCCGATCATAACCGCCGATCACCAACAATGGTGAAAACCAAGGAGAAGCCAAGGGCATTCTCCATAGGCGGTCTTCGCGCGAAACCAAGCACTCATTAGTGCAAGCGCGGACGTTTCCGAACAATGTCGGGAAACGAATTATAAGGCACATATACACACAACAAGATATATCAACCAAAGTGCTAGTGTGTAAAGTGACATGTGAAGAGATGCACATAAAAAATAAGCAAGTATGCAATCATAGCAAGAATGCTAAGTGTGTGTGTGCTACTAAATCTCTTCAAAGAAAAACAAGCACAAGAGATTATACCTTTGGCGTGCTTGTATCTTGAGGTCATGGAAGGGCCTTTGATCTTCAACACTAATCACTTAGACTACCCTTACATTCAAAACCCCAACATGTGGTTTGACCACGAAATAAGCCAATCAACAAAACGGGAATCTTTACAGTGAGAATGGTGTGTGTGAAATGTATGTACAATGCGGTGTGTGTGCGGAAAGGTGAGAATGGTGTGTGTGAAATGTATTTACAATGCGGTGTGTATGTGTGTGTGTGTGTGTGTGTGTGTAGAGAATGGAAATGAAAATAAATAAAAACAAAGAGAATATGGAACGGTGAAAATGGTGTTTAAAGTGATAAATAAAATGGTGGTTATGAGAGATGCATGAAAATGGTCACACAAGGTTCAACAAGTTCACCATACATAAGTGCACAAATAGTTGGTTGTTAGACATTAAGGACATCTAATTTTAGTTAAGGGTTCGTTCTTGCATCAATCCGATTTATACCCATTTATAGAGCTAACGATTAAAGAGTATGCCGAGAACCCCTCGTACACGAAACCGCAACCAACATTTGTGAACACATTCTACAACCAATGCTAAATTGATTCCCAATATTAACACGGTAATGTAAAATGGCAATGTTAGGTATAATGAATGTGGAAAGAGTTAATGTATCTCCAACCATAACTCACCTAGAGCCTCTAGAATGAGAAATAGCCAAAGACTAATAATTGTAACTCAAACCATGACTCACCTAGAGCCCCTAGAGTGAGAAATAGCTAAAGTCCAATTGTTAACAAGAACAATGAACCAAGCCCTTATAATATGGCAATTTATAGGTTCACCCACTCTTCCTAGCTAATTAGCCAAGACTATGTCCGGAGAGCCCCTCCAAAAGGCACAATCTTAACTCTAATTCACTCAAACCCATCCATACAAGTTAATTTTGACCTTCCATCAACATACAAACACAAAATGGGATATTTGATTACAACTACTCCTAATTTACATTAATCTACTCCTAATCCCATCCATGAATACATATTAATTTCTAATCTCCATACACAAGCATTTCAAGATAGAGATATATTCAATAAAGGCAAGCATGAGTCAAAACACAAATTATATATAAAAACAACCATCATATGTATTGAGCACAAATATAGGTTTACAAATATTCCCAAGTGGGGATTACACATTTAAGAAAACAAGAAATACAAAGAGATGAGTTAAAGGAGACAACCCTTGAAGAAAACCTCCTCCAAGTCCTCCATGAAACCCTAGCTCGAAATTGGTCCAAAGACCCTCTTTTCTCCTTGCAATCTACTCCTAAATGGGTGGATGATAGGTAGAAGATGAAATGGAAGGCATCCATGGAGGAAAAACCTCCATGGATGCCTTTGAAAGCTTCTCTCTCTCTTTTGGTGTGGAAAAAGATGAAGATGAAGAAGAAAAAGAAGTGTGAGGTGTGGATTCTCTTGGGAGAGAAGAGAATAAGGTTTGTATATAGTGTTGGGAGGTTAGGGCTGAAGGTTGGGGTGAAAGGATGAAACTGTCCCTGAAATTCACCCAAAAAATTACTTTCTAGAGTTGTAAGGATTCCCGTTGTTTTTAATTGGCTTATTTCGTGATCAAACCATATGTGGGGATTCTTTGTAAGGGTAGCCTAAGTATCGGTCTTATTGTTCGAAGCCCTTTGAAGACCTCGTGTTGATAAGCACCGAAGGTAAATTTCTATGTGCTTACTTTTCTTTGAAGAGATTAGTTGCACACACACACTAAACATTCATTGCATTTGTGTGCATTCTCTTCGTTTGTCACAATTCACACTTGCACTTATTTATTATATTTTGTTGTGTGTATTTGTGTCTTGTTGTTGTGTAATTCGTTTCCCGATAACTTTCGGAAACGTCCGCGCATGCACGAGAATGTGCTTGGTTTAGCGCGAGGACCGCCTATGGAGAATGCCCTTGGCTTCTCCTTGGTTTTCACCTATCTAGGTGATCGGCGGTTATGATCGGCGGCCTGGCCGCCGAATGAAACCGCCGTTTCAGTCCAGATTGGTTTGAAGCATTTCTGCGGTTAAGATCGGCGGTCACGACCGCCGTTCGAAACCGCCGATTCAAGACCTGATTGATTTATCTCTCAGTCTATTTCGGTGGTTGAAAAGGCGGGCATGAAACCGCCGTTCGAAACCGCCGTTCATACCTGGTTGATTTTGATCTCTCTGTTCTGTTTCGGCGGTTGGAATCGGCGGTCACGAAACCGCCGAATGAACCGCCGTTTATGCTCTGTTCTTCACGAGCTCAATTCGGCGGTCATGAACGGCGGCCTGGCCGCCGATTGAAACCGCCGATCAGCGCGTTTCTTTGAAACTTACTTAAACGACCACACTTTGATTTGGCCCCCTATATATATGCCACTTTGACTTTAGGTCAATTAAGAGAGTTCATATTCAGAATTCATACTTAGGATATTTTTCAAAGAGAAGAAAAATTCCAAGAACTCCATTCTTGATTCTCAAACACTTTTTCATGATCATCAATCATCATCTAGCATCATCTTAGATCATCTAGATGTCATCTAGCATGGAATCTTCATCATACTTTGCTTGGTAAGCTTTTCACTAATATCTTACATGTTTTGTGTTTCTCTTATCTAGCAATCTCAATTAATTACTTGTTTGTTATTTTGTATGCTTTAGATACAATATTGAGATGAGTATGATGTATGTTTGAGATTTTATATTGTGCTTGCATATTAGGTTTTGTGCTTAATATTGATTAGCTAAACTAATTGACATGTCATTTAGTTTTGATATCTAGGATTGCTCTTAATTGCATATTAATCATCTTAGATAAGCATATAGGGTTTCCCTTGCTCTATGTTGCATTTTGGATATTCACATATATTCACTTAGGGTTGTATTCTCTTCATAGAGAAAGTAAGTCTTGTGTGTAGCATCCGGGATTAGGTTGCTTAGAACGCAAGCAAATTGGACTAGGTTCACTCATACCGGGATTAGGTAGGTGTGTGATTACTTCCGGGATTAGGTTGTAATCGTTTGCACATTTAGTGGATTCGAGGTTCGAGTGTGGCTTACTTACATAGCCCGTGGTTTTTCCCGTGAGGGTTTCCACGTAAAAACCAAGTGTTGTTTTAATTTCCGCACCATATTACACTTGCTTGGTTGTATTATCTTGAGGGTATTTTCATAATTTTGACTAACACGAAAAATTGGGTAAAAAGCGTAAAATCTATTCACCCCCCCTCTAGATAGCTTTATACACACCGTGCTATTATTTGTTTCAATTGGTATCAGAGCGGGTTCCTAGACATACATAGGTGATCCTTGCTTATTTTGGTGTGTTTTGCATTTTGTGTGATTTTTGATCATTCATACATTTGCATTCATTTCATTCATTCATAAACACTATGAGTGGAAACGGTGGAAATGGTGGTGGCCACGAAGGAGCTTCTAGCAGAAGGCCTCCACTTCTTACCGGATTGAACTATTCCCAATGGAAAGGGAAGATGGAATCCTACATATGCCAAATTCATGACCGTGCTTGGATGGCGGTGGAAGACGGATATGATCTCCCTATGATGACTCCCGAGGGTGGAGGACAAGATGTTTTGAAGCCTAAGGCGCAATGGAAAGCGCAAGAGTTTGAGGCTTCTAAGTGGAATAGGAAGGCTATGCATGCCATTATGTGTGCTATGGATGAGAATCAGTACAAGCTTATTCAGAATACTCAGATTGCCAAAGTGGCATGGGACATCCTTCTAGTTGCACATGAGGGAACCGAGGTGGTGAAGGAGTCCAAGCTTCAAGTCCTCCAAACTCAGTTTGAGCTACTAAGGATGGGAGAGGATGAATGCTTCAATGACTTCGAAATCAAATTGATGGACATTGTAAATCAAAGCCATCAACTCGGAGACCCGTATTCGGATAGGAGAGTCAAGCAAAAAATTATGAGATCTCTCCCCGATAGGTTTGAATCCAAGGTGACGGCCATAGAAGAAAATAGTGGCTACATGGATATGAAGCCAAGTGAGGTGATTGGGTGTCTCCTTGCATATGAGTCTAGGAAGGCTCCTAGCACCACTACTCCTCCTAAGAAGTCTAAAGGAATAGCTTTGAAAGCATCTAAGGATGCAAATGAGGCAAAGCATGAATCGGATGAAGACCTTGCCTTATTTGTGAAAAGGTTCAACAAGGTTATGGGGTTCAAGAAGAAGAAGGGATTTGGGTCAAGAGGACAAGATTTGAAGAAAAAGAGTTCCTTCAAGAAGTTTGAGCCTAGACAAGAGAGGACCGAAAGGAAAGGTGTCCGATGCTTTGAATGTGGTGGGATTGGTCACTTTGCCCCCGAATGTGCTAATCACAATGAAAAGAAGAAGAGCAAAGTGATGGCCGCCACTTGGAGTGGGAGTAGTGATGACTCCAATAAGGAAGATGAGTCTTCAAGTGAAGAAGAGCTCATGGCTAACCTCCTAGCTTTTGCCTCCTCACATAAGAGCAAAAGTGGTAGTGAGAAAGAGGAAATGAGTCAAGAGGAAAATGAGTCAAGTGAAATAGAAAGTGACTCCTCTTCTAGTTCCAAAAAGAAATTTGTGGAGCAAAAGGTGCTTGCTAAATACCATGCCGAGTTCAATGATTTAGCACTTAAAAGCACAAGAAAGATTGAGAGGTTGAGAGAAGAAAACCTTGAACTTTCGGCTCACAATGACCACTTAAGTGAACAAGTGGAAAGATTGAAGAGGAGAGAGGATAAGTTAATTGAGGAGTTAGACTTATCCAAGAGAAGTGAAGAAGGCTTGAAGAGGGAACTTGTAGAAGTTAAAGGGTCCTTGGCTAGGATAGATTCTAGCACCAAGAAGCTTGATCATTTACTTGGTGTTGGAAAGAGTCCAAGTGACAAGAGAGGTCTTGGGTATGATGATGGCAAGAAAATCTCAACCTCTAACAAGACCGTGTTTGTCAAGAGCTTGAAGAACGAAGAAACTTCATTTGTGCAACCTCCTAGGAAGAAGTTAGAAGTAGGACAATGTTCTAATGCTCAAGTGAAAATGGGACCAAGAAGGAAATCTCAAGCTCAACCCCCTAGGGTTCCTCAAGCCAACACTCCTCCAAAATTGGCTCACAAAGGAAAGAGACCAATCATGCAACCTCAAGCTTGGAAGCAACCTAGACCGGTTCAACAACGAAGATGGATTGAACCCACTTATCCACAAAGACATGGACAAGCTCCCATACGTGCACAAAGGCAAGGTATGATTTCTTATTTCATCCATATTTGTCACTTTTGTGGTTGTGATGGTCATATTAAACCAAATTGCTTTCAATATATTAAAATGTGTAGAAAACAAAGCATGATTAAGAAGAAAAAGAAAAGAGCCATGATGCATGTTCCTAGGAATGATAATATTATTATGCATGATCCTAGGACATCTAGAGCCCATATACCAAAGACCACTAAGAAAGCTAAGATTGTTTCTAGGTGGATTAGAAAGAATGACATTGTTTGCCATGTTGCTCAAATAGCCTTGAAGGCAAATTCTTCTAATTTTTGGTATCTAGATAGTGGGTGCTCTAGGCACATGACGGGAAACAAGAGTTTCTTCGAGACTCTTGTTATGGAGGAAGGTGGATATGTCACTTTTGGTGATGGATCCAAAAAGAAAGTAGTAGGGAAAGGAACCATTTCCGTTCCCGGATTACCCTCCTTATCCGATGCTTTATTTGTTGATGGCTTGAAAGCCAATTTAATAAGCATTTCACATCTAAGTGATGAAGGATATTCCATCTTGTTTTGTAAAGATGATTGCTCGATCCTAAAGCCCAATGGACAAACCTTATTGAAAGGTATGAGATCTAGCGACAATTGCTATTGTCTTGAAGCTAGAATAGTCTCAAACAATGTGTCCATGGATGAGCAAATTGAGTTGTGGCATGAAAGACTTGGCCACATGAAATTTAGGGATCTACGGACCCTTGGAAAGTTCGATTGTGTGCGTGGCCTCCCTAAGCTTGGGAAGAAAGCCAATGGTGTTTGTGGACCTTGCCAACAAGGAAAGCAAACTAAAAGCATGCACAAAAAGGGTAAGTATCTCACCACCAAGGAGCCTCTTGAGCTTCTCTACATGGACCTCATGGGTCCCATGCAAACCGAAAGTTTGGGTGGAAAGAGATACATTTTTGTATGTGTTGATGATTTCTCTAGGTTCACATGGACATATTTTCTTAGAGAAAAATCCGAAACTTTTGATAAGTTTAAAATGCTTTGTAATAAACTTCAAAATGAAATGAACTCTAATATTAAAAGCATAAAACGGATTAGAAGTGACCATGGGAGGGAATTTGAGAATGCTACCTTTGAAACCTTTTGTAATGGTTTAGGTATCTCCCATGAGTTTTCGGCTCCTAGGACACCTCAACAAAATGGAGTTGTTGAGAGGAAAAATAGGGTCCTTCAAGAGATGGCCCGTGTGATGTTGCTTAGCAACAATGTCCCTAGGAACCTATGGGCCGAAGCCGTCAATACGGCTTGCTATATAGGGAATCGTGTTTTCCTAAGGCCCGGTACTAGAAATACCTCCTATGAGTTATGGAAAGGCAAGAGGCCAAATGTTAGCTACTTCCACACTTTTGGAAGCAAATGCTACATTTTGAATGACCGTGATCAACTTGGCAAATTCGATGCTAAGAGTGATGAGGGTATCTTTATTGGCTATGCCTTGAATAGTAGAGCCTATAGAGTTTTCAATTTAAAGACTCTATGTGTTATGGAATCATCCAATGTCGTATTTGATGATACTAGGCTCAAGTCTAATGATCATGAGGAGGAGGTTATTTTTAGTGATGGTTCTCTTTTGGAGAGGGTTGTGGTGACTCCCAATGTTGGGACATCTAATGAAGTCACACAACCCATTATTAGAGTTCCTAACTTGGACTCTAATGAACCCGCTCTATGGGTTAGAAGACTCCATAACAAAGAGGATGTTATTGGAGATGTTAATGAGGGTGTTAGGACTAGACGTCAACTTGCTAATCTTATTAGCTATACTTGCTACACCTCTCAAATTGAACCCAAAAAGGTTGAAGAAGCCTTACATGATGAATTTTGGGTTCTTGCCATGCAAGAAGAGCTAAACCAATTCGAAAGGAATGAGGTTTGGACTCTAGTTCCTAGGCCTAAGACCACTAATGTCATAGGCACTAAATGGATATTTAGGAACAAATCCGATGAGGATGGCAACATAGTGCGGAACAAGGCTAGACTTGTAGCACAAGGGTACTCTCAAATTGAGGGTATCGACTTTGAGGAGACATTTGCTCCCGTTGCCCGTCTAGAGTCTATTAGGCTTCTCTTGTCCATCTCTTGTGTGCACAAGTTCAAATTGCACCAAATGGACGTCAAGAGTGCCTTCCTCAATGGCTTCTTGCAAGAGGAAGTGTTTGTTGAACAACCCAAGGGGTTTGTGGATGCACACCACCCCAACCATGTCTATCGCCTCAAGAAGGCACTATATGGGTTGAAACAAGCACCGAGGGCTTGGTATGAGCGCCTCACTCAATTTCTTGTTGACAATAACTACACAAGAGGTAGTGTTGACAAGACACTATTCATCAAGAGAGACAATGATGAGCTTTTCATAGCTCAAATATATGTCGATGACATAGTGTTTGGCTCCACCAACAACACCAAGGTCCAACAATTTGTTGATGTTATGTCTCATGAATTTGAGATGAGTCTTGTTGGTGAGCTTAATTACTTCCTAGGTTTGCAAATTAGGCAACTTGATAATGGGATCTTCATAACCCAAGCCAAATATGCCAAAAACCTTGTGAAGAAGTTTGGTCTTGAAAAAGCCAAACATTGTGACACTCCTATGAGCACCACTTTAAAGCTAAGCAAGGATGCTAGCGGTAAAAGTGTGGACCAAACCTTATATCGTGGCATGATAGGGAGCTTGCTCTATTTGACCGCAAGTAGGCCCGATATATCATTTAGTGTAGGAGTTTGTGCTAGGTACCAATCCGATCCCAAGGAGTCCCATCTCTCTTCGGTTAAGAGAGTCATTCGCTTTGTGAATGGGACTTCCAACTATGGGATTTGGTACTCATTTGACACTAATCCTAGTCTTGTAGGATATAGTGATGCGGATTGGGCAGGAAATTGTGATGATAGGAAGAGCACATCGGGCGGTTGCTTCTTTCTAGGCAACAACTTGGTGTCTTGGTTTTGCAAGAAGCAAAACTCGATTTCCTTGTCCACGGCGGAAGCCGAGTACATTGCCGCGGGGAGTGGATGCACTCAACTTATGTGGATGAAGCAAATGCTAGTGGATTACGGATTCAACCAAGGTACTCTCACTCTCTTTTGTGATAACATGAGTGCCATTAATATTTCCAAGAATCCGGTGCAACATTCTAGAACTAAGCATATTGACATCCGCCATCACTTCATTAGAGAGCTTGTTGAAAATAAATGCATAGTACTTGAACATGTAGGTACTAATGATCAACTTGCGGACCTATTTACTAAACCCTTAGATGCTACTCGATTTAAAACTCTTAGTAGATCTATTGGGGTATGTCTTGTGGAGTGATGTTCTATGATTGACCCCATATGGGGAACTCAAGCAAAGAGAGCTATCTTGCATTCTTGTATCTTGCAAAAAATTTGAAATATCTTATGCCTCTTCTTTTAATTGCTTGAGTAAGCTTGGTTGTACATATGTATATATGTTTTAAAATTCCATAAGTGTGAACCTTGCTTGTCTACAATCCATGTCATATTTATGTTCAAACATGCATTTTTGGACTAGGAGATGTATATAGGAAGTATGATTTGAATGACCTATGATTATCTCCATGACATGATGATTCTTTAATAACATGCTAATGACAAATGAAAAAGCATGAAATTCATAAAACATGCTCACATGAAAAGCATGAATTGATGATTGCATATTCTTAAAAATGCAAAACTTGTGTGAAAACTTATGAGACTCAAAATGCATAAAGGATTTTGTATCCATTCAAAGGAATTTACATTCCAAATGTCTCTCTTTCTTTATTAGTTGAACATGGTTACTATCATACGGATAATTTTATCCGGAAAAATCAAATATGGTGCAAAGTCGCTCATGCCATGTTTCGCTTATAAAGTTGCATATAGTTGCTCTTAAATTGAAATCAATAATCTCTATATCCTTGCTTTTCCCATGACATTGGTGAAATTGGTTTGAATTCTTATTAGAAACCTTTGTCATTTGCTTTGCCAAATACCATTGTATTTTGGACTTGAATGCTATATGTCTTGTATGCAAAGCATGTTGGATTCACACATTTTCTCAAAATAAATCTCCTTGTTTCTCTCAAATTAATTGAAGTGCATAAAGTGACTTATATGTATATGCAAGTCTTGCATGCTTCTATCTCTCGTTGCTATGAGTGACCCGGTTGGGGACTACTCCTTTGCCTATATCATGACAAAAAGGGGGAGTAGGATATGGTAAGGGGAGGTGCAAAATATAGAAGCTTTTGTGCACTTTGGGGAAAACATACATTGAGGGGGAGTAACCCGTTGAGGGGGAGCATTGCATTTATCATACATTGCATACATTTGGTAATGTTGTGCCTAAATTCTAAAAATGCAAATGCTTGGTATTGTTCTCACATGATTAATCTCACACTTTTCTTGTATTAGAAATGTTAGAAACTCTTTTCAGGGATTGATTATTCTACAAGAGGATTGAAGACTTCAAGTTGCATTGGCTTATCTCTTTGTAATGTAGAATATCATTATAGTCCCGTAGTTTCTATTTTTTTTTGTGAGGAATCATTGTGAGTGATGGTTTTGTCACGAAATAGCCAAAGGGGGAGATTGTAAGGATTCCCGTTGTTTTTAATTGGCTTATTTCGTGATCAAACCATATGTGGGGGTTCTTTGTAAGGGTAGCCTAACTATCGGTCTTATTGTTCGAAGCCCTTTGAAGACCTCGTGTTGATAAGCACCGAAGGTAAATTTCTATGTGCTTACTTTTCTTTGAAGAGATTAGTTGCACACACACACTAAACATTCATTGCATTTGTGTGCATTCTCTTCGTTTGTCACAATTCACACTTGCACTTATTTATTATATTTTGTTGTGTGTATTTGTGTCTTGTTGTTGTGTAATTCGTTTCCCGATAACTTTCGGAAACGTCCGCGCATGCACGAGAATGTGCTTGGTTTAGCGCGAGGACCGCCTATGGAGAATGCCCTTGGCTTCTCCTTGGTTTTCACCTATCTAGGTGATCGGCGGTTATGATCGGCGGCCTGGCCGCCGAATGAAACCGCCGTTTCAGTCCAGATTGGTCTGAAGCATTTCTGCTGTTAAGATCGGCGGTCACGACCGCCGTTCAAAACCGCCGATTCAAGACCTGATTGATTTATCTCTCAGTCTATTTCGGTGGTTGAAACGGCGGGCATGAAACCGCCGTTCGAAACCGCCGTTCATACCTGGTTGATTTTGATCTCTCTGTTCTGTTTCGGTGGTTGGAATCGGCGGTCACGAAACCGCCGAATGAACCGCCGTTTATGCTCTGTTCTTCACGAGCTCAATTCGGCGGTCATGAACGGCGGCCTGGCCGCCGATTGAAACCGCCGATCGGCGCGTTTCTTTGAAACTTACTTAAACGACCACACTTTGATTTGGCCCCCTATATATATGCCACTTTGACTTTAGGTCAATTAAGAGAGTTCATATTCAGAATTCATACTTAGGATATTTTTCAAAGAGAAGAAAAATTCCAAGAACTCCATTCTTGATTCTCAAACACTTTTTCATGATCATCAATCATCATCTAGCATCATCTTAGATCATCTAGATGTCATCTAGCATGGAATCTTCATCATACTTTGCTTGGTAAGCTTTTCACTAATATCTTACATGTTTTGTGTTTCTCTTATCTAGCAATCTCAATTAATTACTTGTTTGTTATTTTGTATGCTTTAGATACAATATTGAGATGAGTATGATGTATGTTTGAGATTTTATATTGTGCTTGCATATTAGGTTTTGTGCTTAATATTGATTAGCTAAACTAATTGACATGTCATTTAGTTTTGATATCTAGGATTGCTCTTAATTGCATATTAATCATCTTAGATAAGCATATAGGGTTTCCCTTGCTCTATGTTGCATTTTGGATATTCACATATATTCACTTAGGGTTGTATTCTCTTCATAGAGAAAGTAAGTCTTGTGTGTAGCATCCGGGATTAGGTTGCTTAGAACGCAAGCAAATTGGACTTGGTTCACTCATACCGGGATTAGGTAGGTGTGTGATTACTTCCGGGATTAGGTTGTAATCGTTTGCACATTTAGTGGATTCGAGGTTCGAGTGTGGCTTACTTACATAGCCCGTGGTTTTTCCCGTGAGGGTTTCCACGTAAAAACCAAGTGTTGTTTTAATTTCCGCACCATATTACACTTGCTTGGTTATATTATCTTGAGGGTATTTTCGTAATTTTGACTAACACGAAAAATTGGGTAAAAAGCGTAAAATCTATTCACCCCCCCTCTAGATAGCTTTATACACACCGTGCTATTATTTGTTTCAAGAGTGATTCGGCAGTTTGGTTCATCGGCCTGGCCGCCATTTGAAGTAGCCGTTTAGACCTGACAGCATTTCAGCATTTCAGTATTTCAGCATCGCGCACGGTTACGGAAATGAGCATAACTTCCTACAGAAATCTCAGAATCATAATTCGTAACATGTTCTAGAAACTAAACTTCCAGGGCTTTCCGAATATATAAAGATATCAATGTGGTTCAATCTGAGGAGGAAGATATGATCTCCACAAGTTGGCCGTTCTGCATAAGCTTATTCAATTTCTTCCGTTTTTTGCTCAATTTGTCTGCAAAACTAATCTTCAAGCTCAAAACCTTATTGTAGGGAATCTGGACCTACACAAGGCTCAAACAAAACGTTATATACAAAAATACGCTCGAAAATGAGACAAACGATCAGAAATGGGGGATCTCAAATATGTATAAAATAGTTCGATCACCTAGGCTCAAACTTCTTGAAGGGAGTTTTTTTCTTCAAGTCTTGGCCCTTGGATCCAAAACCCTTCTTCTTGGACTTGTAGAATTTCTTGAACCTTCTCATCAACAAGGCCATTTCTTCATCCGAGTCATCATTCTCCTCCTTCTCATCTTTGAAGGCTTTCAAAGCAATTCCCTTTTGCTTTTTAGGAGTTGGAGGTAGGACCCTTCCTAGACTCATAAGCTAGAAGCCTCCTAATCACCTCACTCGGCTTCATATCCTTGTAAGAGCTATTCTCCTCTAAAGCTGTCACTTTGGACTCAAATCTATCGGGGAGAGATCTCATAATATTTTGCTTGATTCTCCTATCCGAATACGGGTCACCAAGTTGATGACTTTAGTTCACAATGTCCACCAACCTTACTTTGAAGTCGTTGAAGCATTTGTTCTCATCCGTCATAAGCAATTCAAATTGCGTTTGGAGAACTTGAAGCTTCGTGTCCTTAACAACTTCGGTTCCCTCATGTGCAACCTCTAGGATGTCCCATACCTCCTTAGCTATCATAGTGTGAAAGTTCTCACGGTGTGTAAACTATTAATCTAGAGAGGGAGGGGGGGAGGTGAATAGATTTTAACTAATTTTACCCAATTTTCGTTTAAGGACAAGATTACGAAAATACCCCTAATAGTCAATAAAATATAGCAAGTGTAATATTGTGCGGAAATTAAAACAACAGTTGATATTTACGTGGAAACCCTCATGGGAAAAACCACGGGCTGTTAAGTGAGCCACACCCGAACCTCGAATCCACTAAATGTGATGAAATTACAACCTAATCCCGGAAGTAATCACACACCTACCTAATCCCGGTATGAGTGAACCTAGTTCGAATGCTTGCGATCTAAGCAACCTAATCCCGGATGCTACACACAAGACTTTGATTCTCAATGAAGAGATTAAATCCCTAAGTGAATATGTGAATATCCAAAATGCAACATAGAGCAAGGGAAACCCTATATGCTTATCTAAGATGATGAATTTGCAATTAGAACAATCCTAGACATTAAAACTAAATGACATGTCAAATAGCTTAGATAATCATAGATTATAAAAACCTAGATATCTATCACAAAACAACACTCAATCAAAATATCACAAATAATCTCTATCTTGTATTTAGTATATTATCTAAAAACATACAAGTAATCTAAGAGATGTCTTAATATGAAAAACACTAAAATTAGATGAGATTAGTGAAGAACATACCAAGGAAGATGTGATGATCCAAAAGCATACATGGATGCATTCTATGAAGGCATAGTTGATGCAATATGAATTATGATGAAAAAGGGATTTGATTTGATTGGTCAAAGGTGAGTTCTTGATTTGATTTTCTCTCAAAATTCTCTCTTTTAAGTTTAGGGTTCTTGGGAGTTAAAGAACTAACTCAGAGAATGAGAAAGTAAGATATTTATAGGTATAAAAAATAGAGCATGTGAAAAGACAAGTTTGCCCCTGAAACGCACCGATCGGCGGTTTCAATCGGTGGCCAGACCACCGATTATAACCGCCGAATTGAACTCGAGAAGAACAGTGGAATAACGATGGTTTCATTCGGCGGTTTCATGACCGCCGATCTAACCGCTGAATCAAACCGAGAGATTAAATCAATCAGGTATGAACGACGGTTTCATTCGGCAATTTCGTAACCGTCGATTCAACTGCCGAATCAAACCGAGAGATAAAATCAATCAGGTCTGAACGGCGGTTTCGAATGGTGGTCGTGACCGTCGATCTTAACCGTAGAATTGCTCCAGACACTTCTGGAAGCAAACGGCGGTTTCATTCGGTGGCCAGGCCGCCGATCATAATCGCCGATCACCAACATAGGTGAAAACCAAGGAGAAGCCAAGGGCATTCTCCGTAGGCGGTCTTCGTGCAAAACCAAGCACATTCTAGTGCATGCGCGGACGTTTTCGAATACTATCAGGAAACGAATTACAAGACACAAATACACATAACAAGATATAACATATAAGTGCAAGTGTGAAATGTGACAAGTGAAGAGAAAGCACACAAATGCAAGAATGCTAAGTGAGTGTGTGCAATCTAAATCTCTTCAAAGAAAACCAAGCACTAGAGTTATACCTTTGGCGTGCTTGTCCCTTGAGGACTTGTGAAGGGTCTTCCAGCTTGAAGATCAATCACCTAAACTACCCTTACACAATAAACCCCAACACGTGGTTTGTCCACGAAATAAGCCAATCAAAGAGTGGGAATCCTTACATAGTGTTTTGAATCAACTTATATTGATTCTCATCCATTGCACATAGGATGGCATGCATTGCCTTCCTATTCCATTTTGATGACTCAAACTCTTGCGCGTTCCATTGCGCTTTTGGCTTGAGCACATCCTCTCCTCCACCCGTAGGAGTCATCCTTGGTGATATGTAGCCGTCTTCAACATCCATCCATGCCCTATCATGGATTTGACAAATGTACGACTCCATCTTGCCTTTCCAAGAGGCATAATTCAACCCGGTGAGTAGGGGAGGTCTTGTGCTAAAAGTACCCTTGTTGCCACCTCCATTTCCACCGTTTCCACTCATAATGTTTATGAATGAATGAATGAAATGAATGTAAATGTATGAATGATCAAAAATCACACAAAATGCAAAACACACAAAAATGAGCAAGGATCATCTAAGTATATCTAGGAACCCGTTTTGATACCAATTGAAACTAATAATGCACGGTGTGTATAAAACTGTCTAGGGGGGGGGGGGGGGGGGGGTGAATAGATTTTAACTGATTTTACTCAATTTTCGTTATTAGTCAATATTCCAAAAAAACCCCTAACTAGTGAAAGCAATAAATCAAGTGTAATAAGTGCGGAATTAAAAGACACTTGATTTTTATGTGGAAACCCTCAAGAGGTAAAACCACGGGCTGATAAGTGCGCCACACTCAAACCTCGAATCCACTAATGGTAAAGGTGATTACAACCGAATCCCGGTATATAACTCACCACTACTACCTAATTCTGGTATAAGTGAACCTAGTCCAATTGCTTGTGATTTAAGCAACATAATCCTGGAAGCAACACAAGACTTACTTCTCAATGAAGAGATAATATGGCCTATGTGAATATGTATGAATATCCAAAAATGCAAATAGAGCTAAGGAACCCTATATGCTTATCTAGGATGATAATATGACAATTAAAACAATCCTAGATATCAATAGCTAGATGACATGTCATAAAGCTTAGCTAAACATAGATTGTGCCAACTTAGAAAGCTATCACAATACACCACGTACAATCTTTATCTTATAACTAGAATAATATTCTAAGGGCATACAAGTAATACAAGAGATGGCTTGCTAAGAAAGACAGTAAAATTAGATGAAGTTAGTGAAAAACTTACCAAACAAGATGTGATGTTGCAAAACCATGCATGGATGCATCCTATATGATCATAGATGATGCTTGATGAACTTTGATGCACAAAGGAATTACTTTGAGTGTTTAAAGGTAAGTTCTTGTGAATTTTTTCTTTTGAAAAATGTTCTAAGGGAAAAATATGATTTTTTAACTCTTAAAAACGACCTAAGATGAAAGAGACATATATATAGGGTGACTAAATGAAGTGTAGTCGTTTTGAAAACTTGACCTTGAATTTGCCTTGGGCGCTGTACGATTCTCTGTACATAGAGCGACTTGTACATCGCTTTCCTGGGAAATCATGAAGAATATGAAGAACAATCTTCATAGTCGCTCTACGAACAACGCTTCTGTAGAGCGAGCCAACAGCATCAATTCTCTGTTCTCTCGGGAACCAGAATGTCACTGTACATAGCGTTATACGTACAATGCTTTGTATAGCAACTGTACATCGATCCAACATCGATCGATTAAAATCGATCAGGTATGTACAACGCCAATCCCATTTTCCATCAGGTCTCAGATGGGCGCTGTACGTACAACGCTTTCAACAGCGCTTTGTACAGCGCCTTACACAATTTATGAAAACCTAAGTCTAAACATGACATGGCATTTGACATACAAAATGAAATCATATAAACATGCAAGAAGAGAGATTAATTAACATTAATGCACACATATTAGACACACAACATACAAGTATTAAACATATGCATAAGTTATGAGTGTGTGCAACTATCTCTTCAAAGCAAGTAAGCACTTAGAATTTTACCTTTGGTGCTTCTTCTCTTGAGGACTTGAGAGGGCCTTGGTTGTGCAAAGCACCAACCATCAAAAGCCTAAACTACCCTTACATCAATCCCCACATGTGGTTTGTAACCGAAATAAGCCAATCAAACTTGAGGAACTTACAATATTTGTAATCATTATTATTTAAATGCAGCCTATAACTTCCAGAATAAGGGGATGCGGAAACCGGCCTTTTTGCAAATCATGGTATGATGAATTGCCTGATGCCGTGTAGGTGAAGGTTTCAGACGCTGGTTTCAGCAAATTTGTCAATGTTTTGGGGGATGAATTCTATTGCAGAAAGATAACAGTATTGATGGCACTAGCAGACCGTTGGTGGGATACGACCCATACATTTCACTTCGATGAATTTGGGGAGATGACGATGACTCCATCGGATTTCAACTCAATTATAGGCTTACCGGTTTCTGGAAAGCCACTGGAGTACGACATGGATGCTCATGAAAAGAAAGATGAGCTGATTCGGTGGTTTGAAGAGTGATGTGTAAAATCGTGTTATAAAAACCTAACTCGCAAGTGCACGAATCATAAGATAAGTACAGCGACAAGTAGGGATCGTTCCCATGAGGAAAAGTGATTTACTAGTTATAACTAATTCTAATTAAAGCTAAGCAATTAACAGTATCCGAGAGATTTTGATTGATTAAAACTAAATTAAACTAAGAAAACAAGTAACAAGAATATGTGAATGTGATCAAGAGGTGAGAGGACTAGGTCATCAATGCTCCCCAACTACGTTTACTCAATGCTTCGAATTGACTTTGATAAAAGATGTTAATCCAGTTAATGGTTCGTTCTTATCTTATTTATGATTGTTACCGTATGATAATGAGATGAATCAAGTGTTCTCAATTATAAATTAATTTAACTCAAAAACTTGAGATATAAATCACAACCAAAAACCCATTAAGCTAAAGAACAAGTGAACCAAAATTACGTCAAAAAACTTAGGGTGAATAATTTTATCCATTCAATTGAAGATTGGTTGAGAATGGTGAAACCCACTCGCATCTCAACCATTAAATCATCAAAAACCCTAAATTCATACCTAACATAAAACTATGCATCAACAAGAATAAAGAAATATGATATAAGATGAATTGAATGAATCAAAACTTGAATTAAGAAAATGTAGTCAATTCTAACAAAGAGTATTCATAGAGGTACACATTGACTCCCTAGTATGGAGTTAGTTACACATATCAGAAACAAAGAAATAAGAGGGAGAAAAGATAAAACCCATTGAAAAGCTTCAACAAATTCTTCAAATCCTCGATAAACTCCTTCGTCTTCGAATCTTCTATGAGTAAGATGAATGAGGGAATTGTGTGATGAGTTGTTGTGTATCTGAAATAGAGCAAGAGAATGCCAGCCATACCAAAACCTAATAAACTCTTCATATATATAACTCTCAGATCCCAGATGTGAAAAGACGCCTTACGTCAGGCAGAGAAGCCAAACCGCTGCCATTACTGCTGCCAAAGCCGCAGCGGTTTGGCAGCGGTCATGACGATTATGGACAACAGCTGCCACATTGGGAGCGGTCCGGTAGCGGTCTTGACAGCGAACACCACTGATGTTGGAACACTGCTGACCCGCTGCCAATTAATTAGGAGTGGTTTTTGATCTCATATTTTGGCCTTTTGCTAGAAAGTCCCTGGAATCTTTTGAAATAGCACTTTTTGCCTGATATTCTTCAAACTATTCAGCTGGATCCAAAATCCTGAAAATGCTCAAACACACACATTAAATCCTAAAAAGACTCGAGAAACAAGTAATTGATTGGAGGAATGGGGATAAAAACTATATACAATAAATGACCGATCTGAGAGCCTATGGTCGATTACGCACTACTATAAAAAACACAAAAGAAATCTGTTTTTTTTATGGAAGAATTCGGTTTTTGAAATTTTTAAAAACGATGTCTTTTTGACTGATTTAGAAAAAACTGCACAAAAGACATCGGTTTTTAACCGATGTAAAAACAAGAGAAAACACATCGGTTTTATATTAAACTGATTTAAAAACCATGATGTAAAATTGATGTGTTACTAAAATTAATACCGCCATCTGGCCGCCGTCACCGGACCGCCCGTCGGCCCGCACCATCATCCGGTCCGTATCACCATACGGCGTCCAGCCACCGCCGTCGTCGCCGTCGCCGTCGCCGTTGCGCACCACCATCCGGCCACCGTCGGCCAACCCCACCTCTGATAGTAATGAAAATTAATTGTCATCATGAGGAATCGAACTTGCAACCTCAAAGTCAAAATGGTAAAGCCTTTACCGTCTGACTACAAGATTGGATGTGTTAACAATTGCACAATATTTATATATAACCTATATGAGTTGTTAGAAATTAAAAAAAAAAAAATTGTTTGATAAATTTAAATTTACTCATCTAATCAAAATTCTAATTTATACTACAAACATATATATATATATATATAATTATTGGTGGGTTAATTTTTCATTTCATTTTTTTTTGTGTGGTTTTGTGTTTTGCTGGGGATATTTTTGTGCAAACTTTTTCCTTAAAACTATATCTTTTGGCAAGGAAATAATTTTTTTGTCCAGGATAGGTTCTTCGATATTTTGATACGAATCCAACGGTATATAGAACGTAAAATTCTAGATGGTATTTTGAAAGTTATGATCAATTATTCAGTCAAAGGTCAGAAGCAATTGGAGATATTTTTGTGCAAACTTTTTCCTTAAAAATGTATCTTTTGGAAATGAAATAAATTTTTTCACCCAAGTTGGATTCTTTGATTTTTTGATATGAATCTAACGGTATAAAGAACGTAAAATTTTGGGCGGTATTTTGAAAGTTATGATCAATTATTCAGTCAAAGGTCAGAATTGAAGCAATTGGAGATATTTTTGTGCAAACGTTTTCCTTAAAACTGTATCTTTTGGCAAGGAAATAATTTTTTTTGTCCATGGTGGGTTCTTCAATATTTTGATACAAATCCAACGGTATAAATAACGTAAAATTCTGGGCAGTATTTTGAAAGTTATGATCAATTATTCAGTCAAAGGTTAGAAGCGATCCGCGAATCCGCGAGTGAGCTGTTTTCATCGCTCATTTTCACACTTTTTCAAATCGATTTTTGGAATATTTTTTGATTTAAAAGTGTTTTTTTGCATGTCTACTTTCTTGTGTCAAAATTTGAGCAAATAACGTTGAGTAATTTTAGAGATGCACACTTGAATGTGGACATATGTCAGATTTGCATTGCAGAATTTTGCTTTTGAATCCACATCGGTTTTTATAAAAACCAATGTCTAAACGCTTGTTTTTAATATCGGTTTTTATAAAAACCGTTGTCTTTTCAACGCAATATTTAAGACATCGGTTTTTATAAAAACCGATGTCTAAACAGTTTTTTTTAATATCAGTTTTCCTAAAAACCGATGTCTTTTGAAACTGCAATATTTAAGACATCGGTTTTTATAAAAACCGATGTCTAAAAGTTTTTTTAAAATCTGAAAAGAATACTCGGTGTGTTCTATATAAAGCTAGAGGGGGGGGGGGGGGGGGGGGGGGGGGGGGTGTGAATAGATTTTATCAAATATTACCCAATTTTCGCATGCAAGTCAATTTTACGAAAATGCCCCCACTAGTCAAAAATACATACAAGTGTAATAAGATGCGGAATTTAAATAACACTTGATATATACTTGGAAACCCAACCACTGGGAAAAACCACGGGCTGTATAGTGCGCCACACTCGGAACTTGAAATCACTAATTGAAATGAAGTTTACAACCTATGTAGACCTCGTCTAACACGCCGGTCTGTAACCCCTCACTTCTACCCAGCGGGCCTTTATTAGCAACCCTATTCCAATTTGCTTGAGGCCTAAGCACTCTTAGCCTCAAGACTTACTTCTCAATGAAGAGAAACAACCTAAGTGAATATGTATGAATATTCAAATAACAAACAAGGCTAGGTAACCTTAGATGCTTATCTAGGATGATGAGATAATCAATTTAAATCAATCCTAGATATCAATTGCTAAATGACATGTCAAATAGCTTAGCTAATCAAGATTAATTAAAAACCTAATTAGCTATCACAAACAACACTCAATCAATTCATCACAATTAATTCTCTAATCTTGTATTTATCATATGATCAAAACATACAAGTAAATTAAAGAGAATAGCTTGATAATAAAAATACTCAAATAAGATGAACTTAATCAAAATCTTACCAAGCAAGTTGTGATGATGCAAACCCATACATGGATGCACTCTATATAGACATAGGAGATGCAATATGAAATTTGATGCAAAAGGGGTTTGATTTGAGTGGTTAAAGGTGAGTTCTTTGTATTTTTCTTTTCTAGAAAAATATTCCAAGTATGAAATCTGATAATCAACTCACTTTATTGACCTAAAGTCAAAGAGGCATATATATAGGAGGCCAAAACAAAGTGTGGTCGTTTTGAAAAGTTGTCCCTATTTTTGCCTTGGGCGCTGTACGTAGAGCGCCTCTTGTACAGCGCCTGTATAGCGCCCCTACTCTGTTCTCACGGGAAAATAGAGGGGCGCTGTACGAACAGCGCTTTGTACAGCGCCTTTCAAAATTACATCAGACCTGATGCATTTAAAAATGCATTTTCGACCAGGTCAGGATGGGCGCTGTACGAACAGCGCTTCCAACAGCGCTTTGTACAGCGCCTAACACTATGTATGAAATCTTAAAAACATGCATGGCATGGCATTGGTCATACAAGATGCAATCATGTAAAGCATGCAAGAAGAGATGTTGAATAAACAATAAAGCAATGCACATAATATAAACACAACATTCAAGAATAAGAGTTATGCATGTTGTGTGTGTGTGCAACTATATCTCTTCAAGCCAAAGTAAGCACAAGATATACCTTTGGTGCTTGTCCTCTTGAGGTATTGGAAATGGTCTTTGATCTTTAACAAATCACCTAGACTACCCTTACAACCAAACCCTAACATGTGGTTTGACCACGAAATAAGCCAATCAATTAATGGGAATCCTTACAAAATCGGTTACCAAAAACTGATGTCTTTTAGCGATGCCTTTTAACATTTTTGTAGTAGTGTCGCCAAGAAGAAGGTTACTTTTCCAGAGCTTTATGAAGCTTATAAAGGATTCGGGGGGAACAAATTGCGGGGTGAAAATGTTGAAAGATTAACTAGGGTATTCATACTTGCATTGCTTTGCAGCACTTTATTGTGCGACAAAGCTGGGGCAGCACACCTGTATTACATGCCAAACTTAAAAGACTTATCCTTCATTGCTTTGTACAATTGGGGTGAGGCTGACCTTTCTTGTTTGTACAAAAACATAGATGCTGTGGTTCGAGGGAATCAGAGCACTGGTGGTTATTGGAGGGCCTGGGAGGTGATGATTAGTAATTATAATTTAAGTTTAATAGGTATTAAACAATGTTCGCTTATGGTATTTAACGGTAAACATTTTGTTTTGTGGTGGCTGTTACACAGGTGTGGGCTTACGAGTTGTAAGGATTCCCATTCTTTGATTGGCTTATTTCGTGGACAAACCACATGTTAGGGTTTGCAATGTAAGGGTAGTTTAAGTGTTTGAGGATCAAGTTCAAAAGCCCTTTCAAGACCTCAAGGTGTCAAGCACTTCAAAGGTAAATTTCTAAGTGCTTACTTGCTTTGAAGAGATGTAGTTGCACACACTCACAACTCTTGCATAATGTTTAATTCTTGTATGTTGTGTGTCTTATATGTGTGCATTAATGTTCATTAATCTCTCTTCTTGCTGTAGGGAAAAATACCGTAGTACACGCAGCGGAAGCGAGACTAAAAATAGATTTAGTAACTTTTAAAATTTTTCCTTTTTATGAACCTTAAACCCTTTAATCAATTAAACATATATATTATATAACAAAAGAAGAATACCTTTTGTCGCGTGATCCGATTGACTTACGTCGATGGTAATCCGCAAGATCTTCAATCCTAGCACGAACGTGGATCACCTAGGAGCGTGGTCTCCCTTTTCTTTGAATTGCAAACCTGAGAATGGACAAACAAACTTTTCTTTTTCTTTGTTAGTCACAAAAACATTCAAAAGAAGACTAAGATTATTCCGGTCACTTTTGAGTTCTCAATCTTATGATCGAAACTCGCGTGAACCTCAATCGATGTTGTACACACAAGCTTATTGATGAACAAACAATTAGTGTACCATCAAAGAATAATCTATTCACTCTTTTATGTTTTAGTAGAATAAAAACCTTTCTATGAATTGAGAAGAAGAAGAAAATTGTATCAATGAACAACCATGTGGTGGCCGAATTCTATAAGTACCCTTATATAGGTGGCCAATTTTTCTTTCCTTCTTTTTATTAGGGTGGCCGAATTCTACACTAAAAAAGGGACTAGGGTTGCCGCAATACACAAGGCAAAAAGAGTTTGTGTTGCACCCTAATTCCTATCTAGTTTAAGACTTCAAACCCTAATCCAACTCATAGATATTTTATTCTTTTATTTGACTAAATAAAAAGACTTCTGATTTGATTAGATAAATAAAATTATTTATTTATTTTCTTATCAAACAAGTCTTTTAATTTTAGTATACTACTACCAATAGTATAACTCTAGGAATCATATTTCCTAATCAGAAAAGATTTGTTTCTTAATTAAACAATTAATTAATAAATTAATTAATTCTTATTTATTTAAACAATGAAACAAAATAATACATAGGCTAATATATTAACCCTTGCCGCCCCACTTGTCTAAAATAGGGCCTTATATTATTTTCTCATTTCATTTAATCCATTGGACTTTAAATAAAAAGCCCACATGTGAACCAGACCCATTCTTACTAAAAGAAACAAGCCCACATGCCATTCATTAATATATAAATATAATTGAGCAGCCCATTACATAAATAATGTGCAAATTATATTCATAATATATTAAATGCAATTTTAGATGGACCCTTAAATTGGTCCGGTAGAATATATCAAGTAATCCATACAAGTCCGTGTGGATTGGGGATCTTGGCGGGCTATCTAAATTTAAGCTTCAATAGACATAACCTAATCACAATAAACAAATGATTCACTTAGGTCTGATCCATTAATTTTAACTCATTCCACTAAAGAGCTAAAATTGAACTCTTAAATAAAGATAGAAAAGGAAGATGTTCCTCATTCATACCCTAGACAATCAAGTTGGAGATAGTGTATCCTCGTGATTAATATCAGTAATTGCCAAGAGTTCATAGACCGCCTATAACTCTCCAAGTTACCATATTTACTCATATGACCACGTTTTGAACTTGGATATTTTGACTTGTCCAGAAGCCATGTTTTCAATAGACACTATCGAAAACTCAACGTTGAGATTTAATATCCAATTACCTCAAAACATCCATATGATGATATTATACTCTCATTTAATAAATGGAGCCACGATGTCCATATCTATAAATGAAGTCCTCTATCGATTAACAAATGAATATCACCAAACTATCGAGGATAGACTATGCGATATAATCGTACTCATTGATAACTCAAATGATATCACTTGCAACCATAAGTCCATCATTTATCTCAGGATTAAGATAGACTCTCCGATTGTCCTGATAATGAAAAGACTTTTATCTACTGAAGGTTATAGATAAAGTATTTCATTGTGATCCAGTTCAATGCACCCAGTGCACTAGATTCTTTTGCTCGAAGACACTCCGACCATATCTCATTTGATCCCACTCAAATGCTAGCAAAAGAATTCTACAACTTTAACAAGATAAAGGTACCCAACCTTTAACTTAAGTTGTGAACAATATTCAAGACTAACTAAAGAATTGTGTCTACCACATACATATCCAGATGTACAAACAATTCTTCTTTTCTCATAGTCTTTAGACCTTATGATTATTTACTTTGACAATTATAATATTAAACTATAAATGCTATATAGATTTGTTAAACCAGAAATCACTTTATTAATATGAAAAAGATTGTTAATTACAACATTACACTCTTTCTATTGAGCATAATCCTAACACTTGCATGTTTATATGATTGCATTTTGTGTGTCCAATGCCTTGTCATGTTTAGGCTTATGATTGCATTCCTTGAAAAGGGCAATGTTCAAAGCGCTCTACAGAAGCGCTGCACGAACAACACCCATTCCAGACCTGATGGAAAATGGCCTTTTAATGCATCAGACTTGATGCATTTTATTGAAGGCACTGTACAGTGGCTGTTCAAAAGCGCTCTACGTACATCGCCTATCTGAAACCCGAGAGGATCAAAGTTGTGGTGCTGTTTAGGCTCTCTACAAAAGCACTCTACGAACAACGCCTATGAAGAATGTTCTTCATTTTTCCAGGTAGGCCCTATACAAGTTGCTCTACGTACAGTGACCTGTACATCGCCCAAGGTAAAAACAGGGGAACTTATCAAAACGATGCCACTTCATTTTGACACCCTATATATATGCCTCTTTCATCTTAGGTAGTTTTTAGAGAGTTCAAAAGCATATTTTTACTTAGCATATTTTTCCAAGAGAAAAATTTCACTAAAGAACTCACCTTTGTTTACTCAAACAACTTTCCATGATCATCAATCATCATCTAGCATCATCCTTGATCATCTAGATATCATTTTGCATGGATTTTTCAACAAACTTTGCTTGGTAAGTTTTTCACTTATATCTTGCATATTTTATGTCTTTCTTCACAAGCAATCTCATTTATCACTTATATGTCATTCATATATATTTAAGATACAAGTTTGAAATTAGTGTGAAAGTTCTCACAGTGTGTTAAATATTAATCTATTGGGGGGGGGGGGGGGGGGGGGGGGGGGGGGGGGGGGGGGTTGAATAGATTTTAATCGTTATTACCCAATTTTTGCATGCAAGTCAATTTTACGAAAATGCCCCTAACTAGTCAAAAAGACATACAAGTGTAATATGGTGTGGAATGTAAAGCACACTTGATGTTTACGTGGAAACCCTCACGGGAAAAACCACGGGCTGTTTTGTGCGCCACACACAAACCTCGAATCCACTAAATGTAATAAAATTATAACCTAATCCCGGAAGTAATCTCACACCTACCTAATCCCGGTATAAGTGAACCCAGTCCTATTGCTTGTGAATTAAGCAACCTAATTCCGGTCACAACACAAGACTTAATTCTCTAAGAAGAGATTAACACCCTAAGTGAATATATGAATATCCAAATGCAACATAGAGCAAGGGAAACCCTATATGCTTATCTAAGATGATGAATTTGCAATTAGAACAATCCTAGATATTAAAACTAAATGACATGTCAAATAGCTTAGATAATCATAGATTATAAAAACCTAGATATCTATTACAATACAACACTCAATCAAAATATCACAAATAATCTCTATCTTGTATTTAGCATATTATCTAAAAACATACAAGTTGTTAGGATTATGCTCAATAGCAAGAGTGTAATATTGTAATTGACAATCTTTTCATATTAATAAAGTGATTTATGGTTTAACAAATCTTATAACATTTATAGTTTAATATTATAATTGTCAAAGTAAATAATCATAAGGTCAAAAGACTATGAGAAAAGAAGAATTGTTCGTACATCTAGATATGTATGAGGTAGACACAATTCTTTAGTTAGTCTTGAATAATGTTTACAACTTAAGTTAAATGTTGGGCACATTTATCTTGTTAAAGTTGTAGAATTCTTTTGCTAGCATTTGAGTGGGATCAAATGAGTTATGATGAGTCTGAAATCATCGAAGGGTCTTCGAGTAAAAGAATCTAGTGCACTGGGTGCATTGAATAGGATCACAATGAAATACTTTATCTAGAACAGTCAGTAGATAAAAGTTTTTTCATTATCAAGACAATTGGAGAGTCTATCTTAATCCTGAGATAAATGATGGACTTATGGTTGCAAGTGTTATCATTTGAGTTATCAATGAGTACAATTATATAGTATAGTCTATCCTCGATAGTTTGGTGGTATTCATTTGTTAATCGATAGATGACTTCATTTATATATATGGACATCGTGGCTCCATTTATTAAATGAGAGTAGAATATCATCATATGGATGTTTTGAGGTATTAGATATTGAATCTTAACGTTAAGTTTTCGATAAAGTCTATTGAAAAATGGCTTCTGGATAAGTCAAAATATCCAAGTTCAAAATGTGGTCATATGAGTAAATATGGTAACTTGGAGAGCTATAGGCGGTCTATGAGCTCTTGGCGATTACTTATATTCTTCACGAGGATACACCATCTCCAATAAAATTGTCTAGGGTACGAATGAGAAATATTTACTTATTCTATCTTTATTTAAGAGTTCAATTTTAGCTCTTTAGTGGAATGAGTTAAAATTAATAGATCGGACTTAAGTGAATCATTTGTTGATTGTGATTAGGTTATGTCTATTGAAACTTAAATTTAGATAGCCCGCTAAGATCCCCAATCCACATGGACTTGCATGGATCACTTGATATATTCTACCGGACCAATTTATGGGTCCATATAGAATTGTATTTAATATATTAAGAATATAATTTGCACATTATTTATTTAATGGGTTGATCAATTATATTAATTTATTAATGAAAGGCATGTGGGCTTGTTTCTTTTAGTAAGAATGGGTCTGGTTCACATGTGGGCTTTTTAATTAAAGTCTAATGGATTAAATAAAATAAGAAAATAATATTAGGCCCATGTATATGGTGTGGGCGGCAAGACTAGAATAATAGTCTAAAATATTATTTTATTTTATTGATTGATTAAATGGAAATTAATTAATTTATTAGTTAATCATTTAATTGATAATCAAAATCTTTTTCTGATCAGGAAATATGTTTCCTAGAGTTATACTATTGGTAGTAATATATTAAAGATAAAAGACTTATTTGGTAAGAAGATAAATAATAAGGTTTATTTATCTAATCAAATAAGGAAGTCTTTTAATAAGTCATAATAGGATTAAACACTTATGAGTTGTATCAGGGTTAGGATTCTAAGGTTGATAGGAATTAGGGTGAAGCACATATCCTCTTTGGGAGAGAATTCGGCCAACCCTAAATCCTAATACAAGAAGAATTCGGCAACCCTAATAATAATACTAGAAGAATTCGGCCCCCCTATATATTTGATAGGATAGCATTCGGCCACCACTTCTTCTTCTCCTAGCTTGAGTGAATTATTTCTTTTGCTTAGAAAAATAATTCATACTCTAGACAAGTGTTTAATTTCGGCCAAGAGAGAAATAGAGAAAGAGAGTTCTAATTTCGATAGTGCACTTGTAAGCTTGAATATCAAAAAGCTTTGTGCACAACTTCTAATTAGGTTCATGCGAGTTTCAATCTTAACGGTTGTTAAATTCAAAAGTGACCGGAACATACTTTCTAGTTTTTTGGATTTTATTGTGACTAACGATCAGGAGGAGAGATTTTGTTTTCCATCCTTAGGTACGCAATTCAAAGAAAGGGAGACCACACTCCTAGGTGATTCACGTTCGTGATAGGATCGGAAGATTTTACGGATTACCATCGATGCAAAGTCAATCAGATCACGCGACAAAAGGTATTCTACTTTTTAGTATATATATATGTTTAATTAATTTAAGGGTTAAGGTTCATAATATGGAAAAATTTTAAACTATACTAAACTTGATTTTAGTCTCGCTTCCGCTGCGTGACCGTATTTTTCCCTACACAAGTAATCTAAGAGATGTCTTAATATGAAAAACACTAAAATTAGATGAGATTAGTGAAGAACATACCAAGGAAGATGTGATGATCCAAAAACATACATGGATGCATTCTATGAAGGCATAGTTGATGCAATATGAAATTTGATGCAAAAGGGATTTAATTTGAATGGTCAAAGGTGAGTTCTTGATTTGATTTTCTCTCAAAATTCTCTCTTTTAAGTTTAGGGTTCTTGGAGTAAAAAGAACTAATTCGGAGAATGAGAAAGTAAGATATTTATAGATATCAAAAACAGAGCATGTGAAAAGACAAGTTTGCCCCTGAAACGCACCGATCGGCGGTTTCAATCGGCGGCCAGGCCACCGATCATAACTGCCGAATTGAACCCGAGAAGAATAGGGGAACAATGGCGGTTTCAAACGACGGCTTCATTTGGCGGTTTCGTAACCGCCGATCCAACCGCCAAATCAAACATGAGAGATTAAATCGATCAGGTATGAATGACGGTTTTGAACGGCGATCGTGGCCGCCGATCGTAACCGTAGAATTGCTCCAGACACTTCTGGATGCAAACAGCGGTTTCATTCGGTGGCCAGGCCGCCGATCATAACCATCGATACCAACAGAGGTGAAAACCAAGGAGAAGCCAATGGCATTCTCCGTAGGCGGTCTTTGTGCAAAACCAAGCACATTCTAGTGCAAAACCATGCACATTCTGCACGGATGTTTCCGAATACTATCGGGAAACGAATTACAAGACACAAATACACACAACAAGATATAACATTAAAGTGCCAGTGTGATATGTGATATGTGAAGAGTATGCACACATATGCAAGAATGCTAAGTGTGTGTGTGCAATCTAAATCTCTTCAAAGAAAAACAAGCACTAGAGAATATACCTTTGTCGTGCTTGTCCCTTGAGGTCTTGAAAGAGCCTTCGAGCTTGAAGTTCAATCACCTAAACTACCCTTACACAATAAACCCCAACACATGGTTTGTCTACGAAATAAGCCAATTAAAGAATGGGAATCCTTACAATCTCCCCCTTTGGCTATTTCGTGACAAAACCACCACTCACATTGATCCTCACAAGCATAATTGAATCTACGGGATAATAAAGATATTCTACATTACAAAGGGATATAAGAGAATATAAAAGAAAACTTCAAGTCTTCAATCTCTTATAGAACTATTAACCCTTCAAAACAAAAGATTATACTTTCCAAAGCAAGAGTATGTGAGATGATCAAGTGAGAATAAAACAAGCATTTGTATTTAAGAAATTAGGCACAACATCATGCAATGTATGTGTATGCAATGCTCCCCCTCAACGGGTTACTCCCCCTCAATGAATATTCTCCCCAACATGCACAATTGCCACTACAAATTGCAACTCCCCTTACCATAATCTACTCCCCCTTTTTATCATGATATAGGCAAAGGAGTAGTCCCCAACCGGGTCACTCTTAGCAAAGAGAGATAGTAGCATGCAAGATATTTGCATAATAGTATAAGTCACTTTATGCATCCTAAATAATTGAAGAGAAACAAGGAGATTTATTTGAAAGAAAATGTGTGAATCAAACATGCTTTGCATACAAGACATGTAGCATTCAAGTCCAAAATACAATGGTATTTGGCAAAGCAAATGACAAAGGTTTTTAATAAGAATTCAAACCAATTTCACCATTGTCATTAGAAAAGCAAGGATATAGAGATTTCATTGATTTTAATTAAAGAGCAACTATATCCAACTTTATAAGCGGAACATGGCATGAGCAACTTTACACCCTATTTGATTTTTCCGGATAAGATATCTGTATGATAGTAGCCATGTTCAACTAATAAAGAAAGAGAGACATTTGGATTTTTCAGGTCCTTTGAACGGATAGAAGATCCTCTATTCATTTTAAGTCTCATAAGTCATCACACAAGTTTTGCATTTATATTGCAATCATCAATTCATGCTTTTTCATTTGTGCATGTTATATGAATTTCATGCTTTTTCATTTGACATTAGCATGTTATATAAGAATCATCATGTCATGGAGATAACTATAGGTCATTCAAATCATACTTCCTATGAACATCTCCTAGTCTAAAAATGCATGTTTGAACATAAATATGACATGGATTGTAAACAAGCAAGGTTCACACTTATTGAATTGAAAACATATATACATATGTGCAACTAAGCTTACTCAAGCAATTAAGAGAAGAAGCATAAGATATTTCAAATTTTTTGCAAGTGACAAGAATGCAAAATAGCTCTCTTTGCTTGAGTTCCCCACATGGGGTCAATCATAAATCACATCACTCCACAAGACATATCCCAATAGATCTATTAAGTGTTTTAAATCGAGTAGAATCTAAGGGTTTAGTAAATAAGTCCGCAAGTTGATCATTAGTACCTACATATTCAAGTACTATGCATTTATTTTCAACAAGCTCTCTAATGAAATGATGGCGGATGTTAATATGCTTAGTTCTAGAGTGTTGTACCAGATTCTTGGAAATATTTATAACACTCATATTATCACAAAAGAGAGTGAGTGTACCTTGGTTGAATCCGTAGTCTACTAGCATTTGCTTCATCCATAGGAGTTGTGTGAATCCACTCCCCGCGGCTATGTACTCGTACTTGGCCTCGGCCGTGGACAAGGAAATCGAGTTTTACTTCTTGCAAAACCAAGACACCAAGTTGTTGCCTAGAAAGAAGCAACCACCCGATGTGCTCTTCCTATCATCGTAATATCCTGACCAATCCACATCACTAAAGCCTACAAGACTAGCATTAGTGTCAAAAGAGTACCAAATCCCATAGTTGGAAGTCCTATTCACATAGCGAATGATTCTCTTTACGGAAGAGAGATGGGACTCCTTAGGATCCGCTTGGTACCTAGCACACAAACCCACACTAAAAGATATATCGGGCCTACTTGTGGTCAAATAAAGCAAGCTACCTATCATGCCCCGATATAAAGTTTGTTCCACTTTTTCCAATTTTTCCACTTGCATCCTTGCTAAGCTTCAAAGTGGTACTCAAGGGTGTATCACAATGTTTGGCATTTTCAAGACCAAACTTCTGCACTAGATTCTTAGCATATTTGGCTTGGGTTATAAAAATCCCATCATTCATTTGCCTAATTTGCAAACCTAGGAAGTAACTAAGCTCACCAACAAGACTCATCTCAAATTCGTAAGACATGACATCAAAAAATTGTTGGACTTTGATGTTGTTGGTTGAGCCAAATGCAATGTCATCAACATAGATTTGAGTTATAAATAACTCTTCTTTGTTTCTCTTGATGAACAAGGTCTTGTCAACACTACCTCTTGTGTAGTCATTGTCAACAAGAAATTGAGTGAGGCACTCATGCCAAGCCCTCGGTGCTTGTTTCAACCCATACAAAGCCTTTTTGAGGTGATAGACATGGTTGGGGTGGTGTGCATCGACAAACCCCTTGGGTTGTTCAACAAACACTTCCTCTTGCAAAAAGCCAATTAGGAAGGCACTCTTGACGTCCATTTGGTGTAATTTGAACTTGTGAATACACGAGATGGACAAGAGAAGCCTAATGGACTCTAAACGGGCTCCCATTTGAGAGTACCCTTGTGCTACAAGTTTAGCCTTGTTTCACACTATGTTGCCATCCTCATCGGATTTGTTCCTATAGATCCACTTGGTGCCTATAACATGTGTGTTCTTAGGCCTAGGAACTAGAGTCCAAACCTCATTCCTTTCGAATTGGTTTAGCTCTTCTTGCATGGCAAGAACCCAAAATTCATCGTTTAAGGCTTCATCAACCTTTTTGGGTTCAATTTGAAAGGTGTAGCATGTGTAGCTAATTAGATTAACTATTTGATGCCTAGTTCTAACACCATCATTTACATCTCTAATAACATCCTCTTTGTTATGGAGTCTTTTAACCCATGGAGCGGGTTCATTAGCATCCAAGAGAGGGACTCTATTAAGAGGTTGTGTGTCCTCATTATTACCATTGGACGTCCCAAGAATTGGAGTCTCCACAACCATTTCTAAGGGAGAATCATCATCTAAAACTACCTCCTGCTCATGATTACTAGACTTAAGCCTTTCACCATCAAAGACTACATTAGATGATTCCATGACACTTAGAGTTTTTAAATTGAAAACTCTATAGGCTCTACTATTTAAGGCATAGCCAATAAAGATACCCTTATCACTCTTAGCATCAAATTTGCCAAGTTGATCACAGTCATTTAAAATGTAGCCTTTGCTTCCAAAGGAGCAGAAGTAGCTAACATTTGGCCTTTTGCCTTTCCATAGCTTATAGGAGGTATTTCTAGTTCCAGGCCTTAGGAAAACTCTATTTCCTATATAGCAAGCCGTATTGACGGCTTCGGCCCATAGGTTCCTAGGGACATTGTTGCAAAGCAACATCACATGGGCCATCTCTTGAAGGACCCTATTTTTCCTCTCAACAACTCCATTTTGTTGAGGTGTCCTAGGAGCCGAAAACTCATGGGAGATGCCTAAACCTTTATAACAGGTTTCAAATGTGGCATTCTCAAATTCCCTCCCATGGTCACTTCTAATCCGTTTAATGCTTTTAATGTTAGAGTTCATTTTATTTTGAAGTTTATTACAAAGCATTTTAAACTTATCAAAAGTTTCGGATTTTTCACTAAGAAAATATGTCCACGTGAACCTAGAGAAATCATCAACACAAATAAAGATGTATCTCTTTCCACCTAAGCTTTCAGTTTGCATAAGACCCATAAGGTCCATGTGGAGAAGTTCTAGGGGCTCCTTAGTGGAAAGATACTTGCCCTTTTTGTGCATGCTTTTGGTTTGTTTTCCTTGTTGGCAAGGTCCACAAACACCATTGGCTTTCTTCCCAAGCTTAGGAAGGCCTCTCACACAATTAAACTTTCTAAGGGTTCGTAAATCCCTAAAGTTCATGTGGCCAAGTCTTTCATACCATTGTTAGGATATGCTCAATAGCAAGAGTGTAATATTGTTTTTGACAATCGTTTCATATTAATAAAGTGATTTCTGATTTAAACAAATCTTATAGCATTTATAGATTGAATATTATAATTGTCAAAAGTAAATAATCATAAGGTCAAAAGACTATGAGAAAAGAAGAATTGTTTGTACATCTGGATATGTATGAGGTAGACACAATTCTTTAGTTAGTCTTGAATAATATTCACAACTTAAGTTAAAGGTTGGGCACCTTTAACTTGTTAAAGTTGTAGAATTCTTTTACTAGCATTTGAGTGGGATCAAATGTGTTATGATGAGTCTAAAATCATCGAAGGGTCTTCGAGTAAAAGAATCTAGTGCACTGGGTGCATTGAATAGGATCACAATGAAATACTTTATCTAGAACCGTCAGTAGATAAAAGTTTTTTCATTATCAGGACAATCGGAGAGTCTATCTTAATCCTGAGATAAATGATGGACTTATGGTTGCAAGTGTTATCATTTGAGTTATCAATGAGTACGATTATATAGCATAGTCTATCCTTGATAGTTTGGTGGTATTCATTTGTTAATCGATAGAGGACTTCATTTATAGATATGGACATTGTGGCTCCATTTATTAAATGAGAGTAGAATATCATCATATGGATGTTTTGAGGTATTGGATATTGAATCTTAACGTTAAGTTTTCGATAGAGTCTATTGAAACATGGCTTCTGGACAAGTCAAAATATCCAAGTTCAAAATGTGGTCATATGAGTAAATATGGTAACTTGGAGAGCTATAGGCGGTCTATGAGCTCTTGGCGATTACTGATATTCTTCACGAGGATACAACATCTCCAATAAGATTGTCTAGGGTATGAATAAGAATCATTTACTTATTCCATCTTTATTTAAGAGTGCAATTTTAGTTCTTTAGTGGAATGAACTAAAATTAATAGATTGAACCTAAGTGAATCATTTGTTGATTGTGATTGGGTTATGTCTATTGGAGCTTAAATTTAGATAGGCCCGCCAAGATCCCCAATCCACACAGACTTGCATGGATCACTTGATATATTCTACCGGACCAATTTATGGGTCCATCTAGAATTGTATTTAATATATTAAGAATATAATTTGCACATTATTTATTTAATGGGCTGATCAATTATATTAATATGTTAATGAAATGCATGTGGGCTTGTTTCTTTTAGTAAGAATGGGTCTAGTTCACATGTGGGCTTTTTAATTAAAATCTAATCGATCAAATAAAATAAGAAAATAATATTAGGCCCATGTATATGGTGTGGGCGGCAAGACTAGAATAATAGTCTAAAATATTATTTTATTTTATTGATTGATTAAATGGAAATTAATTAATTTATTAGTTAATTATTTAATTAAAAATCAAAATCTTTTTCTGACTAGGAAATATGTTTCTTAGTAGTATACAATTGTGTTAGTATAAATAAAATAAAAGACTTTATTTGGTAAGTAGATAAATAAGTGATTTATTTATCTAATCAAATAAGGAAGTCTTTTATATAGTCACAAATACACTAAAGAGTTAGATTAGGGTTTGAAATTCTAAGGAAATCTACCTAGGGTTAGGATTTAGGTCAAAAGACATAAATCCTACATGGTAAAGGATTTCGACCTCGATATATAGATATATATGAAATATATATGGTAATTAGCCGGATATATATAGATATATTTATAAAGCATGTGGAATATATATATATATATATATTTAAACAGCATGCAGAAAATAAAGGCATGCAGAATCGTATATAATATATATTGAATCGTATATAATATATATTGACTTATATATACAATATACATTATGCAGAATAGGATATATATATATTGACTTATATATGGTGCAGCAGAGATATAAAGAAGATATATATATTGACTTATATACAATATAGGTGAGAGGTAGAATTCGTTCACTACATATATAATATATTGTGCAAAGTTTTTGCACTAGAGATATATAACATATTTAGCAAGGGGATTCGGCCACTTAATATATATATATTCTTTGTATAGAATTTGGCTAACCCTAATGTCTCGGACTTGAGAGTTTTTTCTTTTGCTAGAGAAAAATAGAATCCAACTCTTAGACTAGTGTGATTTTCGGCCAAGAGGAATAGAGAGAAAAGTTTGTTCTTATTTCGATAGTACACTAGTTACTTTTACATCAAAAGGTTTTGTGCACAATTTCGAATAAGGTTCACGCGAGTTTCGATCTAAAGATTGTGAATTCAAAAGTGACCGGAACATTCTTTATTGTCTCTTGGAACTTGTTGTGACTAACGAAAAAGAAAAAGTTTTGTTAATCCATCCTCAGGTACACAATTCAAAGACAAGGGAGACTACGCTTCTAGGTGATTCACGTTCGTGATTGGATTGGAAGATCTTGCGGATTACCATCGACGCAATGTCAATCGGATCACGCGACAAAGGTATGATATCTTTAGTATTATATGTTAATTAATTAAAGGGTTAAGGTTCGAATTATGGAAAAATTTTAAACTATACTAAAACCTATTTTTAGTCTCGCTTCCGCTGCGTGACCATATTTTTCCCTACAATTGGTATCAGAGCCTGGTTGTACCCTTTAATTAATTAACGTATATATACGTGAATCTATTTCTTTTTATTGTGATTATGCATGTTTCGAAAGAGATGGCACTCTAGGTATTCTCATATATAATTACATTGGAATGTATGGATTTATATATGTTATATGTTGTTATAAAGTGAATTGTTATTGCTCAATTTTGATCCTAGAATTTCAACGTATTTTTGTTTCGGAATTGTAACAAGAAGGGTAGTCTATTATTGTCACAATTTCCTTCTTGGTAGTTGCTAAGTTTTTTTTTATTGTATTAAAATTAAGTGCAGTTTTTTTTTTTATTGTATTAAAATATAGTGCAGTTTTTTTTTGTATTAAATACTGCAGTGATTAAAAAAAAAAAAAAACTGCAGTATTTTATTGTTTAAATAATGTTGTAATACGTTCAAGCATCGAAGATTCGAAGAATTGAAGAATTGAAAGCAACTGGAACAAGTTTGGGACCGTGCGCACCATAGCAACATGCATGCGCGCAAGATTGCATGCAGCTGTGCATGTTGGACTGTGGGCTGCGCACGGCAGCCCCAAGAAGTGCCATGGGCTGTGCACGGCAGCCCTTGTTGGGGTTATGGAGTTCGCACGCCCATAGGGGCAGCCATGGGATGCACAAGTGAACGGTGGCCGCTTGAAGACTTGTTCGCCAAGAAATGAGTTTTTTGTATTCCAAACAAATGTAATTTACTTGTTTTTCTAGGATGGATCAAAATTGTGGCTATTTATTTTGCGTAAATATTACAATATTTGTTATTGTTTGATGACATGTCATATAGAATAGGAGTGCCACTCATATATCTCTTTTGGTATGAACATGCATTGAATGATTTAGGTATCTAAATTGGCATCTAGATAACTTGGTAAATCATTCTATGGGATTTATTCACACGCCTTAAATAATGAGTGGGAGAAGGTGTTTTGCAACACCTATGGCCTCCAAGGTTAGTTGAGTTTTATTATTTATTGGTAATCCCCCCAAGGGGCGTCCATGAATGGAATTTAGCAACATACTTCCTTACAAGGATAGACTAGACAATTGACTCAAAAGAGATCTACTCCCCAAGGAGGGATTTTCGTGAGAGAAAATATTGAGGGTCGATATCTTGGCAACACACTCAATGTAATTTTATTGATATCCTCCCAAGAGTTCTTGTCAATAAAATTGCAAGGCTAAAATTGAAAATGCTGGTTGTTATGTTAACAATTAGGTGGGACCTAGTCCAACTAATAAATGGTACGTACTCCCAAAGGAGGCGGAACATTTATGGGTGTTGGATCACCGTTGAATTTTTACGATTGAGTTATTTATTTAATTCAAGATAAATATTTGAAAGTGCTAAAACATGATTATTTACTCATATATAATTTTGTTTTATTAAGAAATCATGACCCCATCCCTAATGATCATCCTAAAAGATAAATATTTTAACTAGTGATAATTATGGCACATGGAAAAGGAAAATTGAGTTGTTGCTGTAAACTGAAAAACATAAGTTTATTCTGACTACTCCTAAAAACCACATGCTCCCACTAATGAATCTAATGTGATGCAAAGAGACGAGTATGAGCAGTGGAAGACCTCGAATGAGATGGCCAAATGGCTACCATCTCCAACCTGTTGCAACAGCAGCATGAAGGAATGGGGTCTGCTGCTGATATGATGATGTCTCTAGAAGAGATTCATATGGTTGGTAAAGTTGCTACTGTTAAGACCCGTCAGAAGGTCAAGGAACAACATAAGAAAAAGCAACTTGGGCCTACCAAGAAAGAGACTAAGAAAGTAACCAAGATCAAAAGGAAGTGCTTCTTTTGTGGTGAAAAGAGACATTGGAAAAGTAATTGCCCAAAGTCTCAGAATAAGAAGGAACAAGGTAATGTGAATTATCTTGAAACATGTTTACTAGCAGATTCTACAGATTCTTGGATCGTAGACTCAGTAGCCAATAATCATGTTTGTTATTCCTTATGGGGGTTTCAAGAAAGGAGAAGGCTGAGTAAGAATGAAATCAACTTGCGTTTAGGCAACGGAGCGTTGGTGTCTGCTAGTGCAGTGGGAGATATTAGAGTTAATCTAGATTCTAGTAGGCATTTAGATTTGATAGACATTTATTATGTACCTCAATTCAAGAGAAATTTAATTTCAGTTTCTTGTTTAAATAAATTTGAGTATTCGGTTACTTTTAATAATTTTTTTTATTATTAGTAAAGATGACAAATTTGTTTGCAAAGGTACAATGGAAAATGGTCTATTATATTTACATAGAAATATCTCTCACTTGTTAGACACAGAATTAACGCAACCTAACCATAAAAGAGTAAAATTATCATAAGATGAAACCTACCTATGACATTTGCGCCTAGGTCATATTAACCTTAATAGGATTAAAAGATTGGTTAGTGATGGACCTTTAAGTGACTTAAAGGTTGATGATCTACCAACTTGTGAATCCTGTTTGGAAGGTAAAATGACCAAAAGGTCGTTCAGGACCAAAGGCACAAGAGCCACTGAATGTTTAGGATTAATGCATACTGATGTATGTGGTCCTATGAGCATTCAAGCTAGAGATGGATATGAGTACTTCATCACTTTCACAAATGATTACTCGAGATTTGGCTATGTATATCTCATGAGACATAAGTCTGATGTTTTTGACATGTTTAAAGCATTTAAAGATGAAGTGGAAAATCAGCTAGATAAACATATAAAAATCTTGAGATCTGATCGTGGTGGAGAATATCTATCTGGTGAGTTTCAGCAATATCTTATTGATAATAGAATTATATCTCAGTTTTCTGCACCAGGTACACCTCAACAAAATGGGGTGGCAGAAAGGAGAAATAGAACTCTTTTAGACATGGTTAGGTCTATGTTGAGTTATTCAATGCTTCCTATTTCTTTTGGGGATATGCTTTACAAACTACAATATACATTCTAAACGATGTACCATCTAAGTCGGTTCCTCAAACACCGCATGAGTTGTGGACTGGGCGAAAGCCTAGTTTACAACACTTAAGGATATTTGGTTGTCCTGCGCATGTGTTAAAAGGAAAGATAGAAAAGATGGAGTCCCGTTCGGAAACATGCATATTTGTGGGGTATCCAAAAGAAACTAAAGGATATTATTTCTATGGTCCTTAAGATCTTAAAGTATTTGTTTCAACAAATGCTAAATTTCTGGAAAAGGACTACATGAATGATTTTGTACCCAAAAGTAGAATTGTCCTGAATGAGATGTCAAGAGATACAATTCCACAAGAGGTTACACAACCTAGCCCAATTGTAAGTTCCGCACCATCACAAAATCAACAACCTACCATTCCTCGTCATAGTGGGAGGGTTAGTAGAAAACCCTAGAGATACATCGGTCTGGGAGAATCAATGGAGAATCTCCCAGACGACGATAATCCCTACACATATAAGGAAGCAATGGAGCATGTTGATGGTCGCCATTGGCAAAAGGCAATGCAAGTTGCAAAAATCCAAATATGGATTAAAGCAAGCATCCTGATCCTGGAACATAAGGTTCGATCAAGCTGTGACGAACCTTGTGTATGCAAAAGGATTAATGGCGACAAGTTGGTTTTACTAAATTCTTTATGTTGATGATATACACTACTCATCGAAAACGATATAGATGTATTGACATCAGTAAAAGAATGGTTAGCAAAACAATTTGATATGAAGGACTTAGGAGAAGCAAGTTATATTCTTGGTATCCAAGTAATAAGGGATAGAAAGAATAGAACGACTGCACTATCCTAAGCTTTATACATAGATAAAATCTTGTCTAGATTTTCCATGCAAGATTCCAAGAAAAGTATTGAAACAAATTATAGCACGGTGTGTATAAAGCTATCTAGAGAGGGGGTAGCACGGTGTGTATAAAGCTATCTAGAGAGGGGGGGGGGGGGGGGGAATAGATGTTAAGCTTTTTACCCAATTTTTCGTGTTAGTCAAAATTATGAATTTACCCCTAAATAGATAAAGCAATAAATCAAGTATAAAATGCGGAAATTAAATAAGACTTGATTTTTACGTGGAAACCCTCACGGGAAAAACCACGGGCTAGTAAGTAAGCCACACTCGAACCTCGAATCCACTAAATGTGTAAAACGATTACAACCTAATCCCGGAAGTAATCACACACCTACCTAATCCCGGTATGAGTGAACCTAGTTCAATTTGCTTGCGATCTAAGCAACCTAATCCCGGATGCTACACACAAGACTTACTTTCTCTATGAAGAGAATAACAACCCTAAGTGAATATATGAATATTCAAAATGCAACATAGAGCAAGGGAAACCCTATATGCTTATCTAAGATGATTAATATGCAATTAGAGCAATCCTAGATATCAAAACTAAATGACATGTCAAATCAAATAGTTTTTAAGCACAAAATCTAATTAGCTATCACAATACAACTTCTCAAACATACATCATACTAATCTCAAACTTGTATTCAAAGTATATAAAATAACATACAAGTAATTAATTGAGATTGCTTGTTAAGAGAAACACAAAATATGTAAGATATTAGTGAAAAGCTTACCAAGCAAAGTATGATGAAGAATCCATACAAGATGTCATCTAGATGATCAAGGATGATGCTAGATGATGATTGATGATCATGGAAAAGTGTTTGAGTAAACTAAAAATGAGTTCTTTGGAATTTTTCTTCTCTTTGAAAAATATCCTAAGTATGGAATCTGAATATGAACTCTTGTGTTTGACCTAAAGTCAAAGAGGCATATATATAGGGGGCCAAAACAAGGTGTGGTCGTTTTGATAAGTTTGCCTCAAAATTGCCTTGGGCGCTGTACGTAGAGCGCCTCTTGTACAGCGCTTGTACAGCGCCCCTACTCTGTTCTCACGGGAAAACAGAGTGGCGCTGTACGTAGAGCGCTTTGTACAGCGCTTGTACAGCGACCCAACAGCGACCGAATTAAATCGATCAGGTCTGAACAGCGCTCAATGGGCGCTGTTCGTACAGCGCTTCTGTAGAGTGCTTTTGGGAGCGCCCAATGCAAAAATGCAATCCTAAGTCTAAGCATGACAATGCAATTGGATATGCAAGATGCAGTCAAACTAACATGCAAGAAGAGATGTTAATGAACATTAATGCACAAAAATAAGACACACAACATACAAGTATTAAACATATGCATGAGTTGTGAGTGTGTGCAACTATCTCTTCAAGACAAGTAAGCACAAAGAAATATACCTTCGGTGCTTATCAACACGAGGTCTTCAAAAGGCTTCGAACAATAAACTCGATACCTAGGCTACCCTTACAAAGAACCCCAATATGTGGTTTGTCCATGAAATGAGCCAATCAACAAATGGGAACCTTACAAGTATGTTACTTTTCATAAATGGAATCAAACTTTCTAAGGAACAAGTTCCTAAGAATGAGCATGAAGAGCAATTCATAAGTAGGATTCCAAATGCCTCGGCAGTTGGAAGTCTCATGTATGCAATGCTCTGCACTAGACCAGATATTTGTTTTGCTGTGGGCATAGTTAGCAGGTTTCAATCGAAACCTGGTCCTGGTCTTGATCACTGGACGGCAGTCAAGCATATTTTCAAGTATCTCAAGAGAACGAGAGATAATATGCTTTTATACTCAGGAGGGGATTTGATTCTCATTGGGTATACAGATTCTGATATCCAGTCGGATTCTGACTACCAGAAAATCCACATCAGGATATATGTTTACTATTGGAAGAGGAACAGTCATATGGAGGAGTATCAAGCAATCTTGTATTGTTGATTCCACCATGGAAGCTAAGTATGTTGCAACATGTGAAGTTGCCAAAGAGGCTGTTTGGCTCCGCCAATTCCTGATTGACTTGGAAGTGGTTCCCAGTGCGAATAAGCAGGTCACTATCTACTGTGATAACACTGGAGCAGTGGCTAATTCGAGAGAACCAAGAAGTCATAAGAGAGGAAAACACATTGAAAGGAAGTATCATCTTCTTAGGGAGATTGTGCATAGGGGTGACGTGACGATTACCAAAATCGCATCAGCAGAAAATCTAGCGGATCCTTTCACAAAGGCTCTACCACATAAGAGTTTTGATGGGCATCTAGAGAACATGGGAATGAGAGATATGACACATTTGCTATAGCGCAAGTGGGAGATTGTTAGGATTATGCTCAATAGCAAGAGTGTAATATTATTTTTGACAATCTTTTCATATTAATAAAGTGATTTCCGATTTAAACAAATCTTATAGCATTTATAGATTGAATATTATAATTGTCAAAAGTAAATAATCATAAGGTCAAAAGACTATGAGAAAAGAAGAATTGTTCGTACATCTGGATATTTATGAGGTAGACATAATTCTTTAGTCAGTCTTGAATAACATTCACAACTTAAGTTAAAGGTTGGGCACCTTTATCTTGTTAAAGTTGTAGAATTCTTTTACTAGCATTTGAGTGGGATCAAATGTGTTATGATGAGTCTAAAATCATCGAAGGGTCTTTGAGTAAAAGAATCTAGTGCACTGGGTGCATTGAATATGATCATGAAAGTAATTATATACTCGAGGCGTGTTCTATATAAAGCTAGAGGGGGGGTGAATAGATTTTAACTATTATTACCCAATTTTTGCATACAAGACAATTTTACGAAAATGCACCTACTAGTCAAAAATACATACAAGTGTAATATAGTGCGGAATTTAAATAACACTTGATGTATACGTGGAAACCCAACCACTGGGAAAACCCAACCACTGGGAAAAACCACGGGCTGTATAGTGCGCCACACTCGGAACTCGAAATCACTAATTGAAATGAAGTTTACAACCTATGTAGACCTCGTCTAACACTCCGGTCTGTAACCCCTCACTTCTACCCAGCGGGCCTTTATTAGCAACCCTATTCCAATTTGCTTGAGGCCTAAGCACTCTTAGCCTCAAGACTTAATTCTCAATGAAGAGAAACAACCTATGTGAATATATATATGAATATTCAAATAACAAACAAGGCTAGGTAACCTTAGATGCTTATCTAGGATGATGATATAATCAATTTAATCAACCCTCGATATCAATTGCTAAATGACATGTCAAATAGCTTAGCTAATCAAGATTAATTAAAAACCTAATTAGCTATCACAATCAACACTCAATCATTTTCATCACAAATAATCTCTAACTTGTATCTAGCATATAATCAAAAGCATACAAGTAATTAAAGAGATGTATTAATATGAAAAACACTAAAGTAATATGAAATTAGTGAAGAACATACCAAATAAGATGTGATGATTCAAAACCATGCATGGATCAAATCTATGAAGGCATAGAAGATCAAATATGAAATTTGATGCAAAAGGGATTTGATTTGAGTGTTTAAAGATGGGTTCTTGATTTGATTTTTTCTCAAAAATCTCTCTTGAAAGTTTAGGGTTCTAATTGCTCAAGAAACTTAATCAGAGATTGAGAAAATAAGATATTTATAGACATCAAGAATTGGGCATGTGAAAAGACACTTTTGCCCCTGAAACGCACCGTTCGGCGGTTTCATTTGGCGGCCAGGCCACCGATGACGACCGCCGAATTGAGCTCGTGAAGAACAGAGCATTAACGGCGGTTTCATTCGGCGGTTTCGTGACCGCCGATACAACCGCCGAATCAAACCCGAGGGATTAAAATCGATCAGGTATGAATGGCGGTTTCGAACGGCGGTCGTGACCGCCGATCTTGACCACATAATTGCTTCAGACCAATCTGGACTGAAACGGCGGTTTCATTCGGCGGCCAGGCCACCGATAATAACCGCCGATCACCAACAATGGTGAAAACCAAGGAGAAGCCAAGGGCAATCTCCATAGGCGGTCTTCGCGCGAAACCAAGCACTCATTAGTGCAAGCGCGGACGTTTCCGAACAATGTCGGGAAACGAATTATAAGGCACATATACACACAACAAGATATATCAACCAATGTGCTAGTGTGTAAAGTGACATGTGAAGAGATGCACATAAAAATAAGCAAGTATGCAATCATAGCAAGAATGCTAAGTGTGTGTGTGCTACTAAATCTCTTCAAAGAAAAACAAGCACAAGAGATTATACCTTTGGCGTGCTTGTATCTTGAGGTCATGGAAGGGCCTTTGATCTTCAACACTAATCACTTAGACTACCCTTACATTCAAAACCCCAACATGTGGTTTGACCACGAAATAAGCCAATCAACAAAACGGGAATCCTTACAGATCACAATGAAATACTTTATCTAGAACCGTCAGTAGATAAAAGTTTTTTCATTATCAGGACAATCGGAGAGTCTATCTTAATCCTGAGATAAATGATGGACTTATGGTTGCAAGTGTTATCATTTGAGTTATCAATGAGTACGATTATATAGCATAGTCTATCCTCGATAGTTTAGTGGTATTCATTTGTTAATCGATAGATGACTTCATTTATAGATATGGACATTGTGGCTCCATTTATTAAATGAGAGTAGAATATCATCATATGGATGTTTTGAGGTATTGGATATTGAATCTTAACGTTAAGTTTTCGATAGAGTCTATTGAAACATGGCTTCTGGACAAGTCAAAATATCCAAGTTCAAAATGTGGTCATATGAGTAAATATGGTAACTTGGAGAGCTATAGGCGGTCTATGAGCTCTTGGCGATTACTGATATTCTTCACGAGGATACACCATCTCCAATAAGATTGTCTAGGGTATGAATGAGAATAATTTACTTATTCCATCTTTATTTAAGAGTGCAATTTTAGTTCTTTAGTAGAATGAACTAAAATTAATAGATTGAACCTAAGTGAATCATTTGTTGATTGTGATTGGGTTATCACTACAAGAAAAATGACCTATTGGGACAAAAAATCTATTGGGACGTTTTTTTTTCGTCCCAATAGACAACCTATCGGGACGAATTTTTTTCGTCCCAATAGGCAGTTTATTGGGACGAATTATATATTTCGTCCCAATAGACATCCTATTGGGACGAAAAACAAAAACGTCCCAATAGACTGCCTGTTGGGACGAAAAAATTTCGTCCCAATAGATTTTCGTCCCAATAGAATGTTTATTGGAACAAATTTTGTCCAATGTGGTATGATCTTTAGGGACGAATATTTTACGTCCCAATAGACAGCCTATTGGGACGAATAAATTCGTCCCAATAGACATCTTATTGAAACGAATTTTTTTCATCCCAATAGGTCTATAGGGACGATTTTAGGGCTATTGGAATGAAAAATATCGTCCCAATAGCCCTTTTGTAGTGTTTTCAATTAATCCTCAAAAGGCTTAGATGAATGCGAGTGAAGAAAGAAATGTGAAAAAAGTATTAGAAGACGAAGATGAAGAAAATATTACATTAAGACGAAAGGAGAGAAAATGAGGTAAATAATAGAGGTAAAAAAATATATATTATTTTGATGTGTATAATAGTTATTGTATTTATGGTTATGAGTGCATCTTAACCAATATTTTTTTTTTTTACACAGGATTTGTCACACTTATGTATCCATTAGATCATACTTGTCTGAATGGTTAAGATTTCATGATCATTAATTATTTTAATTGTTTCTCTCTCTCATATTTTTTCTCTTTTCCTAAACATTTTATTTGTTTCTCTCTAGTCATTTATTTCTTTCTTTCCTCTCTTATTACTATTATTTTCTTTTCATCTTATAACATTTCTTATTCCATATCTTTTTATATTTTCACTTGTGGTATTCTTTTTTTATTTATTGATAGAAATGCTTAAATAAAATAATTACATAGTAGATAAAAATTCTTCAAAGTACTCGAATTTTTTTGACATAATCAAAATACTGGAATTTATGATATAAAATATGTTATCCATTCAAAAATCCAAAAAAAAAAAAAAAAAAAAAAACAAAGAAGTAAGTAATTAAATTTGTTGAAAATTCTTGATTTTTTTTAAGTTTTTCCAAAGGTAGATTAATAATTAAATTACCATATAAATTAGAAAATGATGCAATATGGATCATTTTGTTCATCAAAAGTGGTTCTCTATCGAGATGAATTTTGTTTTTTCCAATAAATTCTTCATAAGGATCAATAACTATTAGTCTTGAGAGGTTTTCTATTATTTAAAAAAAAAAAAAAAAAAAAACTGAATCGTCGGAACTGGAACTGGAACAGGAACAGAAATCGTTGATTTCGAATCGAAAATTGAAACCGCTAGTTCTGAATCGAAAACCGAATCCGCTATTTCTAAATCGAAAACCAAAACCACTGGTTCCCAATTGAAAATTGGAACCGCTGGTTCCTAATCGAGAACCAGAACTGAGGTCAAGTCTAATTCCGAGTACGATTAACGATTGACCATTTAATCTGACAATATATAATTTTTTTAAAAAAATTTAATTAAATGTGAAACAAATTATAGCACGGTGTGTATAAAACTATCTAGAGGGGGGGGGGGGGGGGGGGGGGGGGGGGGGGGGTGAATAGATTTTAAGCTTTTGACCCAATTTTTCATGTTAGTCAAAATTACGAAATTACCCCTAAATAGATAAAGCAATAAATCAAGTATAATTTGCGGAAATTAAATAACACTTGATTTTTACGTGGAAACCCTCACGAGAAAAACCACGGGCTAGTATGTAAGCCACACTCGAACCTCGAATCCACTAAATGTGTAAAACGATTACAACCTAATCCCAGAAGTAATCACACACCTACCTAATCCCGGTATAAGTGAACCTAGTCCAATTTGCTTGCGATCTAAGCAACCTAATCCCGGATGCTACACACAAGACTTACTTTCTCTATGAAGAGAATACAACCCTAAGTGAATATATGAATATCCAAATGCAACATAGAGCAAGGGAAACCCTATATGCTTATCTAAGATGATTAATATGCAATTAGAACAATCCTAGATATCAAAACTAAATGACATGTCAAATAGTTTAGCTAATCAAGATTAAGCACAAAACTTAATTAGCTATCACAAAAAAAACTTCTCAAACATACATCATACTAATCTCAAACTTGTATTCAAAGTATATAAAATAACATACAAGTAATTAATTGAGATTGCTAGCTAAGAGAAACACAAAATATGTAAGATATTAGTGAAAAGCTTACCAAGCAAAGTATGATGAAGAATCCATGCAAGATGACATCTAGAAGATCAAGGATGATGCTAGATGATGATTGATGATCATGAAAAAGTGTTTGAGTAATAGAAAATGAGTTCTTGAAATTTTTCTTCTTTTTGAAAAATATCCTAAGTATGAATTCTGAATATGAACTCTTTTAATTGACCTAAAGACAAAATGGCATATATATAGGGGGCCAAATCAAAGTGTGGTCGTTTAAGTAAGTTTCAAAGAAACGCGCCGATCGGCACTTTCAATCAGCGGCCAGGCCGCCGATTATGACCGCCGAATTGAGCTCGTGAAGAACAGAGCATAAACGGCGGTTCATTCGGCGGTTGCATGACCGCCGATCCCAACCGCCGAATCAAAACAGAGAGATTAAAATCAATCAGGTATGACCGCCGATTCAACCGCCGAATTAGACTGAGAGATAAATCAATCAGGTCTTGAATCGGCGGTTTCGAACGGCGGTCGTGACCGCCGATCTTAACCGCAGAAATGCTTCAGACCAATCTGGACTGAAACGGCGGTTTCATTCGGTGGCCAGGCCGCCGATCATAACCGCCGATCACCTAGAAAGGTGAAAACCAAGGAGAAGCCAAGGGCATTCTCAATAGGCGGTCCTCGCGCTAAACCAAGCACATTCTAGTGCATGCGCGGACGTTTCCGAAAGTTATCGGGAAACGAATTACACGACAACAAGACACAATTACACACAACAAAATATAATAAATAAGTGCAAGTGTGAAATGTGACAAGTGAAGAGAATTCACACATATGCAATGAATGTTAAGTGTGTATGTGCAACTAATCTCTTCAAAGAAAAGTAAGCACATAGAAATTTACCTTCAGTGCTTATCAACACGAGGTCTTCAAAGGGCTTTGAACAATAAGACCGATACTTAGGCTACCCTTACAAAGAACCCCAACATGTGGTTTGTCCACGAAATGAGCCAATCAACAAATGGGAACCTTACAAAATGTTATAATAAATGTTTTTTAATATCAATTTGTTTATCAAATAAAAATAAAATTTAAATTAGTAGAATCCATCTACAAATAAAATTTTGATTGAAAAAAAAAATCAATAAAAATTTAATAACAATTAGAGGTTATATATAAAAAGTATGCTTTTATTATCACATTTGAAACATCAGCTAGGTGGATAAGGTTGGTGGGTGGGCGTGGGCAAGCTGGGTTCAACACCCAGTAGTAACACATATTATTTCTAATTTGTGTGGCTTGGGTGCGTGGTGTGCAGGGGGGGTGGGGGGTGGCCTAAGCGGGTGGCTTGGGTGCCTGTGGCTTCGGCGGGCGAGCGTGGTGCGCAGTTGGGTGGGGGGTGGCCTAATTGGGCAATTATTTATTTATTTTTTCTTAAAATTTCGTCCCTATAGGACACCTATAGGGATGGAAATTTATCTAATGGGAGGAAATATTTCGTCCCTATAGTTTGTCAAATGAGACGAATAAAAATCGTCCCTATAGGTAATCTAAAGGGACGAAAATTTATCTAATGGGACGAAATATTTCGTCCTTACAAGTTGTCAAAGGGGACGAACAAAAATCGTCCCTATAGGTAGTCTATTGGGACGAATTTCAATTTTCGTCCCAAAGAAGCTGTTGCGACCCACCTGAGGCGACGTAATTTGGGACAAATTTTATTCGTCCCAATAGACCTATTGGGACGATTTTTGGGCTATTGGGACGAAAAAAAAAAAACGTCCCAATAGCCCTTTTTTTTTGTAGTGTATGTCTATTGGAGCTTAAATTTAGATAGGCCCGCCAAGATCCCCAATCCACACAGACTTGCATGGATCACTTGATATATTCTACCGGACCAATTTATGGGTCCATCTAGAATTGTATTTAATATATTAAGAATATAATTTGCACATTATTTATTTAATGGGCTGATCAATTATATTAATATATTAATGAAATGCATGTGGGCTTGTTTCTTTTAGTAAGAATGGGTCTAGTTCACATGTGGGCTTTTTAATTAAAGTCTAATCGATTAAATAAAATAAGAAAATAATATTAGGCCCATGTATATGGTGTGGGCGGCAAGACTAGAATAATAGTCTAAATTATTATTTTATTTTATTGATTGATTAAATGGAAATTAATTAATTTATTAGTTAATTATTTAATTAAAAATCAAAATCTTTTTCTGACTAGGAAATATGTTTCTTAGTAGTATACAATTGTGGTAGTATAAATAAAATAAAAGACTTTATTTGGTAAGTAGATAAATAAGGAATTTATTTATCTAATCAAATAAGGAAGTCTTTTATATAGTCACAAATACACTAAAGAGTTGGATTAGGGTTTGAAATTCTAAGGAAATCTACCTAGGGTTAGGATTTAGGTCAAAAGACATAAATTTTGACCTAAATCCTACATGGTAAAGGATTTCGGCCTCGATATATAGATATATATGAAATATATATGGTAATTAGCCGGATATATATAGATATATTTATAAAGCATGTGGAATATATATATATATATATTTGAACAGCATGCAGAAAATAAAGACATGCAGAATCGTATATAATATATATTTGAACAGCATGCAGAAAATAAATAATTATGCAGAATAGGATATATATATATTGACTTATATATGGTGCAGCAGAGATATAAAGAAGATATATATATTGACTTATATACAATATAGGTGAGAGGTAGAATTCGTTCACTACATATATAATATATTGTGCAAAGTTTTTGCACTAGAGATATATAACATATTTAGCAAGGGGATTCGGCCACTTAATATATATATATTCTTTGTATAGAATTTGGCTAACCCTAATGTCTTGGACTTGAGAGTTTTTTCTTTTGCTAGAGAAAAATAGAATCCAACTCTTAGACTAGTGTGATTTTCGGCCAAGAGGAATAGAGAGAAAAGTTTGTTCTTATTTCGATAGTACACTAGTTACTTTTACATCAAAAGGTTTTGTGCACAATTTCAAATAAGGTTCACGCGAGTTTCGATCTAAAGATTGTGAATTCAAAAGTGACCGGAACATTCTTTATTGTCTCTTGGAACTTGTTGTGACTAACGAAAAAGAAAAAGTTTTGTTAATCCATCCTTAGGTACACAATTCAAAGAAAAGGGAGACCACGCTCCTAGGTGATTCACGTTCGTGATTGGATTGGAAGATCTTGCGGATTACCATCGACGCAATGTCAATCGGATCACGCGACAAAGGTATGATATCTTTAGTATTATATGTTAATTAATTAAAGGGTTAAGGTTCGAATTATGGAAAAATTTTAAACTATACTAAAACCTATTTTTAGTCTCGCTTCCGCTGCGTGACCGTATTTTTCCCTACAATCACAACTCAATTTGTTCTTCCATGGACACATTGTTTGAGACTATTCTAGCTTCAAGACAATAGCAATTGTCACTAGATCTCATACCTTTCAACAAGGTTTGTCCATCGGGCTTTAGGATAGAGCAATCATCTTTACAAAATAAGACGGAATATCCTTCATCACTAAGGTGTGATATGCTTATCAAATTGACTTTCAAGCCATCAACAAATAAAACATTGGATAAGGAGGGTAATCTGGGAATGGAAATGATTCCTTTCCCTACAACTCTCTTTTTGGATCCATCACCAAAGGTGACACATCCTCCTTCCTCCATAACAAGAGTCTCAAAGAAACTCTTGTTTCCCGTCATGTGCCTAAAGCACCCACTGTCTAAGTACCAAAAAATTAGAAGAATTTGCCTTCAAGGCTATTTGAGCAACATGGCAAACATTTTCATTCTTTCTAATCCACCTAGAAACAATATTAGCTTTCTTAGTGGTCTTTGGTACATGGGCTCTAAAAGTCCTAGGATTATGCACAATCATTCTATCATTCCTAGGAACAAGCATCTTGGCTCTATTCTTTCTCTTTTCAATCATGCTACGTGTTCTACACATTTTAATATATCGAAAGCAATTTGGTCTAATATGACCATCAAATCCACAAAAATGACATGTAGGAATGAAATAAGGAATCATACCTTGTATTTGTGTTTGAGTGGGTTCAATCCATCTTTGTTGTTGAACCGGTCTAGCTTGCTTCCTAGCTTGAGGTTGCATGATTAGTCTCTTTCCTTTGTGAGCCAATTGTTGAGGAATGTTGGCTTGAGGGACCCTAGTGAGTTGAGATTGAAGTTGCATTCTTGGCATCACCTTCACTTGTGCACTATTTGAACATTGTCCTAGTTCTAACTTCTTCCTAGGAGTTTGCACCAATGAAGCTTCTTTGATCCCCGAACTCTTGACAAAAATGGTCTTCTTGAAAGTGGAGGTCTCCTTGCCATCTTCATACCCAAGACCCTTCTTGTCACACGGATTCTTCCCGACCAACACTAAACAAATGATCAAGTTTTTGAGAGCTAGAGGTTATTCTAGACATAGACTCTTTTACTTCTTCAAGTTCCCTCTTTAGACCTTCTTCATTCCTCCTAGATAAGTCTAAGTCCTTTCTTAGCTCATCTTCTATCTTCTTAGACTTTTCCACTTGTTCACTTAAGTGGTCATTATGAGATAAAAGCTCAAGATTTTCTTCTCTCAACATTTTGATCTTTTTCGTGCTCTTGATTGCTAAGTCATTGAACTCGGCATGGTATTTAGCAAGCACCCTTTTCTCCACAAATCCATTTATGAAGTTAGAAGAGGAATCACTTTCTTCTTCACTTGAGTCATTTTCCTCTTGACTCTCTTCCTTTCTTTCACTAGCACTTTTGCTTTTGTGGGAGGAGGCAAAAGCTAGGAGATTAGCTATGAGCTCTTCATCATTCGAAGACTCATCTCCCTCATTGGAGTCATCACTACTTTCACTCCAAGTGGCGGCCATCACTTTTCCCTTTTTCTTCTCATTGTGATTTGCACATTCAGGGGCAAAGTGACCTATCCGACCACACTCAAAACATCGGACCCCTTTCATTTCGCTCTTCTCTTTCCTAGGCTCAAACTTGTTGTAAGAACCTTTTTTCTTGAAGTTTTGACCATTGGAACCAAAGTCCTTTTTCCCGAACTTCATGACCCTCTTGAATCTCTTCACAAATAATGCAAGGTCTTCATCCGAGTCATTTTTCTTTGCCTCCTTTTCATCCTTGGAGGCTTTCAAAGCAATTCCTTTTTACTTTTTGGGAGGTGTGGAGATAGGACCCTTCCTAGACTCATAAGCTAGAAGTCTCCCAATCACTTCACTCGGCTTCATATCTTTATATCCATTATTTTCTTCTAAAGCCGTTACCTTAGATTCAAACCTATCGGGGAGAGACCTCATAATTTTCTGCTTAACTCTCCTATCCGAATACAGGTCTCCAAGTTGGTGACTTTGATTAACTATATCCATTAATTTGATTTCGAAATCATTAAAGCATTCATCCTCTCCCATTCTAAGTAACTCGAATTGAGTTTGGAGGACTTGAAACTTGGATTCCTTCACCACCTCGGTTCCTTCATGTGCAACTTGTAAGATGTCCCAAGCCACTTTTACGATTTGAGTATTCTGAATTAGCTTATACTGATTTTCATCCATTGCACAAAGGATGGCGTGCATCGCCTTCCTATTCCACTTTGAAGCCTCAAACTCTTGCGCGTTCCATTGCGTCTTAGGCTTCAACACTTCTACTCCTCCACCCGTAGGAGTCATCATGGGTAGATCATATCCATCTTCCACCGCCATCCACGCACGGTCGTGAATTTGACATATGTAGGATTACATCTTCCCTTTCCATTGAGAATAGTTCAATCCGGTGAGAAGAGGAGGTCTCATGCTAGAAGCCCCCTCATTGTTGCCACCGTTTCCACTCATTGTAAAATATGAATGAAATGAAATGTATGCAAAATGTATGAATGAACAAAAATCACACAAATGCAAACAGATACCAAAATAAGCAAGGATCACCTAAGTATATCTAGGAACCCGCTCTGATACCAATTGAAAGTTCTCACAGTGTGTTAAATATTAATCTAGAGGGAGGGTGAATAGATTTTAATAGTTATTACCCAATTTTCGCATACAAGTCAATTTTACGAAAATGCCCCTAACTAGTCAAAAAGACATACAAGTGTAATATGGTGCGGAATGTAAAGCACACTTGATGTTTACGTGGAAACCCTCACGGGAAAAACCACGGGCTGTTTTGTGAGCCACACATGAACCTCGAATCCACTAAATGTGATAAAATTACAACCTAATCCCGGAAGTAATCTCACACCTACCTAATCCTGGTATAAGTGAATCTAGTCCGATTGCTTGTGAATTAAGCAACCTAATCCCGGTCACAACACAAGACTTAATTCTCTAAGAAGAGATTAACACCCTAAGTGAATATATGAATATCCAAATGCAACATAGAGCAAGGGAAACCCTATATGCTTATCTAAGATGATGAATTTGCAATTAGAACAATCCTAGATATTAAAACTAAATGACATGTCAAATAGCTTAGATAATCATAGATTATAAAAACCTAGATATCTATCACAATACAACACTCAATCAAAATATCACAAATAATCTCTATCTTGTATTTAGCATATTATCTAAAAACATACAAGTAATCTAAGAGATGACTTAATATGAAAAACACTAAAATTAGATGAGATTAGTGAAGAACATACCAAGGAAGATGTGATGATCCAAAAACATACATGGATGCATTCTATGAAGGTATAGTTGATGCAATATGAAATTTGATGCAAAAGGGATTTGATTTGAGTGGTCAAATGTGAGTTCTTGATTTGATTTTCTCTCAAAATTCTCTCTTTTAAGTTTAGGGTTCTTGGAGTAAAAAGAACTGATTCAGAGAATGAGAAAGTAAGATATTTATAAACCAAGGAGAAGCCAAGGGCATTCTCCGTAGGCGGTCTTCGCGTAAAACCAAGCACATTCTAGTGCATGCACGGACATTTCCGAATACTATCGGGAAACGAATTACAAGACACAAATACACACAACAAGATATAACATAAAAGTGCAAGTGTGAAATGTGATATGTGAAGAGTATGCACAAATATGCAAGAATGCTAAGTGTGTGTGTGCAATCTAAATCTCTTCAAAGAAAAACAAGCACTAGAGAATATATCTTTGTCGTGCTTGTCTCTTGAGGTCTTGAAAGAGCCTTCGAGCTTGAAGTTCAATCACCTTAACTACCCTTACACAATAAACCCCAACACATGGTTTGTCTACGAAAGAAGCCAATTAAAGAATGGGAATCCTTACATAGTGTATTGATTGTTTGAGAGTTGTATTGTGATAGCTATCTAGGTTTTCATAATCTATGTTTAGCTAAGCTATTTGACATGTCATTTAGCTCTTGATATCTAGGATTGTATTTCTTGTTATATCATCATCCTAGATAAGCATATAGGGTTACCTAGCTCTTGTTGCATATTTGAGTATTTCATATATTCACTTAGGTTGTATCATCTCTTTATTGAGAAGTAAGACTTGTGTAGCTTCCGGGATTAGGTTGCGTAAATCACAAGCAATTGGACTAGGTTCACTTATATCGGGATTAGGTAGGTATGTGATTATATACCGGGATTAGGTTGTAATCTTTAACACATTTAGTGGATTCAAGTTCGAGTGTGTCTCACATACTAGCCTGTGGTTTTTCCCGTGAGGGTGGTAAATATCAAGTGTTATTTTATATTCCGCACCATATTACACTTGCTATATTATATTGACTATTAGGGTTCATTCAGTAAGAAAGTTAATTACATTAAGCTAAAGGGTACATTAAAGAAGCTAAGAAGGAAGGATATAAGCAATGCTTTAAACACTAATGGAATTCTCCCTACCTTTTAGTTTCATATTTATCAAAGAGCTCTTAGTTTGCTGTCAAATATATCTCCATAATTTTGATTCTCTTCAGGTAAACATGCACCTGTGGGGAAAGTTCGAGGACTTACTGTCTAGTTATGTACAACAATCTTCTCAGTCCACAAAGAGTAGGATTCTTTTAGATGGGCCCTGTGGGTACGCATGATACCTGTGAGAGCGTGTGACTGTTCAGAGCTTGGGGATTAAGTTCACCACATGTTCCCAAAGTCCGACCAGCATCCATGCTTGGGGACTATCCGATTAAAAAGGATGAGGCCAAGTTGGGTTTGATAGGCTTTAATGCAAACAATTTCTTAGAGACTGATGGTGGTCCAGAAAGGTACAAGGAGTTCATAAGGCGACAAGTAAAATTCATAAGTTACCTTGCTGAGGAGGTTAGTTTATCTGAATTTGTTGAATAATCATTTTTCGGATTAGAAGTACCATGGGATAAATACTAGTAATGGACTTGGTTGTTACAAACATTGAAACTGTTCTTATATTGTTGTATAAAAATCCGAGTAGGATGAACTTCACCCTAAATCCATCGGCCGTGTCGAGTTTCCACCTTGGCAACTCCCCCTTATGATACGCAAGGAGCACAAATTCACATGCCAACTACTGCAGATACCCAAGGACTGTCCCTACATACCGGTGCTTGAACACATAAAATTTGTGAGTTGTTTAGTTTCTCTTTTTCTTATGAAATTATATATGGACATTTGTTTTAGGTAGTTTAATACATAACATAGTTTTTTTTTTCGCATAGGTTCCCGTTGCCCAAGTGAAAGAGCTCCTATTTATGATTTCTAGGATGACCCAAGTTATCATGGAGGGCCAGGTTGATAAGCTCTAAACCACTGCTACTTTGGTAGGGTGATTTGTATTTGTAAGTTATTTATAATTACCAGTATTGCTTATAACATGAATTGATCTTGTTTGTCTGTTATGTATTTTGGTCAATATTTGCAGAAACCTGATATGGTGACTTCTAAGAAACCTATGGATGAATCGTCTGATTTGTAATGGAAATCGGAACCATATGAAGGTGTTAGTGAGGTAAGTAGTTCAGATGAGAGTCTGGATGGTTGGATTGTAAGTAAGGATGGTGAGCCTGCAGAGAGTGAGGAGGCATGTCACCAGTCAGGTGACTCAGGTTCCCCAGAAATGATTTTTAACGAACCCGGAAACAAAACAGACATAGGTGCATTTGATTATCCAAATAATTGGGCACTGTGTAATGTTGGGTTGTTTTATGATAATAGGTCATTACTAGTTGCTCGGTTGTTTTAATAACATTGGTCATATATCTTTAAAATAATTGTGTAGGCACAGATTCTGTTGAGGAGGATTAGCTGAGTCAGGATAAAGGAGATGACAATGTGGGGATGGAGGATGAAGACATTGCCGGTGAGTTGTAAAGGAACCTTGAACAAGTGAGTGATACCCACATGATTTATTTAGAACCTCTACCAAGTGGTCCTTCCAATAAAAAGGTAGAGCGAGCCCAAAAACCAAAAAAGAGGAAAGAAAAATTACTGATTGCTGCATCCGACGAGAACCAACTTGAAGCTCCCAATCCAAATAAGAAAAAAAGGAATTCTAGATAGTGATGCAGCCAATGAGAACCTAAGGCAAGTTCCGAAGCCAAAGAAGAAAAAAAGGAAATTTAGATAGTGATGCAGCCAAGGAGAACCTAGAGCAAGTTCCGAAACCAACGAAGAGAAAAGGCACTATAGACAGTGATGCACCCAACGAGAACCTAAAGCAGGCTCCCAAACCGAAGAAAAGAAAAGGCACTCTAGATTGTGATGCACCAAACGAAAACCTTAAACAGTCTCCCGAACTGAAGAAGAGCAAGGACACTGTGCAATGTGAACCCAACGACAACCTAAAGCAGTCTCCCAAACCGAAGAAGAGCAAGGACATTGTGCAAGATGCTGATCCAAATGAGAAGGTTAGGAAACCAGATAAAGGAAACGCCACAAAGGTAGTCACCCCAAGGAAGCCATCTAGACTATCATCAAAGTAATCAGTGTTGTGTAAGAGTTGCCACAACTATTTTGTCTTATAGACCGTCTGATCACATAATTATCTACCTAATATTATAGTTAGGAAAACTTTATGTGATAAGAAACTTAGTATCTATGCGCGCATTATTATTTTGATAGTCACATATTGTGTAATGATGATCGGTATATTATTTAAGTATAACTATATCAACCTAAAATTATAAACTTTATGTGATCAAAATCTTAGTATGAAAACTTTCTGTGATAAAAAAGTTAGTATCTTTGCACGCATTATTATTTTTGTTCTCACATATTGTGTAATGATGATCAGTATATTATTTAAGTATAAATCAACCTAAAATTATAAACTTTATGTGATCAGAATCTTATTATGATAGCTTTCTGTGATCACAAAGTTAGTATATTTGCGCGCATTATTATTTTCATAGACACATATTTTGCAATCATGGGATCACAAAGTTAGTATCTTTGTGCGCATTATTATTTTGATAGTCACATATTTGTAATGATGGTTAGTATATTATTTAAGTGTAACTATATCAACCTCTAATTATAGACTTTATGTGATTAAAATCTTATTATGAATAAAACAATATTATTTTGTACTAATTGATACTGATTAGGGATCTCTTAACTTCAAACTCTTCATATTCAACTTTTTGAAATATTTCCTTTCTATTGGTCGTTTCAGTTGACATGGGTTAGTCGGAATTTAAAACATAGCCATGTGTAACGTATGCACAACCTGTATAGATTTTACTAAATACTAATTAGGGATCTCTTAACTTCAAACTCTTCATATTCAACTTTTGAAAACGTTTCCTTTCTATTGGTCGTTTCAGTTGACATGGATTGGTTAGAATTTAAAACATAGCCATGTGTCACGCTTGTACAACCTTGAAATTTATTATTAAAACAATTTTCAATGCAAAGCCGAAATATATATATATATATATATATATTACCCATTTTTTTAACTTCAAAAGACATGTAGCCTCTCTCTGTCTTCGATTCACAAATTGAATCCCTAAATACAACTCTTTTCATCACATCGCTGTTGTTCCTATCACCAAATATAATGAGAAAGCATGGAAAGAAAAAAGGCCAATGGATCACAGAACAACAGGATGTCGGGCTGCTTGAGGCGGAAGTTTTGGGTGGGTTACGGCCGACAAAATGTGGAATCAAGCCATGGAAATCGCTGGGAACTCGGGATGTAAGAAAGAATCATCTCCATGTGGATACGAGCAATTTCTTAGAGACGGTTGATGAGGTGAGTTTATCTGAATTTGTTGAATAATCCTTTTTCCGACTGGAAGTACCATGGGATAAATACTAGTAATGCACTTGGTTTTCACAAACATTGAAATTGTTCTTATTTTGTTGTATTTAAATCTAAGTAGGTGATCAAGCCAAATTTGGTATGATTTTGGCTCTCATTCCCATCTCTTTATGCTTGGTTCTCGGGCATTTCCCCGTATTTAATAGTTTTAAATTGAGCATTTTAGGTTTTTTTAGGTCTTAAGAGCTTTTGTGAAGAAGATGTGAAGTTATGTTCAAAAGGTGCACAAGTTGGCAAAACAGGGTATTGTCGCCTCAAGGCCCACAAAGCATAACCACTTGTGTCACCATGGCGACAGAAGGTTTTATTCCAAGCTTAATCAATCAGGTCTCGTCGCCACTTTATGTCGCCACTTGACATATGGCGACAAAGAAGAAAGCCAAGTGTTGCCACTTCTGTCGCCACTTGAGAAATGGCGACAACATTGGAATTCCATCGTTAGACATTGTCGCCATGGCGACATAGAAGAAAGCCAAGCGTTGCCACTTGTGTCACCACTTGACAAATGGCAACAGAGAGATAAACTTCCAGCATTGGAATGTTAGCTTTTCAAGAGGGGTATTCTTGTCCTTTCATGCCTATTTCGTACCCTAGCTTTTTGAAACAAATAATGCACGGTGTGTATAAAACTATCTAGAGGGGGGGTGAATAGATTTTAATCGTTATTACCCAATTTTCGCATGAATGTCAATTTTACGAAAATGCCCCTAACTAGTCACAATAATATAACAAGTGTAATATGTTGCGGAATGTAAATGACACTTGATATTTACGTGGAAACCCTCACGGGAAAAACCACGGGCTGTTATGTGCGCCACACACGAACCTTGAATCCACTAATTGAAATGATTACAACCTAATCCCGGTTTAATGATCTAATCCCGATCAATAATCATCACAACTACCTAATCCCGGTATGAGTGGACCTAGTCCAATTGCTTGCGAATTAAGTAACCTAATCCCGGTCACAACACAAGACTTAATTCTCTAAGAAAAGATAATACAATCTAAGTGAATATATGAAATATCCAAAAATGCAATTAGAGCTAGGTAACCCTATATGCTTATCTAGGATGATGATTTTGCAATTAATTCAATCCTAGATATTAAAAGCTAGATGACATGTCAAATAGCTTAGCTAAACATAGATTATGAAAACCTAGATATAGCTATCAAAATACAACACTCAATCATGTCAACACAATAATCTCTATTTTGTATATAGAATATATTCTAAGAACATACAAATAATATAAGAGATGTCAATGAAAATAAAACACTAATTATATAGGATAATAGTGAAGAACTTACCAAAGAATGTGTGTTGACCAAAACCCATGCAAGCAAGCATCCTAACTATGTTAGAAAATGCTAGATGATATTTTTGAAACAAATTATAGCACGGTGTGTATAAAACTATTTAGAGGGGGGTGAATAGATTTTAAGCTTATTACCCAATTTTTCGTATTTAGTCAAAATTATGAAATTACCCCTAAATAGATAAAGCAATAAATCAAGTATAAAATACGGAAATTAAATAACACTTGATTTTTACGTGGAAACCCTCACGGGAAAAACCATGGGCTAGTAAGTAAGCCACACTCGAACCTCGAATCTACTAAATGTGTAAAACGATTACAACCTAATCCCGGAAGTAATCACACACCTACCTAATCCTGGTATGAGTGAACCTAGTCCGATTTGCTTGCGATCTAAGCAACCTAATCCCGAAAGCTACACATAAGACTTAATTTCTCAATGAAGAGAATAACACCCTAAGTGAATATATGAATATCCAAATGCAACATAGAGCAAGGGAAACCCTATATGCTTATCTAAGATGATTAATATGCAATTAAAACAATCCTAGATATTAAAAACTAAATGACATGTTCAATCAAATAGTTTAGCTAATCAATATTAAGCACAAAACCTAATTAGCTATCATAATACAACTTCTCAAACATACAACACAATAATCTCAATCTTGTATCAAAATATATATAAATAACATACAATAAATTAATTGAGATTGCTTGTTAAGAAAAACACAAAATATGTAAGATATTAGTGAAAAGCTTACCAAGCAAAGTGTGATGAAGAATCTATGCAAAGAGACATCTAGATGATCTATGATGATGCTAGATGATGATTGATGATCATGAAAAAGTGTTTGAGTGAATAAAATTGAGTTCTTGGAATTATTCCTTCTCTTGAAAAATATCCTAAGTATGAAATCTGAATATGAACTCTCTTAATTGACCTAAAGTCAAAGTGGCATATATATAGGAGGCCAAAACAAAGTGTGGTCGTTTTGATAAGTTGGCCTGAAATTTTCCTTGGGCGCTGTACGTAGAGCGCTTCTGTACAGTGCCTGTACAGTGCCCCAACTCTGTTCTCACGGGAAAACAGAGTGGCGCTGTACGTAGAGCGCTTTGTACAGCGCTTTGTACAGCGCCTGTACAGCGACCCAACAGTGACCGATTAAAATCGATCAGGTCTAAACAGCGCTCGATGGGCGCTGTTCGTACAGCACTTCTGTAGAGCGCCTAATGCAAAAATGCAATCCTAAGACTAATCATGACAAGGCAATTGGATATGCAAGATGCAATCAAACTAACATGCAAGAAGAGTTGAAAATAAGCATTAATGCACAACAACAAGAAACACAATCATACAAAGATTAAACATATGCATGAGTTGTGATTGTGTGCAACTATCTCTTCAAGACAAGTAAGCACATAGAAATTTACCTTCGGTGCTTATCAACACAAGGTCTTCAAAGGGCTTCGAACAATAATACCAACACCTAAGCTACCCTTACAAAGAACCCCCAACATGTGGTTTGTCCACGAAATGAGCCAATCAACAAATGGGAATCTTACAATCTCCCCCTTTGGCTATTTCGTGACAAAACCACCACTCACATTGATTCCTCACAAAAAAAAAAAATAGAAACAACGGGATAACTATGATTTTCTACAATACAAAGAGATAAGAAAATAAAACTTCAAGTCTTCAATCTCTTGTAGAATAATCAAGCCTTGAAAATAAGATTTCTATATTTTCCAATACAAGTGAAATGTGAGATTAATCAAGTGAGAACAAAAAAAACAAGCATTTGCATTTTAAAAGTTTAGGCACAACATTATGAAATGTATGTGTATGCAATGCTCCCCCTCAACGGGTTACTCCCCCTCAATGAATGTTCTCCCCAATATGCACTGCACAATTGCTACTACAATTTGCAACTCCCCTTACCATATCCTACTCCCCCTTTTTGTCATGATATAAGCAAGGGAGTAGTCCCCAACCGGGTCACTCATAGCAACGAGAGATAGTAGCATGCAAGATATTTGCATAATCAATATAAGTCACTTTATGCATCTCAATTAATTGGAGAGAAACAAGGAGATTTATTTGAGATAAAATGTGTGAATCAAACATGCTTTGCATACAAGACATGTAGCATTTAAGCCCAAAATACAATGGTATTTGGCAAAGCAAATGAAAAAGGTTTCTAATAGGAATTCAAACCAATTTCACCAAAGTCATGAGTAAAGCAAGGATATAGAATATATTAATTTCAATTTAAGAAAAACTATATCCAACTTTATAAGCGAAACATGGCATGAGCGACTTTGCACCCTTTTTGATTTTTCCGGATAAGATATCTGTATGATAGTAGCCATGTTCAACTAATAAAGAAAGAGAGACATTTGGAATATAAATTCCATTGAATGGATACAAGATCCTTTATTCATTTTGAGTCTCATAAGCTTTCACACAAGTTTTGCATTTTAAGAATATGCAATCATCAATTCATGCTTTTCATATGAGTATGTTATATGAATTTCATGCTTTTTCATTTGACATTAGCATGTTATTAAAGAATCATCATGTCATGGAGATAACCATAGGTCATTCAAATCATACTTCCTATTTACATCTCCTAGTCCAAAAATGCATGTTTGAACATAAATATGACATGGATTGTAAACAAGCAAGGTTCACACTTATTGAATTGAAAACATATATACATATGTGCAACCAAGCTTACTCAAGCAATTAAAAGAAGAGGCATAAGATATTTCAAATTTTTGCAAGTGACAAGAATGCAAAATAGCTCTCTTTGCTTGAGTTCCCCATATGGGGTCAAATTACAAAACTCATCACTCCACAAGACATATCCCAATAGATCTACTTAGTGTTTTAAATCGAGTAGCATCTAAGGGTTTAGTAAATAGGTTCGCAAGTTGATCATTAGTACCTACATGTTCAAGTACTATGCATTTATTTTCAACAATCTCTCTAATGAAGTGATGGCGGATGTCAATATGATTAGTTCTAGAATGTTGAACCGGATTCTTGGAAATATTTATGGCACTCATATTATCACAAAAGAGAGTGAGTGTACCTTGGTTGAATCCGTAGTCTACTAGCATTTGCTTCATCCATAGGAGTTGTGTGCATCCACTCCCCGCGGCTATGTACTTGGCCTCGGCTGTGGACAAGGTGTAAGGATTCCCGTTTTGTTGATTGGCTTATTTCGTGGACAAACCACATGTTGGGGTTGTGAATGTAAGGGTAGTCTAAATGTTTAAGGTTGAAGCTCGAAGGCCCTTTCAAGACCTCAAGGGACAAGCACGCCAAAGGTATAAATTCTAGTGCTTGGTTTTCTTTGAAGAGATTTAGTAGCACACACACACTTAGCATTCTTGCTATGACTGCATATTTGCTTATTTTTATGTGCATCTCTTCACATGTCACTTTACACACTAGCACTTTGGTTGATATATCTTGTTGTGTGTATATGTGCTTTGTAATTCGTTTCCCGATATTGGTCGGAAACGTCCGCGCTTGCACTAATGAGTGCTTGGTTTCGCGCGAAGACCGCCTATGGAGAATGCCCTTGGCTTCTCCTTGGTTTTCACCATTGTTGGTGATCGGCGGTTATGATCGGCGGCCTGGCCGCCGAATGAAACCGCCGTTTCAGTCCAGATTGGTCTGAAGCAATTGTGCGGTCAAGATCGGCGGTCACGACCGCCGTTCGAAACCGCCGTTCATACCTGATTGATTTTTATCTCTCGGTCTAATTCGGTGGTTGGATCGGCGGTCACGAAACCGCCGAATGAAACCGCCGTTGATGCTCTGTTCTTCACGAGCTCAATTCAGCGGTCGTGACCGGCGGCCTGGCCGCCGATTGAAACCGCCGAACGGTGCGTTTCAGGGGTAAAAGTGTCTTTTCACATGCCCAATTCTTGATGTCTATAAATATCTTATTTTCTCAATCTCTGATCAAGCTTCTTGAGTCATTAGAACCCTAAACATTCAAGAGAGATTTTTGAGAAAAAATCAAATCAAGAACTCAACTTTAAACACTCAAATCAAATCCCTTTTGCATCAAATTTCATATTTGATCTTCTATGCCTTCATAGAATTGATCCATGCATGGTTTTGAATCATCACATCTTATTTGGTATGTTCTTCACTAATTTCATATTACTTTAGTGTTTTTCATATTAATACATCTCTTTAATTACTTGTATGCTTTTGATTATATGCTAGATACAAGTTAGAGATTATTTGTGATGAAAATGATTGAGTGTTGATTGTGATAGCTAATTAGGTGTTTGCTTAATCTTGATTAGCTAAGCTAATTGACATGTCATTAAGCAATTGATATCTAGGGTTGATTAAATTGATTATATCATCATCCTAGATAAGCATCTAAGGTTACCTAGCCTTGTTTGTTATTTGAATATTCATATATATATTCACATAGGTTGTTTCTCTTCATTGAGAAGTAAGTCTTGAGGCTAAGAGTGCTTAGGCCTCAAGCAAATTGGAATAGGGTTACTAATAAAGGCCCGCTGGGTAGAAGTGAGGGGTTACAGACCGGAGTGTTAGACGAGGTCTACATAGGTTGTAAACTTCATTTCAATTAGTGATTTCGAGTTCCGAGTGTGGCGCACTATACAGCCCGTGGTTTTTCCCAGTGGTTGGGTTTCCACGTATACATCAAGTGTTATTTAAATTCCGCACAATATTACACTTGTATGTATTTTTGACTAGTAGGGGCATTTTCATAAAATTGACTTGCATACGAAAATTGGGTAATAATTAGATAAAATCTATTCACCCCCCCCCCCCCCCCCCCCCCCCCCCCCCCCCTCTAGCTTTATATAGAACACGCCTCTAATTTGTTTCAATTGGTATCAGAGCGGGTTCCTAGACATACATAGGTGATCCTAGCTCATTTTTGGTGTGTTTTGCATTTGTGTGATTCTTTGATCATTCATACATTTTGCATTCATTTCATCCATTCATTATACACTATGAGTGGAATCGGTGGTTCTAATGAGGGTGCTTCGAGCGTAAGGCCACCCCTCCTCACCGGTATAAATTACTCCCAATGGAAAGGGAAGATGGAGGCATATGTGTGTCAAATCCATGATAGGGCATGGATGGCCAGTGAAGATGGATATTCGCCTCCTATGATGACTCCCACAGGTGGAGGAGAAGAAGTGCTCAAGCCTAAGGCACAGTGGACACAACCTGAGTTTGAGTTGTCCAAGTGGAATCAAAAGGCGTGGCACGCCCTTATATGTGCAGTGGACGAAAATCAGTACTAACTGATTCAGAACACTAAGATAGCCAAGGAGGCATGGGACATCTTAGAGGTTGCACACGAGGGAACCGAAGTAGTGAAGGACTCCAAACTTCAAGTCCTCCAAACTCAATTTGAGACACTTAGGATGGAGGAGAATGAGTGCTTCAACGACTTCGAGATTAGGTTGATGGACATTGTCAACCAAAGTCATCAACTTGGTGACCCTTACTCGGATAGAAGGATCAAGCAAAAGATAATGAGATCGCTTCCCGAGAGGTTTAAGTCTAAGGTGACGGCTTTAGAAGAAAATAGTGATTTTAAGGACATGAAGCCGAGCGAGGTAATAGGTAGACTTCTCGCCTACGAGTCTAGGAAGGGTCCTAGCTCCACTCCTTCAAAGAAGCAAAAAGGGATTGCTTTGAAAGCCTCCAAGGTTGAGAAGGAGGACAAGGATGACTCGGATGAAGACATGGCACTTTTAATGAGAAATTCAAGAAGTTTGTAAAATTCGAGAAGAAGGGTCATGCATCCAAAGGGCAAGAATTGAAGAAAAGGGTTCCTTTCAAGAAGGTTGAGCATAGGCAAGAGAATAGCGAAAGGAAAGGGATCCAATGGTATGAGTGTGGTGGCATAGGTCATATCTCACTAGATTGTGGGAATTTGAAGAACAAGAGAGAAAAAATGATGGCCGCCATTTGGAGTGAAAGTGATGACTCCGAAGAGAGAGATAAGTCATCAAGTGATGATGAGCTTATCAATAACTTCAAGGCATTGGGTGCCACTTGTGAAGAAAATGAAGTTGTTGGTAAGAATTCTGTTGCTAGTGATCCCATAGAATAGAAAGTCGATGAAGTAGCTCTAGAGGAGATAGTTGTTGCTTCACATTGGGATATGGCACTTATTGACTCAAGAGATCAAGGTGAAGGTCTTGATGAGGATATTGGATCCATAGGAGAGGAGGAGAGTCTAGAAGATGACACTAGTGAAGATGACTCCTTATCTAACTCTACAAATGGAAATGTAGAGAATATGGATATGCATAACTTTATAGTCAATGTTGAAAGCTCCATGAAGAAGAAAGATAGATTTCTAAGGATTTTAGAGGATGAAAATCTAGAGCTTACAGCATACAATGACCTCCTAAAGAAGCAAGTGGAGAAAATGGATCTTAAGGACAACTTTGAAAGTTTTGAAAGCTCTAAGTTAAAGAATGAAAAAGAGATTCAAAGGTTAAAGGAAGAATTACTTAGGCTTTCAACACAAGTGGACCACTTGAATGATGAAGTGGTAAGATCCATGGTGGAAGAAGACAAGTTAAAAGATGAGCTAGCTTTGTCTAAGAGGAATGAAGAGGGTTTGAAGAGAGAGCTTGTTGAAGCCAAAGAGTCATTGACTAGAATGACCACAAGCACCAAGAAACTTGACAACATACTTGGTGTAGGAAAAAGCCCTTGTGACAAAAGAGGTCTTGGATTCGAAGTGAGCAAGGATTGCTCTATTCCTAAGAAGACCGTCTTTGTGAAGAGTTTGGGTAAGATAGAAGCGTCACCGGTGCAAACTCCTAGGAAGAAGTTAGAACTAGGACAATGTTCGAAAAATGCACAAGTGAAGGTGGTGAAAGCAAGACAACCCCAAGCTCAACGGATTAGAGCCTCTCGAGTCAACTCTCCTCAACAAATGACTCACTATGAAAAGAGGCAAAACATGCAACCTCATCCAAGGAGGCAACCCATTCCGGTTCAACCAAATAGAAGACATGAACCGACTCAACACCAAAGGAGACATCAAATGTATGATGAGTCTCCAATGACTTCATAAGGACATGGTATGAATTCTTACTTTGTACCAACTTGTCATTATTGTGGTGTTTATGGGCATATTAGGCCTAAGTGCTTTAAGTACATTAAGCATTGTAGGATTAATAGCATGATAGAGAAAAAGAGGCTAAGAAAAGCCCATTTGCATGAGCCTAGGAAATCCTTTGTCAATAATCCTAGCTTAGTGAATGACATTCAACCCTTATCCACTAGGAAGAAAAATATCATATCTATGTGGATAAGGAAAAATGAACCCGCTTGCTACGAGACTAACAAGTCACAAATAGGTTCAACTAAGTCCAATGGACTTGGTAGGTCTATAGGACCTTATTCCCTTCATTAATGAAGGATGATTCTAACCCCATATGGGGAACTCAAGCAAAGAGAGCTATTTTTGCATTCTTGTCACTTGCAAAAAATTTGAAAAATCTTATGCTTCTTGGTTGATTGCTTGAGTAAGCTTGGTTGCACATATGTATGTATGTTTTCAATTCAATAAGTGTGAACCTTGCTTGTTTACAATCCATGTCATATTTATGTTAAACATGCATTTTGGACTAGGAGATGTATGTAGGAAGTATGATTTGAATGACCTATGATTATCTCCATGACATGATGATTCTTAAATAACATGCTAATGTCTTATGAAAAGCATGAAATTCATGTACATGCTCAAATGAAAAAGCATGAATTGATAATTGCGTTCTTAAATGCAAAAACTTGTGTGAAAAAGCTTATGAGACTCAAATGAAAAAGGATCTAGTATCCATTCAAGGATTTTACAATCCAAATGTCTCTCTTTCTTTATTGGTTGAACATGTCTACTATCATACGGGTTTCATTCCCGGAAAAATCAAATAGGGTGCAAAGTTGCTCATGACATGTTTAGCTTATAAAGTTGGATATAGTTGTTCTTAAATTGAAATCAATGAATTCTCTATATCCTTGCTTCTCTCATGACAATGGTGAAATTGGTTTGAATTCCTATTAGAAACCTTTGTCATTTGCTTTGCCAAATACCATGGTATTTTGGACTTGAATGCTATATGTCTTGTATGCAAAGCATTTTGTTTCACACATTTTTATTCTAATAAATCTCCTCGTTTCTCTTCGATTAATTGAGATTGCATAAAGTTACTTATATTGATTATGCATATACTAGAATGCTACTATCTCTCTTTGCCTTAAGTGACCCGGTTGGGGACTACTCCTTTGCCTATATCATGACAAAAAGGGGGAGTAGAATGTGGTAAGGGGAGGTGCAAATTGTTGTAGCAATTGGTGCACATTGGGGAGAATATATATTGAGGGGGAGTAACCCTTTGAGGGGGAGCATTGCATACATAAAACAACATGATGTTGTGCTTAATTTTTTAAATATGCAAATGCTTGTTTTAATCTCACTTGATTCATCTCACCTTTTCTTGTTTTGGAAAGTTTAGAAACCTTGTTTCAGGGAATGATTGTTCTACAAGAGATTGAAGGCTTCAAGTTTTATTTTTTATATATCTCTTTGTATTGTAGAAAATCTTCATTGACCCATAGGTTTATTTTTGTTGTGAGGAATCAATGTGAGTGGTGGTTTTGTCACGAAATAGCCAAATGGGGAGATTGTAAGGATTCCCATTTTGTTGATTGGCTTATTTCGTGGACAAACCACATGTTGGGGTTGTGAATGTAAGGGTAGTCTAAATGTTTAAGGTTGAAGCTCGAAGGCCCTTTCAAGACCTCAAGGGACAAGCACGCCAAAGGTATAAATTCTAGTGCTTGGTTTTCTTTGAAGAGATTTAGTAGCACACACACACTTAGCATTCTTGCTATGATTGCATATTTGCTTATTTTTATGTGCATCTCTTCACTTGTCACTTTACACACTAGCACTTTGGTTGATATATCTTGTTGTGTGTATATGTGCTTTATAATTCGTTTCTCGACATTGGTCGGAAACGTCCGCGCTTGCACTAATGAGTGCTTGGTTTCGCGCGAAGACCGCCTATGGAGAATGCCCTTGGCTTCTCCTTGGTTTTCACCATTGTTGGTGATCGGCGGTTATGATCGGCGGCCTGGCCGCCGAATGAAACCGCCGTTTCAGTCCAGATTGGTCTGAAGCAATTGTGCGGTCAAGATCGGCGGTCACGACCGCCGTTCGAAACCGCCGTTCATACCTGATTGATTTTTATCTCTCGGTCTAATTCGGCGGTTGGATCGGCAGTCACGAAACCGCCGAATGAAACCGCCGTTGATGCTCTGTTCTTCAAGAGCTCAATTCGGCGGTCATGATCGGCGGCCTGGCCGCCAATTGAAACCGCCGAACGGTGCGTTTCAGGGGCAAAAGTGTCTTTTCACATGCCCAATTCTTGATGTCTATAAATATCTTATTTTCTCAATCTCTGATCAAGCTTCTTGAGTCATTAGAACCCTAAACATTCAAGAGAGATTTTTGAGAAAAAATCAAATCAAGAACTCAACTTTAAACACTCAAATCAAATCCCTTTTGCATCAAATTTCATATTTGATCTTCTATGCCTTCATAGAATTGATCCATGCATGATTTTGAATCATCACATCTTATTTGGTATGTTCTTCACTAATTTCATATTACTTTAGTGTTTTTCATATTAATACATCTCTTTAATTACTTGTATGCTTTTGATTATATGCTAGATACAAGTTAGCGATTATTTGTGATGAAAATGATTGAGTGTTGAGTGTGATAGCTAATTAGGTTTTTGCTTAATCTTGATTAGCTAAGCTAATTGACATGTCATTTAGCAATTGATATCTAGGGTTGATTAAATTGATTATATCATCATCCTAGATAAGCATCTAAGGTTACCTAGCCTTGTTTGTTATTTGAATATTCATATATATATTCACATAGGTTGTTTCTCTTTATTGAGAAGTAAGTCTTGAGGCTAAGAGTGGTTAGGCCTCAAGCAAATTGGAATAGGGTTGCTAATAAAGGCCCGCTGGGTAGAAGTGAGGGGTTACAGACCGGAGTGTTAGACGAGGTCTACATAGGTTGTAAACTTCATTTCAATTAGTGATTTTGAGTTCCGAGTGTGGCGCACTATACAGCCCGTGGTTTTTCCCAGTGGTTGGGTTTCCACGTATACATCAAGTGTTATTTAAATTCCGCACAATATTACACTTGTATGTATATTTGACTAGTAGGGGCATTTTTGTAAAATTGACTTGCATGCAAAAATTGGGTAATAATTAGATAAAATCTATTCACCTCCCATCTAGCTTTATATAGAACACGCCTCTAATTTGTTTCACAAGGAAATCGAGTTTTGCTTCTAGCAAAACCAAGACACCAAGTTGTTGCCTAGGAAGAAGCAACCGTCCGATGTGCTTTTCCTATCATCACAATTTCCTGCCCAATCCGCATCACTAAAGCCTACAAGACTAGCACTAGTGTCAAACAAGTACCAAATCCCATAGTTGGATGTCCCATTCACATAGCGAATGATTTTCTTTACGGAAGAGAGATGGGACTCCTTGGGATCCGCTTGGTACCTAGCACACACACCCACACTAAAAGAGATATCGGGCCTACTTGCGGTCAAATAAAGCAAGCTACCAATCATGCCACGATATAACGTTTGTTCCACACTTTTATCACTAGCATCCTTGCTTAGCTTCAAAGTGGTACTCATGGGTGTATCACAATGTTTAGCATTTTCTAGACCAAACTTCTTCACTAGGTTTTTGGCATATTTGGCTTGGGTTATGAAAATCCCATCATCTAATTGCCTAATTTGCAAACCTAGGAAGTAACTAAGCTCACCAACAAGACTCATCTCAAATTCATGAGACATGACATTAACAAATTGTTGGACCTTGGTGTTGTTGGTGGAGCCAAAAACTATATCATCAACATATATTTGAGCTATAAAAAGATCATCATTGTCTTTCTTGATGAATAGTGTCTTGTCAACACTACCTCTTGTGTAGTTATTGTCAACAAGAAATTGATTGAGGCGCTCATACCAAGCCCTCGGTGCTTGTTTCAACCCATATAAAGCCTTCTTGAGGCGATAGACATGATTGGGGTGGTGTGCATCCACAAACCCCTTGGGTTGTTCAACAAACACTTCCTCTTGCAAGAAGCCATTGAGGAAGGCACTCTTGACATCCATTTGGTGCAATTTGAACTTGTGCACACAAGAAATGGACAAGAGAAGCCTAATGGACTCTAACTAGGCAACGGGAGCAAATGTCTCCTCAAAGTCGATACCCTCAATTTGAGAGTACCCTTCTGCTATAGGTCTAGCCTTGTTCCGCACTATGTTGCCATCCTCGTCGGATTTGTTCCTATAAATCCACTTAGTGCCTATCACATTAGTGCTTTTAGGCCTAGGAACTAGAGTCCAAACCTCATTCTTTTCAAATTTGTTTAGCTCTTCTTGCATGGCAAGAACCCAAAATTCATCATTCAAGGCTTCATCAACCTTTTTGGGTTCAATTTGAGAGGTGTAGCATGTAAAGCTAATGAGATTAGCTATTTGACGCCTTGTCCTAACACCCTTATTCACATCTCCAATAACATCCTCTTTGTTATGGAGTCTTCTAACCTATGGAGCGGGTTCATTAGAGTCCAAGAGAGGGACTCTAGTAATTGGTTGTGTGACTTCATTATTGTCATTGGACGTCCCAACATTGGGAGTCACCACAACCCTCTCCAAAGGAGAGTCATCCTCTAAAACTTCCTCCTCCTCATGGTCATTCGACTTGAGCCTAGTATCATCAATGACAACATTGGATGATTCCATTATGGTTTGAGTCTTCAAGTTGAAAACTCTATAGGCTCTACTATTCAAGGCATAGCCAATAAAGATACCCTCATCACTCTTAGCATCAAATTTACCAAGTTGATCATGGTCATTTAAAATGTAGCATTTGCTTCCAAATGTGTGGAAGTAGCTAACATTTGTCTTCCTACCCTTCCATAACTCATAGGAGGTGTTTCTAGATCCGGGCTTTAGGAAAACATGATTCCCTATATAGCAAGCCGTATTGACGGCTTCGGCCCATAGGTTCCTAGGGACATTGTTGCTAAGCAACATCACTCGGGCCATCTCTTGAAGGACCCTAATCTTCCTCTCAACAACTTCATTTTGTTGAGGTGTCCTAGGAGCCGAAAACTCATGGGAGATGCCTAAGCTATTGCAATAGCTTTCAAAAGAGGCATTCTCAAATTCCCTCCCATGGTCACTTCTAATCCGTTTAATGCTTTTAATGTTAGAATTCATTTCATTTTATATTTTAGTACAAAGCATTTTAAACTTATCAAAAGTTTCAGATTTTTCTCTAAGAAAATATGTCCATGTAAATCTAGAGAAATCATTAACACAAACAAAAATGTATCTCTTTCCACCTAAACTCTCGGTTTGCATAGGACCCATGAGATCCATGTGGAAAAGCTCTAAAGGCTCCTTGGTGGAGAGATACTTGCCCTTTTTGTGCATGCTCTTAGTTTGTTTTCTTTGTTGACAAGGTCCATAAATTCCATTGGCTTTCTTCCCAAGCTTAGGGAGGCCACGCACACAATCGAACTTTCCAAGGGTTCTTAAATCCCTAAAGTTCATGTGGCCAAGTCTTTCATGCCACAACTCTATTTGCTCATCCATGGACACATTGTTTGAGACTATTCTAGCTTCAAGACAATAACAATTGTCGCTAGATCTCATACCTTTCAATAAGGTTTGTTCATCGGGCTTTAGGATTGAGCAATCATCTTTACAAAACAAGATGGAATATCCTTCATCACTTAGATGTGAAATGCTTATTAAATTTTGTAAGGATTCCCGTTTTGTTGATTGGCTTATTTCGTGGTCAAACCACATGTTGGGGTTTTGAATGTAAGGGTAGTCTAAGTGATTAGTGTTGAAGATCAAAGGCCCTTCCATGACCTCTAGATACAAGCACGCCAAAGGTATAATCTCTTGTGCTTGTTTTTCTTTGAAGAGATTTAGTAGCACACACACACTTAGCATTCTTGCTATTATTGCATACTTGCTTATTTTTATGTGCATCTCTTCACATGTCACTTTACACACTAGCACTTTGGTTGATATATCTTGTTGTGTGTATATGTGCCTTATAATTCGTTTCCCGACATTGTTCGGAAACGTCCGCGCTTGCACTAATGAGTGCTTGGTTTCGCGCGAAGACCGCCTATGGAGAATGCCCTTGGCTTCTCCTTGGTTTTCACCATTGTTGGTGATCGGCAGTTATGATCAGCGGCCTGGCCGCCGAATAAAACCGCCGTTTTAGTCCAGATTGGTCTGAAGCAATTATGCGGTCAAGATCGGCGGTCACGACCGCCGTTCGAGACCGATTTTAATCCCTCGGGTTTGATTCGGCGATTGGATCGGCGGTCTCGAAACCGCCGAATGAAACCACCGTTAATGCTCTGTTCTTCACGAGCTCAATTCGGCGGTCGTTATCGGCGGCCTGGCCGCCGATTGAAACCGCTGAACGGTGCGTTTCAGGGGCAAAAGTGTCTTTTCACATGCCCAATTCTTGATGTCTATAAATATCTTATTTTCTCAATCTCTGATCAAGTTTCTTGAGTCATTAGAACCCTAAACATTCAAGAGAGATTTTTGAGAAAAAATCAAATCAAGAACTCAACTTTAAACACTCAAATCAAATCCCTTTTGCATCAAATTTCATATTTGATCTTCTATGCCTTCATAGAATTGATCCATGCATGGTTTTGAATCATCACATCTTATTTGGTATGTTATTCACTAATTTCATATTACTTTAGTGTTTTTCATATTAATACATCTCTTTAATTACTTGTATGCTTTTGATTATATGCTAGATACAAGTTAGAGATTATTTGTGATGAAAATGAATGAGTGTTGATTGTGATAGCTAATTAGGTTTTTGCTTAATCTTGATTAGCTAAGCTATTTGACATGTCATTTAGCAATTGATATCTAGGGTTGATTAAATTGATTATATCATCATCCTAGATAAGCATCTAAGGTTACCTAGCCTTGTTTGTTATTTGAATATTCATATATATATTCACATAGGTTGTTTCTCTTCATTGAGAAGTAAGTCTTGAGGCTAAGAGTGCTTAGGCCTCAAGCAAATTGGAATAGGGTTGCTAATAAAGGCCCGCTGGGTAGAAGTGAGGGGTTACAGACCGGAGTGTTAGACGAGGTCTACATAGGTTGTAAACTTCATTTCAATTAGTGATTTCGAGTTCCGAGTGTGGCGCACTATACAGCCCGTGGTTTTTCCCAGTGGTTGGGTTTCCACGTATACATCAAGTGTTATTTAAATTCCGCACTATATTACACTTGTATGTATTTTTGACTAGTAGGGGCATTTTTGTAAAATTGACTTGCATGCGAAAATTGGGTAATAATTAGATAAAATCTATTCACCCCCCCTCTAGCTTTATATACAACACACTTTGAGAACTTTCAATTGGTATCAGAGCGGGTTCCTAGACATACATAGGTGATCCTAGCTCATTTTTGGTGTGTTGTGCATTTGTGTGATTCTTTGATCATTCATACATTTTGCATTCATTTCATCCATTCATTATACACTATGAGTGGAATCGGTGGTCCAAATGAGGGTGCTTCGAGCGTAAGGCCACCCCTCCTCACCGGTATAAATTACTCCCAATGGAAAGGGAAGATGGAGGCATATGTGTGTCAAATCCATGATAGGGCATGGATGGCCATTGAAGATGGATATTCGCCTCCTATGATGACTCCCACAGGTGGAGGAGAAGAAGTGCTCAAGCCTAAGGCACAGTGGACACAACCCGAGTTTGAGTTGTCCAAGTGGAATCAAAAGGCGTGGCACGCCCTTATATGTGCAGTGGACGAAAATCAGTACAAACTGATTCAGAACACTAAGATAGCCAAGGAGGCATGGGACATCTTAGAGGTTGCACACGAGGGAACCGTAGTAGTGAAGGACTCCAAACTTCAAGTCCTCCAAACTCAATTTTAGACACTTAGGATGGAGGAGAATGAGTGCTTCAACGACTTCTAGATTAGGTTGATGGACATTGTCAACCAAAGTCATCAACTTGGTGACCCTTACTCGGATAGAAGGATCAAGCAAAAGATAATGAGATCGCTTCCCGAGAGGTTTGAGTCTAAGGTGACGGCTTTAGAAGAAAATAGTGATTTTAAGGACATGAAGCCGAGCGAGGTAATAGGTAGACTTCTCGCCTACGAGTCTAGGAAGGGTCCTAGCTCCACTCCTTCAAAGAAGCAAAAAGGGATTGCTTTGAGAGCTTCCAAGGTTGAGAAGGAGGACAAGGATGACTCGGATGAAGACATGGCACTTTTAATGAGAAAATTCAAGAAGTTTGTAAAATTCGAGAAAAAGGATCATGCATCCAAAGGGCAAGAATTGAAGAAAAGGGTTCCTTTCAAGAAGGTTGAGCATAGGCAAGAGAATAGTGAAAGGAAAGGGATCCAATGGTATGAGTGTGGTGGCATAGGTCATATCTCACTAGATTGTGGGAATTTGAAGAACAAGAGAGAAAAAATGATGGCCGCCATTTGGAGTGAAAGTGATGACTCCGAAGAGGGAGATAAGTCATCAAGTGATAATGAGCTTATCAATAACTTCAAGGCATTGGGTGCCACTTGTGAAGAAAATGAAGTTGTTGGTAAGAATTCCGTTGCTAGTGATCCCATAGAAGAGAAAGTCGAAGAAGTAGCTCTAAAGGAGATAGTTATTGCTTCACATTGGGATATGGCACTTATTGACTCAAGAGATCAAGGTGAAGGTCTTGATGAGGATATTGGATCCATAGGAGAGGAGGAGAGTCTAGAAGATGACACTAGTGGAGATGACTCCTTATCTAACTCTACAAATGGAAATGTAGAGAATATTGATATGCATGACTTTATAGTCAATGTTGAAAGCTCCATGAAGAAGAAAGATAGATTTCTAAGGATTTTAGAGGAAGAAAATCTAGAGCTTACAACATACAATGACCTCCTAAAGAAGCAAGTGGAGAAAATGGATCTTAAGGACAACTTTGAAAGTTTTGAAAGCTCTAAGTTAAAGAATGAAAAAGAGATTCAAAGGTTAAACGAAGAACTACTTAGGCTTTCAACACAAGTTGATCACTTGAATGATGAAGTGATAAGATCCATGGTGGAAGAAGACAAGCTAAAAGATGAGCTAGCTTTGTCTAAGAGGAATGAAGAGGGTTTGAAGAGAGAGCTTGTTGAAGCCAAAGAGTCATTGACTAGAATGACCACAAGCACCAAGAAACTTGACAACATACTTGGTGTAGGAAAAACCCCTTGTGACAAAAGAGGTCTTGGATTCGTAGTGAGCAAGGATTGCTCTATTCCTAAGAAGACCGTCTTTGTGAAGAGTTTGGGTAAAATAGAAGCGTCACCGGTGCAAACTCCTAGGAAGAAGTTAGAACTAGGACAATGTTCGAAAAATGCACAAGTGAAGGTGGTGAAAGCAAGACAACCCCAAGCTCAACGGATTAGAGCCTTTCGAGTCAACTCTCCTCAACAAATGACTCACTATGAAAAGAGGCAAAACATGCTACCTCATCCAAGGAGGCAACCCATTCCGGTTCAACCAAATTGAAGACATGAACCGGCTCAACACCAAAAGAGACATCAAATGCATGATGAGTCTCCAATGACTTCACAAGAACATGGTATGAATTCTTACTTTGTACCAACTTGTCATTATTGTGGTGTTTATGGGCATATTAGGCCTGAGTACTTTAAGTACATTAAGCATTGTAGGATTAATAGCATGATAGAGAAAAAGAGGCTAAGAAGAGCCCATTTGCATGAGCCTAGGAAATCTTTTGTCAATAATCCTAGGTTAGTGAATGACATGCAACCTTTGTCCACTAGGAAGAAAAATGTCATATCTATGTGGATAAGGAAAAATGAACCCGCTTGCTACGAGACTAACAAGTCTCAAATAGGTTCAACTAAGTCCAATGGACTTGATAGGTCCATAGGACCTCATGCCCTTCATTAATGAAGGATGATACTAACCCCATATGGGGAACTCAAGCAAAGAGAGCTATTTTTGCATTCTTGTCACTTGCAAAAAATTTGAAAAATCTTATGCTTCTTGGTTGATTGCTTGAGTAAGCTTGGTTGCACATATGTATATATGTTTTCAATTCAATAAGTGTGAACCTTGCTTGTTTACAATCCATGTCATATTTATGTTCAAACATGCATTTTGGACTAGGAGATGTATGTAGGAAGTATGATTTGAATGACCTATGATTATCTCCATGACATGATGATTCTTAAATAACATGCTAATATCTTATGAAAAGCATGAAATTCATGTACATGCTCAAATGAAAAAGCAAGAATTGATAATTGCGTTCTTAAATGCAAAAACTTGTGTGAAAAAGCTTATGAGACTCAAATGAAAAAGGATCTTGTATCCATTCAAGGATTTTACAATCCAAATGTCTCTCTTTCTTTATTGGTTGGAACATGTCTACTATCATACGGATATCTTATCCGGAAAAATCAAATAGGGTGCAAAGTTGCTCATGACATGTTTAGCTTATAAAGTTGGATATAGTTGTTCTTAAATTGAAATCAATGAAATTTCTATATCCTTGCTTCTCTCATGACAATGGTGAAATTGGTTTGAATTCCTATTAGAAACCTTTGTCATTTGCTTTGCCAAATACCATGGTATTTTGGACTTAAATGCTATATGTCTTGTATGCAAAGCATTTTTGATTCACACATTTTTATTCTAATAAAACTCCTCGTTTCTCTTCGATTAATTGAGATTGTATAAAGTGACTAATATTGATTATGCATATACTAGAATGCTACTATCTCTCTTTGCCTTAAGTGACCCGGTTGGGGACTACTCCTTTGCCTATATCATGACAAAAAGGGGGAGTAGAATGTGGTAAGGGGAGGTGCAAATTGTTGTAGCAATTGATGCACATTGGGGAGAATATATATTGAGGGGGAGTAACCCTTTGAGGGGGAGCATTGCATACATAAACCAACATGATGTTGTGACTTAATTTTTTTTAAAATATGCAAATGCTTGTTTTAATCTCACTTGATTCATCTCACCTTTTCTTGTTTTGGAAAGCTTAGAAACCTTATTTCAGGGAATGATTGCTCTACAAGAGATTGAAGTCTTCAAGTTTTATTTTTATATATCTCTTTGTATTGTAGAAAATCTTCATTGACCCATAGGTTTATTTTTGTTGTGAGGAATCAATGTGAGTGGTGGTTTTGTCACGAAATAGCCAAAGGGGGAGATTGTAAGGATTCCCGTTTTGTTGATTGGCTTATTTCGTGGTCAAACCACATGTTGGGGTTTTGAATGTAAGGGTAGTCTAAGTGATTAGTGTTGAAGATCAAAGGCCCTTCCATGACCTCTAGATACAAGCACGCCAAAGGTATAATCTCATGTGCTTGTTTTTCTTTGAAGAGATTTAGTAGCACACACACACTTAGCATTCTTGCTATGATTGCATACTTGCTTATTTTTATGTGCATCTCTTCACATGTCACTTTACACACTAGCACTTTGGTTGATATATCTTGTTGTGTGTATATGTGCCTTATAATTCGTTTCCTGACATTGTTCGGAAACGTCCGCGCTTGCACTAATGAGTGCTTGGTTTCACGCGAAGACCGCCTATGGAGAATGCCCTTGGCTTCTCTTTGGTTTTCACCATTGTTGGTGATCGGCGGTTATGATCGGCGGCCTGGCCGCCGAATGAAATCGCCGTTTCAGTCCAGATTGGTCTGAAGCAATTATGCGGTCAAGATCGGCGGTCACGACCGCCGTTCGAAACCGCCGTTCATAACTGATCGATTTTAATCCCTCGGGTTTGATTCGGCGGTTGGATCAGCGGTCGCGAAACCGCCGAATGAAACCGCCGTTAATGCTCTGTTCTTCACGAGCTCAATTCGGCGGTCGTTATCGGTGGTCTGGCTGCCGATTGAAACCGTTGAACGGTGCGTTTCAGGGGCAAAAGTGTCTTTTCACATGCCCAATTTTTGATGTCTATAAATATCTTATTTTCTCAATCTCTGATCAAGTTTCTTGAGTCATTAGAACCCTAAACATTCAAGAGAGATTTTTGAGAAAAAATCAAATTAAGAACTCATCTTTAAACACTCAAATCAAATCCCTTTTGCATCAAATTTCATATTTGATCTTCTATGCCTTCATAGAATTGATCCATGCATGGTTTTGAATCATCACATCTTATTTGGTATGTTCTTCACTAATTTCATATTACTTTAGTGTTTTTCATATTAATACATCTCTTTAATTACTTGTATGCTTTTGATTATATGCTAGATACAAGTTAGAGATTATTTGTGATGAAAATGATTGAGTGTTGATTGTGATAGCTAATTAGGTTTTTGCTTAATCTTGATTAGCTAAGCTATTTGACATGTCATTTAGCAATTGATATCTAGGGTTGATTAAATTGATTATATCATCATCCTAGATAAGCATCTAAGGTTACCTAGCCTTGTTTGTTATTTGAATATTCATATATATATTCACATAGGTTGTTTCTCTTCATTGAGAAGTAAGTCTTGAGGTTAAGAGTGCTTAGGCCTCAAGCAAATTGGAATAGGGTTGCTAATAAAGGCCCGCTGGGTAGAAGTGAGGGGTTACAGACCGGAGTGTTAGACGAGGTCTACATAGGTTGTAAACTTCATTTCAATTAGTGATTTCGAGTTCCGAGTGTGGCGCACTATACAGCCCGTTGTTTTTCCCAGTGGTTGGGTTTCCACGTATACATCAAGTGTTATTTAAATTCCGCACTATATTACACTTGTATGTATTTTTGACTAGTAGGGGCATTTTCGTAAAATTGACTTGCATGCGAAAATTAGGTAATAATTAGATAAAATCTATTCACCCCCCCTCTAGCTTTATATAGAACACACTTTGAGAACTTTCAAATTTGCTTTCAAGCCATCAACAAATAAAGCATCGGATAAGGAGGGTAATCCGTGAATGGAAATGGTTCCTTTCCCTACAACTTTCTTTTTGGATCCATCACCAAAAGTGACACATCCTCCTTCCTCCATAACAAGAGTCTCGAAGAAACTCTTGTTTCCCGTCATATGCCTAGAGCACCCACTATCTAAATACCAAAAATTAGAAGAATTTGCCTTTAAGGCTATTTGAGCAACATGGCAAACATTTTCATTCTTTCTAATCCACCTAGAAACAATCTTAGCTTTCTTAGTGGTCTTTGGTACATGGGTTCTAAATGTCCTAGGATTATGCACATCAATATTATCATTCCTAGGAACATGCATTTTGGCTCTATTCTTTCTCTTTTCAATCATGCTATGTGTTCTACACATTTTAATATATCGAAAGCAATTTGATCTAATATGACCATCAAATCTACAAAAATGACATGTAGGAATAAAATAAGGAATCATACCTTGTCCTTGAGCATGCATATGAGCTTGTCCATGTCTTTGTGGTTGAGTGGGTTCAATCCATCTTCGTTGTTGAACCGGTCTAGCTTGCTTCCTAGCTTGAGGTTGCATGATTGGTCTCTTTCCTTTGTAAGCCACTTGTGGAGGAATGTTGGCTTGAGGGACCTTAGAGGGTTGAGCTTGAGGTTGCCTTCTTGGCCCCATCTTCACTTGTGCATTAGAACATTGTCCTATTTGTAACTTCTTCCTAGGAATTTGCACAAATGAAGTTTCTTCGTTCCTCAAACTCTTGACAAACACGGTCTTATTAGAGGTTGAGATCTTCTTGTCATCTTCATACCTAAGACCCCTCTTGTCGCATGCACTCTTTCCAACACCAAGCATATGGTCAAGCTTCTTGGTGCTAGAATCCATCCTAGTCATAGACTCTTTTACTTCTTCAAGCTCCCTCTTTAGACTTTCTTCATTCCTCCTAGATGAGACTAACTCCTCTCTTAGCTTATCTTCCATCTTCTTGAATTTTTTCACTTGTTCACTTAAGTGGTTGTTTTGATATGAAAGCTCAAGATTTTCTTCTCTCAACATCTTGATCTTTCTTGTGCTCTTGATTGTTAAATCATTAAACTCGGCATGGTATTTAGCAAGCACCTTTTTCTCCACAAAGCTATTTATGGAGTTAGAAGAGGAATCACTTTCTTCTCCACTTGAGTCATTTTCCTCTTGACTCATTTCCTCTCTCTCACTAGAACTTTTGCTTTTATGGTAGGAGGCAAAAGCTAGGAGGTTAGCCATGAGCTCTTCATCACTTGAAGACTCATCTCCCTCAATGGAGTCATCACTACTACTACTCCATGTGGCGGCCATCACTTTACCTTTCTTCTTGTCCTTGTGATTAGCACATTCGGGGGCAAAGTGACCTATGCCACCACATTCGAAGCATCGGACCCCTTTCCTTTCGGTCTTCTCTTTCCTAGGCTCAAACGTGTTGTAGGAACCCTTTTTCTTGTAGTTTTGACCTTTGGAACTAAAGTCCTTTTTCCCGAACTTCATGACCCTCTTGAATCTCTTCACAAATAACGCAAGGTCTTCGTCCGAGTCATTCTTCTTTGGCTCCTTTTCATCCTTGGAGGTTTTCAAAGCAATTCCTTTTTGCTTTTTAGGAGGTGTGGAGATAGGACCCTTCCTAGACTCATAAGCTAGAAGTCTCCCAATCACCTCACTCGGCTTCTGATCGCGCTATGAATGTTCACATTTAGCGCCCCTAATTCCTACCTTTTGTGTTTGTATTCGAGCACCTTTTGTGTACATAAAGTGTGTTTTTGTTAAGTTCAGGTAAATAGGCCAGAAGGAAGGTGTTTGCATCAAAATAGTTAAAAGAGGAGCAAAACCATGAGAGGGAGGCAAGGCGGGCTCTGAAGGTGGGCACATGCCAGCCTTCCCGAAGGTATGAAGTCGCCTGAAATCAAGGCGGGTTCATGAGGCGGGAAAATGCCAGCCTTACCGAAGATCTGAAGTCGCCCTAAATCAAGGTCAGTTGCAAGGCAGGTTCGTGCAGCGAGCTAGTGCAGCGGGAAATAGGCCACCGTAATCTTTTCAGAAGCGCGGCGACTTCATGACGGCGGGAAAGAAGACTCCGCAAAGCTCGCCAAAAGGAAGGCGGGTTCTCGTGGCGAGTTATTTCGGCGGGAATAAGCCCGCCCCGGGCACGTCCAAAGGCCAAAATTGGCACTTCTTGCCTCATTTGAAGAAGACATATATATATACTTCTCTCTCCTACTGCAAAAAAGGAGGCAAGTAGTGATAAACTTAGCTTAGAATAATTCTTAGTAGTTTTTGGTTAAATTATCATAGAATAGATTAGAGATTCAAGTAGTTCATCACTTGTAATCTTGTAGTTAGAAGGTATTTGATCTTAGAAGTACCTTGATCATCAATCTTTTGAAGGTTATTTGTGATCATTGGGTTTGTATTGCTGTGGAAGAAGGAGAGGTCGTCCTTGATCCCTTGAGGGTAGTATTTCTTCTTTTTATTCATTCATATGCTATATTTAATGATCATGTGTAACTAAACACCTTGTTAGGGAATTTATGAAGGTATTGATGTAATCACTTGTTACCACCTTTCTTATATGCATCACTTGTGTTTGAATGCTTGAATTGATTAAATCATGCCATATATCTCATATTCTTAGAAGCATGGAGTTGGTTATTGTAAAGTGATAAAATACTAGTTCATGATATTTGAATTGAGTATGATTAGCCAAAACTCCTAGATTAGAATGTGTTTGTTCATATAGAATCCTATGAATACATTCTATCAATTTAGTTCCACAACTTACATTCCTTGATGATTAATCTAAACCTTAGATTAGATATTAAGTGAATGGTTGAGTGTACCAATTGTATAAATGGAACTACATGAGTGATTTGATCTATGTTGCATGAAAGTGGTTATTTGTGGTGCATCATTACTAATTTCATACATTCCCTAGCATCTTAGCTTATCGAATATAATTGTATATCATCACAATAGTTTAATCCCGTAAAATACTCACTAATCCTAGCATTTACTAGCGACTAGATTTCCCTGTGGACCGATACCCTTACTTTGTACACTATACTAGCATAACGACTTGTACGATTGCAAAAAGGGTAAAATACTCGCACGCCCCTTTAATACAACCGAGGTAGAATAGGTTTCATTATAGTGACATTTGTAGAACCAGTTTGGGCGTGTCAAGATTTATGGCGCCGCTGCCGGGGAACTCTTACTTTTTCTTGTAGCGCGGTTAGTTAGGTTTAGGATTGTCATTTTAGAGTAAATTTAGAATGACTACACTTTGAGTCACACATTAGTATAACGTTTAACTTTTTTCACATTGATCTTCGTTACCTTTCTTGCACTTGTGTGCAGAGTCTTCACAGTGAACTAAATGGAGGACGTACGATGTATGAAGGAATTTTCATTGCCCATCGTGGGGTCACACCCTTCGGCTATAGCATTGAATGCCGCTCAGCGGGATTATGAGCTGAAGAACTTGCATTATAACATCTTGCCATCCTACTATGGGAAACCTAGTGAGGACGCACTTCAGTTTATGAAAGAATATTACAATGCTATCACTACGATACCATTGTGTCGGTTGACAGAGGACTTACTGAGGATGTGTTGCTTTTCATACTGTTTGAAGGACAATGCTAAGAAATGGCTAATGGCTTTGCCAGCTGGTACACTGATCACATGGGCCGAGGTAGAGCAGAAATTTTTCTCCAAATTCTTTCCGTCCTGGAAAATCAAAGAAATAAAGGGAAGAATTGCAAACTTCCAAGAGGAGGAAGGAGAAGCATTCCATGAATCATGGGAGAGGTTCAAGCTATTGTTAGCTCAGTGCCCACACCATGATTTCACACTTCAGTCACAGGTGCAATCATTTTATGATGGACTTACTGGACTCACACAAGCAATTGTCAACAATGCTTGTGGTGGGGCAATGAGGGAATGTACCGCTGATTATGTGTTCAATAAGTTTGAAATGCTGGGACAGAATTCTCAACAAAGGAGCACAAAGGGAAGCCGCAGTGGGACCGCACATTTAGCAATGCAGATGGAGACCTTGAATAACAGTGTCAGGGCAATGATGGTAAATCAGCAGGGGCAATAGAATAGCCCGGGTAAGGTATGCCAAGCATGTGGCATGATTGGACATGGAGCAGATGTATGCACCTCCCACAGAGAGGTTTATTCAGAGGCAGAAGCTCAAGCAATGTACCAGTGGAATCAAGGCAGGCAGAGAAACAGCAACAATGCCTACCAGCAGCCGAGGTATGATCAGAATCAATCATGGGGTGGACACAACCCTCGTGGTCAGTATCAAGTCCAGCAGGGTGCTGGGAATTCAGGTCAATGGAGCAATCAGAACCCTCCACAGTCATATCAACAAGAAATGGACCAAAGGATGATGGGAATAGAGGCGTCACTGAAAAAGTTATCTATTCAATTAGGGCAGGTGATGGAGGCTAACGGGCAGCAAGACAGAGGGAAAGCCCCAATGCATGAGCAGGCTCACGCCATTACTAGTTCTATGAGTGGGTACACCACCAAGGAACAAGATCTAGAGAGTTTCGAGTTGAGTATTACTATGGGAAATTCCTCAGTTGAAAAAGCAATGCTTGATCTAGGAGCCAGCATCAACATGATGCCATACTCTGTTTATGAAAGGCTTGGCGACTTCCATTAATTTGCGTCTTGCTGATCAGTCTTCTAGAAACCCTAGAGGAGTAGTGGAAAATGTGATCCTTAAGGTGGATCAATTGCTCATTCCCACTGACTTTGTAGTGTTGGATATAGAGGATAGAGATGAGAATGGAAACTCACAACCAGTGTTGTTAGGAAGACCGTTTATGGCAACCTCACGAGCAATTGTGGATGTTCATGGAGGGAAACTCACTTTGAGTGTTTTGGATGATGTAGTAGAGTTCAACATGTTTGGAGCTCAACCATTGCCAAAGAAGGAAGCTAGGATGGAGGAAGAAAGTCCACCTAGTCAAGACACTCAGGATTCTGAGACCATAGAAGAATTTTTGAGGACACTGGAAGAAGAGGAGAGAAGCCTGAAGGATTCTGAGACTCTGAAAAAGGAAGAATTGCTTGATCATAACAAAGGCTTGTTAAAAAGAATTGAGCAGCTAGAGCAAGAGAAGGAGGAACATATGAAATATCTTGCAGAGGTTATGAAAATCATATCTGGTTTGAAAGAGGCCTATACGTCCTCTACACAAAAGATGCAAGATAGGATCTTTGATCTAATGAAAGAATTGGAGGTACGAGATATGGTGGACGACTTGAATGCAACTTGTCCAGGAAGGAAGCAAGCCAGCCACAACCTCAATACCGCAGAAAGAGTTAACAATCATGGAGGTATTTTCTACTCTCCAACCTGTTATTATTGTGGAACTCAGGGGCACAAGAGGCCCAATTGCATGAGATATCACGAGTTCTGTAAAACAAGGAATGTGTCTCCTAGAAGGGTTGTGGGAAGACCAAGGCAAATATGGGTCCGAAAAGACACATACAAGGAATCTTCCTCACCACAAGTGAACTCCACACCGGAATTGAAAATGTGGCCACCTGAGGCACCCATGACCTTGACCTTGTTACGTCAACCTCTTATGTCTTGTTCTGAGTTTGGGAGCATGAGCACGGCTCGTTCACCTTTGAATATGTGAACGATTTAATGAATATTGTGTGTGTGTAGGTGAATGACCCGAAGAACAGGGTCGGAAATGGAATGTTTTACTTATGTTGTTTGTATTTATTAATTAAAGGACAAGTAATGAGGTGTGGGATCATTTGACCCACAACCTTGGACTCTAATAATAATAATATCTATTATGTGTGTATTTTCCCCGAGCATTGAGCTAGGGTTGTATATATATTGTGTGTTGTGTGTGAAATGTGTTGTGCAGGTGAAATGTTCCAAATTTGGAAAAGGGGGAACTCAAATTGTTGAATACATTTCGGCAAGTTGGTTAGGCGGGACATTGGCCGCCTTCCCGAAGGTGTGAGCTCGCCAAAATAGAAATGAGCATCTCGGCGACCTTGTTTAGGCGGGACATAAGCCGCCTTCCAGAAGAGACTAGCTCGCTGGAAATTGATGATCTTGCGGCGAGACCATGGACGGCGGGCTACAAACCGCCTGGCAGAAGAAACAAGCTCGCCAAGTATGGAAGGAGTGCACCGCGACCTTGCGCGGCTAGAAATTGGCCGCCGTCCAGAAGGTACAAAACCGCCGCGAGTTGCTTCTGAAGAAGGGCAATGTTGGGCGGCGAGTCAGTACGGCGGGCTTGAACCCACCGCACAAACCCGCCGAGGTAATCAGAAGGGGTTTTAAAGGTAGAGTCTTGGCTTTTGGGTTTGTACTCTAATTTTCAACTGAAGTTTTCATTTCAAACATCCTTGCTCTTCCTGATCATCAACCAAGGTACCTTTTAGATACTAATTCTTTACTTGGTTTGCAAGTCATCTCTCTTTCTCTATTCTTTCTTGTTTATGTGGTGATGTTAGGCTACAAAAATTTCAAGGATTAGAAAAGAGAAATCATTGGAAGTTATCTAGAGACATGTACATGCTAGGATGATAGGTTCGTCAAGAGAAAGATAAAATCAATGATATGTGAGCCAACTTTTGATTTTGAATGTTGAATGACTTGTTTTTATGCATAATGGGTTACACACACACCTGATTTTAGTAAATAACAATAGGATTAAGGAAGACTTAGGAAAATAAGGTACTTTCAGTAGAGATAGAATTCACTGTTCCAGTAGTCTTGTTAACATTGATTCTATATAGTGTATAAATTGTTCATACCAGGAAATGGAAAACTCCATTGAAGATGTGTTAGTGATCGAATTCGCTGAGAAGAATATCCGTGACTCTATGGCTTCAGAAAGCTACGAAATAGAAGAGGGTCAAGAAACTGACTGGGTAGAAATGTTAGTATGGGCTAGTACATCAGTAGAAGATGAGGAAACCGGGGAGCACATTCTGAGGGATGAGCAGCCAAGCACAACTCCCCCACCTATCTTGGAACTCAAGCTACTACCATCTACTCTGAAGTATGCATTCCTAGGGGATAATGAGACACTTCCGGTGATCATTGCATCAGACTTGCAACCAGAGGAAGAGAAAGAATTGATCAATGTGTTGCGATACTACAGAGAGGCTATAGGTTGGTCGTTGGATGACTTGAAGGGAATTAGCCCTACCACTTGTATGCACAAGATTTTTCTTGAGGAAGGATCCAAACCAACCATCGAAGGCCAACGAAGGCTAAATCCAATCATGAAGGAGGTAGTCAAGAAGGAAATCCTGAAGTTGTTAGAAAATGGGATCATTTATCCTATTTCAGACAGCAAGTGGGTTAGCCCTATTCATGTAGTGCCTAAGAAGTCTGGGTTGACTGTGGTGAAGAATGAAGACAATGAGTTAGTGCCACAAAGGGTTCAGACAGGCTGGCAAGTATGCATCGATTACAGGAAACTTAATTCAGCTACTAAGAAGGATCATTTCCCTCTGCCATTCATTGATCAGATGTTGGAACGTCTGGCAGGTCATAGTCATTACTGCTTTTTGGATGGGTACTCCGGATACAATCAGATTGCTATCGCTCCAGAAGATCAGGAGAAAACCACTTTCACATGTCCTTTCGGTACATTCGCTTACCAATGGATGCCATTTGGGCTATGTAATGCTCCAGGTACATTTCAGAGGTGCATGACATCTATATTTTCAGACATGGTGGAGGGCATAATAGAGATCTTCATGGATGACTTTTCAGTAATGGGGAATTCTTTTGGTGACTATTTGAGAAACCTATCCTCAGTGCTAGCATGGTGCAAGCAGGCTCATTTAGTTTTGAACTGGGAGAAAAGTCACTTCATGGTGAAGGAAGGAATTGTGCTAGGGCACATTATCTCGAGTCGAGGCATTGAAGTAGATAAGGCAAAAGTCAATGTCATGAAAAGTTTATAGTTTCCAAGATCAGTGAGAGAAATTCGACCTTTTTTGGGACATGCAGGGTTTTATAGACGGTTTATCAAAGATTTTTCAAAGATTTCTAGACCCCTGTGTCGACTACTTCAAAAAGAGATCGAGTTTGATTTTGACGAGAAATGTATGGCAGCATTTACAGGACTCAAGGAATTGTTAACCACGGCTCCCATAATGAGACCACCGGATTGGAGTTTGCCTTTCGAGCTCATGTGTGATGCGTCTGACTATGCTGTTGGTGCAGTACTAGGACAGAGGGTTGACAAAATTCCACATGCCATATACTACGCATCAAGGACCCTGAATGACGCACAGTTGAACTACTCTACAACAGAAAAGGAGTTGTTAGCAGTTATCTTTGCGTTAGAAAAATTCAGATCATATCTAATTGGCACAAAAGTTATTGCATTCACTGATCACTCAGCACTCCGATATCTCCTCCAGAAGAAGGATGCCAAGCCCAGACTTATTCGATGGATCCTTCTACTACAAGAATTCGATTTAGAGATCAGAGACAAGAAAAGGAGTGAGAATGTGGTAACAGACCACTTGAGTAGACTGATGTTAGATTCATATTCAGAAGAAGATACTCTACCACTGAGGGACAGTTTTCCAGATGAGCAGCTTTTGAAATTAAGCGACACAGAGCCGTGGTACGCTGATATAGTCAATTTCATCACAAACAAGATTTTTCCAGCAGGTATGACAAGTCAAGGAAGGAAGAGATTCGTCTTCAATGCACGACAGTACTTTTGGAACGACCCATTCTTGTTCAAACACGGGGCAGACCAAATCATTAGAAGATGTATACCAGAGGATGAACAATTAGACATCCTGAAGTTCTGCCATGAACTTCAATGCGGAGGCCACTACAGTTCTAGAAAGACAGCGATGAAGGTTCTTCACTCGGGATTCTATTGGACAACATTGTTCAAAGATGCTTATAACTTCTGTTTACGATGTGACCGATGTCAGAGAACAGGGAACATTGGTAAGAGGAATGAGATGCCGCAGTCAGGCCAAATGGTGGTAGAGATTTTCGATGTCTGGGGAATCGATTTCATGGGACCATTCCCACCATCGGACGGATACAGCTACATCCTGGTAGCCGTGGACTACGTTTCTAAATGGATTGAAGCTATAGCCACGAAGACCAATGACAGTAAAGTAGTTGTGAAGTTTGTCAGGGGCACGATTTTCTCCAGGTTCGGGACTCCACGGGCCATCATAAGTGATGGGGGAAGTCACTTTTGTAACAAGATATTCGCTACACTGCTGAAGAAATATAGTGTGAATCACAAGGTTGCAACCCCCTATCATCCTCAGACCTCCGGTCAAGTAGAAGTTAGTAATAGGCACATCAAGCAAATCCTTGAGAAGACTGTGAACACAAGCAGGAAAGATTGGTCATTCAAGTTGAATGACGCCTTATGAGCCTACAGAACTGCTTTCAAAACTCCAATAGGGATGACACCTTATCATTTGATCTTTGGGAAGGCTTGCCATTTGCCAGTGGAATTAGAGCACAATGCTTACTGGACACTCCAGAAGCTGAACTTTGATATGGATGCAGCAGGGGAAGAACGTAAACTTCAACTGAACGAACTCTAGGAACTCCGGGATGAAGCATATGAGAATGCAAAAATCTACAGAGAGAAGACCAAGAGAATGCATGACAAGAGAGTGATCCTCAAGGATCTGTGCCCGGGGATGTTAGTCCTCCTATTCAACACTAGATTGAAGCTGTTTCCAGGAAAGCTCAGATCGAGATGGTATGGGCCATATAGGATACTCCAGATATTCCCATATGGAGCTGTTGAGCTACTGAATGAGAAAAATGGGGATACATTCAAGGTGAATGGGCATCGGGTGAAGCCATATCTGCAAGGAGTGAATGAAGCCAGGATATTGGAACAGGTAACACTTACAGAGCCATAGAGCTCTCATGCGTCTTGCCCAGACGGAAAATCTCGCGCTAGGTGGGAGGCACCCCACCCAGGTACAATTTTCTTACCTAGTGTTATTTACGTATTTTAAGGTATATAAATATATATGGTAGTTTGTTTAGTATTGATTTTATTGTTGCTATATCTAAACTCTAACTAACCATGTTCGCCATTACATTGCGGACAATGTTTGGTTTAGCTTTGGGGGTGTGGCACAAGTTTTAGTGTTTTTGTAGTATTTTGATAATTATGTTTATATTATGTAGTGTTAGTCTGTAACAATTTAGTGTTTTTGTAGTATTTTGATAATTATGTTTATATTATGTAGTGTTAGTCTGTAACAATTTTGAAAATTGGTTTAAGGGTTGTTATTTATATATGCCAATGGAATATTCCATACTTGCTTTGGAAGCTAAATTTTGACTAATATGCTTGCCATCTAAGAAGTTGAACCACTATAAATATACTTGTACAGTGCCAATTTTCGGAGGTTTAGGTAAATGGACCTTAGACTGTTTGATCCTAGGGGAATTGTGGAGACTACCCATGTGAGGAATCGAGCCCGTGCTGATTAATTGAGAGGGTATAATCCATTCTTCTTGTAAAAAGCACTATTCAAATTTAGGATGCATTGAGATCTCAGTCATATGCACTAGTATTGATTGCCATTGAACAGGAAATATTGTGGACTGCTTGTGAAATTTGTATTCCCTTGTTAGAAGATCTGATAGAGATGATCCTAGGCATGTGTGTTTAACTTCATTACTCAAACACTCTCCTTATGATGTGTGCTCCAATTGCCAAATTTGAGGCCAAACACAACCATTCATTTCATACACATCAACCACATGAAATCTTTAGATGTTGATAATAGTTGCATAAGTAAAATGCAAGTGGATAGCTCAAATCTTTAAATAGCGTGTACTCAGGCGATGATAGAAATAACTGTGCAATAGAAAGGCTACATTGTAAAGGTGTAAAAATAAACACTTAAAGCCATAAAAAATATATCAATTGAATACTTGCAGTGAGTACCAATTAGCACGTGATCAAATTGTTAATCTTAGCCTAGACGCTTGTGGACATTGAAAAATGAGCTAGTAAAGTGATTGAAAGGTTGATCAACATCTTTAGGATTCCATCAAATTCATTCCACTCACCATAAATTACCCATGGCCCCAATACAACCAAGGAAAGCCCTAGTGGATCTGTGAGAAGTCTAAGTTGGGAATACAAGTCAAACATGTTCTCTCCACGTTCATGGTTATTTATTCATTCATTCATGAGACTTGACATTATGAGAGTGCGTTGTTTCTATATTCACATGCGTTATGTTCGAATTCTATATACATACATTCAATTCGCATGTGATTGAGAGAGATAACCTAGGATTCTGAGAGAAGAAAGAGATGGATCTATGAGAAATAGGAGTCGAGGCAAATTTACCTTAGGCAGATAATTTACTGATTCTTGGACCAAAAACATCCAAATTATTGGCATACAAGTATTATGTGTTGTTACGACTGAAGTGGAATCTTATTAGCCCTAATTGAGAATGCTTAGCTTGTATGATTTTCTGTTGTAATATACAAGGTAACTCCTCAGTTGTTGATTACAGAGTTACGTTTGTGGTATCGTATCTGGTAAACCCTCAGGAGACTACACTCCTCCTACTAGGGGCACCTAGAGGTTTAAAAGGCATGTGGTATGTGCTAAGTACCATCGTGTTTCCTACGAAAATGGATTAGTTAATTGTTATTAATTTGTAGTAGCATTGTTCTTACTTTCTTTGTTTTGCTCGAGGACGAGCAAAAGATAGATTTGGGGGTCTGATCGCGCTATGAATGTTTACATTTAGCGCCCCTAATTCCTACCTTTTGTGTTCGTATTCAAGCACCTTTTGTGTACATAACGTGTGTTTTTGTTAAGTTCAGGTAAATAGGCCAGAAGGAAGGTGTTTGCATCAAAATAGTTAAAAGAGGAGCAAAACCATGAGAAGGAGGCAAGGCGGGCTCTGAAGGCGGGCTCTGAAGGCAGGCACATGCCAGCCTTCCCGAAGGTATGAAGTCGCCTGAAATCAAGGCGGGTTCATGAGGCGGGAAAATGCCAGCCTTACCGAAGATCTGAAGTCGCCCTAAATCAAGGTCAGTTGCAAGGCGGGTTCGTGCGTAGAGCTAGTGCAGCGGGAAATAGGCCGCCGTAATCTTTTCAGAAGCGCGGCGACTTCATGACGGCGGGAAAGAAGACTCCGCAAAGCTCGCCAGAAGGAAGGCGGGTTCTCGTGGCGAGTTATTTCGGCGGGAATAAGCCCGCCCCGGGCACGTCCAAAGGCCAAAATTGGCACTTCTTGCCTCATTTGAAGAAGACATATATATATATACTTCTCTCTCCTACTGCAAAAAAAGAGGCAAGTAGTGATAAACTTAGCTTAGAATAATTCTTAGTAGTTTTTGGTTAAATTATCATAGAATAGATTAGAGATTCAAGTAGTTCATCACTTGTAATCTTGTAGTTAGAAGGTATTTGATCTTAGAAGTACCTTGATCATCAATTTTCTGAAGGTTATTTGTGATCATTGGGTTTGTATTGCTGTGGAAGAAGGAGAGGTCGTCCTTGATCCCTTGAGGGTAGTATTTCTTCTTTTTATTCATTCATATGCTATATTTAATGATCATGTGTAACTAAACACCTTGTTGGGGAATTTATGAAGGTATTGATGTAATCACTTGTTACCACCTTTCTTATATGCATCACTTGTGTTTGAATGCTTGAATTGATTAAATCATGCCATATATCTCATATTCTTAGAAGCATGGAGTTGGTTATTGTAAAGTGATAAAATACTAGTTCATGATATTTGAATTGAGTATGATTAGTCAAAACTCCTAGATTAGAATGTGTTTGTTCATATAGAATCCTAAGAATACATTCTATCAATTTAGTTCCACAACTTACATTCCTTGATGATTAATCTAAACCTTAGATTAGATATTAAGTGAATGGTTGAGTGTACCAATTGTATAAATAGAACTACATGAGTGATTTGATCTATGTTGCATGAAAGTGGTTATTTGTGGTGCATCATTACTAATTTCATACATTCCCTAGCATCTTAGCTTATCGAATATAATTGTATATCATCACAATAGTTTAATCCCGTAAAATACTCACTAATCCTAGCATTTACTAGCGACTAGATTTCCCTGTGGACCGATACCCTTACTTTGTACACTATACTAGCATAACGACTTGTACGATTGCAAAAAGGGTAAAATACTCGCACGCCCATTTAAAACAACCGAGGTAGAATAGGTTTCATTATAGTGACATTTGTAGAACCGGTTTGGGCGTGTCAGCTTCATATCCTTATATCCACTATTTTCTTCTAAAGCCGTTACTTTTGATTCAAACCTATCCAGAAGAGATCTCATAATCTTTTGCTTGATTCTCCTATCCGAATATGGATCACTAAGTTGATGACTTTGGTTGACTATGTCCATCAACTTGATCTCGAAGTCGTTGAAGCACTCATTCTCCTCCATCTTAAGCATCTCGAATTGAGTTTAGAGGACTTGAAGCTTAGAGTCCTTCACCACTTCGGTTCCCTCATGTGCAATCTCTAGGATGTCCCAAGCCTCCTTAGCTATCCTAGTATTTTGAATCAATTTGTATTGATTTTCGTCCATAGCATATAAGATGGCATGCATCTCCTTCCTATTCCACTTTGAAGCCTCAAACTTTTGCGCGTTCCATTGCGCCTTAGGCTTCAATACTTCTTCTCCTCCACCTGTGGGAGTCATCTTGGGTAGATCATATCCGTCTTCAACCACCATCCATGCACGGTCGTGAATTTGACATATGTAGGATTCCATCTTCCCTTTCCATTGGGAATAGTTCAACCCGGTAAGAAGTGGAGGCCTTGTGCTAGAAGCACCCTCGTTGCCACCACCATTTCCACCGTTTCCACTCATAGTGTTTATGAATGAATGAAATGAATGCAAATGTATGAAAGATCAAAAAATCACACAAAATGCAAAACACACCAAAATAAGCAAGGATCACCTATGCATATCTAAGAACCCGCTCCGATACCAATTGAAACAAATTATAGCACGGTGTGTATAAAACTATCTAGAGGGGGGTGAATAGATTTTAAGCTTATTACCCAATTTTTCGTGTTTAGTCAAAATTACGAAATTACCCCTAAATAGATAAAGCAATAAATCAAGTATAAAATGTGGAAATTAAATAACACTTGATTTTTACGTGGAAACCCTCACGGGAAAAACCACGGGCTAGTAAGTAAGTCACACTCGAACCTCGAATCCACTAAATTTGTAAAATGATTACAACCTAATCCCGGAAGTAATCACACACCTACCTAATCCCGGTATGAGTGAACCTAGTCCGATTTGCTTGCGATCTAAGCAACCTAATCCCGGAAGCTACACACAAGACTTACTTTCTCAGTGAAGAGAATAACACCCTAAGTGAATATATGAATATCCAAATGCAACATAGAGCAAGGGAAACCCTATATGCTTATCTAAGATGATTAATATGCAATTAAAACAATCCTAGATATTAAAAACTAAATGACATGTTCAATCAAATAGTTTAGCTAATCAAGATTAAGCACAAAACCTAATTAGCTATCACAATACAACTTCTCAAACATACAACACACTAATCTCAATCTTGTATCAAAAGATATATAAATAACATACAAGAAATGAATTGAGATTGCTTGTTAAGAAAAACACAAAATATGTAAGATATTAGTGAAAAGCTTACCAAGCAAAGTGTGATGAAGAATCTATGCAAAGAGACATCTAGATGATCTATGATGATGCTAGATGATGATTGATGATCATGAAAAAGTGTTTGAGTGAATAAAATTGAGTTCTTGGAATTTTTTCTTCTCTTGAAAAATATCCTAAGTATGAAATCTGAATATGAACTCTCTTAATTGACCTAAAGTCAAAGTTATATAGGAGGCCAAAACAAAGTGTGGTCGTTTTGATAAGTTGGCCTGAAATTTACCTTAGGCGCTGTACGTAGAGCACTTCTGTACAGTGCCTGTACAGCGCCCCAACTCTCTTCTCACGGGAAAACAGAGTGGCGCTGTACGTAGAGCGATTTGTACAGCGCCTGTACAGCGACCCAACAGCGACCGATTAAAATCGATCAGGTCTAAACAGCGCTCGGTGGGTGCTGTTCGTACAACGCTTCTGTAGAGCGCTTTTGGGAGCGCCCAATGCAAAAATGCAATCCTAAGACTAATCATGACAAGGCAATTTGATATGCAAGATGCAATCAAACTAACATGCAAGAAGAGATGAAAATAAGCATTAATGCACAACAACAAGAAACACAATCATACAAAGATTAAACATATGAATGAGTTGTGAGTGTGTGCAACTATCTCTTCAAGACAAGTAAGCACATAGAAATTTACCTTCGGTGCTTATCAACACAAGGTCTTCAAAGGGATTCGAACAATAATACCAACACCTAAGCTACCCTTACAAAGAACCCCCAACATGTGGTTTGTCCACGAAATGAGCCAATCAACAAATGGGAACCTTACAATTTTGATGCATATGAGAATGGTTTTTGAGTGTTAAAAATGTGTTCTTGATTTGATTTTCTCTCAAATGTTTCTCTTTGAAGTTTAGGGTTCTTAGAGTTAAAGAACATATATTCAGAAAATGAGAAAGTGTGATATTTATAGACATTAAGAACAGGGCATGTGAAAAGATAATTTTGCCCCTGAAACGTACCGATCGGCGGTTTCAATCGGCGGCCAGGCCGCCGATCACAACCACCGAATTGAGCCCGTGAAGAACAGAGCATCAACGGTGGTTTCATTCGGCGATTTCGTAACCACCGATCCAACCGCAGAAACAAACCCGAGAGAATAAGTCGATCAGGTATGAACAGCAGTTTCGAACGGCGGTCGTGACCGCTGATCTTAACCGTAGAATTGCTCTAGACACTTTTGGACACAAACGGCGGTTTCATTCGGCGGCCAGGCTACTGATCATAACCGCCGATCACCAACAGGGGTGAAAATGAAGGAGAAGCCAAGGGCATTCTCCGTAGGCGGTCTTCGCGCAAAACAAAGCACATTCTAGTGCATGCGCGGACGTTTCCGAAAACTCTAGGGAAACGAATTACAAGACACAAATACACACAACAAGATACAACATCAAAGTGCAAGTGTGAAATGTGACATGTGAAGAGTATGCACACAAATGCAAGAATGCTAAGTGTGTGTGTGTAATCTAAATATCTTCAAAGAAAACCAAGCACTAGAGATTATACCTTTGGCGTGCTTATCCCTTGAGGACTTGAGAAGGGCCTTCGAGCTTGAAGTTCAATCACCTAAACTACCCTTACACAATAAACCCCAACACGTGGTTTGTCCACGAAATAAACCAATCAAAGAATGAGAATCCTTACACTTTCCAACCTATAAATACATCACATTTTCTCCTTTGAAAATACACTTGTTCATTCAAGAAATTCTTTTCTTCACCATTCCTAATCCCACAATTTCTCCTCTCTAATCTCTCAACAAACAACTATATTACTTCACCCAATCATTCTTCTCTTTCCATTCTCTCCATTTCCTTACCTTTGTCACTTACCGTTAGACACCCATCTATCTAGACACATCCTCTTCTACCACTCTTGACACTAGGAGCATCAAAGGAAAGGAAAGAGCAAGCACTAAAGAAGGAGGTCTAAGGGTGCTTTCCTTAACTTTTACTTCCTATTTATTTGATTGTAACTATGTGTAACTAAACCCCTAATTTAGGGGATAGATTTGAGGAACATTTGGTTGTGGGTATTTGCTTAAGCTTTGTAATGAATCTCTATATGTGTTCTATTTATTTATTCATTAGATTCTATTCACTATGTGATTGACTTGTATATCCACTTATTAATTACAATCTTATTTAGAATAACATGTTATGCAATCATCCTTGGATTGACACCCTTATGTGATTAAGAACCCAATAAATATGATATATTAGTGGAGGGTATATCAACCACACTAATCTAAACCTAGATTTGTAACCAACCAATCCCACCATGACCCTCTTTCCTTAATCGGTTAGGCATTGTGGTGGAAAGATGTTTAGGGTTCATAGTAATGACCTAAACACGTCATAGAAAACAAATGGTTAACATGTAGAGATTGGTCCATTAAAGTGGCTTAAAAAGCACTACCCATACCCACTTGCTAATCCATCTATTCCCTAACTTCTATATTAATTGTTAAACCCATTCTCTTATCTAGTATTGTTGATATTGGACTCCTATCTATTCAACTTCTCTTTATATTATTGTCATTTACTTTACTTGCATGTTTTGGTGGTTTATCAAACCACACACTATCTGAAAGTTCTCACGGTGTGTAAACTATTAATCTAAAGGTGGGGTGAATAGATTTTAACTAATTTTACACAATTTTCGTTCAAGGACAAGATTACGAAAATACCTTTAATAGTCAATAAAATATAGCAAGTGTAATATTGTGCGGAAATTGAAACAACACTTGATATTTACGTGGAAACCTTTACGGGAAAAACCACTAGCTGTTAAGTGAGCCACACCCGAACCTCGAATCCACTAAATGTGATGAAATTACAACCTAATCCCGGAAGTAATCACACACCTACCTAATCCTGGTATAAGTGAACCTAGTCCGATTGCTTGCGAATTAAGCAACCTAATCCCGGTCACAACACAAGACTTAATTCTCTAAAAAGAGATTAACACCCTAAGTGAATATATGAATATTCAAACGCAACATAGAGCAAGGGAAACCCTATATGCTTATCTAAGATGATGAATTTGCAATTAAAAACAATCCTAGATATTAAAGCTAAATGACATGTCAATTAGCTTAGATAATCATAGATTATAGAAACCTATGAAACAAATTATAGCACGGTGTGTATAAAGCTATCTAGAGGGGGGGTGAATAGATTTTACGCTTTTTACCCAATTTTTCGTGTTAATCAAAATTACGAAAATACCCTCAAGATAATATAACCAAGCAATTGTAATATGGTGCGGAAATTAAAACAACACTTGGTTTTTACGTGGAAACCCTCACGGGAAAAACCACGGGCTATGTAAGTAAGCCACACTCGAACCTCGAATCCACTAAATGTGCAAACGATTACAACCTAATCCCGGAAGTAATCACACACCTACCTAATCCCGGTATGAGTGAACCTAGTCCAATTTGCTTGCGTTCTAAGCAACATAATCCCGGATGCTACACACAAGACTTACTTTCTCTTTGAAGAGAATACAACCCTAAGTGAATATATGTGAATATCCAAAATGCAACATAGAGCAAGGGAAACCCTATATGCTTATCTAAGATGATTAATATGCAATTAAGTATAATCCTAGATATCAAAACTAAATGACATGTCAATTAGTTTAGCTAATCAATATTAAGCACAAAACCTAATATGCAAGCACAATATAAAATCTCAAACATACATCATACTCATCTCAATATTGTATCTAAAGCATACAAAATAACAAACAAGTAATTAATTGAGATTGCTAGATAAGAGAAACACAAAACATGTAAGATATTAGTGAAAAGCTTACCAAGCAAAGTATGATGAAGATTCCATGCTAGATGACATCTAGATGATCTAAGATGATGCTAGATGATGATTGATGATCATGAAAAAGTGTTTGAGAATCAAGAATGGAGTTCTTGGAATTTTTCTTCTCTTTGAAAAATATCCTAAGTATGAATTCTGAATATGAACTCTCTTAATTGACCTAAAGTCAAAGTGGCATATATATAGGGGGCCAAATCAAAGTGTGGTCGTTTAAGTAAGTTTCAAAGAAACGCGCCAATCGGCGGTTTCAATCGGCGGCCGGCCGCCGTTAATGACCGCCGAATTGAGCTCGTGAAGAACAGAGCATAAACGGCGGTTAATTCGGCGGTTTCGTGACCGCCGATTCCAACCGCCGAAACAGAACAGAGAGATCAAAATCAACCAGGTATGAACGGCGGTTTCGAACGGCGGTTTCATGCCCGCCGTTTCAACCGCTGAATTAGACTGAGAGATAAATCAATCAGGTCTTGAATCGGCGGTTTCTAACGGCGGTCGTGACCGCCGATATTAACCGCAGAAATGCTTCAGACCAATCTGGACTGAAACGGCGGTTTCATTCGGCGGCCAGGCCGCCGATAATAACCGCCGATCACCTAGATAGGTGAAAACCAAGGAGAAGCCAAGGGCATTCTCCATAGGCGGTCCTCGCGCTAAACCAAGTACATTCTCGTGCATGCGCGGACGTTTCCGAAAGTTATCGGGAAACGAATTAACACAACAACAAGACACAATAACACACAACAAAATATAATAAATAAGTGCAAGTGTGAATTGTGACAAACGAAGAGAATGCACACATATGCAATGAATGTTTAGTGTGTGTGTGCAACTAATCTCTTCAAAGAAAAGTAAGCACATAGAAATTTACCTTCGGTGCTTATCAACACGAGGTCTTCAAAGGGCTTCGAACAAGAAGACCGATACTTAGGCTACCCTTACAAAGAACCCCCACATATGGTTTGATCACGAAATAAGCCAATTAAAAACAACGGGAATCCTTACAATCTCCCCCTTTGGCTATTTCGTGACAAAACCATCACTCACAATGATTCCTCACAAAAAATAGAAACTACGGGACTATAATGATATTCTACATTACAAAGAGATAAGCTAATGCAACTTGAAGTCTTCAATCCTCTTGTAGAATAATCAATCCCTGAAAAGAGTTTCTAACATTTCTAATACAAGAAAAGTGTGAGATTAATCATGTGAGAACAATACCAAGCATTTGCATTTTTAGAATTTAGGCACAACATTACCAAATGTATGCAATGTATGATAAATGCAATGCTCCCCCTCAACGGGTTACTCCCCCTCAATGTATGTTCTCCCCAAAGTGTACAATAGCTTCTATATTTTGCACCTCCCCTTACCATATCCTACTCCCCCTTTTTGTCATGATATAGGCAAAGGAGTAGTCCCCAACCGGGTCACTCATAGCAACGAGAGATAGAAGCATGCAAGACTTGCATATACATATAAGTCACTTTATGCACTTCAATTAATTTGAGAGAAACAAGGAGATTTATTTTGAGAAAATGTGTGAATCCAACATGCTTTGCATACAAGACATATAGCATTCAAGTCCAAAATACAATGGTATTTGGCAAAGCAAATGACAAAGGTTTCTAATAAGAATTCAAACCAATTTCACCAATGTCATGGGAAAAGCAAGGATATAGAGATTATTGATTTCAATTTAAGAGCAACTATATCCAACTTTATAAGCGAAACATGGCATGAGCGACTTTGCACCCTATTTGATTTTTCCGGATAAAATTATCCGTATGATAGTAACCATGTTCAACTAATAAAGAAAGAGAGACATTTGGAATGTAAATTCCTTTGAATGGATACAAGATCCTTTATTCATTTTGAGTCTCATAAGTTTTCACACAAGTTTTGCATTTTTAAGAATATGCAATCATCAATTCATGCTTTTCATGTGAGCATGTTATATGAATTTCATGCTTTTTCATTTGTCATTAGCATGTTATTAAAGAATCATCATGTCAAGGAGATAATCATAGGTCATTCAAATCATACTTCCAATGTAAATCTCCTAGTCCAAAAATGCATGTTTGAACATAAATATGACATGGATTGTAGACAAGCAAGGTTCACACTTATGGAATTTTAAAACATATATACATATGTACAACCAAGCTTACTCAAGCAATTAAAAGAAGAGGCATAAGATATTTCAAATTTTTTGCAAGATACAAGAATGCAAAATAGCTCTCTTTGCTTGAGTTCCCCATATGGGGTCAATCATAGAACATCACTCCACAAGACATACCCCAATAGATCTACTAAGAGTTTTAAATCGAGTAGCATCTAAGGGTTTAGTAAATAGGTCCGCAAGTTGATCATTAGTACCTACATGTTCAAGTACTATGCATTTATTTTCAACAAGCTCTCTAATGAAGTGATGGCGGATGTCAATATGCTTAGTTCTAGAATGTTGCACCGGATTCTTGGAAATATTAATGGCACTCATGTTATCACAAAAGAGAGTGAGAGTACCTTGGTTGAATCCGTAATCCACTAGCATTTGCTTCATCCACATAAGTTGAGTGCATCCACTCCCCGCGGCTATGTACTCGGCTTCCGCCGTGGACAAGGAAATCGAGTTTTGCTTCTTGCAAAACCAAGACACCAAGTTGTTGCCTAGAAAGAAGCAACCGCCCGATGTGCTCTTCCTATCATCACAATTTCCTGCCCAATCCGCATCACTATATCCTACAAGACTAGGATTAGTGTCAAATGAGTACCAAATCCCATAGTTGGAAGTCCCATTCACAAAGCGAATGACTCTCTTAACCGAAGAGAGATGGGACTCCTTGGGATCGGATTGGTACCTAGCACAAACTCCTACACTAAATGATATATCGGGCCTACTTGCGGTCAAATAGAGCAAGCTCCCTATCATGCCACGATATAAGGTTTGGTCCACACTTTTACCGCTAGCATCCTTGCTTAGCTTCAAAGTGGTGCTCATAGGAGTGTCACAATGTTTGGCTTTTTCAAGACCAAACTTCTTCACAAGGTTTTTGGCATATTTGGCTTGGGTTATGAAGATCCCATTATCAAGTTGCCTAATTTGCAAACCTAGGAAGTAATTAAGCTCACCAACAAGACTCATCTCAAATTCATGAGACATAACATCAACAAATTGTTGGACCTTGGTGTTGTTGGTGGAGCCAAACACTATGTCATCGACATATATTTGAGCTATGAAAAGCTCATCATTGTCTCTCTTGATGAATAGTGTCTTGTCAACACTACCTCTTGTGTAGTTATTGTCAACAAGAAATTGAGTGAGGCGCTCATACCAAGCCCTCGGTGCTTGTTTCAACCCATATAGTGCCTTCTTGAGGCGATAGACATGGTTGGGGTGGTGTGCATCCACAAACCCCTTGGGTTGTTCAACAAACACTTCCTCTTGCAAGAAGCCATTGAGGAAGGCACTCTTGACGTCCATTTGGTGCAATTTGAACTTGTGCACACAAGAGATGGACAAGAGAAGCCTAATGGACTCTAAGCGGGCAACGGGAGCAAATGTCTCCTCAAAGTCGATACCCTCAATTTGAGAGTACCCTTGTGCTACAAGTCTAGCCTTGTTCCGCACTATGTTGCCATCCTCATCGGATTTGTTCCTAAATATCCATTTAGTGCCTATGACATTAGTGGTCTTAGGCCTAGGAACTAGAGTCCAAACCTCATTCCTTTCGAATTGGTTTAGCTCTTCTTGCATGGCAAGAACCCAAAATTCATCATGTAAGGCTTCTTCAACCTTTTGGGTTCAATTTGAGAGGTGTAGCAAGTATAGCTAATAAGATTAGCAAGTTGACGTCTAGTCCTAACACCCTCATTTACCTCTCCAATGATATCTTCTTTATGGAGTTTCCTAACCCATGGAGCGGGTTCATTAGAGTCCAAGAGAGGAACTCTAGTAATGGTTGTGTGACTTCATTAGATGTCCCAACATTGGGAGTCACCACAACCCTCTCCAAAGGAGAGTCATCCTCTAGAACATCCTCCTCCTCATGGTCATTAGACTTGAGCCTAGTATCATCAATGACCACATTGATGATTCCATGACGGTTCGAGTCTTCAAGTTGAAAACTCTATAGGCTTTACTATTCAAGGCGTAGCCAATAAAGATACCCTCATCACTCTTAGCATCAAACTTGCCAAGTTGATCACGGTCATTTAAAATGTAGCATTTGCTTCCAAATGTGTGGAAGTAGCTAACATTTGGCTTCTACCCTTCCATAGCTCATAGGAGGTGTTTCTAGAACCGGGCCTTAGGAACACACGATTTCCTATATAGCAAGCCGTATTGATGGCTTCGGCCCATAGGTTCCTAGGGACATTGTTGCTAAGCAACATCACTCGGGCCATCTCTTGGAGGACCCTATTCTTCCTCTCAACAACTCCATTTTGTTGAGGTGTCCTAGGAGCCAAAAACTCATGGGAGATGCCTAAGCTATCACAAAGGCTTTCAAAAGAGGCATTCTCAAACTCTCTCCCATGGTCACTTCTAATCCGTTTAATGCTTCTAATGTTAGATTTCATTTCATTTTGTAATTTAGTACAAAGCATTTTAAACTTATCAAAAGTTTCGGATTTTTCTCTAAGAAAGTATGTCCATGTAAATCTAGAGAAATCATCAACACATACAAAAATGTATCTCTTTCCACCCAAACTTTCGGTTTGCATGGGACCCATGAGGTCCATGTGGAGAAGCTCAAGAGGCTCCTTGGTGGTGAGATACTTACCCTTTTTGTGCATGCTTTTAGTTTGCTTTCCTTGTTGGCAAGGTCCACAAACACCATTGGCTTTCTTCCCAAGCTTAGGGAGGCCACGCACACACTCGAACTTTCCAAGGGTCCGTAGATCCCTAAAGTTCATGTGGCCAAGTCTTTCATGCCACAACTCAATTTGCTCATCCATGGACACATTGTTTGAGACTATTCTAGCTTCAAGACAATAGCAATTGTCGCTAGATCTCATACCTTTCAATAAGGTTTGTCCATCGGGCTTTAGGATCGAGCAATCATCTTTACAAAACAAGACGGAATATCCTTCATCACTTAGATGTGAAATGCTTATTAATTGGCTTTCAAGCCATCAACAAATAAAGCATCGGATAAGGAGGGTAATCCGGGAACGGAAATGGTTCCTTTCCCTACAACTTTCTTTTTGGATCCATCACCAAAAGTGACATATCCACCTTCCTCCATAACAAGAGTCTCGAAGAAACTCTTGTTTCCCGTCATGTGCCTAGAGCACCCACTATCTAGATACCAAAAATTAGAAGAATTTGCCTTCAAGGCTATTTGAGCAACATGGCAAACAATGTCATTCTTTCTAATCCACCTAGAAACAATCTTAGCTTTCTTAGTGGTTTTTGGTATATGGGCTCTAGATGTCCTAGGATCATGCATAATAAATTATCATTCCTAGGAACATGCATCATGGCTCTTTTCTTTTTCTTCTCTATCATGCTTCTAGTTTTGCACATTTTTATATATCGAAAGCAATGTGGTCTAATATGACCATCAAATCCACAAAAATGACATATAGGAGTGAAATAAGGAATCATACCTTGTCCTTGTCTTTGTGGATGAAAGGGTTCAATCCTTCTTCGTTGTTGAACCGGTCTTGGTTGCTTCCTAGCTTGAGGTTGCATGATAGGTCTCTTTCCTTTGTGAGCCATTTGAGGAGGAATGTTGGCTTGAGAGACCCTAGGGGGTTGAGCTTGAGGTTTCCTTCTTGGACCCATCTTCACTTGTGCATTAGAGCATTGTCCTACTTCTAATTTCTTTCTAGGAGCTTGCACAAATGAAGTTTCTTCTTTCTTCAAGCTCTTGACAAACACGGTCTTGTTAGAGGTAGAGATCTTCTTGTCATCTTCATACCCAAGACCCCTCTTGTCACATGGACTCTTTCCAACACCAAGCATATGGTCAAGCTTCTTGGTGCTAGAATCCATCCTAGTCATAGAATTTCTAACTTCTTCAAGCTCACTCTTTAGACTTTCTTCATTCCTCCTAGATAAAGCTAACTCCTCTCTTAGCTTATCTTCTATCTTCTTGAATTTTTCCACTTGTTCACCTAAGTGGTCATTATGAGATGCAAGCTCAAGATTTTCTTCTCTCAACATCTTGATCTTTCTTGTGCTCTTGATTGCTATATCATTAAACTCGGCATGGCATTTAGCAAGCACCTTTTTCTCCACAAAACTACTTATGGAGTTAGATGAGGAATCACTTTCTTCTTCACTTGAGTCATTTTCCTCTTGACTCATTTCCTCTTTCTCACTACCACTTTTGCTTTTATGTGAGGAGGCAAAAGCTATGAGGTTAGCCATGAGCTCTTCTTCACTTGAAGACTCATCTTCCTCATTGGAGTCATCACTACTCCCACTCCAAGTGGCGGCCATCACTTTGCTCTTCTTCTTTTCATTGTGATTAGCACATTCGGGGGCAAAGTGACCAATCCCACCACATTCAAAGCATCGGACCCCTTTCCTTTCGGTCCTCTCTTGTCTAGGCTCAAACTTCTTGAAGGAACTCTTTTTCTTCAAATCTTGTCCTCTTGACCCAAATCCCTTCTTCTTCTTGAACCCCATAACCTTGTTGAACCTTTTCACAAATAAGGCAAGGTCTTCATCCGATTCATGCTTTGCCTCCTTTGCATCCTTAGATGCTTTCAAAGCTATTCCTTTAGACTTCTTAGGAGGAGTAGTGGTGCTAGGAGCCTTCCTAGACTCATATGCAAGGAGACGCCCAATCACCTCACTTGGCTTCATATCCATGTAGCCACTATTTTCTTCTATGGCTGTCACCTTGGATTCAAACCTATCGGGGAGAGATCTCATAATTTTTTGCTTGACTCTCCTATCCGAATACGGGTCTCCGAGTTGATGGCTTTGATTTACAATATCCATCAATTTGATTTCGAAGTCATTGAAGCATTCATCCTCTCCCATCCTAAGTAGCTCAAACTGAGTTTGGAGGACTTGAAGCTTGGACTCCTTCACCACCTCGGTTCCCTCATGTGCAACTAGAAGGATGTCCCATGCCACTTTGGCAATCTGAGTATTCTGAATAAGCTTGTACTGATTCTCATCCATAGCACACATAATGGCATGCATAGCCTTCCTATTCCACTTAGAAGCCTCAAACTCTTGCGCGTTCCATTGCGCCTTAGGCTTCAAAACATCTTGTCCTCCACCATCGGGAGTCATCATAGGGAGATCATATCCGTCTTCCACCGCCATCCATGCACGGTCATGAATTTGGCATATGTAGGATTCCATCTTCCCTTTCCATTGGGAATAGTTCAATCCGGTAAGAAGTGGAGGCCTTGTGCTAGAAGCTCCTTCGTGGCCACCACCATTTCCACCATTTCCACTCATAGTGTTTATGAATGAATGAAATGAATGCAAATGTATGAATGATCAAAAATCACACAAAATGCAAAACACACCAAAATAAGCAAGGATCACCTATGTATGTCTAGGAACCCGCTCTGATACCAATTGAAACAAATTATAGCACGGTGTGTATAAAGCTATCTAGAGGGGGGGTGAATAGATTTTACGCTTTTTACCCAATTTTTCGTGTTAATCAAAATTACGAAAATGCCCTCAAGATAATATAACCAAGCAATTGTAATATGGTGCGGAAATTAAAACAACACTTGGTTTTTACGTGGAAACCCTCACGGGAAAAACCACGGGCTATGTAAGTAAGCCACACTCGAACCTCGAATCCACTAAATGTGCAAACGATTACAACCTAATCCCGGAAGTAATCACACACCTACCTAATCCCGGTATGAGTGAACCTAGTCCAATTTGCTTGCGTTCTAAGCAACCTAATCCCGGATGCTACACACAAGACTTACTTTCTCTTTGAAGAGAATACAACCCTAAGTGAATATATGTGAATATCCAAAATGCAACATAGAGCAAGGGAAACCCTATATGCTTATCTAAGATGATTAATATGCAATTAAGTATAATCCTAGATATCAAAACTAAATGACATGTCAATTAGTTTAGCTAATCAATATTAAGCACAAAACCTAATATGCAAGCACAATATAAAATCTCAAACATACATCATACTCATCTCAATATTGTATCTAAAGCATACAAAATAACAAACAAGTAATTAATTGAGATTGCTAGATAAGAGAAACACAAAACATGTAAGATATTAGTGAAAAGCTTACCAAGCAAAGTATGATGAAGATTCCATGCTAGATGACATCTAGATGATCTAAGATGATGCTAGATGATGATTGATGATCATGAAAAAGTGTTTGAGAATCAAGAATGGAGTTCTTGGAATTTTTCTTCTCTTTGAAAAATATCCTAAGTATGAATTCTGAATATGAACTCTCTTAATTGACCTAAAGTCAAAGTGGCATATATATAGGGGGCCAAATCAAAGTGTGGTCGTTTAAGTAAGTTTCAAAGAAACGCGCCAATCGGCGGTTTAAATCGGCGGCCGGGCCGCCGTTAATGACCGCCGAATTGAGCTCGTGAAGAACAGAGCATAAACGGCGGTTAATTCGGCGGTTTCGTGACCGCCGATTCCAACCGCCGAAACAGAACAGAGAGATCAAAATCAACCAGGTATGAACGGCGGTTTCGAACGGCGGTTTCATGCCCGCCGTTTCAACCGCTGAATTAGACTGAGAGATAAATCAATCAGGTCTTGAATCGGCGGTTTCTAACGGCGGTCGTGACCGCCGATATTAACCGCAGAAATGCTTCAGACCAATCTGGACTGAAACGGCGGTTTCATTCAGCGGCCAGGCCGCCGATCATAACCGCCGATCACCTAGATAGGTGAAAACCAAGGAGAAGCCAAGGGCATTCTCCATAGGCGGTCCTCGCGCTAAACCAAGTACATTCTCGTGCATGCGCGGACGTTTCCGAAAGTTATCGGGAAACGAATTAACACAACAACAAGACACAATAACACACAACAAAATATAATAAATAAGTGCAAGTGTGAATTGTGACAAACGAAGAGAATGCACACATATGCAATGAATGTTTAGTGTGTGTGTGCAACTAATCTCTTCAAAGAAAAGTAAGCACATAGAAATTTACCTTCGGTGCTTATCAACACGAGGTCTTCAAAGGGCTTCGAACAAGAAGACCGATACTTAGGCTACCCTTACAAAGAACCCCCACATATGGTTTGATCACGAAATAAGCCAATTAAAAACAACGGGAATCCTTACAACCTAGATATCTATCACAAAACAACGCTCAATCAAATCAACACAACAATCTCTATCTTGAATATTAGAATTCAATCTAAGAACAATCAAGTGATAAAAGAGATGCCATAATAAATAAAACACTAATTATATATGGTAATAGCGAAAAACTTACCAAAGCAAGTGTGATGATAAAAGACCTATGCAAGCAAGCATCCTAGAATATGCTAGAGAATGCTAGATGAACTTTGATGCAAATGGATTTTGGTTTGAGTGTTTAAATGAGCAAACTTGGTTGCTTTCTCTCTTAAAAATCTCTCTTTTAAAAGTAAGGTTCTTGATGATTAAAGAGTCACATTCAGAACAAGAGAAAGTGATGTATTTATAGGCATGAAAAACATAGCATGTGAAAAGACAAGTTTGCCCCTGAAACGCACCGATCGGCGGTTTCAATCGGTGGCCAGGCCATCTTTTACAACCGCCGAATTGAACCCGAGAGGAACAAGGGAACAACAGCGGTTTAATTCGGCGGTTTCGTGACCGCCGATCTAACTGCCGAATTAAACCGAGAGAATAAATCAATCAGGTATGAACTACGGTTTCATTCGGTGGTTTCATAACCGCTGAATTAAACTGAGAGATGAAATCAATCAGGTCTGAACGGTGGTTTCGAACGGTGGTTTCGAACGGCGGTTTCGAACAGCGGTCGTGACCGCCGATCATAACCGTAGAATTACTCCAGACACTTCTGGAAGCAAACGGTGGTTTTCATTCGGTGGCCAGGCCATCGATCATAACCGCCGATCACCAACATAGGTGAAAACTAAGGAGAAACCAAGGGCATTCTCCGTAGGCAGTCTTCACGCAAAACCAAGCACATTCTAGTGCATGCGCGGACGTTTTCAAAAACTATCGGGAAACGAATTACAAGACACAAATACACACAACAAAATATAACATATAAGTGCAAGTGTGAAATGTGACATGTGAAGAGAAAGCACACAAATGCAAGAATGCTAAGTGAGTGTGTGCAATCTCTTCAAAGAAAAGTAAGCACAAAGAAATTTACCTTCGGTGCTTATCAAGACGAGATCTTCAAAGGGCTTGAGCAATAACAACAACACCTAAGCTACCCTTACAAAGAACCCCAACATGTGGTTTGTCCACGAAATGAGTCAATCAACAAATGGGAACCTTACAATCTCCACATTTGGCTATTTCGTGACAAAACCACCACTCACATTGATTCCTCACAAAAAAAATAGAAACTACGGGACTACAATGATATTCTACATTACAAAAAGATAAGAAAATGCAACTTGAAGTCTTCAGCCTCTTGTAGAATAATCAATCCCTGAAAATAAAGTTTCTAACATTTCCAATACAAGTAAAAAGTGAGATCAATCAAGTGAGAACAAAAACAAGCATTTGCATTTTAAAAGATTAGGCACAACATCATGCAATGTATGTGTATGCAATGCTCCCCCTCAATAGGTTACTCCCCCCAATGAATGTTCTCCCCAATTGCTTCTATATTTTGCAACTCCCCTTACCATATCCTACTCCCCCTTTTTGTCATGGTATCGGCAAAGGAGTAGTCCCTAACCGGGTCACTCATAGCAACGAGAGATAATAGCATGCAAGATATTTGCGTAATCAATATAAGTCACTTTATGCATCTCAATTAATTGGAGAGAAACAAGGAGATTTATTTAGAGAAAATTTGTGAATCAAACATGCTTTGCATACAAGACATATAACATTCAAGTCCAAAATACAATGGTATTTGGCAAAACAAATGACAAAGGTTTCTAAAAAGAATTCAAACCAATTTCACCATTGTCATGAGAAAAGCAAGGATATAGAGATTTTATTGATTTCAATTTAAGAGCAACTATATCCAACTTTCTAAGCGAAACATGGCATGAGCGACTTTGCACCCTATTAGATTTTTCCGGATAAGATATCCGTATGATAGTAGCCATGTTCAACCAATAAGAAAGAGAGACATTTGGAATATAAATTCCTTCGAATGGATACAAGATCCTTTATTCATTTTGAGTCTCATAAGCTTTCACACAAGTTTTGCATTTTAAGAATATGCAATCATCAACTCATGCTTTTCATGTGAGCATGTTATATGAATTTCATGCTTTTTCATTTGACATTAGCATGTTATTAAAAAATCATCATGTCATGGAGATAACCATAGGTCATTCAAATCATACTTCCGATGTACATCTCCTAGTCCAAAAATGCATGTTTGAATATAAATATGACATGGATTGTAAACAAGCAAGGTTCACACTTATTGAATTGAAAACATATATACATATGTGCAACCAAGCTTACTCAAACAATTAAAAGAAGAGGCATAAGTTATTTCGAATTTTTTGCAAGATACAAGAATGCAAAATAGCTCTCTTTGCTTGAGTTCCCCATATGGGGTCAAATACAAATCACGTCACTCCACAAGACATATCCCAATAGATCTACTTATTGTTTTAAATCGAGTAGAATCTAAGGGTTTAGTAAATAGGTCCGTAAGTTGATTATTAGTACCTACATGTTCAAGTACTATGCATTTATTTTCAACAAGCTCTCTAATGAAATGATGGCGGATGTCAATATGCTTAGTTCTTGAATGTTGCACCGGATTCTTGGAAATATTAATGGCACTCATGTTATCACAAAAGAGAGTTAGTGTACCTTGGTTGAATCCGTAGTCTACTAGCATTTGCTTCATCCATAGGAGTTGTGTGCATCCACTCCCCGCGGCTATGTACTCGGCCTCGGCCGTGGATAAGGAAATCGAGTTTTGCTTCTTGCAAAACCAAGACACCAAGTTGTTGCCTAGGAAGAAGCAACCGCCCGATGAGCTTTTCCTATCATCACAATTTTCTGCCCAATCCGCATCACTAAAGCCTACAAGACTAGCATCAGTGTCAAAAGAGTACCAAATCCCATAGTTGGAAATCCCATTCACATAGCGAATGATTCTCTTAACAGAAGAGAGACGGGACTCCTTGGGATCCGCTTGGCACCTAGCACACACACCCACACTAAAAGAGATATCGGGCCTCCTTGTGGTCAAATAAAGCAAGCTACCAATCATGCCACAATATAACGTTTGTTCCACACTTTTACCGCTAGCATCCTTGCTTAGCTTCAAAGTGGTACTCATGGGTGTATCATAATGTTTGGCATTTTCAAGACCAAACTTCTTCACCAGGTTTTTAGCATATTTGGCTTGGGTTATGAAAATCCCATCATCTAATTGCCTAATTTGCAAACCTAGGAAGTAACTAAGCTCACCAACAAGACTCATCTCAAATTCATGAGACATGACATCAACAAATTGTTGGACCTTGGTGTTGTTGGTGGAGCCAAATACAATGTCATCAACATAGATTTGAGCTATAAATAACTCATCTTTGTTTCTCTTGATGAATAGTGTCTTGTCAACACTACCCCTTGTGTAGTTATTGTTAACAAGAAATTGAGTGAGGTGCTCATACCAAGCCCTCAGTTCTTTTTTCAACCTATATAGAGACTTCTTGAGGCGATAGACATGGTTGGGGTGGTGTGCATCCACAAACCCCTTGGGTTGTTCAACAAACACTTCCTCTTGCAAGAAGCCATTGAGGAAGGCACTCTTAACGTCTATTTGGTGCAATTTGAACTTGTGCACACAAGAGATGAACAAGAGAAGCCTAATGGACTCTAAACGGGTAACGGGAGCAAAAGTCTCCTCAAAGTCGATACCCTCAATTTGAGAGTATCCTTGTGCTACAAGTCTAGCCTTGTTCCGCACTATGTTACCATCCTCATCGGATTTGTTTCTATAAATCCACTTAGTGCCTATCACATGAGCATTTTTAGGCCTAGGAACTAGAGTCCAAACCTCATTCCTTTCGAATTGGTTTAGCTCTTCTTGCATGGCAAGAACCCAAAATTCATCATTTAAGGCTTCATCAACCTTTTTGGGTTCAATTTGAGAGGTGTAGCATGTAAAGCTAATGAGATTAGCTATTTGACGCCTTGTCCTAACACCCTCATTCACATCTCCAATAACATCCTCTTTGTTATGGAGTCTTCTAACCCATGGAGCGGGTTCATTAGAGTCCAAGAGATGGACTCTAGTAAGAGGTTGTGTGACCTCATTATTGTCATTGGACGTCCCAACATTGGGAGTCACCACAACCCTCTCCAAAGGAGAGTCATCATCTAAAACTTCCTCCTCCTCATGGTCATTAGACTTGAGCCTTGTATCATCAATAACAACATTCGATGATTCCATGATGGTTCGAGTCTTCAAGGTGAAAACTCTATAAGCTCTACTATTCAAGGCATAGCCAATAAAGATACTCTCATCACTCTTAGCATCAAACTTGCCAAGTTGATCACGGTCATTTAAAATGTAGCATTTGCTTCCAAATATGTGAAAGTAGCTAACATTTGGCTTCCTACCCTTCCATAACTCATAGGAGGTGTTTCTAGATCCGGGCCTTAGGAAAACACGATTCCCTATATAGCAAGCCGTATTGACGGCTTCTGCCCATAGGTTCCTAGGGACATTGTTGCTAAGCAATATCACACGGGCCATCTCTTGAAGGACCCTATTCTTCCTCTCAACAACTCTATTTTGTTGAGGTGTCCTAGGAGCCAAGAACTCATGGGAGATGCCTAAGCTATTGCAATAGCTTTCAAAAGAGGCATTCTAAAATTCCCTCCCATGGTCACTTCTAATCTGTTTAATGCTTTTAATGTTAGAATTCATTTCATTTTGTATTTTAGTACAAAGCATCTTAAACTTATCAAAAGTTTTAGATTTTTCTCTAAGAAAATAAGTCCATGTAAATCTAGAGAAATCATCAATACAAACAAAAATGTATCTCTTTCCACCTAAGCTTTCGGTTTGCATAGGACCCTGAGAAGCTCTAAGGGCTCCTTGGTGGAGAGATACTTGCCCTTTTTGTGCATGCTTTTGGTTTGTTTTCCTTGTTGGCAAGGTCCACAAATACCTTTGGCTTTCTTCCCAAGCTTAGGGAGGCCTCTCACACAATTAAACTTTCCAAGGGTTTGTAAATCCCTAAAGTTCATATGGCTAAGTCTTTCATGCCACAACTCAATTTGCTCATCCATGGACACATTGTTTAAGACTATTCTAGCTTCAAGACAATAGCAATTGTCGCTAGATCTCATACCTTTCAACAAGGTTTGTCCATCGGGCTTTAGGATAGAGCAATCATCTTTACAAAATAAGACGGAATATCCTTCATCAGTAAGGTGTGATATGCTTATCAAATTGACTTTCAAGCCATCAACAAATAAAGCATTGGATAAGGAGGGTAATCCGGGAATGGAAATGGTTCCTTTCCCTACAACTCTCTTTTTGGATCCATCACCAAAGGTGACACATCCTCCTTCCTCCATAACAAGAGTCTCGAAGAAACTCTTGTTTCCCGTCATGTGCCTGTAGCACCCACTATCTAAATACCAAAAATTAGAAGAATTTGCCTTCAAGGCTATTTGAGCAACATGGCAAACATTTTCATTCTTTCTAATCCACCTGGAAACAATATTTGCTTTCTTAGTGGTCTTTGGTACATGGGCTCTGGATGTCCTAGGATCATGCACAACAATTTTATCATTCCTAGGAGCATGCATCTTGGCTCTATTATTTCTCTTTTCAATCATGCTTCGTGTTCTACACATTTTAATATATCGAAAGCAATTTGGTCTAATATGACCATCAAATCAATAAAAATGACATGTAGGAATAAAATAAGGAATTATACCTTGTCCTAGAGCATGCACGAGAGCTTGTCCATGTCTTTGTGGTTGAGTGGGTTCAATCCATCTTCATTGTTGAACCGGTCTAGCTTCCTTCCTAGCTTGAGGTTGCATGATTGGTCTTTTTCCTTTGTGAGCCAATTGTTGAGGAATGTTGGCTTGAGGGACCCTAGAGGGTTGAGCTTGAGGTTGCCTTCTTGGCACCATTTTCACTTGTGCATTTGAACATTGTCCTAGTTCTAACTTCTTCCTAGGAGTTTGCACCAATGAAGCTTCTTTGATCCCCAAACTCTTGACAAAAATGGTCTTCTTTAAAGTGGAGGTCTCCTTGCCATCTTCATACCCAAGACCCTTCTTGTCACATGGATTCTTCCCAACACTAAGCAAATGATCAAGTTTTTGAGTACTAAAGGTCATCCTAGACATAGACTCTTTTACTTCTTCAAGTTCCCTCTTTAGACCTTCTTCATTCCTTCTAGATAAGTCTAAGTCCTTTTTTAGCTCATCTTCTATCTTCTTAGACTTTTCCACTTGTTCACATAAGTAGTCATTATGAGATAAAAGCTCAAGATTTTCTTCTCTCAACATCTTGATCCTTTTCGTGCTCTTGATTGCTAAGTCATTGAACTCGGCATGGTATTTAGCAAGCACCTTTTTCTCCACAAATCCATTTATGGAGTTAGAAGAGGAATCACTTTCTTCTTCACTTGAGTCATTTTCCTCTTGACTCATTTCCTCTCTTTCACTAGCTCTTTTGCTTTTATGGGAGGAGGCAAAAGCTAAGAGGTTAGCCATGAGCTCTTCATCGCTTGAAGACTCATCTCCCTCGTTGGAGTCATCACTACTACCTGAAAAGAATACGCAGTGTGTTCTAAATATTATCTAGAGGGGGGTGAATAGATTTTAACGAATATTACCCAATTTTTGCATCCAAGTCAATATTACGAAAATGCCCCTACTAGTCAAAAATACATACAAGTGTAATAAGATGCGGAATTTAAATAACACTTGATATATACGTGGAAACCCAACCACTGGGAAAAACCACGGGCTGTATAGTGCGCCACACTCGGAACTCGAAATCACTAATTGAAATGAAGTTTACAACCTATGTAGACCTCGTCTAACACTCCGGTCTGTAACCCCTCACTTCTACCCAGCGGGCCTTTATTAGCAACCCTATTCCAATTTGCTTGAGGCCTAAGCACTCTTAGCCTCAAGACTTACTTCTCAATGAAGAGAAACAACCTATGTGAATATATATGAATATTCAAATAACAAACAAGGCTAGGTAACCTTAGATGCTTATCTAGGATGATGAGATAATCAATTTAAATCAATCCTAGATATCAATTGCTAAATGACATGTCAAATAGCTTAGCTAATCAAGATTAAGCAAAAACCTAATTAGCTATCACAATCAACACTCAATCATTTTCATCACAAATAATCTCTAACTTGTATCTAGCATATAATCAAAAGCATACAAGTAATTAAAGAGATGTATTAATATGAAAAACACTAAAGTAATATGAAATTAGTGAAGAACATACCAAATAAGATGTGATGATTCAAAACCATGCATGGATCAATTCTATGAAGGCATAGAAGATCAAATATGAAATTTGATGCAAAAGGGATTTGATTTGAGTGTTTAAAGTTGAGTTCTTGATTTGATTTTTTCTCAAAAATCTCTCTTGAATGTTTAGGGTTCTAAGGTCTCAAAGAACTTAATCAGAGAATGAGAAAATAAGATATTTATAGACATCAAGAATTGGGCAAGCGAAAAGACAATTTTGCCCCTGAAACACACCGTTCGACGGTTTCAATCGGCGGCCAGGCCACCGATCACGACCGCCGAATTGAGCTCGTGAAGAACAGAGCATCAACGGCGGTTTCATTCGGCGGTTTCGTGACCGCCGATCCAACCGCCGAATTAGACCGAGAGATTAAAATCGATCAGGTATGAACGGCTGTTTCAAATGGCGGTCGTGACCGCCGATCTTGACCGCATAATTGCTTCAAACCAATCTGGACTGAAACGGCGGTTTCATTCGGCGGCCAGGCCGCCGATAATAACCGCCGATCACCAATAATGGTGAAAACCAAGGAGAAGCCAAGGGCATTCTCCATAGGCGGTCTTCGCGCGAAACCAAGCACTCATTAGTGCAAGCGCGGACGTTTCCGAACAATGTCGGGAAATGAATTATAAAGCACATATACACACAACAAGATATATCAACCAAAGTGCTAGTGTGTAAAGTGACATGTGAAGAGTATGCACACAAATGCAAGTATGCTAAGTGTGTGTGTGCTTACTAAATCTCTTCAAAGAAAAATCAAGCACAAGAGATTATACCTTTGGCATGCTTGTATCTTGAGGTCATGGAAGGGCCTTTGATCTTCAACCTTAAACACTTAGACTACCCTTACATTCAAAACCCCAACATGTGGTTTGACCACGAAATAAGCCAATCAACAAAACGGGAATCCTTACAATCTCCCCCTTTGGCTATTTCGTGACAAAACCACCACTCACATTGATTCCTCACAACAAAATAAACCTATGGGTCAATGAAGATTTTCTACTATACAAAGAGATATATAAAAATAAAACTTGAAGTCTTCAATCTCTTGTAGAACAATCATTCCCTGAAACAAGGTTTCTAATCTTTCCAAAACAAGAAAAGGTGAGATGAATCAAGTGAGATTAAAACAAGCATTTGCATATATATAAAAAATCAAGCACAACATCATGCAATGTTTGTGTATGCAATGCTCCCCCTCAAAGGGTTACTCCCCCTCAATACATATTCTCCCCGATGTGCACCAATTGCAAACACCTCCCTTTTCCACATTCTACTCCCCCTTTTTGTCATGATATAGGCAAATGAGTAGTCCCCAACCGGGTCACTTAAGGCAAAGAGAGATAGTAGCATTCTAGTATATGCATAATCAATATAAGTCACTTTATGCAATCTCAATTAATCGGAGAGAAACGAGGAGATTTATTAGATAAAATGTGTGAAACAAAATGCTTTGCATACAAGACATATAGCATTCAAGTCCAAAATACCATGGTATTTGGCAAAGCAAATGACAAAGGTTTCTAATAGAAATTCAAACCAATTTCACCATTGTCATGAGAGAAGCAAGGATATAGAAATTTCATAGATTTCAATTTAAGAACAACTATATCCAACTTTATAAGCTAAACATGTCATGAGCAACTTTGCACCCTATTTGATTTTTCCGGGAATGAAACCCGTATGATAGTAGACATATTCAACCAATAAAGAAAGAGAGGCATTTGGATTGTAAAATCCTTGAATGGATACAAGATCCTTTTTCATTTGAGTCTCATAAGTTTTTTTTTTTTTTTTTCACACAAGTTTTTGCATTTAAGAACGCAATTATCAATTCATGCTTTTTCATTTGAGCATGTACATGAATTTCATGCTTTTCATAAGACATTAGCATGTTATAAAAGAATCATCATGTCATGGAGATAATCATAGGTCATTCAAATCATACTTCCTACATACATCTCCTAGTCCAAAATGCATGTTTGAACATAAATATGACATGGATTGTAAACAAGCAAGATTCACACTTATTGAATTGAAAATATGTATACATATGTGCAACCAAGCTTACTCAAGCAATCAACAAAGAAGCATAAGATTTTTCAAATTTTTTGCAAGTGACAAGAATGCAAAAATAGCTCTCTTTGCTTGAGTTCCCCATATGGGGTTAGTATCATCCTTCATTAATGAAGGGCATGAGGTCCTATGGACCTACCAAGTCCATTGGACTTAGTTGAACCTATTTGAGACTTGTTAGTCTCGTAGCAAGCGGGTTCATTTTTCCTTATCCACATAGATATGACATTTTTCTTCTTAGTGGTCAAAGGTTGCATGTCATTCACTAACCTAGGATTATTGACAAAGGATTTCCTAGGCTCATGCAAGTGGGCTTTTCTTAGCCTCTTTTTCTCTATCATGCTATTAATCCTACAATGCTTAATGTACTTAAAGCACTTAGGCTTAATGAAAGTTCTCAAATACTCGAGGTGTGTTTATCAATATATAAAGCTAGAGGGGGGGTGAATAGATTTTATCTAATTATTACCCAATTTTCGCATGCAAGTCAATTTTACGAAAATACCCCTAGCAAGTCAACAATACATACAAGTGTAATATAGTGCGGAAATAATAAATGACACTTGATGTATACGTGGAAAACCCAACCACTGGGAAAAACCACGGGCTGTTAAGTGCGCCACACTCGGACCTCGAAATCCACTATATGAAAAGACGGTTACACCCTCAAGTGATTCTCGGACCCTCACCCTAGATAACCTCAGGCTATGGACACTACCAATCGCCACTCTTGGTTTAATCCCTAGTGATATCCCCTGATACACTACTCTTGGCGTGAGCACCCTCTAATCTACCACGCGGGCCTTTTATAGCGGCTCTAGTCCAATTTGCTTGAGGCCTAAGCACACTTAGCCCCAAGACTTCAATCTCTCAAAAGAGATGCACAACCCTATGTGAATATGTATGAATATTCAATTAATGCAATAAGAGCTAGGGTACTCTAAATGCTTACCTAGGATTATAAGATGACAATATAATCAATCCTAGATATCACATATAGCTATATGACATGGCATATAACTTTAGCTAAGTAAAGGATAACCAATCCTAGATACAAAGCTATCATATAAAACCTACAAACATTCAAAGGATTAACTAGTTGATTAAAAAATAATCTATCAACCTAGTTATCAATACATCACACAAGAATGTTCATGGCATAGCTTTTAGGCAATAATGACCTAATCAAATAAGCTATGAAAAATAATCTCAATTAACAAATGAGATCAATTAGCTAGATGGCATATGAACATTAAAGCCTAGCTAATAAATAATAACCAAATCAACACATAATCTCAATCTTATATGTAGAAATTAATCTAAACACATATAAGTAAAATATGAGATAAAATTGATAAGTAGAAACACTAATTATGTAAGATAAAAGTGTTCAACAAATCATACCATGTGTGTTGAAGAAGTCCCATGCATTAGCATATGCTAGATGATCCTAGATGATGCTTAGATGAAGATTTATGCATGTGGGAATGGGTTTAGAGAGATAAAGATATGATCTTTAAGCTTTCTCTCTCAAGTCTCTCTAAATATCTCTCTAGGGTTCTTATGATCAAAGACTTGTGTTCTGAACCAGAGATAAGGATGTATTTATAGAGACCAAAAACAGGGCAGGTGAAAATACAATTTTGCCCTTAAAACGCACCGATCGGCGGTTTCATTCGGCGGCCAGGCCGCCGAATTGAACCACCGAATGGCTCCCGAGCGGAACAGGGGAACATCGGCGACTTCATTCGGCGGTTTGGAAACCGCCGATCCCAACCGCCGTTTTGGACCCGAGAGATATATTTCAATCAGGTCTCATTCGGCGGTTTCGAACGGCGGCCAGGCCGCCGAACGTAACCGCCGATTCACCAAAAATGGTGAAACCAAGGAGAAGCCAAAGGCATCTCCACCGGCGATCATCGCGCAAAACAAAGCACATCAACGTGCACGCACGGACGTTTCCGAACATCCTTAGGGAAACGAATTACACCACACTAAAAGCTAACATACATGAAGTGCAAGTGTGGGTATTGAATGCATCCTAATGCCTATCATGTCATGGCATTATCATATAACAAGATGCAATCAATTCAACATGCAAGAAGAGATATTGAATAAACAATAAAGCACAATGCACACAAAATATAAACACACCATACAAGAATAAGAGTTATGCATGTTGTGTGTGTGTGTGCAACTATAACTCTTCAAGCCAAAATAAGCACAAGATATACCTTTGGTGCTTGTCCTCTTGAGGTCTTGGAAAGGGTCTTGATCTTCAACAAATGACCTAGATTACCCTTACAACCAAACCCCAACATGTGGTTTGACCACGAAATAAGCCAATCAATTAATGGGAATCCTTACACTTAATATGCCCAATAATGACAAGTTGGTACAAAGTAAGAATTCATACCATATCCGTGTGAAGTCATTGGAGACTCATCATGCATTTGATGTCTCTTTTGGTGTTGAGCCGGTTCATTTCTTCTATGAGGTTGAACCGGAATAGGTTGCCTCCTTGGATGAGGTAGCATGTTTTGCCTCTTTTCATAGTGAGTCATTTGTTGAGGAGAGTTGACTCGAGAGGCTCTAATCCGTTGACCTTGGGGTTGTCTTGCTTTCACCACCTTCACTTGTGCATTTTTCGAACATTGTCCTAGTTCTAACTTCTTCCTAGGAGTTTGCACCGGTGACGCTTCTATCTTACCCAAACTCTTCACAAAGACGGTCTTCTTAGGAATAGAGCAATCCTTGCTCACTTGAATCCAAGACCTCTTTTGTCACAAGGGCTTTTTCCTACACCAAGTATGTTGTCAAGCTTCTTGGTGCTTGTAGTCATTCTAGTCAATGACTCTTTGGCTTCAACAAGCTCTCTCTTCAAACCCTCTTCATTCCTCTTAGACAAAGCTAGCTCATATTTTAGCTTGTCTTCTTCCACCATGGATCTTATCACTTCATCATTCAAGTGATCAACTTGTGTTGAAAGTCTAAGTAGTTCTTCCTTTAACCTTTGAATCTCTTTTTCATTCTTTAACTTAGAGCTTTCAAAACTTTCAAAGTTGTCCTTAAGATCCATTTTCTCCACTTGCTTCCTTAAGAGGTCATCGTATGTTGAAAGCTCTAGATTTTCTTCCTCTAAAATCCTTAGAAATCTATCTTTCTTCTTCATGGAGCTTTCAACATTGACTATAAAGTCATGCACATCCATATTCTCTACATTTCCATTTGTAGAGTTAGAAAATGAGTCATCTCCACTAGTGTCATCTTCTAGACTCTCCTCCTCTCCTATGGATCTAATTTCCTCATCAAGACCTTCACCTTGATCTCTTTAGTCAATAAGTGCCATATCCCAATGTGAAGCAACAACTATCTCCTCTATAGCTACTTCTTCTACTTTCTCTTCTATGGGATCACTAGCAACGGAATTATTACCAACAACTTCATTTTCTTCATTAGTGGCACCCAATGCCTTGAAGTTATTGATAAGCTCATCATCACTTGATGACTTATCTCCCTCTCCGGAGTCATCACTTTCACTCCAAGTGGCGACCATCATTTTTTCTTTCTTGTTCTTCAAATTCCCACAATCGGGTGAGATATGACCTATGCCGCCACACTCATAGCATTGGACCCCTTTCTCTTGCCTAGGCTCATGCTTCTTGAAGGGAGCCTTTTTCTTCAAGACTTGGCCTTTGGATCCAAAGCCACTCTTCTAGAACTTGACAAATTTCTTGAATCTTTGAAGCATCAAAATCATGTCTTCGTCCAAGTCACCTTTCTCCTCATTCCCTACCTTAGAAGCACTCAAAGCAATTCCTTTTTGCTTCTTTGAAGGAGTGGAGCTAGGACCCTTCCTAGACTCGTAGGCAAGAAGTCTACCTATTACCTCGCTCGGCTTCATATCCTTAAAATCACTGTTTTCTTCTAAAGCCGTCACCTTAGACTCAAACCTCTCGGGAAGCGATCTCATTATCTTTTGCTTGATCCTTCTATCCGAGTAAGGGTCACCAAGTTGATGACTTTGGTTGACAATGTCCATCAACCTAATCTCAAAGTCGTTGAAGCACTTATTCTCCTCCATCCTAAGTGTCTCGAATTGAGTTTGGAGGACTTGAAGTTTGGAGTCTTTCACTACTTCGGTTCCCTCGTGTGCAACCTCTAAGATGTCCCATGCCTCCTTGGCTATCTTAGTGTTCTGAATCAGTTTGTATTGATTTTCATCCACAGCACATATAAGGGCGTGCCATGCCTTTTGATTCCACTTGGACAACTCAAACTCGGGTTGTGTCCACTGTGCCTTAGGCTTGAGCACTTCTTCTCCTCCACCCATGGGAGTCATCATAGGAGGCGAATATCCATCTTCAATGGCCATCCATGCCCTATCATGAATTTGACACACATATGCCTCCATCTTCCCTTTCCATTGGGAGTAATTTATGCCGGTGAGGAGGGGTGGCCTTGTGCTTGAAGCACCCTCATGGTTGCCACCGTATCCACTCATTGTATATAATGAATGAATTCAAATGAATGCAAAACACACCTAAAATGAGCTAGGATCACCTAAGTATATCTAGGAACCCGCTCTGATACCAATTGAAAAGAATACGCGATGTGTTCTAAATATTATCTAGAGGGGGGGTGAATAGATTTTAACGAATATTACCCAATTTTCGCATGCAAGTCAATATTACGAAAATGCCCAAACTAGTCAAAAATACATACAAGTGTAATAAGATGCGGAATTTAAATAACACTTGATATATACGTGGAAACCCAACCACTGGGAAAAACCACGGGCTGTATAGTGCGCCACACTCGGAACTCGAAATCACTAATTGAAATGAAGTTTACAACCTATGTAGACCTCGTCTAACACTCCGGTTTGTAACCCCTCACTTCTACCCAGCGGGCCTTTATTAGCAACCCTATTCCAATTTGCTTGAGGCCTAAGCACTCTTAGCCTCAAGACTTACTTCTCAATGAAGAGAAACAACCTATGTGAATATATATGAATATTCAAATAACAAACAAGGCTAGGTAACCTTAGATGCTTATCTAGGATGATGAGATAATCAATTTAAATCAATCCTAGATATCAATTGCTAAATGACATGTCAAATAGCTTAGCTAATCAAGATTAAGCAAAAACCTAATTAGCTATCACAATCAACACTCAATCATTTTCATCACAAATAATCTCTAACTTGTATCTAGCATATAATCAAAAGCATACAAGTAATTAAAGAGATGTATTAATATGAAAAACACTAAAGTAATATGAAATTAGTGAAGAACATACCAAATAAGATGTGATGATTCAAAACCATGCATGGATCAATTCTATGAAGGCATAGAAGATCAAATATGAAATTTGATGCAAAAGGGATTTGATTTGGGTGTTTAAAGTTGAGTTCTTGATTTGATTTTTTCTCAAAAATCTCTCTTGAATGTTTAGGGTTCTAAGGTCTCAAAGAACTTAATCAGAGAATGAGAAAATAAGATATTTATAGACATCAAGAATTGGGCAAGTGAAAAGACAATTTTGCCCCTGAAACACACCGTTCGGCGGTTTCAATCGGCGGCCAGGCCGCCGATCACGACCGTCGAATTGAGCTCGTGAAGAACAGAGCATCAACGGCGGTTTCATTCGGCGGTTTTGTGACCGCCGATCCAACCGCCGAATTAGACCGAGAGATTAAAATCGATCAGGTATGAACGGTGGTTTCAAACGGGCTGATCGTGACCGCATAATTGCTTCAAACCAATCTGGACTAAAACGGCGGTTTCATTCAGCGGCCAGGCCGCCGATAATAACCGCCGATCACCAACAATGGTGAAAACCAAGGAGAAGCCAAGGGCATTCTCCATAGGCGGTCTTCGCGCGAAACCAAGCACTCATTAGTGCAAGCGCGGACGTTTTCGAACAATGTCGGGAAACGAATTACAAAGCACATATACACACAACAAGATATATCAACCAAAGTGCTAGTGTGTAAAGTGACATGTGAAGAGTATGCACACAAATGCAAGTATGCTAAGTGTGTGTGTGCTTACTAAATCTCTTCAAAGAAAAATCAAGCACAAGAGATTATACCTTTGGCGTGCTTGTATCTTGAGGTCATGGAAGGGTATTTGATCTTCAACCTTAAACACTTATACTACCCTTACATTCAAAACCCCAACATGTGGTTTGACCACGAAATAAGCCAATCAACAAAATGGGAATCCTTACACTACCACTCCATGTGGCGGCCATCCCTTTACCCTTCTTCTTGTCATTGTGATTAGCACATTCAGGGGCAAAGTGACCTATGCCACCACACTCGAAGCATTGGACCTCTTTCCTTTCGGTCCTTTCTTGCCTATGTTCAAACTTCTTGAAATGACCCTTTTTCTTCGAATCTTGACCTTTTGATCCAAAGTCCTTTCTCCTAAACTTCATAACCTTGTTGAACCTTTTTACAAACAAGACAAGGTCTTCATCCGAGTCAATCTTCTTTGCCTCCTTTTCATCCTTGGAAGCTTTTAAAGCAATTTCTTTTTGCTTTTTAGGAGGTGTAGTTCTAGGAGCCTTCCTAGACTCCTAAGCGAGAAGTCTTCCAATAACCTCGATCGGCTTCATGTCCATATATCCACTGTTTTCTTCTATAGCCGTCACCTTTGATTCGAACCTATCGGGGAGAGATCTCATGATTTTCTGCTTGACTCTCCTATTCGAATACGGGTCTCCGAGTTGGTGACTTTGATTAACGATATCCATCAATTTGATTTCGAAATCATTGAAGCATTCATCCTCTCCTATCTTAAGTAACTCGAATTGAGTTTGGAGGACTTGAAGCTTGGATTTCTTCACCACCTCGGTTCCTTCATGTGCAACTTGTAAGATATCCCAAGCTACTTTCGCGATTTGACTGTTCTGAATAAACTTATACCAATTTTCATCAATTGCACAAAGGATGGCGTGCATCACCTTCCTATTCCACTTTGAAGCCTCAAACTCTTGCGGACTCCATTGTGCCTTAGGCTTCAATTCTTCTTCTCCTCCACCATCGGGAGCCATCTTGGGTAGATTATATCCATCTTCCACTGCTATCCACGCACGGTCATGAATTTGACATATGTAGGATTCCATCTTCCCTTTCTATTGGGAATAGTTCAACCCGGTAAGAAGTGGAGGCCCTGTGCTTGAAGCACCCTCGTTGCTACCACCATTTCCACCGTTTCCACTCATAGTGTTTATGAATGAATGAAATGAATGCAAATGTATGAATGATCAAAATGTAGGGAAAAATACCGTAGTACACGCAGCGGAAGCGAGACTAAAAATAAGATTTAGTGACTTTAAAAATTTTTCCTTTATGAACCTTAAACCCTTTAATTAATTAAACATGCATATACAATAACCAAAAAGTAGAATACCTTTTGTCGCGTGATCCGATTGACTTACGTCGATGGTAATCCGCAAGATCTTCAATCCTAGCACGAACGTGGATCACCTAGGAGCGTGGTCTCCCTTTTTCTTTGAATTGCAAACCTGTGAATGGACAAAACAAACTTTCTTTTCTTTGTTAGTCACAAAAACAATCAAAAGAATGACTGAGATTATTCCGGTCACTTTTGAGTTCTCAATCTAATGATCGAAACTCGCGTGAACCTAGATCGATATCGTATACACAAGCTTATTGATGATTAAGCAAATAGTATACTATCAAAGAATAATCTAACACTCCTATTTGTTTTAGTAGAATAAAAGCTTTCTATGAATTGAGAAGAAGAAGAAAAAATTGTCTCCAGAACAACTTAGGGTGGCCGAAATCTATATGTGGGAATATATAGGTGGCCGAAATTTTCCTCTCCTTGTCTTTTAGGGTTGCCGAAATCTCTCTCCTTTTTACACTAGGGTTGCCGCAAATCACCACCTCTAAAGGTTTGTGTTGCACCCTAATTTCCATAAAAGAATAGACTTCTAACCCTAATCTAACTCATAGTTATTTTATTCTTTTTAATGACTAAATTAAAAGACTTCTTATTTGAATAAATAAAATTAATTATTTATTTTCTTACCAAATAAGTCTTTTACTTTTAGTATACTACCAACAATAGTATAACATTAGGAATCATATTTCCTAATCAGACAAAAAATTTGTTTATTAATTAAACAATTAATTAATAAATTAATTAATTCTTATTTAATTAAAACAAATGAAACAAAATAATATATTAGGTTAAAACTTAACCTTGCCGCCCCACTTGAATAAATGGGCCAAAATATTATTTTCTTATTTCATTTAATCCATTGGACTTTAAATAAAAAGCCCACATGTAAACCAGACCCATTCTTACTAAAAGAAACAAGCCCACATGTCTTTCATTAATATATAAATATAATTGAGCAGCCCATTACTTAAATAATGTGCAAATTATATTCTTAATATATTAAATGCAATTCTAGATGGACCCTTAAATTGGTCCGGTAGAATATATCAAGTGATCCATGCAAGTCCGTGTGGATTGGGATCTTGGCGGGCCATCTAAATTTAAGCTTCAATAGACATAACCTAATCACAATCAACAAATGATTCACTTAGGTCCGATCCATTAATTTTAACTCATTCCACTAAAGAGCTAAAATTGAACTCTTAAATAAAGATAGAAAAGGAAGATGCTCCTCATTCATACCCTAGACAATCATATAGGAGATAGTGTATCCTCGTGATTAATATCAGTAATCGCCAAGAGTTCATAGACCGCCTATAACTCTCCAAGTTACCATATTTACTCATATGACCACGTTTTGAACTTGGATATTTTGACTTGTCCAGAAGCCATGTTTTCAATAGACACTATCGAAAACTCAACGTTGAGATTTAATATCCAATTACCTCAAAACATCCATATGATGATATTATACTCTCATTTAATTAAATGGAGCCACGATGTCCATATCTATAAATGAAGTCCTCTATCGATTAACAAATGAATATCACCAAACTATCGAGGATAGACTATGCGATATAATCGTACTCATTGATAACTCAAATGATATCACTTGCAACCATAAGTCCATCATTTATCTCAGGATTAAGATAGACTCTCCGATTGTCCTGATAATGAAAAGACTATTATCTATTGACGGTTCTAGATAAAGCTTTTCATTGTGATCCTGTTCAATGCACCCAGTGCACTAGATCCTTTTGCTCGAAGACACTCCGATGATTTAGACTCATCATATCTCATTTGATCCCACTCAAATGCTAGCAAAATAATTCTACAACTTTAACAAGATAAAGGTGCCCAACCTTTAACTTAAGTTGTGAACATTATTCAAGACTAACTAAAGAATTGTGTCTACCACATACATATCCAGATGTACGAACAATTCTTCTTTTCTCATAGTCTTTAGACCTTATGATTATTTACTTTGACAATTATAATATTAAACTATAAATGCTATACGATTTGTTAAACCAGAAATCACTTTATTAATATGAAAAAGATTGTTAATTACAACATTACACTCTTGCTATTGAGCATAATCCTAACACAAAAATCACAAAAAATGCAAAACACACCAAAGTGAGCAAGGATCACCTAATTATATTTAGGAACCCGCTCTGATACTAATTGAAAGTTCTCACGGTGTGTAAACTATTAATCTAGGGGGGGGGGGGGGTGAACAGAATTTAACTAATTTTACCCAATTTTCGTTTAAGGACAAGATTACGAAAATACCCCTAATAGTCAATAAAATATAGAAAGTGTAATATTGTGTGGTGTTAGGATTATGCTCAATAGCAAGAGTGTAATGTTGTAATTAACAATCTTTTTCATATTAATAAAGTGATTTCTGGTTTAACAAATCGTATAGCATTTATAGTTTAATATTATAATTGTCAAAGTAAATAATCATAAGGTCTAAAGACTATGAGAAAAGAAGAATTGTTCGTACATCTGGATATGTATGTGGTAGACACAATTCTTTAGTTAGTCTTGAATAATGTTCACAACTTAAGTTAAAGGTTGGGCACCTTTATCTTGTTAAAGTTGTAGAATTCTTTTGCTAGCATTTGAGTGGGATCAAATGAGATATGATGAGTCTAAATCATCGGAGTGTCTTCGAGCAAAAGGATCTAGTGCACTGGGTGCATTGAACAGGATCACAATGAAAAGCTTTATCTAGAACCGTCAATAGATAATAGTCTTTTCATTATCAGGACAATCGGAGAGTCTATCTTAATCATGAGATAAATGATGGACTTATGGTTGCAAGTGATATCATTTGAGTTATCAATGAGTACGATTATATCGCATAGTCTATCCTCGATAGTTTGGTGATATTCATTTGTTAATCGATAGAGGACTTCATTTATAGATATGGACATCGTGGCTCCATTTAATTAAATGAGAGTATAATATCATCATATGGATGTTTTGAGGTAATTGGATATTAAATCTCAACGTTGAGTTTTCGATAGTGTCTATTGAAAACATGGCTTCTGGACAAGTCAAAATATCCAAGTTCAAAACGTGGTCATATGAGTAAATATGGTAACTTGGAGAGTTATAGGCGGTCAATGAACTCTTGGCGATTACTGATATTAATCACGAGGATACACTATCTCCTATATGATTGTCTAGGGTATGAATGAGGAGCATCTTCCTTTTCTATCTTTATTTAAGAGTTCAATTTTAGCTCTTTAGTGGAATGAGTTAAAATTAATGGATCGGACCTAAGTGAATCATTTGTTGATTGTGATTAGGTTATGTCTATTGAAGCTTAAATTTAGATGGCCCGCCAAGATCCCAATCCACACGGACTTGCATGGATCACTTGATATATTCTACCGGACCAATTTAAGGGTCCATCTAGAATTGCATTTAATATATTAAGAATATAATTTGCACATTATTTAAGTAATGGGCTGCTCAATTATATTTATATATTAATGAAAGACATGTGGGCTTGTTTCTTTTAGTAAGAATGGGTCTGGTTCACATGTGGGTTTTTTATTTAAAGTCCAATGGATTAAATGAAATAAGAAAATAATATTTTGGCCCATTTATTCAAGTGGGGCGGCAAGGTTAAGTTATTAACCTAATATATTATTTTGTTTCATTTGTTTTAATTAAATAAGAATTAATTAATTTATTAATTAATTGTTTAATTAATAAACAAATTTTTTTCTGATTAGGAAATATGATTCCTAATGTTATACTATTGTTGGTAGTATACTAAAAGTAAAAGACTTATTTGGTAAGAAAATAAATAATTAATTTTATTTATTCAAATAAGAAGTCTTTTAATTTAGTCATTAAAAAGAATAAAATAACTATGAGTTAGATTAGGGTTAGAAGTCTATTCTTTTATGGAAATTAGGGTGCAACACAAACCTTTAGAGGTGGTGATTTGCGGCAACCCTAGTGTAAAAAGGAGAGAGATTTCGGCAACCCTAAAAGACAAGGAGAGGAAAATTTCGGCCACCTATATATTCCCACATATAGATTTCGGCCACCCGAGTTGTTCTGGAGACAATTTTTCTTCTTCTTCTCAATTCATAGAAAGCTTTTATTCTACTAAAACAAATAGGGGTGTTAGATTATTCTTTGATAGTATACTATTTGCTTAATCATCAATAAGCTTGTGTATACGATATCGATCTAGGTTCACGCGAGTTTCGATCATTAGATTGAGAACTCAAAAGTGACCGGAATAATCTCAGTCATTCTTTTGATTGTTTTTGTGACTAACAAAGAAAAGAAAGTTTGTTTTGTCCATTCACAGGTTTGCAATTCAAAGAAAAAGGGAGACCACGCTCCTAGGTGATCCACGTTCGTGCTAGGATTGAAGATCTTGCGGATTACCATCGACGTAAGTCAATCGGATCACGCGACAAAAGGTATTCTACTTTTTGGTTATTGTATATGCATGTTTAATTAATTAAAGGGTTTAAGGTTCATAAAGGAAAATTTTTAAAAGTCACTAAATCTTATTTTTAGTCTCGCTTCCGCTGCGTGTACTACGGTATTTTTCCCTACATGTGGAAATTAAAACAACACTTGATATTTACGTGGAAACCCTCACGGGAAAAACCATGGGCTGTTAAGTGAGCCACACCCGAACCTCGAATCGACTAAATGTGATGAAATTACAACCTAATCCTGGAAGTAATCACACACCTACCTAATCCCGGTATAAGTGAACCTAGTCCGATTGCTTGCGAATTAAGCAACCTAATCTCGGTCACAACACAAGACTTAATTCTCTAAAAAGAGATTAACACCCTAAGTGAATATATGAATATTCAAATGCAACATAGAGTAAGGGAAACCCTATATGCTTTTCTAAGATGATGAATTTGCAATTAAAAACAATCCTAGATATTAAAGCTAAATGACATGTCAATTAGCTTAGATAATCATAGATTATAGAAACCTAGATATCTATCACAAAACAACACTCAATCAAATCAACACAATCTCTATCTTGAATATTAGAATTCAATCTAAGAACAATCAAGTGATAAAAGAGATGCCATAATAAATAAAACACTAATTATATATGATAATAGTGAAAAACTTACCAAAGCAAGTGTGATGATAAAAGACCCATGCAAGCAAGCATCTTAGATATGCTAGAGAATGCTAGATGAACTTTGATGCAAATGGATTTTGGTTTGAGTGTTTAAATGAGCAAACTTGGTTGCTTTCTCTCTTAAAAATCTCTCTTTTAAAAGTAGGGTTCTTGATGATTAAAGAGTCACAATCAGAACAAGAGAAAGTGATGTATTTATAGGAATAAAAAACAGAGCATGTAAAAAGACAAGTTTGCCCCTGAAACACACCGATCGGCTGTTTTAATCGGCGGCCAGGCCACCGTTTACAACCGCCGAATTGAACCCGAGAGGAACAGGGGAACAACGGCGGTTTCGTGACCGCCGATCTAACCACTGAATTAAACCGAGAGAATAAATCAATCAGGTATGAACGGCGGTTTCATTTGGCGGTTTCGTAACCGTCGATTCAACCGCCGAATCAAACCGAGAGATAAAATCAATCAGGTCTGAACGGCAGTTTTAAACGGCGGTCGTGACCGCCGATCGTAACCGCATAATTGCTCCAGACACTTCTGGAAGCAAATGGTGGTTTTCATTCGGCGGCTAGGCCGCCGATCATAACTACCGATCACCAACATAGGTGAAAACTAAGGAGAAACCAAGGGCATTCTCCATAGGCGGTCTTCGCGTAAAACCAAGCACATTCTAATGCATGCGCGGACGTTTCCAAAAACTATCGGAAAACGAATTATAAGACACAAATACACACAACAAAATATAACATATAAGTGCAAGTGTGAAATGTGACATGTGATGAGAAAGCACACAAATGCAAAAATGCTAAGTGAGTGTGTGCAATCTAAATCTCTTCAAAGAAAAGTAAGCACAAAGAAATTTACCTTCGGTGCTTATCAAGACGAGGTCTTCAAAGGGCTTGAGCAATAACAACAACACCTAAGCTACCCTTACAAAGAACCCCAACATGTGGTTTTTCCACGAAATGAGCCAATCAACAAATGGGAACCTTACACTATCCACCTATTATGATTTGCTTAATTGCATTTAATACTAGTTAATTTATTCAACTCATTACTCCGATTCCCTGTGGAACGAATCCTTACCTACCGTTGTACTAATCTTTACATCCTAAAAGGATTTTCTAATGGTAAAAACATGGTTTTCTAAAGATCACATTTATACATAAATATTGTGATTTGTTGAGTACCAAACGACCTCATTAGTAGGGTGAACTAAACTGTAATTCCATCGGCCATGTCGAGGTACCACCTTGGGAACTCCCCTTCATGCGTCGCAAGGGGTTCAGATGCACATGGCAACTACTGCAGATACCCAAGGACAGTCCCTACTCACCGGTGCCTGAACACATAAAATTCGTGAGTTGTTGAGTTGCTCTTTTTCTTATGAAATTATATTTGGACATTTGTTTTAGGTAGTTTAGTATATAACATAGCTTTTTGTCATACAAGTTCCTGTTGACCAAGCGAAAGAGCTCCTGGAGATGATTTATGGGTTGACTCAAGTTATCATGGAGAGCCAGGTTGATAATCTTGAAACTGTTGTTGCTCTGGTAGGGTGATTTGTATTTGTAAGTTATTTATAATTGCCAGTATTGTTTACGACATGAATTGATCTTGTTTGCCTGTTATGTATTTTGGTTTGTTTGCAGAAACCTGATATGGTGACTTCGAAGACACCCATGGATGAATAGTATGATTCGTCATCGAATTCAGAACAAAATGATACAGTTACGAATGGAAGTAGTTCTTATGATAGTCAGGATGGGTGGGCTTGTAAGTGAGGATGGTGAGCCTGCAAATAGTGAGGAGCCTGCAGAATTGCATTGCTAAATGCATGACAACCATTTCTGTAACAAATTCAATTAGAATCCATAATTCATAGCTTCTCTTGGGGATAGATTGGAGTGGATTGTTTTCTAAGGTGGCTCGTTTTCTCTGTGTTGTTTTGTTATAATATTGGGTGGCCTTTTTTTTTTCTTAGTTCTTGTAGTGTCTCGCTGCTTTCCTCTTAGTGGTTGGCCAGTTTGTTATGTTCTCTTATTCTGGCCTTCTTGTAGGCTTTAATAAGCCGTATAAAAAAAATTCATAGGTTCTATGATTGCATATATATTCCTATAATCACTACGAAAACGGTATAATCATATTATATAGAGTATTGATAATATAAAGATTTGTATTCATAAATGCATAGCAATCTTTTCTGTAAAAAAACTAAAAATGTCAATAAGAATTATTAAATCTTTGTCAAATATTCTATCGTTTTAAATCTGTTTTCATGAAAGTCTTTAATAATATCACAAACCATTTTTTTTTGGGACATGTTAAAAAATTCGAATAATGTATGTCATTGTTCTGATTAATAGTATAATAATATCTTCATGAATGTCATTGGGCTGTTCAATCTTCTTGGTAACGTCATCAAATAACTTTTGTGCATACTCTATTTCTCTTTGAATAAAATATCATCTATGATTATAGTTGAAACAAATTATAGCACGTTGTGTATAAAACTATCTAGAGGGGGGGGGGGGGGGGGGGGGGTGAATAGATTTTAAGCTTTTTACCCAATTTTTCGTGTTAGTCAAAATTACGAAATTACCCCTAAATAGATAAAGCAATAAATCAAGTATAAAATGCGGAAATTAAATAAGACTTGATTTTTACGTGGAAACCCTCACGTGAAAAACCACGGGCTAGTAAGTAAGCCACACTCGAACCTCGAATCCACTAAATGTGTAAAACGATTACAACCTAATCCCGGAAGTAATCACACACCTACCTAATCCCGGTATGAGTGAACCTAGTCCAATTTGCTTGCGATCTAAGCAACCTAATCACGGATGCTACACACAAGACTTACTTTCTCTATGAAGAGAATAACAACCCTAAGTGAATATATGAATATTCAAAATGCAACATAGAGCAAGGGAAACCCTATATGCTTATCTAAGATGATTAATATGCAATTAGAGCAATCCTAGATATCAAAACTAAATGACATGTCAAATCAAATAGTTTAGCTAATCAAGATTAAGCACAAAACCTAATTAGCTATCACAATACAACTTCTCAAACATACATCATACTAATCTCAAACTTGTATTCAAAGTATATAAAATAACATACAAGTAATTAAATGAGATTGCTTGTTAAGAGAAACACAAAATATGTAAGATATTAGTGAAAAGCTTACCAAGCAAAGTATGATGAAGAATCCATGCAAGATGTCATCTAGATGATCAAGGACGATGCTAGATGATGATTGATGATCATGAAAAAGTGTTTGAGTAAACTAAAAATGAGTTCTTTGGAATTTTTCTTCTCTTTGAAAAATATCCTAAGTATGGAATCTGAATATGAACTCTTGTAATTGACCTAAAGTCAAAGAGGCATAAATATAGGGGGCCAAAACAAGGTGTGGTCGTTTTGATAAGTTTGCCTCAATATTGCCTTGGGCGCTGTACGTAGAGCGCCTCTTGTACAGCGCTTGTACAGCGCCCCTACTCTGTTCTCACGGGAAATCAGAGTGGCGCTGTACGTAGAGCGCTTTGTACAGCGCCTGTACAGCGACCCAGCAGTGACCGAATTAAATCGATCAGGTCTAAACAGCGCTCAATGAGCGCTGTTCGTACAGCGCTTCTGTAGAGCGCTTTTAGGAGCACCCAATGCAAAAATGCAATCCTAAGTCTAAGCATGACAATGCAATTGGATATGCAAGATGCAATCAAACTAACATGCAAGAAAAGATGTTAATAAACATTAATGCACAAAAGTAAGACACACAACATACAAGTATTAAACATATGCATGAGTTGTGAGTGTGTGCAACTATCTTTTCAAGACAAGTAAGCACAAAGAAATATACCTTCGGTGCTTATCAACACGAGGTCTTCAAAGGGCTTCGAACAATAAACCCGATACCTAGGCTACCCTTACAAAGAACCCCAATATGTGGTTTGTCCACGAAATAAGCCAATCAACAAAAAGGAACCTTACAATCTCCCCCTTTGGCTATTTCGTAACAAAACCACCACTCACATTGATTCCTCACATTAAAGTAGAAACAACGGGATAATATAGATTTTCTACAATACAAAGAGATAAGAAAATAAACTTCAAGTCTTCAATCTCTTGTAGAATAATCAAGCCCTGAAAAGAAAGTTTCTAACATTTCCAATACAAGTAAAAAGTGAGATGAATCAAGTGAGAACAAAAACAAGCATTTGCATTTTAAAAGTTTGGACACAACATTATGAAATGTATGTGAATGCAATGCTCCCCCTCAACGAGTTACTTCCCCTCAATGTGTTAACTTCCCAAAGTGCACAATTGCAACACCAATTTGCATCTCCCCGTACCATATCCTACTCCCCCTTTTTGTCAAGATATAGGCAAAGGAGTAGTCCCCAACCGGGTCACTCATAGCAACGAGAGATAGTAGCATGCAAGATTTGCATAATTAATATAAGTCACTTTATGCACCTCAATTAATTGAAGAGAAACAAGGAGATTTATTTTGAAAGAAAATGTGTGAATCAAACATGCTTTGTATACAAGACATGTAGCATTCAAGTCCAAAATACAATGGTATTTGGCAAAGCAAATGACAAAGGTTTCTAAAAGGAATTCAAACCAATTTCACCAAAGTCATGAGTAAGGCAAGGATATAGAATATATTGATTTCAATTTAAGAGAAACTATATCCAACTTTATAAGTTAAACATGGCATGAGCGACTTTGCACCCTTTTCGATTTTTCCGGATAAGATATCTGTATGATAGTAGCCATGTTCAACCAATAAAGAAAGAGAGACATTTGGAATGTAAATTTCTTTGAACGGATACAAGATCCTTTATTCATTTTGAGTCTTATAAGCTTTCACACAAGGTTTTGCATTTTAAGAATATGCAATCATCAATTCATGCTTTTCATGTGAGCATGTGATATGAATTTCATGCTTTTTCATTTGACATTAGCATGTTATTAAAGAATCATCATGTCATGGAGATAATCATAGGTCATTCAAATCATACTTCCTACATACATCTCCTAGTCCAAAAATGCATGTTTGAACATAAATATGACATGGATTGTAAACAAGCAAGGTTCACACTTATTGAATTGAAAACATATATACATATGTGCAACCAAGCTTACTCAAACAATTAAAAGAAGAGGCATAAGTTATTTCAAATTTTTTTGCAAGTGACAAGGATGCAAAATAGCTCTCTTTGCTTGAGTTCCCCATATGGGGTCAATCATAGAACATCACTCCACAAGACATATCCCAATAGATCTACTAAGAGTTTTTAATCGTGTAGCATCTAAGGGTTTAGTAAATAAGTCCGCAAGTTGATCATTAGTACCTACATGTTCAAGTACTATACATTTATTTTCAACAAGCTCTCTAATGAAGTGATGGCGGATGTCAATATGCTTAGTTCTAGAATGTTGTACCGGATTCTTGGAAATATTAATAGCACTCATGTTATCACAAGAGAGTGAGAGTACCTTGGTTGAATCCGTAGTCTACTAGTATTTGCTTCATCCATAGGAGTTGTGTGCATCCACTCCCCGCGGCTATGTACTCGGCCTCGGCCGTGGACAAGGAAATAGAGTTTTGCTTCTTGTAAAACCAAGACACCAAGTTGTTGCCTAGAAAGAAGCAACCGCCCGATATGCTCTTCCTATCATCGCAACTTCCTGCCCAATCCGCATCACTAAAGCCTACAAGACTAGCATTAGTGTCAAAAGAGTACCAAATCCCATTATCTAGTTGCCTAATTTGCAAACCTAGGAAGTAATTAAGCTTACCAACAAGACTCATCTCAAATTCATGAGACATAACATCAACAAATTGTTGGACCTTGGTGTTGTTGGTGGAGCCAAATACTATGTCATCGACATGTATTTGAGCTATGAAAAGCTCATCATTGTCTCTCTTGATGAATAGTGTCTTGTCAACACTACCTCTTGTGTAGTTATTGTCAACAAGAAATTGAGTGAGGCGCTTATACCAAGCCCTCGGTGCTTGTTTCAACCCATATAGTGCCTTCTTGAGGCGATAGACATGGTTGGGGTGGTGAGCATCCACAAACCCCTTGGGTTGTTCAACAAACACTTCCTCTTGCAAGAAGCCATTGAGGAAGGCACCCTTGACATCCATTTGGTGCAATTTGAACTTGTACACACAAGAAATGGACAAGAGAAGCCTAATAGACTCTAAACGGGCAACGGGAGCAAATGTCTCCTCAAAGTCGATACCCTCAATTTGAGAGTACCCTTGTGCTACAAGTCTAGCCTTGTTCCGCACTATGTTGCCATCCTCATCGGATTTGTTCCTAAATATCCATTTAGTGCCTATGACATTAGTGGTCTTAGGCCTAGGAACTAGAGTCCAAACCTCATTCCTTTCGAATTGGTTTAGCTCTTCTTGGATGGTAAGAACCCAAAATTCATCATGTAAGGCTTCTTCAACCTTTTTGGGTTCAATTTGAGAGGTGTAGCAAGTATAGCTAATAAGATTAGCAAGTTGACGTCTAGTCCTAACACCCTCATTTACCTCTCCAATGATATCTTCTTTATCATGGAGTTTCCTAACCCATGGAGCGGGTTCTTTAGAGTCCAAGAGAGGAACTCTAGCAATAGGTTGTGTGTCATCATTGTTGACATTAGATGTCCCAACATTAGGAGACACCACAACCTTCTCCAAAGGAGAACCATCACTAAAAATAACCTCCTCCTCATGATCATTAGACTTGAGCCTAGTATCATCAAATACGACATTGGATGATTCCATAACACTTAGAGTCTTTAAATTGAAAACTCTATAGGCTCTACTATTCAAGGCATAGCCAATAAAGATACCCTAATCACTCTTAGCATCGAATTTGCCAAGTTGATCACGGTCATTCAAAATGTAGCATTTGCTTCCAAAAGTGTGGAAGTAGCTAACATTTGGCCTCTTGCTTTTCCATAACTCATAGGAGGTGTTTCTAGTACCGGGCCTTAGGAAGACTCTATTTCCTATATAGCAAGCCGTATTGACGGCTTCGGCCCATAGGTTCCTAGGGACATTGTTGCTAAGCAACATCACACGGGCCATCTCTTGAAGGACCCTATTTTTCCTCTCAACAACTCCATTTTGTTGAGGTGTCCTAGGAGCCGAAAACTCATGGGAGATACCTAAACCATTACAAAAGGTTTCAAAGGTAGCATTCTCAAATTCCCTCCCATGGTCACTTCTAATCCGTTTTATGCTTTTAATATTATAGTTCATTTCATTTTGAAGTTTATTACAAAGCATTTTAAACTTATCAAAAGTTTCAGATTTTTCTCTAAGAAAATATGTCCATGTGAACCTAGAGAAATCATCAACACAAACAAAAATGTATCTCTTTCCAACCAAACTTTCGGTTTGCATGGGACCCATGAGGTCCATGTGGAGAAGCTCAAGAGGCTCCTTGGTGGTGAGATACTTACCCTTTTTGTGCATGCTTTTAGTTTGCTTTCCTTGTTGGCAAGGTCCACAAACACCATTGGCTTTCTTCCCAAGCTTAGGGAGGCCACGCACACACTCGAACTTTCCAAGGGTCCGTAGATCCCTAAAGTTCATGTGGCCAAGTCTTTCATGCCACAACTCAATTTGCTCATCCATGGACACATGATTAGATACAATACTAACTTCAAGACAATAACAATTGTCGCTAGATCTCATGCCCTTCAACAAGGTTTGTCCATCGGGTTTTAGGATTGAGCAAAAATCTTTAGAAAACAAGACGGAATATCCTTCTGAAACAAATTAGAGGCGTGTTCTATATAAAGCTAGAGGGGGGGTGAATAGATTTTATCAAAAATTACCCAATTTTCGCATGCAAGTCAATTTTACGAAAATGCCCCTACTAGTCAAAAATACATACAAGTGTAATATAGTGCGGAATTTAAATAACACTTGATGTATACGTGGAAACCCAACCACTGGGAAAAACCACGGGCTGTTTAGTGCGCCACACTCGGACCTTGAAATCCACTAATCGAAATGGAGTTTACAACCTATGTAGACCTCGTCTAACACTCCGGTCAATAACCCCCCACTTCTACCACTCGGGCCTTTAAAAGTGGCTCTAGTCCAATTGCTTGAGGCCTAAGCAACCTTAGCCTCAAGACTTAATTCTCTAAGAAGAGATTATGCAACCTATGTGAATATGTATGAATATTCAAATAACAAACAAGGCTAGGTAACCTTAGATGCTTATCTAGGATGATGATATAATCAATTTAATCAACCCTAGATATCAATTGCTAAATGACATGTCAAATAGCTTAGCTAATCAAGATTAAGCAAAAACCTAATTAGCTATCACAAACAACACTCAATCAATTCATCACAATTAATTCTCTAATCTTGTATTTATCATATGATCAAAACATACAAGTAAATTAAAGAGAATAGCTTGATAATAAAAGTACTCAAATAAGATGAACTTAATCAAAATCTTACCAAGCAAGTTGTGATGATGCAAACCCAATCATGGATGCTTTCTATCTAGACATAGAAGATGCAATATGAAATTTGATGCACAAGGGATTTGATTTGAGTGGTTAAAGGTGAGTTCTTTCTATTTTTCTTCTCTTGAAAAATATCCTAAGTATAGAATATGAATATGAACTCTCTTGGCTGACCTAAAGTCAAAGTGTTATATATATAGGAGCCATAAGTGAAGTGTGGTCGTTTTGAAAAACGCACCAAAAATTGCTCTGTGCGCTGGTGGCCTTGCGCTGGACGACAGGCGCACGACCAGCGCAAAGGCAAAAATTGCACAGGCGCTTGACGACCAGCGCTAAGACAGGCGCACGACCAGCGGCAAACCACTGGGCGTTTTGCGCCGGTGAGCTACGCTGGACTGGACCAGCGCACGACCAGCGACAGACCACTGGGTGATCGGCGCTGGTCTGGCGCTTGACGACCAGCACACAGCCCACTCCTTTGAACCCTACAAGAAAACATGCAAGGGGTAAAAAGGTAAAAGCAAGATGCATCCTAAAAGCCTAACATGCTATGACATTATAAACACAAGATGCATCAAAATAACAAGCAAGAAGAGATGAGAATAAGCATTGATGCACAACAAAAAGAAACACAACATACAAAGATAAAACATATGCATGAGTTGTGAATGTGTGCAACTATCTCTTCAAGACAAGTAAGCACAAAGAAAATTACCGTCGGTGCTTATCAGCACGAGGTCTTCAAAGGGCTTCGAACAATTAAACCAATACCTAAGCTACCCTCACAAAGTACCCCAACATGTGGTTTGTCCACGAAATAAGCCAATCAACAAAACGGGAATCCTTACACCTTCATCACTATGATGTGAAATGCTTATTAAATTGGCTTTCAAGCCATCAACAAATAAAGCATTGGATAATGAGGGTAATCCGGGAACGGAAATGGTTCCTTTCCCTTTAACATTTCTTTTGGATCCATCACCAAAAGTGACATTTCCACCTTCCTCCATAACAAGAGTCTTGAAGAAACTCTTGTTTCCCGTCATGTGCCTAGAGCACCCACTATCCAAGTACCAAAAATTAGAAGAATTTGCCTTCAAGGCTATTTGTGCAACATGGCAAACATTTTCATTCTTTCTAATCCACTTAGCAACAATTTTAGCTTTCCTAGTGGTCTTTGGTACATGTGCTCTACTATTTCTAGGATCATGCAAATCAATATTTTCATTCCTAGAAACATGCATCTTGGCTCTATTCTTTCTCTTTTCAATCATGCTTTGTTTTTTACACATTTTAATATATTGAAAGCAATTTGGTCTAATATGACCATCACAACCACAAAAGTGACAAATAGGGATGAAATAAGGAATCATACCTTGCCTTTGTGCACGTATGGGAGCTTGTCCATGTCTTTGTGGATAAGTGGGTTCAATCCATCTTCGTTGTTGAACCGGTCTAGGTTGCTTCCAAGCTTGAGGTTGCATGATTGGTCTCTTTCCTTTGTGAGCCAATTTTGGAGGAGTGTTGGCTTAAGGGACCCTAGGGGGTTGAGCTTGAGATTTCCTTCTTGGCCCCATTTTCACTTGAGCATTAGAACATTGTCCTACTTCTAACTTCTTCCTAGGAGGTTGCACAAATGAAGTTTCTTCGTTCTTCAAGCTCTTGACAAACACGGTCTTGTTAGAGGTTGAGATTTTCTTGCCATCATCATACCCAAGACCTCTCTTGTCACTTGGACTCTTTCCAACACCAAGTAAATGATCAAGCTTCTTGGTGCTAGAATCTATCCTAGCCAAGGACCCTTTAACTTCTACAAGTTCCCTCTTCAAGCCTTCTTCACTTCTCTTGGATAAGTCTAACTCCTCAATTAACTTATCCTCTCTCCTCTTCAATCTTTCCACTTGTTCACTTAAGTGGTCATTGTGAGCCGAAAGTTCAAGGTTTTCTTCTCTCAACCTCTCAATCTTTCTTGTGCTTTTAAGTGCTAAATCATTGAACTCGGCATGGTATTTAGCAAGCACCTTTTGCTCCACAAATTTCTTTTTGGAACTAGAAGAGGAGTCACTTTCTACTTCACTTGAGTCATTTTCCTCTTGACTCAATTCCTCTTTCTCACTACCACTTTTGCTCTTATGTGAGGAGGCAAAAGCTAGGAGGTTAGCCATGAGCTCTTCTTCACTTGAAGACTCATCTTCCTCATTGGAGTCATTACTACTCCCACTCCAAGTGGCGGCCATCACTTTGCTCTTCTTCTTTTCATTGTGATTAGCACATTCGGGGGCAAAGTGACCAATCCCACCACATTCAAAGCATCGGACCCCTTTCCTTTCGGTCCTCTCTTGTCTAGGCTCAAACTTCTTGAAGGAACTCTTTTTCTTCAAATCTTGTCCTCTTGACCCAAATCCCTTCTTCTTCTTGAACCCCATAACCTTGTTGAACATTTTCACAAATAAGGCAAGGTCTTCATCCGATTCATGCTTTGCCTCCTTTGCATCCTTAGATGCTTTCAAAGCTATTCCTTTAGACTTCTTAGGAGGAGTAGTGGTGCTAAGAGCCTTCCTAGACTCATATGCAAGGAGACGCCTGAAAATAAATAATAAACGTGTCCTAAAGTAATCTAGAGGGGGGGTGAATAGATTTTAAACAATTTTACCCAATTTTTTCGAGATTAGTCCAAATTACGAAAAAGCCCCAATCTAGTCAATATACAAAAAACATACAAGTGCGGAAATTTGAGGACACACAATATTTACGTGGAAACCCACACGGGGAAAAACCACGGGCTGTTATGTGCGCCACACGAGAACCTCGAATCCACTATTTGCAAATACGATTACAAATTAGGTTGACCACATCACACCTAAATTTACTAATCCGTCTTTGCTACCCGCGGGCCTTTAATAGTGACTCTAGTCCCTTGCTTGCAAACTACCTAAGAGGTAAATACAAGACTTGTCTCTAAAGTGAAGAGATAGCACAACCTAAGGTGAATATGTGAAATACTCAAGATGCTAAAAATGCAAGGTTAGACATTTTAAGCTTATCTAGGCAAGGATGAACATGTTAGACAATCCTAGATATCATATTACTAGATGACATGCATAAACCAACACTAAATAAGTAACCAAAATCCTATATGCATTATCTATCACAATACAACTCACAAACCACAATAAAACAATCTTGAAACTAAGTCAAGTCATAAAGATGCAATCTTGAATCAATTCAAGTGATAAAGAAGCTATCTTGTAAAGCAAGAACATATAGATATGAGAATGATGTTCTAGATACAAGTCATGTGAGCAAAACTAAAAACCCTAGATGAAATCAACCTAGAATTATGCTAGATGATAAATGAAAGATGCAATATGAAGGGTTTTGTGATTTGGAAGCTTAAAGATGAAGTCTTGATACCTTGGCTTGAAGATACTCAACCATGCTCTCAAAAGTGTAATTTTTGCTCTTGAAACCGAGCCAAGACTATCAAGACATATATAAATGGGATCCAAGTGAAGTGACATCGTTTTTGAAAAAAACGGTTCAGATTCCCGTCAGCTGCGCTGGTGAAGCGCTGGACGACCAGCGCAACTCACCAGCGCACGCCCTTTAACTGGCAAGGGCGCTCGACGAGTGGCGCGTCTCAAGGGCGCAAGACCAGCGGCAACATTCTGGACGAGATGCGCTGGTGGAGCTTGCGCTGGTGACGACCAGCGCACCAACAGCGACAACCTACTGGAGGAGTTGCGCTGGAGGAGAGCGCCGGTGCAGACCAGCGCACGACCAGCGGTAGTCCACTGGACTAGTTGCGCTGGTCAGCTTGCGCCGGTGACACTAGCGCATGACCATGGCACACACTCCCTTAAGCACACAAACAAAAGTGCAAGGGTCAAAAGAAATGCATCCTAAGCCTAACTAGATATGCCATTATAATCACAAGATGTAAGAAGAGAGATTTAAATACCCAATGATGCACAAAAACTTCAAACACAACATACAAGTAAGAGTTATGCAAGTGTTGTGTGTGTGTGCAACTACATCTCTTCAAAGTAGAGTAAGTCAAGAAATCTACCTTCCTTGAAGCTCTTGATCATGCAATGAGGTTTTCTTCCATCCTAAGCTATCCTTACATATAGAACGCCATTGTGATTTTGCCAACGAAATACGCCAATAAAAAATGAGGCACTTACAATCTCCCCCTTTGGCTATTTCGTGACAAAATCACCACTCACATAGCATCCTCACAAAATAAAAGATTGGTCAACAAAAGTTTTCTACATTACAATTAAGCTCCTAGTCTAAGTCTTGAACATCTTCAAGTCAAATCCAAGCTTGTAGAAAAGAAATCCAACCTACACACAATCAACAAGAAAAATACCTTCCAAGAACAAGTGTGGGAGAGATGCTAATAACAAAAGAAATGTCATTTCAAAAGGTTTCAAAAAAAAATCAAACAAGCAATGTAATGCAATGCAACTCCCCCTAAATGCAATCATCTCCCATCATGGGTTACTCACTCTCAACTCCCCCTAAATGCAATGCCTAGAAGCAATGTAATGCAATGCAACTCCCCCTAAATGCAATCATCTCCCATCATGGGTTACTCACTCTCAACTCCCCCTAAATGCAATGCCTAGAAGCACAAATTCTCCCCAAACCTACTCCCCCTTTTTGTCATGAGATAGGCAAAGGGAGTCTCCCCTAATAGGTAAGCATTAGCAAGGAGAGCTTGTAGCACGAACACATATGCAATCAAATAGGCAATTTTATGCACCTCAATCAAGTAAGAGAGATTCAAGGAGTTTTATTTTATGACAAATGTGTGACAATAATGCTTTGCATGCAAGACATGTTGCATCTAAGACCAAAGCAATGGTATTTGGTAAAGCAAACAACAAAGGTTTCCAAAAGAATTCAAACCAATTTCACCCTTTGTCATGGAAAAAGCAAGGAAATAGAATTTTAGTATTTCAAGACAAACAACTATATCCAACTTTATAGGCAAAACAAGACATGAGCGACTTTGCACCCTATTTGATTTTTCCGGGTGAGATACCCGTATGATAGTAGCCTTGTTCTACAAATAAAGAAAGAGAGACTTTGGATATTAGGATCCTTTTGATTTAAGTCTCAATATTGCTTTTGCACACATATTTGCATTTAACATTTGCAATCAAACATTTCACATTTTCATTTCATACTTTTCAACTTAGGTATGTCATTTAAAAAGAATCATCATGTCATGGAGATCAATTAAAGGTCATTCAAAAAGTACTTCCGAAGTACATCTCCTATTCCAAAAATGCATGTTTGAGCATAGATATGACATGGATTGCAAGCAAGGCAATGTAGCACACTTATTTAGAAAAATACATATAAGTATGTACAACCAATCATCTCAAGCAATTAACTAAGAGGCATAAAATATATCAATGTGGCACAATGTATGATCATGCAACTTTGCTCTCTTTGCTTGAGCTCCCCATATGGGGTCAAGACACACCAAATCAACCCAATTGACAAATCCCAATAGACTTGCTAAGGTTCCCAAATCTAATGGTGTCTAAAGGCTTTGTAAACAAATCCGCTAGTTGGTCATTTGTTCCCACATGTTCCAATGCAATGGTTTTGCTCTCAACTAGCTCTCTTATGAAATGGTGTCTAATGTCAATGTGCTTTGTCCTAGAATGTTGGACGGGATTCTTAGAAATGTTAATGGCACTCATGTTATCACAAAATAAAGTAAGAGTACCTTGCTCCAAGCCATAATCGGCTAGCATTTGTTTCATCCACATCAATTGAGTGCAAGCACTACCGGCGGCAATATATTCCGCCTCGGCCGTGGATAGGGAAATTGAGTTTTGCTTCTTGCAAAACCAAGAAACCAAATTGTTCCCAAGGAAGAAGCAACCGCCCGATGTACTCTTCCTATCATCACAATTTCCCGCCCAATCGGCATCACTAAATCCAACAAGACTTGGATTAGTGTCAAAGGAGTACCATATCCCATGATTTGAGGTACCATTCACAAACCGAATGATCCTCTTCACCGCCACAAGGTGAGACTCTTTGGGATTAGCTTGGTACCTAGCACAAACACCCACACTAAAACAAATATCGGGCCTACTTGCGGTCAAGTAAAGCAAGCTACCTATCATGCCACGATATAGACTTTGTTCCACATCCTTTCCACTAGCATCTTTGCTAAGTTTCAAGGTGGTGCTCATGGGTGTGTCACAATGTTTGGCATTCTCAAGGCCAAACTTTTTCACTAGGCTCTTAGCATACTTAGCTTGGGATATAAAGATCCCATCATGCATTTGCTTGATTTGCAAGCCTAGGAAATAATTTAGTTCACCAACCATGCTCATTTCAAACTCATGAGACATGACATCAACAAATTGTCTAACTTTGGATTGGTTGGTGGAACCAAATACAATGTCATCAACATAAATTTGAGCTATGAATAGCTCATCTTTAGTGCACTTGATGAACAAAGTCTTGTCAACACTACCTCTTGAGTAGCCATTGTCAACAAGATAAAGAGTGAGGCGCTCATACCAAGCCCTCGGTGCTTGTTTCAACCCATATAGAGCCTTCTTGAGGCGATAGACATGAGAGGGGTGGTGTGGATCCACAAACCCCTTGGGTTGCTCAACAAACACTTCCTCATGCAATAAGCCATTGAGGAAGGCACTCTTGACATCCATTTGTTGTAACTTGAACTTGTACACACAAGAAATGGATAAGAGAAGCCTTATGGACTCAAGACGGGCAACGGGAGCAAAAGTCTCCTCAAAGTCAATACCCTCAATTTGAGAGTATCCTTGTGCAACAAGCCTTGCCTTGTTTCGCACAATGTTGCCATCCTCATCGGATTTGTTCCTAAACACCCATTTAGTTCCTATGACATTGGTGTTTTTGGGTCTAGGAACAAGAGTCCAAACCTCATTTCTCTCAAATTGGTTTAGCTCTTCTTGCATGGCAAGAACCCAAAACTCATCTTCCAAGGCTTCATCAACCTTTTGGGTTCTATTTGAGAGGTGTAACAAGTGTAGCTAATTTGATTAGCTATTTGACGCCTAGTCCTAACACCCTCTCTAACTTCTCCAATGATATCATCCTTATCATGGAGCTTTTAACCCAAGGAGCGGGTTCATTAGAGTCCAAAGGGGGAACTCTATTAAGAGGCAAATCATCCTCTTCATCTTGGTTTGACTTCACACCACTAGAAGTCTCACCACTTTCCTTCAAAGGAAGGTCATTCACCTCACAAACATCCTCCTCATGGTCATCATGTTTGGGCCTACAATCATCAAAGACAACATTTGATGATTCCATAACACTTTGAGTCTTTAGATTAAAAACTCTATAGGCCTTGCTATTAAGTGCATACCCAATGAAAATACCCTCATCACTCTTGGCATCAAACTTGCCAAGTTGATCCCGGTCATTTAGTATATAGCACTTACTCCCAAAGATGTGGAAGTAGCTCACATTGGGTTTTCTACCCTTCCATAACTCATAGGATGTTTGTTTAGTCCCGGGCCTAAGGAAAACTCTATTCCCTATGTAGCAAGCCGTATTGATGGCTTCGGCCCAAAGATTTCTAGGGACTTTGTTGCTAAGCAACATCACACGGGCCATCTCTTGGAGGACTCTATTCTTCCTCTCAACAACACCATTTTGTTGAGGAGTCCTAGGGGCCGAAAATTCATGGGAAATGCCTAAGCTATTGCAAAAATTTTCAAACTTAGCATTTTCAAATTCTTTCCCATGATCACTTCTAATTTTCTTAATGCTTTTAATGTGAGAAGTTTTCTCATTTTGAATTTTGACACAAAGCATTTTGAATTTCTCAAAGGCTTCGGACTTTTCTCTAAGGAAGTAAGTCCAAGTAAACCTAGAGAAGTCATCAACAACAACAAGAATGTACCTTCTACCACCTAAACTTTCGGTTTGAATGGGACCCATAAGGTCCATATGGATGAGCTCCAATGGCTCTTTGGTGGAGAGGTATTTGCCTTTCTTGTGCACACTCTTAGTTTGCTTTCCTTGTTGACAAGGTCCACAAACTCCCTCAACCTTTTTCCCAAACTTGGGAAGGCCCCTAACAACATTCAACCTATCAAGGACTTTCAAGTCCCTATAGTTCATATGGCCAAGTCTTTGGTGCCACACCTCAATTTGCTCACTAGTAGACAAGTTACAAGAGATGAGATTAGACTCAAGACAATAACAATTGTCACTTGATCTCTTGCCTTTCAACAAAACTTGCCCATTTTCCTTAAGAATAGAGCAATCAACTTTTCCAAACATAACCGAAAGCCCTTCATCACTTAAGTGTGATATACTAATGAGATTGGCTTGCAAGCCATCAACATAGAGAGCATTGGGCAAGGAGGGTAAACCGGGAATAGATATATTACCTTTCCCTATGACCTTTTTCTTAGATCCATCACCAAAGGTGACATACCCACCATCCTCCATCACAAGAGATTCAAAGAAACTCTTGTTTCCGGTCATGTGCCTAGAACACCCACTATCAAGGTACCAAGTGTTAGAGGCATTTGCTTTTAAGGCAACTTGGGCCACATAGCAATAATAGTCATTATGTCTACTCATCCTAGGTGAAACATGGTCATTCCTAGGAGCCATTGGTCCATTAGCTCTAAAATTTCTAGGTGCATGCATTGTGGCTCTTCTAAGCATATTTTTCTCAATCATACTTTCTCTTCTACACAATTTAATATACTTAAGGCAATTAGGCCTAATATGGCCTTCAATTCCACAAAAATGGCAAGTAGGAGTAAAGTAGGAATTCATACCATAGCCTTGAGCAAACATTTGTGGCCTCCTTCTATTTTGAGTTGCTATTTGATGTTGAGGCAACTCTCTCCTTTGTGGTTGAGCCAAGTTGGCATGTCTTCTAGGTTGAGCATGAAAGACCCCATGTTGAGCTTGTGGGATCCTTTGTTGTGGAGGTCTTGGTAGTGGAGCTCTAGGTTGAGGAGGTCTTGGTTGTGGAGCTCTAGGTTGAGGAGGAGCTCTAGTTGGAATCCTTGCTTGTGCTTGCTTGGAGGATTCACCGACTTCAACCCACTTGGTTGTTTGTTGAGGGGTTTGAACATTCTCAACCTCCTTGCTCTTGACAAAAGTTGTCTTCTTCAAGGATGTGGCTTCCATTTCTTCCACATATCCTAACCCCTTCTTGTCACTAGGACTCTTCCCACAAGATAGCATCTTGTCAAGCTTCTCGGTTCCGGAAGTCATCTTAGCAATCAACTCTTTTGCTTCCATGAGCTCTTTCCCCAAGCTTTGTTCACTTTTCTTGACCAAGACTAACTCCATCTTCAACCCTTCTTCTATCTCCTTTGCCTTACTCATTTCCTTGCTCAAATGAGTCACTTTGGATGTCAACTCAAGCTTCTCCCCTTTCAACTTTTGTATCTCCTTTTTCTTCTTCAATCTTGAGTTCTCAAAGAATCTCATGAAGTCATCATAGTCCATCTCTTCATCAAACTCAAAATTTGACGTTGAGGAGTTACTCCCACCATTTGAGTCATTTTCATCCACTTCTTCTTGCTTGTCATCTTCCTCTTCTTTATCACTCATAACTTCATTGCTATTGTGAGAGGATGAGAAAGCAATGAAGTTGGCAACTTGGTCTTCCTCATCATCCGAAGACTTGTCTTCATCTTCTAGGTCATCACTATCACTCCAAGTAACCGCCATGGCTCTTCCTTTCTTCTTCTTCAAATTTGCACATTCGGGAGCAATGTGTCCAAACCCACTACACTCATAGCATTGGACACCCTTCTTATGGTCTTTCTCTTGAGCTTGCTCCACTTTCTTGAAAGGAGCCTTCTTCTTTACAAACTTTCCCTTGGAGCCAAACCCTCTCTTCTCAAATCTCATGAATTGCTTGAACTTCTTTGCCATCAAAGCAATTTCTTCATCCGAGTCTTCTTCATCTTTCTCAACCTTGACACTCTTCAAGGCAAGACTCTTTTGCTTCTTTGGAGGTGTAGTTGTAGGACCTTTCCTAGATTCATACGCCAAGAGCCTTCCAATGACTTCACTTGGCTTCATTCTTGAGTAGTCACTATTTTCCTCCAATGCCGTCACTTTGGATTCAAACCTCTCGGGAAGTGACCTCATGATCTTTTGTTTAATTCTTCTATCCGAGTAGGGATCACCAAGTTGGTGACTTTGGTTTACTATATCCATGAGCTTCACTTGGAAGTCATTGAAGCACTCATCATCCTCCATCCTTATGGTCTCAAATTGCGTTTGGAGAACTTGAAGCTTGGAATCCTTAACCACATCGGTTCCTTCATGAGCCGTCTCTAATATATCCCAAGCTTCCTTTGCTATCCTTGTAGTTTGAATGAGCTTGTATTGGTTGTCATCCATGGCACATAGGATTGCATGCATGGCTTTGTTGTTCCATTTTGAAGCCTCAAATTCTTGTGGAGTCCATTGTGCCTTCGGCTTGAGGACTTCCTCTCCACCTCCCGTAGGAGTCATCATAGGTGGAGTGTATCCATCTTCAATCGCCATCCATGCCCGGTCATGAATTTGACTCACATAAGCTTCCATTTTGCCCTTCCATGAGGCGTAATTGACCCCGGTGAGCAAGGGGGGTCTTGTGCTAGAGGCACCCTCACCTCCCATTCCATTTCCACTCATTGTGTTTGGGTTTGAATGAAATGAATGCACACAAACAAACTAAGCACACACCACAATGCAAACAAATGCAAGAGACTTTAACAAGAGCAAGGGATCTCCTAATTATGTTAAGGAACCCGCTCTGATACCAATTGAAAATAAATAATAAACGTGTCCTAAAGTAATCTAGAGGGGGGTGAATAGATTTTAAACAATTTTACCCAATTTTTCGAGATTAGTCCAAATTACGAAAAAGCCCCAATCTAGTCAATATACAAAAAACATACAAGTGCGGAAATTTGAGGACACACAATATTTACGTGGAAACCCACACGGGGAAAAACCACGGGCTGTTATGTGCGCCACACGAGAACCTCGAATCCACTATTTGCAAATACGATTACAAATTAGGTTGACCACATCACACCTAAATTTACTAATCCGTCTTTGCTACCCGCGGGCCTTTAATAGTGACTCTAGTCCCTTGCTTGCAAACTACCTAAGAGGTAAATACAAGACTTGTCTCTAAAGTGAAGAGATAGCACAACCTAAGGTGAATATGTGAAATACTCAAGATGCTAAAAATGCAAGGTTAGACATTTTAAGCTTATCTAGGCAAGGATGAACATGTTAGACAATCCTAGATATCATATTACTAGATGACATGCATAAACCAACACTAAATAAGTAACCAAAATCCTATATGCATTATCTATCACAATACAACTCACAAACCACAATAAAACAATCTTGAAACTAAGTCAAGTCATAAAGATGCAATCTTGAATCAATTCAAGTGATAAAGAAGCTATCTTGTAAAGCAAGAACATATAGATATGAGAATGATGTTCTAGATACAAGTCATGTGAGCAAAACTAAAAACCCTAGATGAAATCAACCTAGAATTATGCTAGATGATAAATGAAAGATGCAATATGAAGGGTTTTGTGATTTGGAAGCTTAAAGATGAAGTCTTGATACCTTGGCTTGAAGATACTCAACCATGCTCTCAAAAGTGTAATTTTTGCTCTTGAAACCGAGCCAAGACTATCAAGACATATATAAATGGGATCCAAGTGAAGTGACATCGTTTTTGAAAAAAACGGTTCAGATTCCCGTCAGCTGCGCTGGTGAAGCGCTGGACGACCAGCGCAACTCACCAGCGCACGCCCTTTAACTGGCAAGGGCGCTCGACGAGTGGCGCGTTTCAAGGGCGCAAGACCAGCGGCAACATTCTGGACGAGATGCGCTGGTGGAGCTTGCGCTGGTGACGACCAGCGCACCAACAGCGACAACCTACTGGAGGAGTTGCGCTGGAGGAGAGCACCGGTGCAGACCAGCGCACGACCAGCGGTAGTCCACTGGACTAGTTACGCTGGTCAGCTTGCGCCGGTGACACCAGCGCATGACCAGCGCACACACTCCCTTAAGCACACAAACAAAAGTGCAAGGGTCAAAAGAAATGCATCCTAAGCCTAACTAGATATGCCATTATAATCACAAGATGTAAGAAGAGAGATTTAAATACCCAATGATGCACAAAAACTTCAAACACAACATACAAGTAAGAGTTATGCAAGTGTTGTGTGTGTGTGCAACTACATCTCTTCAAAGTAGAGTAAGTCAAGAAATCTACCTTCCTTGAAGCTCTTGATCATGCAATGAGGTTTTCTTCCATCCTAAGCTATCCTTACATATAGAACCCCATTGTGATTTTGCCAACGAAATACGCCAATAAAAAATGAGGCACTTACAACGCCCAATCACCTCACTTGGCTTCATATCCATGTAGCCACTATTTTCTTCTATGGCCGTCACCTTGGATTCAAACCTATCGGGGAGAGATCTCATAATTTTTTGCTTGACTCTCCTATCCGAATACGGGTCTCCGAGTTGATGGCTTTGATTTACAATGTCCATCAATTTGATTTCGAAGTCATTGAAGCATTCATCCTCTCCCATCCTTAGTAACTCAAACTGAGTTTGGAGGACTTGAAGCTTGGACTCCTTCACCACCTCGGTTCCCTCATGTGCAACTAGAAGGATGTCCCATGCCACTTTGGCAATCTGAGTATTCTGAATAAGCTTGTACTGATTCTCATCCATAACACACATAATGGCATGCATAGCCTTCCTATTCCACTTAGAAGCCTCAAACTCTTGCGCGTTCCATTGCGCCTTAGGCTTCAAAACATCTTGTCCTCCACCCGCGGGAGTCATCATAGGGAGATCATATCCGTCTTCCACCGCTATCCATGCACGGTCATGAATTTGGCATATGTAGGATTCCATCTTCCCTTTCCATTGGGAATAGTTCAATCCGGTAAGAAGTGGAGGCCTTGTGCTAGAAGCTCCTTCGTTGCCACCACCATTTCCACCGTTTCCACTCATAGTGTTTATGAATGAATGAAATGAATGCAAATGTATGAATGATCAAAAATCACACAAAATGCAAAACACACCAAAATAAGCAAGGATCACCTATGTACGTCTAGGAACCCGCTCTGATACCAATTGAAACAAATTATAGCACGGTGTGTATAAAGCTATCTAGAGGGGGGGTGAATAGATTTTACGCTTTTTACCCAATTTTTCGTGTTAGTCAAAATTATGAAAATACCCTCAAGATAATATAAACAAGAAAGTGTAATATGGTGCGGAAATTAAAACAACACTTGGTTTTTACGTGGAAACCCTCATGGGAAAAACCACGGGCTATGTAAGTAATCCACACTCGAACCTCGAATCCACTAAATGTGCAAACGATTACAACCTAATCCCGGAAGTAATCACACACCTACCTAATCCCGGTATGAGTGAACCTAGTCCAATTTGCTTGCGATCTAAGCAACCTAATCCCGGTTTCTACACACAAGACTTACTTTCTCTAGAAGAGAATACAACCCTAAGTGAATATATGTGAATATCCAAAATGCAACATAGAGCAAGGGAAACCCTATATGCTTATCTAAGATGATTAATATGCAATTAAGAACAATCCTAGATATCAAAACTAAATGACATGTCAATTAGTTTAGCTAATCAATATTAAGCACAAAACCTAATATGCTAGTACAATACAACTTCTCAAACATACATCATACTCATCTCAATATTGTATCCAAAGCATACAAAATAACACACAAGTAATTAATTGAGATTGCTAGATAAGAGAAACACAAAACATGTAAGATATTAGCGAAAAACTTACCAAGCAAAGTATGATGAAGATTCCATGCAAGATGACATCTAGATGATCTAAGATGATGCTAGATGATGATTGATGATCATGAAAAAGTGTTTGAGAATCAATAATTGAGTTCTTGGAATTTTTCTTCTCTTTGAAAAATATCCTAAGTATGAATTCTGAATATGAACTCTCTTGATTGACCTAAAGTCAAAGTGGCATATATATAGGGGGCCAAATCAAAGTGTGGTCGTTTAAGTAAGTTTCAAAGAAACGCGCCGATCGGCGGTTTCAATCGGCGGCCAGGCCACCGATCATGACCGCCGAAATGAGCTCGTGAAGAATAGAGCAAAAACAGCGATTCATTCGGCGGTTTCGTGACCGCCGATCCCAACCGCCGAATCAAAACAGAGAGATCAAAATCAATCAGGTATGAACGGCGGTTTCGTGACCGCCGATTCAACCGCCGAATTAGACTGAGAGAAAAATCAATCAAGTCTTGAAACGGCGGTTTTGAACGGCAGTCGTGACCGCCGATCTTAACCGCAGAAATGCTTCAGACCAATCTGGACTGAAACGGCGGTTTCATTCGGCGGCCAGGCCGCCGATCATAACCGCCGATCACCTAGATAGGTGAAAACCAAGGAGAAGCCAAGGGCATTCTCCATAGGTGGTCCTCGCTCTAAACCAAGCACATTCTAGTGCATGCGCGGACGTTTCCGAAAGTTATCGGGAAACGAATTACACAACAACATGACACAATTACACACAACAAAATATAATAAATAAGTGCAAGTGTGAAATGTGACAAATGAAGAGAATGCACACATATGCAATGAATGTTAAGTGTGTGTGTGCAACTAATCTCTTCAAAGAAAAGTAAGCACATAGAAATTTACCTTCGGTGCTTATCAACACGAGGTCTTCAAAGGGCTTCGAACAATAAGACCGATACTTAGGCTACCCTTACAAAGAACCCCAACATGTGGTTGTCCACGAAATGAGCCAATCAACAAATGGGAACCTTACACATTGCATCTGTCGAAAAAAAATTCATCGAACCCATTCGAAACGTTCAAAAACTCCCAGTTTTTGAATCGTGGATAACTCCGATCACGACGAATGCCAATTACGCCGGTCAGACAAGGAAATCTTTCAACGGCCCAAACCTATTAACGTTTTCATTAAGTAGCGTTATAAACATGTGTTAGGAAATGGATCCAGTCAATCGGTATTTAAGCCATAGTGGTCGGTGTACATACCTGAAAAGAGAGAAGAAACCCAGAAAGGTTGTAAGTGATGGAAGGTTTCGGTTCGGGTTTGCTTTCAGTCGTTTTTATAATTCTTTTTTTTGCATTTCCTTTGGAAGGACCTGCGTTCTGTGATTCTTGTTTACCTTCTCCTTCTGAAACAAATTATAGCACGGTGTGTATAAAACTATCTAGAGGGGGGTGAATAGATTTTAAGCTTATTACCCAATTTTTAGTATTTAGTCAAAATTACGAAATTACCCCTAAGTAGTTAAAGCAATAAATCAAGTATAAAATACGGAAATTAAATAACACTTGATTTTTACGTGGAAACCCTCACGGGAAAAACCGCGGGCTAGTAAGTAAGCCACACTCGAACCTCGAATCCACTAAATGTGTAAAACGATTACAACCTAATCCCGGAAGTAATCACCACCTACCTAATCCCGGTATGAGTGAACCTAGTCTGATTTGCTTGCGATCTAAGCAACCTAATCCTGGAAGCTACACACAAGACTTACTTTTTCAATGAAGAGAATAACACCCTAAGTGAATATATGAATATCCAAATGCAACATAGAGCAAGGGAAACCCTATATGCTTATCTAAGATGATTAATATGCAATTAAAACAATCTTAGATATTAAAACTAAATGACATGTTTAATCAAATAGTTTAGCTAATCAAGATTAAGCACAAAACCTAATTAGCTATCACAATACAACTTCTCAAACGTACAACACACTAATCTCAATCTTGTGTCAAAAGATATATGAAAATCATACAAGAAATAAATTGAGATTGCTTGTTAAGAAAAACACAAAATATGTTAGATATTAGTGAAAAGCTTACCAAGCAAAGTGTGATGAAGAATCCAAGCAAAGAGACATCTAGATGATCTAGGATGATGCTAGATGATGATTGATGATCATGAAAAAGTGTTTGAGTGAATAAAAATTGAGTTCTTGGAATTTTTTCTTCTCTTAAAAAATATCCTAAGTATGAAATTTGAATATGAACTCTCTTAATTGACCTAAAGTCAAAGTGGCATATATATAGGGAGTCAATATGAAGTGTGGTCGTTTTGATAAGTGACACCACAATATTGCCTTGTACGTAGAGCGCTTCTGTACAGCGCCTATACAGCGCCCCAACTCTGTTCTCTCGGGAAAACAGAGTGGCGCTGTACGAACAGCGCTTCTGTACAACGCTCGTACAGCGCCTCAACAAAATGCATCAGACCTGATGCATTTAAAATACAATTTCAATCAGGTCTTTATCGGGCGCTGTACGAATAGTGCTTGTGTACAGCACTCGTACAGCGCCTCAACAAAATGCATCATGCATTAAAATGACCATTTTTGCATCAGGTCATTTGGGCGCTGTTCGAACAGCACCTTGTAGAGCGCTTTGAACAGTGCCCTTTGCAATGCAAGAAATCCAAGGCTATGCAAGACAAGGCAATGGACAATGCAAGATGTAATCATGAAAACAAGCAAGAAGAGATGTTAATGAACATTAATGCACAAAAATAAGACGCACAACATACAAGTATTAAACATATGCATGAGTTGTGAGTGTGCAACTATCTCTTCAAGACAAGTAAGCACATAGAAATTTACCTTCGGTGCTTATCAAGATGAGGTCTTCAAAGGGCTTTGAACAATAAAACCAACACCTAAGCTACCCTTACAAAGAACCCTAACATGTGGTTTGACCACAAAATGAGCCAATCAACAAATGGGAACCTTACACCTTCAACACCTGCTTCGATTGTTTTGGAGTAAGACTCATTCTTGTCTGCTTCGAGTTTGCTTTCAGTCTTTTTAATTCTTCTTCTTTTTGCATTTCCTTTGGAAGGACCTGCGTCCTGTGATTCTTGTTTACCTTCTCCTTCAACACCTGATTCGATTGTTTTGGAGTATGACTTATTCTTGTCTGCTTCGTTTGACGGTTTGGGTCTCAGCTTGTCAACGTTTTTGTGTATAGCATTTTTCAGCCGGTTCAAAGTATAACTATACACGTATGAACCCCATGGAAAACCTTCAAAAGCTATGTCGTCATCCACTAATGCAAACATCCATAGCGGTACACGATCACGTGTCTCGAGAGTGCATAAGATATATCCTATAACCAACAGATTTGCCATCTTCAGGCCATCTTCAGGCCATCTTCACCTTGATCGTCGGTCAGTCGTTTAAAAGTTTGGAACAAAGAATCGTACGTAGGTTGGTTCTGGAAATGTCTTGCGTATAGGCTGTTTTCCGTTGGAGTATATTTCGCCCTTATTAATCCTTCTGGAAATTTACCCATTTTTAGCCCAGAACATAGGCAAAACTCAACTTGACCGAAACGATGTTGTTGCCTACCCAACCCAAACCACATTTCGTCATCTCGAGGTGGTGATGCATTATCAGACCTACTTGTAGATTCGATCTGCCTTTTCAGAATAGAATGCAAAACCTTTCCATGTATAGTGACGGGCAAATGCAGACCAAGGTAGTGACCGAAAGGTCCTTGCTTAAACACATCTAAAACGTGTAATCTGCCTAATACTTTATCAATGTCAACAAGAATGTTATAGTGCTGCCGACTTTTCGAGTTTATCCTTACATTGATCCATCCCTCGTTATCCGGATATAAGAAGGTTCTTACGTTTGGGTCCAAAGCCATCTGAAAATAATAGGGGGAATATGAGTTGTATAATGGCAGGTCGTGTAAAAACCATAGGCAGTTCATGAAAGCATAGAAAATCAAAATTATAAGAGGCTAACATGAAAAGTAATTGAAAGCCATGGGAGATGATTGTGGCATCATGGAAAGTCATATAAACATCATGGATTCGAAAGCATCATGGAATGTTAGCCATCGTCATGGCATCATGGAAAGAAAGTCATGGCATCAGGGAAAGAAAGTCATGTTAACATCATGGAAAGAAAGTCATGATAACATCATGGAAAGTATTGCAACGTCATGAAAAGTCATGTAAACATCATGATTGAATGTCATGTAAACATCATCGAATGTCATGGTTAACATCATTGAATGTCATGGAAACGTCATGAAATGCAATGTCAAGAATCATGAATGCATCATGGAACGTTAATCTTGGACATGACATCATGGAAACGTCATGGAATGCCATGTCAAAAATCATGAATGCATCATGGAACGTTAATCTTGGACATGACATCTTGTTTTGCAACATCATGGAAATCAAGATCATGGAAAGCTTCATGGAAAGTCTAGGGGGATATGGCAACATCACGGAAACTTCATGTAAAGGGGTTTTTTTTTTTGGTGAACCATCGAAATCATGGAGATCGGTCTTGGGTCCTAAACGACTCTTGGGAAAATCATGGTAAAAATCAAGACCCAAATCGGGAATTAATTCAAGATTAAATCCAGATTTCAAGTATTTCAGATTTCCAAACAAACCCTAATATCAAATCAAATGTAATTAGGGATCGTGCCGATTAAGGGATAGAGGATATCAAATCAAAGGAAATTATTAGGGATCGTGCCGATTAAGAACACACCTAATCCGATCCTACCTCGTCTCCACACACGGTGGTCATCGGGGTATTTGGTGGTCACCTGCGGTCATCGTTCTTGTCTGAGTATCCACACACTATGGCTTTACCGTTTCCCTTTCCAAGGCTTTCCCGTTTCCCGTTTTCCCTCACTTGCGGCCTACGGTCAACGTTCTTCACTATGGCTTTCTCACTTTTCAAGCTTTTGTTTCTCAGATGGTGCCTTTCCGTTTCCATTTTGTCTTTTGAACCGAGATTCTATAACAAGGGTAATTTAGTCTTTTAGTAGAACAATTAGATGTCAGGTCAGAAGAATTGAACAGGGGTAAAATTGTAATATCAAGTATTTAAATACAATAAAGTGGTCAGAATTGGTTTTTTAATAACTTGTGGCTATATGTGGTTTTGGCATCTTAACAGTGGCTATATTTGAAAACCCCCCTAAAAAATGAAATGAAAAATAAACCCACCAATAAAATTTATTTAATATATATATGTTTGTAGTAGAAATTAGAGTTTTGATTAGTTGAGTAAATTTAAATTTATCAAACAAGTTTTTTTTTATTTTTTATTTTTATTTTTATTTTTATTTTTATTTTTATTTTTTTTATTTCTAACAACTCATATAGGTTATATATAAATTTTGTGCAATTGTTAACACATCTAATCTTGTAGTCAGGCGGTAAAGGCTTACCACTTTAACTTTGAGGTTGCAAGTTCGATTCCTCATAATGACAATTAATTGTCATTATTCTCAGAGGTGGGGTTGGCCGGCGACGGTGGGATTAATTTTTGTAATACATCAATTTTACATCAGGGTTTTTAAATCGGTTTTAACTAAAACCGATGTCTTTTCTCTTGGGTTTTTAAATTGGTTTTAAGTAAAACCAATATCTTTTCCCTTGTTTTACATCGGTTAAAAACCGATGTCTTTTGCACTTTTTTTCTAAATCACTCAAAAAGACATCGTTTTTTAAAAATTCAAAAACCGATTTCTTGCATATAAAAAAACCGATTTCTTTTGTATTTTTTGTAGTAGTGCATGTTCTAGGACTATGTCTAGGAAATTGCATACGTGTGTGATTTTGTGAAAATATATTATACGAGCGTCTAAATACAACCTAGAGGGGGGGTGAATGGGCTGTTAATCGATTATTACCAATTTTTTCGATTAGTCAAAATTAATCACTATTAACCCAATTCAACAAACAATAAAAATCAAGTAAAAGTGCGGAAATTAAAGAACACTTGATTTTTACGTGGAAACCCTCAACAGGGAAAAACCACGGGCTGTTATGTGCGCCACACACGAACCTCGAATCCACTAATTGCAATGGTGTTTACAACCTAGGTTGACCTCAACCTCTCACGGTCTATAACCCACCACTACTACCCGTAGGCCTTTAAAAGTGAACCTAGTCCAATTTGCTTGAGCACTACACACCAGTAGTCCCAAGACTTAACTCTCAATGAAGAGATCAATAACCTATGTAAATATATGACAATATCCAAAATGTAAATAATGCTAGGCTACACTAAATGCTTAACTAGATGTTATAATGCAAATCAACACTCTAGTTATCAACAATGCCTACATGCACATACATGAGGACTCAATTAGATGCAAAGAGACTCTAGCAACCTAATTGTCAACAAACAAAGCCAATTCAACACATGTTGTCAAAAATCATGGGAAGAACTAAAAACATGCAATTAACTAATGCAATCAAGGAATTGTCAATCAAAAACCAATCAACATAAGTTGTCAATGAACATTGTAAGGACAATAAATGCAACTAACAAGTGCAATCAATGAGTCCTACAATCAATGTCTAAATGAAAATCATGTAGACTTAGCTAGAGGGTAAAATGGTCCTAATTGCTAGCTATCAACAAACAACTCATCTTAACCAAAATCAAAGACCCAATCATGTTATAAACAACATTAAGTAACAAGTCATTCATTTAATCAACAACTAAATGCTAATCCTAAGCAAACATGTTATAAATATGAAACAAAAAGATGTAGACATGTAGAGATTACCTAGTCAAAGAAATCAATAAAACCCATGCTTGGATGATGCTAGGAAGATGCTAGATGCTCATGGGAAGTGGTTTGGTTGAGTAAAAATGAGTTCTTAGGAGCTTCTCTCTCTAAGGTTTGAGTTTGTCTCTCTTGAATCTGATTTTGAGCTCTCTGAAACGAGCTAGGAAAAAGATGATACTTATATAGGAGCCCTAGATGAAGTGGTGTCATTTTGAACAAAAAACGCTTCAGCTTCTCGCTGATGGACTGCCGCGGTTGAACAACCGCAGCACTATAACCGCGGCACAGCAAAATTATTGCTGTCGCTTAACTAACACGGTTTGCGGTTTGTCCGACCGCGGCAGTTGCACCACGGCAGTTGCACCACGGCAAAGACATCAGGTCTCTATCGCTTGACTGTTGTGGTTATCCAACCGCGATAGGTATCGCGGCAGAGAAAGGCTGGTCCTTCTCAGTAGCTTCTCACATAGAAAAACACATGCAATTGTGCAAGTGTGTGAGTGAAGATCATATACCCAAAAAGCATATAAACACAAAAATAAGATAGACACAAATGCAATCATAAAAAAATGCAATATGAAAGTGTGTGTGTGCAACTAGTCTCTTCAATAAGGGTTAAGCACAAGTGATTATACCTTCAATGAGATCTTGTGCTTGAGGACTTGAACTCCAAATAAGCTTGGTCACGAGCAAGGAAGCCCTAAACTACCCTTACATATTAAACCCCCAAAATGTGGTTTGTCATGAAATAAGCAAATCAAAATTAAGGAACTTACATATATGTTTTCATTTTTTTGTATTTTGGACTTGAACATGAACTCTTATTATTCCTTATTGAGTCTCGATCATTTCGGTTACTCATTCATTAGGTTTCAAGTCCAAACGATGTAGCTACGCTACTTTTCGTTCTCATTCGTTGAGTTGTTTTCGTTGTTGTAATCCGAGATGATTTCTCAACCTTTTGTCAAAGTTTTGTAGTCGTCGTTGTGCGTGAGGGAGTCACGATTCATAATCTAGAAAATGGATTCAAAATTAGAGTTCGAAGGCCCGGATACAACCGAAGAACGCGAGCGCAGAGCAGGAGAAGCAAGCGAGGCCAACGGCCAAGCTTGCTTGGCCATGTGTGGAGGCCGTGGGCCACACAGCCAGACCAGCCCTCTGGTCCCGTGTGGCACATGCACCCTACACAGCCAGGAGCTGATGTGGCAGCTTCTGGTTGGCCAAAATTCTTCCCTCTCTCTCTTTCTTTTAAATATTCCCAATTCCCTCCAATTCATTTCTAAGAAGAAAATGTTGAATCCCGCTAGAATTTTCTCTCCAATTTTTCTCATCTTCCAAACACCATAACTTTCTCATACGAACTCGGAATTGAGTGATTCAAGTTGGAGATTGTTCGTAATTGAGTCATCTACTTTCTGAGTGATTTGGTAACTATTTGATCGACTTTTCTAGTGGTTGCTAATGAGCCGTCGTTGGTACTCAACAAAATGATTGTTTTTAAATGTGTTCGTGTTGAAAACCGATTTCACTACTTAGATAGAAAATTAGTAAAGTGGCAAGTAGGATTCGTTCTGAAAGTCCTAGAGGCGTGTTCAATATATGTAATCTAGAGGGGGGGTGAATAGATTTTAACGATTATTACCCAATTTTCGTAAGCAAGTCAATTTTACGAAAATGCCCATACTAGCAAGTGTAATAAGATGCGGAAATTAAATAACACTTGAATTTTACGTGGAAACCCAACCACTGGGAAAAACCACGGGCTGTATAGTGCGCCACACTCGGAACTCGAAATCACTAATTGAAATGAAGTTTACAACCTATGTAGACCTCGTCTAACACTCTGGTCTGTAACCCCTCACTTCTACCCAGCGGGCCTTTATTAGCAACCCTATTCCAATTGCTCGATCCTCGCAGTCACTACTTGTAATGATGTTTACAGCCGAATCCCGGTCTGTAACCCACCAATACTACCCGCAGGCCTGTAATAGCAACCCTAGACCAAGACTTCAATCTCTCAAAAGAGATTGCACAACCCTATGTGAATATGTATGAATATGTATGAATATTCAATTAACAAACAAGGCTAGGGAACCTTAGATGCTTATCTAGGATGATGATATATTCAATTTAAATCAACCCTAGATATCAATTGCTAAATGACATGTCACATAGCATAGATAATCATAGATTATAAAAACCTAGATATCTATCAAAAACAACACTCAATCAATTCATCACAATTAATCTCTTTTCTTGTATTTAGCATATGATCTAAAACATACTTGAAACAAATAATAGCACGGTGTGTATAAAGCTATCTAGAGGGGGGGTGAATAGATTTTACGCTTTTTACCCAATTTTTCGTGTTAGTCAAAATTACGAAAATGCCCTCAAGATAATATAACCAAGCAATTGTAATATGGTGCGGAAATTAAAACAACACTTGGTTTTTACGTGGAAACCCTCACGGGAAAAACCACGGGCTATGTAAGTAAGCCACACTCGAACCTCGAATCCACTAAATGTGCAAACGATTACAACCTAATCCCGGAAGTAATCACACACCTACCTAATCCCGGTATGAGTGAACCTAGTCCAATTTGCTTGCGTTCTAAGCAACCTAATCCCGGATGCTACACACAAGACTTACTTTCTCTATGAAGAGAATATACAACCTATGTGAATATATAAAATATCCAAAATGCAATTAAGAGCTAGGTTACTCTATATGCTTATCTAGGATAGTGAATATGCAATTAATTCAATCCTAGATATTAAAAGCTAGATGACATGTCAAATAGCTTAGCTAAACATAGATTAACAAAACCTAGATAGCTATCAAAAATACAACACTCAATCATGTCAACACAACAATCTCTAATTTGTATCTAGAATATATTCAAGAGCATACAAATAATATAAGAGATGTCAATGATAAATAAAACACTAATTATGTATGATAATAGTGAAGAACTTACCAAAGAATATGTGTTGACCAAAACCCATGCAAGCAAGCATCCTAACTAAGCTAGAAAATGCTAGATGATATTTTGATGCATATGAGAATGGTTTTTGAGTGTTAAAAAGGTGTTCTTGATTTGATTTTCTCTCAAATGTCTCTCTTTTAAGTTTAGGGTTCTTAGAGTTAAAGAACATTAAATCTGAAAATGAGAAAGTGTGATATTTATAGACATCAAGAAAAGGGCAAGTGAAAAGACAAGTTTGCCCTTGAAACGCACCGTTTGGCGGTTTAAATCGGCGGCCAGGCCGCCGATAATGACCGCCGAATTGAGCTCGTGAAGAACAGAGCATAAACGGCGGTTCATTCGGCGGTTTCGTGACCGCCGATACTAACCGCCGAATCAGACCCGAGAGATCGAAATCGATCAGGTATGAACGGCGGTTTCTAACGGCGGTCGTGACCGCCGATCGTGACCGTAGAATTGCTCCTAGAAGCAAACGGCGGTTCCATTCGGCGGCCAGGCCGCCGATCATAACCGCCAATCACCAACAGAGGTGAAAACCAAGGAGAAGCCAAGGGCATTCTCCGTGGGCGGTCTTCGCGCAAAACCAAGCACATTCTAGTGCATGCGCGGACGTTTCCGAACACTATCGGGAAACGAATTACAAGACACATAAATACACAACAAGATATAACAATCAAAGTGCTAGTGTGTAATGTGACATATGAAGAGAATGCACACAAATGTAAGAATGCAAAGTGTGTGTGTGCTTCTAAATCTCTTCAAAGAAAGGTAAGCACATAGAAATTTACCTTCGGTGCTTATCAACACGAGGTCTTCAAAGGGCTTCGAACATTAAGACCGATACTTAGGCTACCCTTACAAAGAACCCCCACATATGGTTTGATCACGAAATAAGCCAATTAAAAACAACGGGAATCCTTACAATACTAGTAATTTAAAAGAGATGGCTTGGTATTTAAAATACTAAAATAAGATGAAATTAATCAAAATCTTACCAAGCAAGTTGTGATGATGCAAACCCATACATGGATGCACTCTATATAGACATAGGAGATGCAATATGAAAATTGATGCAAAAGGGGTTTGATTTGAGTGGTTAAAGGTGAGTTCTTGATTTGATTTTCTCTCAAAATCTATCTTTTAAGTTTAGGGTTCTTAAGAGTCAAAGAACTTATTCAGATAATGAGAAAGAGTGATATTTATAGACATCAAGAACAGGGCAAGTGAAAAAACAATTTCGCCCCTGAAATCGCACGATCGGCGGTTTCATTCGGCGGCCAGGCCGCCGAATTGAACCGCCGAATAGCTCCCGAGCGGAACAGGGGAACTTCGGCTACTTCGTTCGGTGACTTCTAAACTGCCGATCATAACTGCCGTTTTGGACCCGAGAGATATATTTCAATCAGGTCTCATTCGGCGATTTCGAACGGCGGCCAGGCCGCCAAACGTAACCGCCGTTTCACCAAAAATGGTGAAACCAAGGAGAAGCCAAAGGCATCTCCACCGGCGATCATCGCGCAAAACAAAGCACATCAACGTGCACGCGCGGACGTTTCCGAACATCCTTCGGGAAACGAATTACTCCACACTAAAAGCTAACATACATGAAGTGCAAGTGTGGGTATTGAATGCATCCTAATGCCTATCATGTCATGGCATTTCATATAACAAGATGCAATCAATTTAATGCAAGAAGAGACATTGAATAAACAATAAAGCACAATGCACACAAAATATAAACACAACATTCAAGAATAAGAGTTATGCATGTTGTGTGTGTGTGCAACTATATCTCTTCAAGGCAAAGTAAGCACTACAAATATACATTTGGTGCTTGTCCTCTTGAGGTCTTGGAAAGGGTCTTTGATCTTCAACAAATCACCTAGACTACCCTTACAACCAAACCCCAACATGTGGTTTGACCACAAAATAAGTCAATCAATTCATGGGAATCCTTACACGTTCCATAGAGAATTAGAGTGATAGTTGAATAAATTAACAATTCATGAATGCGATAAAATAAAACATAAGCAATGGATGGTTGAATGGTTTGTTAAGCCATCAAACATACATGTAAAATAAACCTAATAAAACTAATAAAATATATAGAAATCTAGATAAGAGATATATGGGATAAACAATTAGGGGAATTGCTAGGGAATTAATGGGATCACAAGTGGATTACGGGAAGTGCTTCTCAAGCTACCTTAATGAACCAATTTCACAAATGTTAACCAATTGATTTCTAGGATGTGTTTAGACTATTACTATGAATCCTAAACAACTTCCCACCGCAATGCCTAACCGATTAAAGAGAGGGGGTCACGGCGGGATCGGTTTGTTACAATTAACGGTTTAGATAATCGCGGTTGATATACCCTCCGATGATCTATCGCACTCACTATGTTCTCAATCCATCAAGGTTGTCAATCCAATCAAGATTAAATAACAAATTATCCTAAGCAAGAGTATAATCAACTAGTGGATATACATGTCAATTATATAATGCATAGAATCTAGTTATAAAATGAATAGAACACAAATAGAGATTAAATATATATTAAAGCTTAAGCAAAACCCAATCCAAATGTTCTCACATAAAAACCCTAGAAAATAGGGGGGGGTTTAATTACACATATTACAATCAAAGGGAAGGCAAGTAAAAGATTATGAAATCACCATTGGGTCTCCTTTTGTAAGCTTTATACTTTCCTTGCCTTTGATGCTCCTTGTGCAAAGAGTGGATGATGAGGATGTGTCTAGATAGGTGGAGTCAAATTGGAAGTGACTAAGGAGATATGTGGAGAAGATGGGAAGAAAGGAATGATTTAGGGAAGGTAATCTAGATATTTAGCTTAGGTGAAAAAGAAGTGGATGGATTAGGAATGGTAGAAAGGAGGTTTATTGGTTGTCAAGAATGGCCAAGAGTTGTTCAAAAAGAGAAAATAGTGATGAATTTATAGGATTTTCAATTTAGGTTTTGGGTGGTAAATTACCAAAACACCCCCTGACTATGGAAAATTACCATTTAGTCCTCAAGAGAGGGGCATCTTGTAATTTTCCCCACCAATCAGCCATTGACAGAGAAGAGATCGCTACTTTAGGTTCATGGCGACGCTTGGGCGATGCAAATAGTGACACAATCTGGAGCCAAAACAACTCCCTGTGGCCATGGTGACAATGAAGGACTAAATGGCGACAAAAGATAGACAAATGGTGACATTAGGTGCGACGGCCATGGATTTCTCAACTTGGATTTCGACTGATTGAGGCGTCGGAAAAGCTGTGACTAGGCTACCGGTGATCTCGCCATTGATGTGGGGCCGATTTCGGTCGACGGTAGCTCGAGGAAGGTGGTCGTCGGCAAGCTAGGGTTCAGGGGAAGGAAGGTCGTCCATGGAGGCTAGTCGTGTGAGGAAGAATATGAAATGTTGAAACAGGAGGGTGCACTTAACAATAGGCTGGGGTACACGCAGCAGCGTTTGTCTTCACTCATATGGGGTGCAATCAGCAGAGAGGTGGGGTGCAATAGGCTACACGTGAGGAGAACTTTGGCAGTGCTTGGGCTTGCTACGTGGACTTCATATGGGGCGCACTAAGAAGTGGGTTGGGGTGCGCTAAGAAGCCCACATCACCTACCAGCCAAAACGCCCTGTTTAACTTAATGACGTGGCGCAGCTTGCTTCTTTGCTCGATAAATTACAATTAGGCCCCCTGATCTCTCACTTATTCGTGATAACTTCAAACCTTCTTCAAAGTTTACACTTTTGCCCTTAAATGACCAAAATTACTCCAATGCCCCTGAACTTAATAAATACCTGAAAACACTTAATTTACATCATTAAAACACAGAATAATGCCCAAGAATCGAGCATAAAGAGAAAGAAGTGAGGGCCAAAATCGTACCAATTTTGGTCCGATCAGTTGCACATAGAAAACTGAACCAGCTCGAGAATCCAAGATAGTGTTCACATATTTGAGATTTCTTCTTTTTCAACGTTCAATTACCTTGGGGTTTCTTCTTCTATATGTATGTGTATGTATGGTGAATGCTATTGAGAAAGATAGCTTCATAATCAATCTTAATAAAAAGTCTAATTAGAGACATATGTGAACTAGTTTCTTAGATTCTAGGTTTTTCACATGTTTGAGAGTTGTATTGCGATTAGATTGATATCTATGATTATTTGTGACTTGATTGAATCATTTTATGATTAATAATCCTTGAAATATGTTTTGATCCTTTAATTGATAAAATCTAGGATTAATGTTCTTGTATGTGTATTTAGAGACAAATATGATTTTAATTGATTATTCAATATATCCTTGCTCTAATTGTTGGCTAGAATATTCATTGAACACATTTATTGATTCTAGCATTTTTGTGTATGTTTATAACATCTTGAATTTGTGCTTCATGTATATGAATTGTTCAAGTGTTATTTGTGTGAATGAAACTATGAGTTATATGTGTTAGGTGTTTTCACATACTCTAGGTCTTTATTCATGTATTGCATCTAGACTTTTATTACTTGTGTTATCGCATGTTTAGGTTTAGTTATTCCATGGAATGTATTGATCACATGTTCGATGTTGTTTTGATTGTTTGCACCATTTGCATTCACATGATCACACTAGGAAGTCCTTGTAAAAGGCATGAAGTCTTGACTAGAACGAGGAGTCTGGATAGTCAAGCAAGTCTTGGTTAGGACGTGAGGTTCGGATAACCGAGCAAGAAGTCATGGCTAGAGTCGGGAGGACTCGGATAGTCAGGCATGGGAGGCTCCCTAGAGGCATGAGTGCCTTGGATAGGGAGTTGGCTTGTATGTTGGTAGGCCTAGACGTATGGATAGACATAGACTCCAAAAGAACAAGGTACATGGGATGTGTATGCACTCTTGAGGAATTTCTAATCTACCATCAATGTTGGTTTTGTATGTTGTCCAATATATGGTAGCTTCGCATCATTGAGGGATTTTGTACTTTCCAATAGGGTTGGGTAAACATAGACACCTATAGAAAGTTGATCTAGGATTGTGAAACAAATATTGCACGGTGTGTATAAAACTATCTAGGGGGGGGGGAATAGATTTAAAACGTATTACCCAATTTTTCGTGTGAAGTCAATATTACGAAATTACCCCTAACTAGATAAAACAATAAATCAAGTATAAAATGCGAAAATTAAATAACACTTGATTTTTTACATGGAAACCCTCACGGGAAAAACCATGGGCTAATAAGTGAGCCACACCCGAACCTCGAATCCACTAAGTGATGAAAATTACAACCTAATCCCGGAAGTAGTCACACACCTACCTAATCCCGGTATGAGTGAACCTAGTTCGAATGCTTGCGATCTAAGCAACCTAATCCCGGATGCTACACACAAGACTTATGTTCTCAATGAAGAGATTACACCCTAAGTGAATATATGAATATCCAAATGCAACATAGAGCAAGGGAAACCCTTTATGCTTATCTAAGATGATGAATTTGCAATTAGAACAATCCTAGTTATTAGAAGCTAAATGACATGTCAAATAGCATAGATAAACATAGATTATAAAAACCTAGATATCTATCACAATACAACTCTCAAACATACAACACACTAATCTCAATCTTGTATCCAAAATATATGTAAATAACATACAAGTAATAAATTGAGATTGCTTGTTAAGAAAAACACAAAATATGTAAGATATTAGTGAAAAGCTTACCAAGCAAAGTGTGATGAAGAATCCATGCAAAAAGACATCTAGATGATCAAAGATGATGCTAGATGAAGATTGATGATCATGAAATGGTGTTTGAGTAATCAAAAATGAGTTCTTGGAATTTTTCTTGTTTTTGAAAAATATCCTAAGTATGAAATCTGAATATGAACTCTCTTTATTGACCTAAAGTCAAAGTGGCATATATATAGGGGGCCAAATCAAAGTGTGGTCATTTTGAATAAGTTGCCCTATTTTTGCCTTGGGCACTGTTCGTAGGGCGCCTTTGTACAGCGCCTGAACAGCACCCCAACTCTGTTCTCTCGGGAAAACAAAGCAGCGCTGTACGTACAACGCTTTGTACAGCGACCCAACAACGACCGAATTAAATTGATCAGGTCTGAACAGCGCTCGATGGGCACTGTACGAACAGCGCTTTCAACAGCACTTTGTACATCGCCTTTCACTATGTATGAATCCTAAGTCTATGCAAGGCATGGCATTGGTCATACAAGATGAAATCAAAATAAACATGTAAGAAGAGATGTTAATGAACATTAATGCACAACAAGAAGAAACACAACATACAAGATTTAACCATATGCATGAGTTGTGAATGTGTGCAACTATCTCTTCAAAACAAGTAAGCACTTAGAGTTTTACCTTTGGTGCTTATCAAAATGAGGTCTTCAAACGGCTTGAGCAAAAACAACAACACCTAAGCTACCCTTACAAAGAACCCCAACATGTGGTTTGTGTACGAAATAGGCCAATCAATAAATGGGTGTAGGGAAAAATCGTAGTACACGCAGCGGAAGCGAGACTAAAAAATAGATTTAGTATGTTTTAAAATTTTTCCTTTGATGAACCTTAACCCTTTAAATTAATTAAACATACATATAAAGTAACAAAAAGTAGAATACCTTTTGTCGCGTGATCCGATTGACTTACGTCGATGGTAATCCGCAAGATCTTCAATCCTAGCACGAACGTGAATCACCTAGGAGCGTGGTCTCCCTTTTCTTTGAATTGCGTACCTGAGAATGGATAAACAAACTTTCGTTTTCCTTTTGTTAGTAACAAAACAACCAAAAGAATACAAAGATTATTCCGGTCACTTTTGAGTTCTCAATCTAATGATCGAAACTCGCGTGAACCTAATTCGATGTTGTACACACAAGCTTATTGATGAACAAGCAATTAGTGTACTATCAAAAGAATAATCTCTTCTCTCTCTTTTTGTCTTGGCAGAATAATCAAACACTTTTCTATGAGTATGAGAAGAAGAAGAAAATTTTATTCAGTAAACACTTAAAGGTGGCCGAACCCTATATTATTTCTTATATAGGGTGGCCGAATTTTCTTTTCTTTTCTTTTCCTTTTAGGGCTGCCGAAATCTACTTGTTGTTCACTTAGGGTTACCGCAATTCCTCTACTAAAAAGGATTTGTGTTGTACCCTAATTCACATCAACTTTAGACTCCTAACTTTAATACAACTCATAAGTATTTTTATTCTTTATTGACTTAATAAAAAGACTTCTTATTTGATTAAATAAAAAAACTTAATTATTTATTTTCTTACCAAACAAGTCTTTTACTTTTAGTATACTACTACCAATAGTATAATTCTAGGAAACATATTTCCTAATCAGAAAAAGATTTTGTTTCTTAATTAAATAATTAATTAATTCTCATTTAATCAAACAATAAAATAAAATAATATTTTTGGCTAATAATATAGCCTTGCCGCCCCACATTAAATATATGGGCCAAATATTATTTCCTTATTTTATTTAATCCATTGGACTTTAAATAAAAAGCCCACATGTGAACCAGACCCATTCTTACTAAAAGAAACAAGCCCACATGCCTTTCATTAATATATTAATATAATTGATCAGCCCATTAAACAAATAATGTGCAAATTATATTCTTAATATATCAAATGCAATTCTAGATGGACCCATAAATTGATCCGGTAGAATATATCAAGTGATCCAGGCAAGTCCGTGTGGATTGGGGATCTTGGCGGGCTATCTAAATTTAAGCTTCAATAGACATAACCTAATCACAATCAACAAATGATTCACTTAGGTCCGATCTATTAATTTTAACTCATTCCACTAAAGAGCTAAAATTGAACTCTTAAATAAAGATAGAATAAGAATGTAAGGATTCCCTTTAATTGATTGGCTTATTTCGTGGGCAAACCACATGTTGGGGTTTGATTGTAAGGGTAGTCTAGGTGATTTGTTAAAGATCAAAGACCATTTCCAAGACCTCAAGAGGACAAGCACCAAAGGTATATTTGTAGTGCTTACTTTGCCTTGAAGAGATATAGTTGCACACACACACAACATGCATAACTCTTATTCTTGAATGTTGTGTTTATATTTTGTGTGCATTGTGCTTTATTGAATTATTCAATATCTCTTCTTGCATGTTGAATTGATTGCATCTTATTATATGATAATGCCATGACATGATAGGCATTAGGATGCATTCATTACCCATACTTGCACTTCATGCATGATTAGCTTTTACTGTGGAGAAATTCGTTTCCCGAAGGTTGTTCGGAAATGTCCGCGCGTGCACGTTGATGTGTTTTGTTTTGCGCGATGATCGCCGGTGGAGATGCCTTTGGCTTCTCCTTGGTTTCACCATTTTTGGTGAAACGGTGGTTACGTTCGGTGGCCTGGCCGCCGTTCGAAACCGCCGAATGAGACCTGATTGAAATATATCTCTCGGGTCCAAAACGGCGGTTATGATCGGCGGTTTAGAAACCGTCGAACGAAGTCGCCGAAGTTCCCCTGTTCTGCTCGGGAGCCATTCGGCGGCTCAATTCAGCGGCCTGGCCGCCGAATGAAACCGCCGATCGTGCGATTTCAGGGGCAAAATTGTCTTTTCACTTGCCCTGTTCTTGATGTCTATAAATATCACACTTTCTCATTATCTGAACAAGTTCTTTGACTCTTAAGAACCCTAAACTTCAAAGATAGATTTTGAGAGAAAATCAAATCAAGAACTCACCTTTAACCACTCAAATCAAACCCCTTTTGCATCAATTTTCATATTGCATCTCCTATGTCTATATAGAGTGCATCCATGTATGGGTTTGCATCATCACAACTTGCTTGGTAAGATTTTGATTAATTTCATCTTATTTTAGTATTTTAAATACCAAGCCATCTCTTTTAAATTACTTGTATGTTTTAGATCATATGCTAAATACAAGAAAAGAGATTAATTGTGATGAATTGATTGAGTGTTGTTTTTGATAGATATCTAGGTTTTTATAATCTATGATTATCTATGCTATGTGACATGTCATTTAGCAATTGATATCTAGGATTGATTTAAATTAATTATCTCATCATCCTAGATAAGCATCTAAGGCTACCTAGCCTTGTTTGTTATTTGAATATTCATATATATTCACATAGGTTGTTTCTCTTCATTGAGAAGTAAGTCTTGGGGCTAAGAGTGCTTAGGCCTCAAGCAAATTGGAATAGGGTTGCTAATAAAGGCCCGCTGGGTAGAAGTGAGGGGTTACAGACCGGAGTGTTAGACGAGGTCTACATAGGTTGTAAACTTCATTTCAATTAGTGATTTCGAGTTTCGAGTGTAGCGCACTATACAGACCGTGGTTTTTCCCAGTGGTTGGGTTTCCACGTAAAAATCAAGTGTTATTTAATTTTCGCATCTTATTACACTTGCTTGTATTTTTTAGTAGTAGGGGCATTTTCGTAATATTGACTTGTATGCGAAAATTGGGTAATAATAGTTAATATCTATTCACCCCCCTCTAGATAATATATTTAGTACACACCGTATTCTTTTCAATTGGTATCAGAGCGGGTTCCTAGATATACTTAGGTGATCCTAGCTCATTTTAGGTGTGTTTTGCATTTGTGTGATTTATGCTCATTCATACATTTTGCATTCATTTGAATTCATTCATTACATACAATGAGTGGATATGGTGGCAACCATGAGGGTGCTTCAAGCACACGGCCTCCCCTCCTCACCGGTATAAATTACTCCCAATGGAAAGGGAAGATGGAGGCATATGTGTGTCAAATCCATGATAGGGCATGGATGGCCATTGAAGATGGATATTCACCTCCTATAATGACTCCCACGGGTGGAGGAGAAGAAGTGCTCAAGCCTAAGGCACAGTGGACACAACCCAAGTTTGAGTTGTCCAAGTGGAATCAAAAGGCATGGCACGCCCTTATATGTGCAGTGGATGAAAATCAGTACAAACTGATTCAGAACACTAAGATAGCCAAGGAGGCATGGGACATCTTAGAGGTTGCACACGAGGGAACCGAAGTAGTGAAGGACTCCAAACTTCAAGTCCTCCAAACTCAATTCGAGACACTTAGGATGGAGGAGAATGAGTGCTTCAATGACTTTGAAATTAGGTTGATGGATATTGTCAACCAAAGTCATCAACTTGGTGACCCTTACTCGGATAGAAGGATCAAGCAAAAGATAATGAGATCGCTTCCCGAGAGGTTTGAGTCTAAGGTGACGGCTTTAGAAGAAAACAGTGATTTTAAGGACATGAAGCCGAGCGAGGTAATAGGTAGACTTCTCGCCTACGAGTCTAGGAAGGGTCCTAGCTCCACTCCTTCAAAGAAGCAAAAAGGAATTGCTTTGAGTGCTTCTTGAAAGTAATTAAAATACTCGAGGTGTGTTTATCAATATAAAGCTAGAGGGGGGGTGAATAGATTTTATCTAATTATTACCCAATTTTCGCATACAAGTCAATTTTACGAAAATACCCCTAGCAAGTCAATAATACATACAAGTGTAATAAGATGCGGAAATAGTAAATGACACTTGATGTTTACGTGGAAAACCCAACCACTGGGAAAAACCACGGGCTGTTAAGTGCGCCACACTCGGACCTCGAAATCCACTATATGAAAAGACGGTTACACCCTCAAGTGATTCTCGGACCCTCACCCTAGATAACCTCAGGCTATGGACACTACCAATCGCCACTCTTGGTTCAATCCCTAGTGATATCCCCTGATACACTACTCTTGGCGTGAGCACCCTCTAATCTACCACGCGGGCCTTTTATAGCGGCTCTAGTCCAATTTGCTTGAGGCCTAAGCACACTTAGCCCCAAGACTTCAATCTCTCAAAAGAGATGCACAACCCTATGTGAATATGTATGAATATTCAATTAATGCAATAAGAGCTAGGGTACTCTAAATGCTTACCTAGGATTATAAGATGACAATATAATCAATCCTAGATATCACATATAGCTATATGACATGGCATATAACTTTAGCTAAGTAAAGGATCACCAATCCTAGATACAAAGCTATCATATAAAACCCACAAACATTCAAATGATTAACTAGTTGATTAAAAAATAATCTATCAACCTAGTTATCAATACATCACACAAGAATGTTCATGGCATAGCTTTTAGGCAATAATGACCTAATCAAATAAGCTATGAACAATAATCTCAATCAATAAATGAGATCAATTAGCTAGATGGCATATGAACATTAAAGCCTAGCTAACAAATAAAAACCCAATCAACACATAATCTCAATCTTATATGTAGAAATTAATCTAAACACATATAAGTAAAATATGAGATAAAATTGATAAGTAGAAACACTAATTATGTAAGATAAAAGTGTTCAACAAATCATACCATGTGTGTTGAAGAAGTCCCATGCATTAGCATATGCTAGATGATCCTAGATGATGCTTAGATGAAGATTTATGCATGTGGGAATGGGTTTAGAGAGATAAAGATATGATCTTTAAGCTTTCTCTCTCAAGTCTCTCTAAATATCTCTCTAGGGTTCTTATAATCAAAAGACTTGTATTCTGAACCAGAGATAAGGATGTATTTATAGAGACCAAAAACAGGGCAGGTGAAAATACAATTTTGCCCTTGAAACGCACCGATCGGCGGTTTCATTCGGCGGCCTGGCCGCCGAACTGAACCGCCGAATGGCTCCCGTGTGGAACAGGGGAACTTCGGCGACTTCATTCGGCGGTTTGGAAACCGCCGATCCCAACCGCCGTTTTGGACCCGAGAGATATATTTCAATCAGGTCTCATTCGGCGGTTTCGAACGGCGGCCAGGCCGCCGAAAGTAACCGCCGATTCACCAAAAATGGTGAAACCAAGGAGAAGCCAAAGGCATCTCCACCGGCGATCATCGCGCAAAACAAAGCACATTACCGTGCACGCGCGGACGTTTCCGAACATCCTTAGGGAAACGAATTACTCCACACTAAAAGCTAACATACATGAAGTGCAAGTGTGGGTATTGAATGCATCCTAATGCCTAACATGTCATGGCATTATCATATAACAAGATGCAATCAATTCAACATGCAAGAAGAGATATTGAATAAATCAATAAAGCACAATGCACACAAAATATAAACACACCATACAAGAATAAGAGTTATGCATGTTGTGTGTGTGTGTGCAACTATATCTCTTCAAGCCAATGTAAGCACTAGATATATACCTTTGGTGCTTGTCCTCTTGAGGTCTTGGAAAGGGTCTTGATCTTCAACAAACACCTAGACTACCCTTACAACCAAACCCCAACATGTGATTTGACCACGAAATAAGCCAATCAATTAATGGGAATCCTTACACTTCTAAGGTAGGGAAGGAGGAGAAAGGTGACTTGGACGAAGACATGATTTTGATGCTTCAAAGATTCAAGAAATTTGTCAAGTTCGAGAATAGTGGCTTTGGATCCAAAGGCCAAGTCTTGAAGAAAAAGGCTCCCTTCAAGAAGCATGAGCCTAGGCAAGAGAAAGGGGTCCAATGCTATGAGTGTGGCGGCATAGGTCATATCTTACCCGATTGTGGGAATTTGAAGAACAAGAAAGAAAAAATGATGGTCGCCACTTGGAGTGAAAGTGATGACTCCGGAGAGGGAGATAAGTCATCAAGTGATGATGAGCTTATCAATAACTTCAAGACATTGGGTGCCACTAATGAAGAAAATGAAGTTGTTGGTAAGAATTCCGTTGCTAGTGATCCCATAGAAGAGAAAGTCGAAGAAGTAGCTCTAGAGGAGATAGTTGTTGCTTCACATTGGGATATGGCACTTATTGACTCAAGAGATCAAGGTGAAGGTCTTGATGAGGATATTGGATCCATAGGAGAGGAGAAGAGTCTAGAAGATGACACTAGTGGAGATGACTCCTTTTCTAACTCTACAAATGGAAATGTAGAGAATATGGATGTGCATGACTTTATAGTCAATGTTGAAAGCTCCATGAAGAAGAAAGATAGATTTCTAAGGATTTTAGAGGAAGAAAATCTAGAGCTTTCAACATACAATGACCTCTTAAGGAAGCAAGTGGAGAAAATGGATCTTAAGGAAAACTTTGAAAGTTTTGAAAGCTCTAAGTTAAAGAATGAAAAAGAGATTCAGAGGTTAAAGGAAGAACTACTTAGGCTTTCAACACAAGTTGATCACTTGAATGATGGAGTGGTAAGATCCATGGTGGAAGAAGACAAGCTAAAAGATGAGCTAGCTTTATCTAAGAGGAATGAAGAGGGTTTGAAGAGATAACTTGTTGAAGCCAAAGAGTCATTGACTAGAATGACCACAAGCACCAAGAAGCTTGACAACATACTTGGTGTAGGAAAAAGCCCTTGTGACAAAAGAGGTCTTGGATTCGAAGTGAGCAAGGATTGCTCTATTCCTAAGAAGACCGTCTTTGTGAAGAGTTTGGGTAAGATAGAAGCGTCACCAGTGCAAACTCCTAGGAAGAAGTTAGAACTAGGACAATGTTCGAAAAATGCACAAGTGAAGGTGGTGAAAACAAAACAACCCCAAGCTCAACGGATTAGAGCCTCTCGAGTCAACTCTCCTCAACAAATGACTCACTATGAAAAGAGGCAAAACATGCTACCTCATCCAAGGAGGCAACCCATTCCGGTTCAACCACATAGAAGACATGAACCGGCTCAACACCAAAGGAGACATCAAATGCATGATGAGTCTCCAATGACTTCACACGGATATGGTATGGATTCTTACTTTGTACCAACTTGTCATTATTGTGGTGTTTATAGGCATATTAGGCCTAAGTGCTTTAAGTACATTAAGCATTGTAGGATTAATAGCATGATAGAGAAAAAGAGGCTAAGAAGAGCCCACTTGCATGAGCCTAGGAAATCCTTTGTCAATAATCCTAGGTTAGTGAATGACATGCAACCTTTGACCACTAAGAAGAAAAATGTCATATCTATGTGGATAAGGAAAAACGAACCCGCTTGCTACGAGACTAACAAGTCTCAAATAGGTTCAACTAAGTCCAATGGACTTGGTAGGTCCATAAGACCTCATGCCCTTCATTAATGAAGGATGATACTAACCCCATATGGGGAACTCAAGCAAAGAGAGCTGTTTTTGCATTCTTTTCACTTGCAAAAAATTTGAAAAATCTTATGCTTCTTTGTTGATTGCTTGAGTAAGCTTGGTTGCACATATGTATATATATTTTCAATTCAATAAGTGTGAATCTTGCTTGTTTACAATCCATGTCATATTTATGTTCAAACATGCATTTTGGACTAGGAGATTTTCATAGGAAGTATGATATGAATGACCTTTAGTTATCTCCATGACATGATGATTCTTTAATAACATGCTCATTTGAAAAAGCATGAATTGATGATTGCAATTTATAAATGCAAAACTTGTGTGAAAAAGCTTATGAGACTCAAAATGAATATAGGATCTTGTATCCATTCAAGGATTATACAATCCAAATGTCTATCTTTCATTATTAGTTGAACATGTCTACTATCATACGAATATCTTATCCGGAAAAATCAAATAGGGTGCAAAGTTGCTCATGACATGTTTAGCTTATAAAGTTGGATATAGTTGTTCTTAAATTGAAATCAATGAAATTTCTATATCCTTGCTTCTCTCATGACAATGGTGAAATTGGTTTGAATTCCTATTAGAAACCTTTGTCATTTGCTTTGCCAAATACCATGGTATTTTGGACTTGAATGCTATATGTCTTGTATGCAAAGCATTTTGTTTCACACATTTTTATTAATAAATCTCCTTGTTTCTCTCCAATAAATTGAGATTGCATAAAGTGACTTATATTGATTATGCAAATATCTAGAATACTACTATCTCTTTTTGCCTTGAGTAACCCGGTTGGGGACTACTCATTTGTCTATATCATGACAAAAAGGGGGAGTAGGTTGTGGTAAGGGGAGTTGCAAATTTGTAGTAGCAATCGTGCATGTTGGGGAGAATACTTATTGAGGGGGAGTAACCCTTTGAGGGGGAGCATTTGCACATTCATACATTGCATGATGTTGTACTTAAATTCTTAAATGCAAATGCTTGTTTTATCTCAATTGATTCATCTCACCTTTTCTTGTATTGGAAAGTATAGAAACTGTGCTTTCAGGGATTGATTGTTCTACTTGAGATTGAAGACTTCAAGACTGTTTATCTTATCTCTTTGTAAAGTAGAAAATCATAGTAGACCCGTAGTTTCTATTATGTTGTGAGGAATCAATGTGAGTGGTGGTTTTGTCACGAAATAGCCAAAGGGGGAGATTGTAAGGATTCCCTTTAATTGATTGGCTTATTTCGTGGGCAAACCACATGTTGGGGTTTGATTGTAAAGGTAGTCTAGGTGATTTGTTGAAGATCAAAGACCCTTTCCAAGACCTCAAGAGGACAAGCACCAAAGGTATATTTGTAGTGCTTACTTTGCCTTGAAGAGATATAGTTGCACACACACACAACATGCATAACTCTTATTCTTGAATGTTGTGTTTATATTTTGTGTGCATTGTGCTTTATTGAATTATTCAATATCTCTTCTTGCATGTTGAATTGATTGCATCTTGTTATATGATAATGCCATGACATGATAAGCATTAGGATGCATTCAATACCAACACTTGCACTTCATGCATGATTAGCTTTTACTGTGGAGAAATTCGTTTCCACGAAGGTTGTTCGGAAACGTCCGCGCGTGCACGTTGATGTGCTTTGTTTTGCGCGATGATCGCCGATGGAGATGCCTTTGGCTTCTCCTTGGTTTCACCATTTTTGGTGAAACGGCGGTTACGTTCGGCGGCCTGGCCGCCGTTCGAAACCGCCGAATGAGACCTGATTGAAATATATCTCTCGGGTCCAAAAAGGCGGTTATGATCAGCGGTTTAGATCGGCGGTATAGAAACCGCCGAACGAAGTCACCGAAGTTCCCCTGTTCCCCTCGGGAGCCATTCGGCGGTTCAATTCGGCGGCCTGGCCACCGAATGAAACCGCCGATCGTGCGATTTCAGGGGCAAAATTGTCTTTTCACTTGCCCTGTTCTTGATGTCTATAAATATCACACTTTCTCATTATCTGAACAAGTTCTTTGACTCTTAAGAACCCTAAACTTCAAAGATAGATTTTGAGAGAAAATCAAATCAAGAACTCACCTTTAACCACTCAAATCAAACCCCTTTTGCATCGATTTTCATATTGCATCTCCTATGTCTATATAGAGTGCATCCATATATGGGTTTGCATCATCACAACTTGCTTGGTAAGATTTTGATTAATTTCATCTTATTTTAGTATTTTAAATACCAAGCCATCTCTTTTAAATTACTTGTATGTTTTAGATCATATGCTAAATACAAGAAAAGAGATTAATTGTGATGAATTGATTGAGTGTTGTTTTTGATAGTTATCTAGGTTTTTATAATCTATGATTATCTATGCTATGTGACATGTCATTTAGCAATTGATATCTAGGATTGATTTAAATTGATTATCTCATCATCCTAGATAAGCATCTAAGGTTACCTAGCCTTGTTTGTTATTTGAATATTCATATATATTCACATAGGTTGTTTCTCTTCATTGAGAAGTAAGTCTTGGGGCTAAGAGTGCTTAGGCCTCAAGCAAATTGGAATAGGGTTGCTAATAAAGGCCCGCTGGGTAGAAGTGAGGGGTTACAGACCGGAGTGTTAGACGAGGTCTACATAGGTTGTAAACTTCATTTCAATTAGTGATTTCGAGTTTCGAGTTTCGAGTGTGGCGCACTATACAGCCCGTAGTTTTTCCCAGTGGTTGGGTTTCCACGTAAAATCAAGTGTTATTTAATTTTCGCATCTTATTACACTTGCTTGTATTTTTGACTAGTAGGGGCATTTTCGTAATATTGACTTGCATGCGAAAATTGGGTAATAATAGTTAATATCTATTCACCCCCCTCCCCCTCTAGATAATATATTTAGTACACATCGTATTCTTTTCAAAGAAGATGCTCCTCATTCATACCCTAGACAATCATGTTGGAGATAGTGTATCCTTGTGATTAATATCAGTAATTGCCAAGAGTTCATAGACCGCCTATAACTCTCCAAGTTACCATATTTACTCATATGACCACGTTTTGAACTTGGATATTTTGACTTGTCCAGAAGCCATGTTTTCAATAGTCACTATCGAAAACTCAACGTTGAGATTTAATATCCAATTACCTCAAAACATCCATATGATGATATTATACTCTCATTTAATAAATGGAGCCACGATGTCCATATCTATAAATGAAGTCCTCTATCGATTAACAAATGAATATCACCAAACTATCGAGGATAAACTATGCTATATAATTGTACTCATTGATAACTCAAATGATATCACTTGCAACCATAAGTCCATCATTTATCTCAGGATTAAGATAGACTCTCCGATTGTCCTGATAATGAAAAGACTATTATCTATTGACGGTTCTAGATAAAGCTTTTCATTGTGATCCAGTTCAATGCACCCAGTGCACTAGATTCTTTTACTCGAAGACACTCCGATGATTTTAGACTCATCATATCTCATTTGATCCCACTCAAATGCTAGCAAAAGAATTCTACAACTTTAACAAGATAGAGGTGCCCAACCTTTAATTTAAGTTGTGAACATTATTCAAGACTAACTAAAGAATTGTGTCTACCTCATACATATCCAGATGTACGAACAATTCTTCTTTTCTCATAGTCTTTAGACCTTATGATTATTTACTTTGACAATTATAATATTAAACTATAAATGCTATAAGATTTGTTAAACTAGACACTACAAGAAAAGCAGTTTAAGACAACATTCAATTAGCAACATACATCAGGTAAATGTTGCCAAAAGTCACATATCGCAACGCGCGAAAAATGCATGTTGTGGAAGTGATTTACAACAACACACATGCGTAAGTAGTCAATAATGGGAGACATATTGCAACGTATAACTGATAAATGTTGCGAAAGGTTACGTATTACAACACGCAATGCGAGTTGTTAAAAAATCACAATATATGACAACACACATTTTATGCAAGTTGTTAAACAACTTGTCTTTCACAACACACAAGTTCGCATGTTGTTAAATTTCTTGCATTTCACAACACACAAACATGTATGTTGTTAAATGTCTTGAGTTTCGCAACACGTAGACTTGCATGTTGCTAAATTTCCTACATTTTACAACACGCAATCTGCACGTTGTTAAAAGGGTTTATCTTCCGCAACGCGCAGCTTTGCTTGTTGTTAAAAATGTGTTTTTCGCAACACGCACTTACTTATGTTGTTAAAAGTAACATATTTTGCAACACACCAATCTTATTGTTATCATAGACTTATCTTTAACAACATACTTTGTTTTAATGTTGTCGAAACTCGGAGTTTTTACAACTAGATTATGCATGTTGTTAAAAATAACTAAATATTCATTTTCAAAATACGGTGTTTTTAATGCTCATTATTTTTTTTTATACCAATTAATTTAATCTAAATAGATAAAAATAAAAATTTAATATTTGATCATTTTATTTATATTATTAAAGAATGTTTACTGTAGCAATATAGACAGATATATAGCAATAACATAATTATTAGGGTGGTTACGCTACATTAAAAAACTTAAAATTTTGACTAAAATTCATTATTTAAATATTTAGTTATTTATTTTTATTCAATTCAGCCATAGAAATCTATTATATATTATATATATAATATACTTTTATATTTTATTATTATTATCCATAATATATCATGTTATTATGAATGTTTTATAATTAGGGGTATATATTATATATTTATATTATATAAATATATTATTATATATATTCTATAATATAATATATATATTGTAAATTATAAATTATATATATTATATTATATAATATATATATTATTATATGTATTATATATTATATATTATTTTATTAAATAATATATAATTATATATATAATATACTTTTATATTTTTTTATTATTATCCATAATATATCATGTTATTATGAATGTTTCAGTCTGCTTTTTCAAAAAAAAAATGAATGTTTTATAATTAGGGGTATTTTGGTCAAAATACAGTTAACTCAATTCCATTCCGTTGTTAACCAAACAAAATAATACTGATTCAGACACTAATTCTAAAGTTCCAACCAAACAAAAAACTTAATTTTCCTTTCCTTTCCTTTCCATTCCTTTCCATTCCATTCCATTCTTATTCTCATTCTCATTCTCATTACCATTCTGATTACCATTCCACCATGTAACCAGACGTGACCATAGAGTATTGACCAATAACTCGACTATACATGTTTTTAAAAATATAATTTTATTAAAAGTTTCAATAAATATTTTTTAATATATGTTAATCGTAGAAATTAGAATTTTGATTAGTTGAATAAATTTAAATTTATCTAACAAGGATTTTTTTTTTCTTTCTAACAACTCATATATAAATCTTGTTCAATTGTTAACACAACAAGTCTTGTAGTCAAGTGGTAAAAACTTTCAATTATTGACTTGAGGTCTCAAGTTCAATTCCCACTAATGACAATTAATTTTCATTATTATCAGAAGTGGATGGAGGCGGCGGAAGGTGGACGGCGGCGACGATGGTCGGTGGTCGGAAGGACGTCGGCGGCGGTGGGTGGCCGGAGGCGACGGTCATGGCCGGACGGCGGACGGCGGTTGGTGGCCAGATGGTTGACAGACGACAACAATGGTGGGTGGCCGGCCGGCCGGCCGGACGGTGGCGACTGTGGGTTGCCGAACGGCCGGCGGCGATGGAGGTGGGTTACCGGACGGCGTCGGGTGGTCGGACGGCCGGCGGTGACAGAGGTGGGTTGTCGGACGACGTAGGGTGGCCGGATGGCGACGACGGAGTGTTAACATCTACCGCAACGTACTGCATTTGTTGCGGTACTTATCTACAGCAACACACAACTCGTGTTGTTATAGACATTTATGTACAGTGCGTGTTGCCATAAATATTTTTGAAAACGAACAAGGTGCGTTGTTACAAATATCTACGACAACATACATAGACGTTGTCATTAGTTATAACAACACGCGCTTCATGTCGTTATTATATCTACGACAACACGCGGTGTAAGTTGTAAAATGCATATCATCTTTTGGCAACAGGCGTATCAACAACAGGCAAGGCATGTTGCAAAAAGTTTTCGCAACACACATTGCGTGTTGCGGTAGACCTAATTTGTTGTAGTGAGAAATCACTTTATTAATATGAAAAAGATTGTCAATTACAATATTATACTCTTGCTATTAAGCATAATCCTAACAATGGGAACCTTACAATCTCACCCTTTGGCTATTTCGTGACAAAACCACCACTCACATTGATTCCTCACAAAAGATAGAAACTACGGGACTGTAAGGTTCCCATTTGTTGATTGGCTTATTTTGTGCACAACCACATGTTGGGGTTCTTTGTAAGGGTAGCCTAAGTATCGGTCTTATTGTTCGAAGCCCTTTGAAGACCTCGTGTTGATAAGCACCGAAGGTAAATTTCTATGTGCTTACTTTTCTTTGAAGAGATTAGTTGCACACACACACTTAAAATTCATTGCATATGTGTGCATTCTCTTCATTTGTCACATTTCACACTTGCACGTATTTATTATATTTTGTTGTCTGTAATTGTGTCATGTTGTTGTGTAATTCGTTTCCCGATAACTTTCGGAAACGTCCGCGCATGCACTAGAATGTGCTTGGTTTAGCGCGAGGACCGCATATGGAGAATGCCCTTGGCTTCTCCTTGGTTTTCACCTATCTAGGTGATCGACGGTTATGATCGGCGGCCTGGCCGCCGAATGAAACCGCCGTTTCAGTCCAGACTGGTCTGAAGCATTTCTGCGGTTAAGATCGGCGGTCAAGACCGCCGTTCGAAACCGCCGTTTCAAGACCTGATTGATTTTTCTCTCAGTCTAATTCGGCGGTTGAATCGGCGGTCACGAGACCGCCGTTCGAACTACCGTTCATACCTGATTGATTTTGATCTCTCTGTTTTGATTCGGCGGTTGGAATCGGCGGTCATGAAACCGCCGTTTTTGCTCTGTTCTTCACGAGCTCAATTCGGCGGTCATTATCGATAGCCTGGCCGTCGATTGAAACCGCCGATCGGCGCGTTTCTTTGAAACTTACTGTAAGGATTCCCGTTGTTTTTAATTGGCTTATTTTGTGATCAAACCATATGTGGGGGTTCTTTGTAAGGGTAGCCTAAGTATCGGTCTTATTGTTCGAAGCCCTTTGAAGACCTCGTGTTGATAAGCACCGAAGGTAAATTTCTATGTGCTTACTTTTCTTTGAAGAGATTAGTTGCACACACACACTAAACATTCATTGCATATGTGTGCATTCTCTTCGTTTGTCACATTTCACACTTGCACTTATTTATTATATTTTGTTGTGTGTAATTGTGTCTTGTTGTTGTGTAAATCGTTTCCCGATAACTTTCGGAAACGTCCGCGCATGCACGAGAATGTGCTTGGTTTAGCGCGAGGACCGCCTATGGAGAATGCCCTTGGCTTCTCCTTGGTTTTCACCTATCTAGGTGATCGGCGGTTATGATCGGCGGCCTGGCCGCCGAATGAAACCGCCGTTTCAGTCCAGATTGGTCTGAAGCATTTCTGCGGTTAAGATCGGCGGTCATGACCGCCGTTCGAAACCGCCGTTTCAAAACCTGATTGATTTATCTCTCAGTCTAATTCGGCGGTTGAAACTGCGGGCATGAAACCGCCGTTCGAACCCGCCGTTCGAAACCGCCGTTCATACCTGGTTGATTTTGATCTCTCTGTTCTGTTTCGGTGGTTGGGATCGGCGGTCACGAAACCGCCGAATGAACTGCCGTTTATGCTCTGTTCTTCACGAGCTCAATTCGGCGGTCATGAACGGTGGCCTGGCCGCCGATTGAAACCGCCGATTGGTGCGTTTCTTTGAAACTTACTTAAACGACCTCACTTTGATTTGGCCCCCTATATATATGCCACTTTGACTTTAGGTCAATTAAGAGAGTTCATATTCAGAATTCATACTTAGGATATTTTTCAAAGAGAAGATCAATTCCAAGAACTCCATTCTTGATTCTCAAACACTTTTTCATAATCATCAATCATCATCTAGCATCATCTTAGATCATCTAGATGTCATCTAGCATGGAATCTTCATCATACTTTGCTTGGTAAGCTTTTCACTAATATCTTACATGTTTTGTGTTTCTCTTATCTAGCAATCTCAATTAATTACTTGTTTGTTATTTTGTATGCTTTAGATACAATATTGAGATGAGTATGATGTATGTTTGAGATTTTATATTGTGCTTGCATTTTAGGTTTTGTGCTTAATATTGATTAGCTAAACTAATTGACATGTCATTTAGTTTTGATATCTAGGATTGTTCTTAATTGCATATTAATCATCCTAGATAAGCATATAGGGTTCCCTTGCTCTATGTTGCATTTTGGATATTCACATATATTCACTTAGGGTTGTATTCTCTTCATAGAGAAAGTAAGTCTTGTGTGTAGCATCCGGGATTAGGTTGCTTAGAACGCAAGCAAATTGGACTAGGTTCACTCATACCGGGATTAGGTAGGTGTGTGATTACTTCCGGGATTAGGTTGTAATCGTTTGCACATTTAGTGGATTCGAGGTTCGAGTGTGGCTTACTTACATAGCCCGTGGTTTTTCCCATGAGGGTTTCCATGTAAAAACCAAGTGTTGTTTTAATTTTCGCACCATATTACACTTGCTTGTTTATATTATCTTGAGGGTATTTTCGTAATTTTGACTAACACGAAAAATTGGGTAAAAAGCGTAAAATCTATTCACTCCCCCTCTAGATAGCTTTATACACACCGTGCTATTATTTGTTTCAATTGGTATCAGAGCGGGTTCCTAGACATACATAGGTGATCCTTGCTTATTTTGGTGTGTTTTGCATTTTGTGTGATTTTTGATCATTCATACATTTGCATTCATTTCATTCATTCATAAACACTATGAGTGGAAACGGTGGAAATGGTGGTGGCCACGAAGGAGCTTCTAGCACAAGGCCTCCACTTCTTACTGGATTGAACTATTCCCAATGGAAAGGGAAGATGGAATCCTACATATGCCAAATTCATGACCGTGCATGGATGGCGGTGGAAGACGGATATGATCTCCCTATGATGACTCCCGATGGTGGAGGACAAGATGTTTTGAAGCCTAAGGCGCAATGGAACGCGCAAGAGTTTGAGGCTTCTAAGTGGAATAGGAAGGCTATGCATGCCATTACGTGTGCTATGGATGAGAATCAGTACAAGCTTATTCAGAATACTCAGATTGCCAAAGTGGCATGGGACATCCTTCTAGTTGCACATGAGGGAACCGAGGTGGTGAAGGAGTCCAAGCTTCAAGTCCTCCAAACTCAGTTTGAGCTACTTAGGATGGGAGAGGATGAATGCTTCAATGACTTCGAAATCAAATTGATGGATATTGTAAATCAAAGCCATCAACTCGGAGACCCGTATTCGGATAGGAGAGTCAAGCAAAAAATTATGAGATCTCTCCCCGATAGGTTTGAATCCAAGGTGACGGCCATAGAAGAAAATAGTGGCTACATGGATATGAAGCCAAGTGAGGTGATTGGGCGTCTCCTTGCATATGAGTCTAGGAAGGCTCCTAGCACCACTACTCCTCCTAAGAAGTCTAAAGGAATAGCTTTGAAAGCATCTAAGGATGCAAAGGAGGCAAAGCATGAATCGGATGAAGACCTTGCCTTATTTGTGAAAAGGTTCAACAAGGTTATGGGGTTCAAGAAGAAGAAGGGATTTGGGTCAAGAGGACAAGATTTGAAGAAAAAGAGTTCCTTCAAGAAGTTTGAGCCTAGACAAGAGAGGACCGAAAGGAAAGGGGTCCGATGCTTTGAATGTGGTGGGATTGGTCACTTTGCCCCCGAATGTGCTAACCATAATGAAAAGAAGAAAAGCAAAGTGATGGCCGCCACTTGGAGTGGGAGTAGTGATGACTCCAATGAGGAAGATGAGTCTTCAAGTGAAGAAGAGCTCATGGCTAACCTCCTAGCTTTTGCCTCCTCACATAAGAGCAAAAGTGGTAGTGAGAAAGAGGAAATGAGTCAAGAGGAAAATGACTCAAGTAAAGAAGAAAGTGATTCCTCGTCTAACTCCATAAGTAGTTTCGTGGAGAAAAAGGTGCTTGCTAAATGCCATGCCGAGTTTAATGATTTAGCAATCAAGAGCACAAGAAAGATCAAGATGTTGAGAGAAGAAAATCTTGAGCTTGCATCTCATAATGACCACTTAGGTGAACAAGTGGAAAAATTCAAGAAGATAGAAGATAAGCTAAGAGAGGAGTTAGCTCTGTCTAGGAGGAATGAAGAAAGTCTAAAGAGTGAGCTTGAAGAAGTTAGAAATTCTATGACTAGGATTGATTCTAGCACCAAGAAGCTTGACCATATGCTTGGTGTTGGAAAGAGTCCATGTGACAAGAGGGGTCTTGGGTATGAAGATGACAAGAAGATCTCTACCTCTAACAAGACCGTGTTTGTCAAGAGCTTGAAGAAAGAAGAAACTTCATTTGTGCAAGCTCCTAGAAAGAAATTAGAAGTAGGACAATGCTCTAATGCACAAGTGAAGATGGGGCCAAGAAGGAAACCTCAAGCTCAACCCCCTAGGGTCCCTCAAGCCAACATTCCTCCTCAAATGGCTCACAAAGGAAAGAGACCTATCATGCAACCTCAAGCTAGGAAGCAACCAAGACCAGTTCAACAACGAAGAAGGATTGAACCCTTTCATCCACAAAGACAAGGACAAGGTATGATTCCTTATTTTACTCATATATGTCACTTTTGTGGATTTGATGGTCATATTAGACCACATTGCTTTCGTTATATAAAAATGTGCAAAACTAGAAGCATGATAGAGAAGAAAAAGAAAAGAGCCATGATGCATGTTCCTAGGAATAATAATATTATTATGCATGATCCTAGGACATCTAGAGCCCATGTACCAAAGACCACTAAGAAAGCTAAGATTGTTTCTAGGTGGATTAGAAAGAATGAAATTGTTTGCCATGTTGCTCAAATAGCCTTGAAGGCAAATTCTTCTAATTTTTGGTATTTAGATAGTGGGTGCTCTAGGCACATGACGGGAAACAAGAGTTTCTTCGAGACTCTTGTTATGGAGGAAGGTGGATATGTCACTTTTGGTGATGGATCCAAAAAGAAAGTTGTAGGGAAAGGAACCATTTCCGTTCCCGGATTACCCTCCTTATCCGATGCTTTATTTGTTGATGGCTTGAAAGCCAATTTAATAAGCATTTCACATCTAAGTGATGAAGGATATTCCGTCTTGTTTTGTAAAGATGATTGCTCGATCCTAAAGCCCGATGGACAAACCTTATTGAAAGGTATGAGATCTAGCGACAATTGCTATTGTCTTGAAGCTAGAATAGTCTCAAACAATGTGTCCATGGATGAGCAAATTGAGTTGTGGCATGAAAGACTTGGCCACATGAACTTTAGGGATCTACGGACCCTTGGAAAGTTCGAGTGTGTGCGTGGCCTCCCTAAGCTTGGGAAGAAAGCCAATGGTGTTTGTGGACCTTGCCAACAAGGAAAGCAAACTAAAAGCATGCACAAAAAGGGTAAGTATCTCACCACCAAGGAGCCACTTGAGCTTCTCCACATGGACCTCATGGGTCCCATGCAAACCGAAAGTTTGGGTGGAAAGAGATACATTTTTGTATGTGTTGATGATTTCTCTAGATTTACATGGACATACTTTCTTAGAGAAAAATCCGAAACTTTTGATAAGTTTAAAATGCTTTGTACTAAATTACAAAATGAAATGAAATCTAACATTAGAAGCATTAAACGGATTAGAAGTGACCATGGGAGAGAGTTTGAGAATGCCTCTTTTGAAAGCTTTTGTGATAGCTTAGGCATCTCCCATGAGTTTTCGGCTCCTAGGACACCTCAACAAAATGGAGTTGTTGAGAGGAAGAATAGGGTCCTCCAAGAGATGGCCCGAGTGATGTTGCTTAGCAACAATGTCCCTAGGAACCTATGGGCCGAAGCCATCAATACGGCTTGCTATATAAGAAATCGTGTGTTCCTAAGGCCCGGTTCTAGAAACACCTCCTATGAGCTATGGAAGGGTAGGAAGCCAAATGTTAGCTACTTCCACACATTTGGAAGCAAATGCTACATTTTAAATGACCGTGATCAACTTGGCAAGTTTGATGCTAAGAGTGATGAGGGTATCTTTATTGGCTACGCCTTGAATAGTAAAGCCTATAGAGTTTTCAACTTGAAGACTCGAACCGTCATGGAATCATCAAATGTGGTCATTGATGATACTAGGCTCAAGTCTAATGACCATGAGGAGGAGGATGTTCTAGAGGATGACTCTCCTTTGGAGAGGGTTGTGGTGACTCCCAATGTTGGGACATCTAATGAAGTCACACAACCCATTACTAGAGTTCCTAACTTGGACTCTAATGAACCCGCTCCATGGGTTAGAAGACTCCATAACAAAGAGGATGTTATTGGAGATGTAAATGAGGGTGTTAGGACTAGGCGTCAAATAGCTAATCTAATTAGCTTTACATGCTACACCTCTCAAATAGAACCCAAAAAGGTTGATGAAGCCTTGAATGATGAATTTTGGGTTCTTGCCATGCAAGAAGAGCTAAACCAATTCGAAAGGAATGAGGTTTGGACTCTAGTTCATAGGCCTAAGACCACTAATGTCATAGGCACTAAATGGATTTTTAGGAACAAATCCGATGAGGATGGCAACATAGTGCGGAACAAGGCTAGACTTGTAGCACAAGGGTACTCTCAAATTGAGGGTATCGACTTTGAGGAGACATTTGCTCCCGTTGCCCGCTTAGAGTCCATTAGACTTCTCTTGTCCATTTCTTGTGTGCACAAGTTCAAATTGCACCAAATGGATGTCAAGAGTGCCTTCCTCAATGGCTTCTTGCAAGAGGAAGTGTTTGTTGAACAACCCAAGGGGTTTGTGGATGCTCACCACCCCAACCATGTCTATCGCCTCAAGAAGGCACTATATGGGTTGAAACAAGCACCGAGGGCTTGGTATGAGCGCCTCACTCAATTTCTTGTTGACAATAACTACACAAGAGGTAGTGTTGACAAGACACTATTCATCAAGAGAGACAATGATGAGCTTTTCATAGCTCAAATATATGTCGATGACATAGTGTTTGGCTCCACCAACAACACCAAGGTCCAACAATTTGTTGATGTTATGTCTCATGAATTTGAGATGAGTCTTGTTGGTGAGCTTAATTACTTCCTAGGTTTGCAAATTAGGCAACTTGATAATGGGATCTTCATAACCCAAGCCAAATATGCCAAAAACCTTGTGAAGAAGTTTGGTCTTCAAAAAGCCAAACATTGTGATACACCCATGAGTACCACTTTGAAGCTAAGCAAAGATGCTAGTGGTAAAAGTGTGGAACAAACGTTATATCGTGGCATGATAGGTAGCTTGCTTTATTTGACCGCAAGTAGGCCCGATATCTCCTTTAGTGTGGGTGTGTGTGCTAGGTACCAAGCGGATCCTAAGGAGTCCCATCTCTCTTCCGTTAAGAGAATCATTCGCTATGTGAATGGGACATCCAACTATGGGACTTGGTACTCTTTTGACACTAATGCTAGTCTTGTAGGCTTTAGTGATGCGGATTGGGCAGGAAATTGTGATGATAGGAAGAGCACATCGGGCGGTTGCTTCTTTTTAGGCAACAACTTGGTGTCTTGGTTTTGCAAGAAGCAAAACTCGATTTCCTTGTCCACGGCCGAGGCCGAGTACATAGCCGTGGGGAGTGGATGCACACAACTCCTATGGATGAAGCAAATGCTAGTAGACTACGGGTTCAACCAAGGTACTCTCACTCTCTTTTGTGATAACATGAGTGCTATTAATATTTCCAAGAATCCGGTGCAACATTCTAGGACTAAGCATATTGACATCCGCCATCACTTCATTAGAGAGCTTGTTGAAAATAAATGCATAGTACTTGAACATGTAGGTACTAATGATCAACTTGCGGACCTATTTACTAAACCCTTAGATGCTACTCGATTTAAAACTCTTAGTAGATCTATTGGGGTATGTCTTGTGGAGTGATGTTCTATTATTGACCCCATATGGGGAACTCAAGCAAAGAGAGCTATTTTGCATTCTTGTATCTTGCAAAAAATTTGAAATATCTTATGCCTCTTCTTTTGATTGCTTGAGTAAGCTTGGTTATACATATGTATATATGTTTTCAAATTCTATAAGTGTGAACCTTGCTTGTCTACAATCCATGTCATATTTATGTTCAAACATGCATTTTTGGACTAGGAGATTTACATAGGAAGTATGATGTGAATGACCTATAGTTATCTCCATGACAAGATGATTCTTTAATAACATGCTAATGTCAAATGAAAAAGCATGAAATTCATATAACATGCTCACATGAAAAGCATGAATTGATGATTGCATATTCTTAAAAATGCAAAACTTGTGTGAAAGCTTATGAGACTCAAAATGAATAAAGGATCTTGTATCCGTTCAAAGGAATTTCTATTCCGAATGTCTCTCTTTCTTTATTGGTTGAACATGGCTACTATCATACGGATATCTTATCCGGAAAAATCAAAAAGGGTGCAAAGTTGCTCATGCCATGTTTCGCTTATAAAGTTGGATATAGTTGCTCTTATATTGAAATCAATAATCTCTATATCCTTGCTTTTCCCATGACATTGGTGAAATTAATTTGAATTCTTATTAGAAACCTTTGTCATTTGCTTTGCCAAATACCATTGTATTTTGGACTTGAATGCTATATGTCTTGTATGCAAAGCATGTTGAATTCACACATTTTCTCAAAATAAATCTCCTTGTTTCTCTCAAATTAATTGAAGTGCATAAAGTGACTTATATGTATATGCATATCTTGCATGCTTCTATCTCTCGTTGCTATGAGTGACCCGGTTGGGGACTACTCCTTTGCCTATATCATGACAAAAAGGGGGAGTAGGATATGGTAAGGGGAGGTGCAAAATATAGAAGCTTTTGTGCACTTTGGGGAAAACATACATTGAGGGGGAGTAACCCGTTGAGGGGGAGCATTGCATTTATCATACATTGCATACATTTGGTAATGTTGTGCCTATATTCTAAAAATGCAAATGCTTGGTATTGTTCTCACATGATTAATCTCACACTTTTCTTGTATTGGAAATGTTAGAAACTCTTTTCAGGGCTTGATTATTCTACAAGAGATTGAAGACTTGAAGTTTTATTTTCTTATCTCTTTGTATTGTAGTATATCATAGTTGTCCCGTAGTTTCTATTTTTTTTGTGAGGAATCAATGTGAGTGATGGTTTTGTCACGAAATAGCCAAAGGGGGAGATTGTAAGGATTCCCATTGTTTTTAATTGGCTTATTTCGTGATCAAACCATATGTGGGGGTTCTTTGTAAGGGTAGCCTAAGTATCGGTCTTATTGTTCGAAGCCCTTTGAAGACCTCATGTTGATAAGCACCGAAGGTAAATTTCTATGTGCTTACTTTTCTTTGAAGAGATTAGTTGCACACACACACTAAACATTCATTGCATATGTGTGCATTCTCTTCGTTTGTCACATTTCACACTTGCACTTATTTATTATATTTTGTTGTGTGTAATTGTGTCTTGTTGTTGTGTAAATCGTTTCCCGATAACTTTCGGAAACGTCCGCGCATGCACGAGAATGTGCTTGGTTTAGCGCGAGGACCGCCTATGGAGAATGCCCTTGGCTTCTCCTTGGTTTTCACCTATCTAGGTGATCGGCGGTTATGATCGGCGGCCTGGCCGCCGAATGAAACCGCCGTTTCAGTCCAGATTGGTCTGAAGCATTTCTGCGGTTAAGATCGGCGGTCACGACCACCGTTCGAAACCGCCGTTTCAAGACCTGATTGATTTATCTCTCAGTCTAATTCGGCGGTTGAAACGGCGGGCATGAAACCGCCGTTCGAAACCGCCGTTCGAAACCGCCGTTCGAAACCGCCGTTCATACCTGGTTGATTTTGATCTCTCTGTTCTGTTTCGGCGGTTGGGATCGGCGGTTGGGATCGGCGGTCACGAAACCGCCGAATGAACCGCCGTTTATGCTCTGTTCTTCACGAGCTCAATTCGGCGGTCATGAACCGCGGCCTGGCCACCGATTGAAACCGCCGATTGGCGCGTTTCTTTGAAACTTACTTAAACGACCTCACTTTGATTTGGCCCCCTATATATATGCCACTTTGACTTTGGGTCAATTAAGAGAGTTCATATTATGAATTCATACTTAGGATATTTTTCAAAGAGAAGAAAAATTCCAAGAACTCCATTCTTGATTCTCAAACACTTTTTCATGATCATCAATCATCATCTAGCATCATCTTAGATCATCTAGATGTCATCTAGCATGGAATCTTCATCATACTTTGCTTGGTAAGCTTTTCACTAATATCTTACATGTTTTGTGTTTCTCTTATCTAGCAATCTCAATTAATTACTTGTTTGTTATTTTGTATGCTTTAGATAAAATATTGAGATGAGTATGATGTATGTTTGAGATTTTATATTGTGCTTGCATATTAGGTTTTGTGCTTAATATTGATTAGCTAAACTAATTGACATGTCATTTAGTTTTGATATCTAGGATTGTTCTTAATTGCATATTAATCATCCTAGATAAGCATATAGGGTTCCCTTGCTCTATGTTGCATTTTGGATATTCACATATATTCACTTAGGGTTGTATTCTCTTCATAGAGAAAGTAAGTCTTGTGTGTAGCATCCGGGATTAGGTTGCTTAGAACGCAAGCAAATTGGACTAGGTTCACTCATACCGGGATTAGGTAGGTGTGTGATTACTTCCGGGATTAGGTTGTAATCGTTTGCACATTTAGTGGATTCGAGGTTTGAGTGTGGCTTACTTACATAGCCCGTGGTTTTTCCCGTGAGGGTTTCCACGTGAAAACCAAGTGTTGTTTTAATTTCCGCACCATATTACACTTGCTTGTTTATATTATCTTGAGGGTATTTTCGTAATTTTGACTAACACGAAAAATTGGGTAAAAAGCGTAAAATCTATTCACCCCCCCTCTAGATAGCTTTATACACACCGTGCTATTATTTGTTTCACTTACTTAAACGACCACACTTTGATTTGGCCCCCTATATATATGCCACTTTGACTTTAGGTCAATTAAGAGAGTTCATATTCAGAATTCATACTTAGGATATTTTTCAAAGAGAAGAAAAATTCCAAGAACTCAATTTTTGATTACTCAAACACTTTTTCATGATCATCAATCATCATCTAGCATCATCTTAGATCATCTAGATGTCATCTTGCATGGAATCTTCATCATACTTTGCTTGGTAAGCTTTTCACTAATATCTTACATGTTTTGTGTTTCTCTTATCTAGCAATCTCAATTAATTACTTGTTTGTTATTTTGTATGCTTTGGATACAATATTGAGATGAGTATGATGTATGTTTGAGAATTTATATTGTGCTAGCATATTAGGTTTTGTGCTTAATATTGATTAGCTAAACTAATTGACATGTCATTTAGTTTTGATATCTAGGATTGTTCTTAATTGCATATTAATCATCTTAGATAAGCATATAGGGTTTCCCTTGCTCTATGTTGCATTTTGGATATTCACATATATTCACTTAGGGTTGTATTCTCATCTAGAGAAAGTAAGTCTTGTGTGTAGCAACTGGGATTAGGTTGCTTAGATCGTAAGCAAATAGGACTAGGTTCACTCATACCGGGATTAGGTAGGTGTGTGATTAGTTCCGGGATTAGGTTGTAATCGTTTGCACATTTAGTGGATTCGAGGTTCGAGTATGGCTTACTTACATAGCCCGTGGTTTTTCCCGTGAGGGTTTCCACGTAAAAACCAAGTGTTATTTTAATTTCCGCACCATATTACACTTGCTTGTTTATATTATCTTGAGGGCATTTTCATAATTTTGACTAACACGAAAAATTGGGTAAAAAGCGTAAAATCTATTCACCCCCCCTCTAGATAGTTTTATACACACCGTGCTATAATTTGTTTCAATTGGTATCAGAGCGGGTTCCTAGACATACATAGGTGATCCTTGCTCATTTTGGTGTGTTTTGCATCTTGTGTGATTTTTTGATTTATTCATACATTTTGCATTCTTCTCATTTGCATTCATCCAAACACTATGAGTGGTTTCGAGATGAGCAAAGAGGGAGCGTCGAGCATGAGGCCACCGTTGCTCATCGGCGATAATTACTCCTCATGGAAGGGGAAGATGGAAGCATACATATGCCAAATCCATGATAGGGCGTGGATGGCGGTTGAAGATGGATATGCTCCGCCTATGATGACTCCTACGGATGGAGGAGAAGAAGTTCTCAAGCCTAAGGCACAGTGGAGTCCTCAAGAATTTACTGACTCCATGTGGAACAACAAGGCTATTCATGCCATCCGATGTGCAATGAGTGAAAATCAGTACAAACTGATTCAAATTACTAGGATTGCTAAAGAGGCATGGGACATCCTAGAAGTTGCACATGAAGGCACCGAGGTTGTCAAGGACTCAAAGCTTCAAGTCCTTCAAACTCGATTTGAGACCATTAGGATGGAAGAGCACGAGCATTTCAATGACTTCCAAGTGAGACTAATGGACATTGTGAACCAAAGTCACCAACTTGGTGATCCTTACTCGGATAGAAGAATCAAGCAAAAGATCATGCGATCACTTCCCGAGAGGTTCGAACCTAAAATGACGGCTTTAGAAGAAAATGACACCTATAAGGAAATGAAGCCGAGTGAAGTCATTGGAAGACTTCTAGCCTATGAATCAAGAAAGGCTACCACATCACCTCCTAAGAAGAAAAAGGATATTGCCTTGAAGACACCAAGATGGAAGAGGATAAGGATGACTCATATGAAGACATGGCACTCATTGCCAAGGGATTCAAGAAGTTCTTGAATCTACAAAAGAGTGGTTATGGCTCAAAGGGGAATGACTTCAAGAAGAAGAAGACCACAATAAAAAATGTCAAGCCATATCAAGAGGTGTCTTCAAGAGAGAAGATTCAATGCTACGAATGTGGAAGATTCGGGCATATCTCCAAGGAATGTGCTATCTTGGAAGATGAAAGAGAGGAGACCGCCACTTCAAGTGAAAGTGATGAAGAGATTGTGGCAAAATTCTTGGCATTAGGTTGCTCTCACAAGCGGGACAACAAAGTGAAAGTTGTTGAAGGAAGTCCCTCAAGCTTGAATGATTGTGAGAACAACTATTTTGCCTTTCCGATCTCCTACAATGAAGAAGAGAATGAGAGTCAAGAAGAAAGTGACTCTAATAAAGATGACTCTTCATCTAACTCCTCACATGGATATGTGAAGAAAAAGGTTCTAGATGAATACCTCACTGAGTTTAAAAGCTTAGCAATGAAGACCAAGGAAAAGATACGAAGATTGAGAGAAGAGAATCTAGACCTTGAGGCTCATGTTGACCACTTAAGTGAACAAGTGGATAGATCCAAGAATATTGAAGATAAGCTAAGAAAGGAGTTAGACTTATCTAAGAGGAATGAAGAAGAATTAAAAAGAAAGCTTGAAGAAGCTAAAGGATCAAGGACTAGGATAGTTTCTAGCACCGAAAAAACTTGACCACATGTTAAGTGTTGGAAAGAGTCCGTGTGATAAGAGAGGTCTTGGGTTTGAAGATAGTAAGGAGTCCTCCACTCCTAACAAGACCATGTTTGTCAAAAGCTTAAGCTACAAAGAAGATTCACCGGTGCAAACTCCTAGGAAGAAGATTGAGCTAGGACAATGCTCTCATAGTGCACAAGTGAAGGTAGCTCCAAGAAGACAACCTCAAGCTCAACCTACAAGAGTTCCTCATGCTAACTTCCCTCAAACTCAAATCCATCAAGGGAAGAGACCAATCATGCAAACTCAACCGTGGAAGCAACCAAGTCTTGGTCAACAACAAAGAAGGAGAAATCCTATCCAACAACCAAGACAACCACAAAGACATGGGAAGGCTCCTATGCATGCACAAGGACATGGTACGATTCCTAACTTTGTCCCTACATGTCATTTTTGTGGTGTTGATGGTCATATTAGACCAAAGTGCTTTCATTACATTAAAATGTGTAGAGTTAAAAGCATGATTGAGAAAAAGAAAGCTAGAGCTAGAATGGATGCTCATAGGAAGGAAGAAATTCATTTACATGATCCTATGACATCTAGATCTCTAGAACAATTGACCACTAGGAAGAAAAATGTCAAACCTATATGGATAAGGAAAAATGGACCCGCTTGCTACGAGACTATCAAGTCTCAAATAGGTTCATCCAAGTCAAATGGACTTGGGAGGTCTATAGGACCTCATGACCTTCATTGTTGAAGGTTAATGATTGACCCCATGTGGGGAACTCAAGCAAAGAGAGCTAGTTTGCATTCTTGTCACTTGCAAAAAATTTGAAATATCTTATGCCTCTTCTTTTAATTGCTTGAGTAAGCTTGGTTGCACATATGTATATATGTTTTTAATTCAATAAATGTGAACCTTGCTTATTTACAATCCATGTCATATTTATGTTCAAACATGCATTTTTGGACTAGGAGATGTATATAGGAAGTATGATTTGAATGACCTATGATTATCTCCATGGCTACTGTCAAATGAAAAAGCATGAAATTCATATAACATGCTCACATGAAAAGCATGAATTGATGATTGCATATTCTTAAAAATGCAAAACTAGTGTGAAAGCTTATGAGACTCAAAATGAATAAAGGATCTTGTATCCGTCCAAAGGAATTTATATTCCAAATGTCTCTCTTTCTTTATTACTTGAACATGGCTACTATCATACGGATATTTATCCGGAAAAATCAAAAAGGGTGCAAAGTTGCTCATGCCATGTTTCGCTTATAAAGTTGGATATAGTTGCTCTTATATTAAAATCAATGTATTCTATATCCTTGCTTTACTCATGACATTGGTGAAATTGGTTTGAATTCCTATTGGAAACCTTTGTCATTTGCTTTGCCAAATACCATTGTATTTTGGACTTGAATGCTACATGTCTTGTATGCAAAGCATGTTTGATTCACACATTTTCTCTCAAATAAATCTCCTTGTTTCTCTCCGATTAAATTGAGATGCATAAAGTGACTTATATTAATTATGCATATCTTGCATGCTACTATCTCTCGTTACTATGAGTGACCCGGTTGGGGACTACTCCTTTGCCTATATCATGACAAAAAGGGGGAGTAGTATATGGTAAGGGGAGATGCAAATTGGTGTTGCAATTGTGCACATTGGGGAGATAACACATTGAGGGGGAGTAACCCTTTGAGGGGGAGCAGTGCATTTATCATACACTGCATATTTTTGTAATGTTGTGCCTAAATTCTAAAAATGCAAATGCTTGTTTTTGATATCACATGATTAATCTCACATTTCACTTGTATTGGAAAACATAGAAATCTTATTTACAGGGCTTGATTATTCTACAAGAGATTGAAGACTTGAAGTTTTATTTTCTTATCTCTTTATGTTGTAGAATATCATAGTTGTCCCGTAGTTTCTATTTCTTTGTGAGGAATCAATGTGAGTGGTGGTTTTGTCACGAAATAGCCAAAGGGGGAGATTGTAAGGTTCCCATTTGTTGATTGGCTCATTTCGTGGACAACCACATGTTGGGGTTCTTTGTAAGGGTAGCCTAAGTATCGGTCTTATTGTTCGAAGCCCTTTGAAGACCTCGTGTTGATAAGCACCGAAGGTAAATTTCTATGTGCTTACTTTTCTTTGAAGAGATTAGTTGCACACACACACTTAACATTCATTGCATATGTGTGCATTCTCTTCATTTGTCACATTTCACACTTGCACGTATTTATTATATTTTGTTGTGTGTAATTGTGTCATGTTGTTGTGTAATTCGTTTCCCGATAACTTTCGGAAACGTCCGCGCATGCACTAGAATGTGCTTGGTTTAGCGCGAGGACCGCCTATGGAGAATGCCCTTGGCTTCTCCTTGGTTTTCACCTATCTAGGTGATCGGCGGTTATGATCGGCGGCCTGGCCGCCGAATGAAACCGCCGTTTCAGTCCAGATTGGTCTGAAGCATTTCTGCGGTTAAGATCGGCGGTCAAGACCGCCGTTCGAAACCGCCGTTTCAAGACCTGATTGATTTTTCTCTCAGTCTAATTCGGCGGTTGAATCGGCGGTCACGAGACCGCCATTCGAAACCGCTGTTCATACCTGATTGATTTTGATCTCTCTGTTTTGATTCGGCGGTTGGAATCGGCGGTCACGAAACCGCCGAATGAACCGCCGTTTTTACTCTGTTCTTCACGAGCTCAATTCGGCGGTCATTATCGGCGGCCTGGCCTCCGATTGAAACCGCCGATCGGCGCGTTTCTTTGAAACTTACTTAAACGACCACACTTTGATTTGGCCCCCTATATATATGCCACTTTGACTTTAGGTCAATTAAGAGAGTTCATATTCAGAATTCATACTTAGGATATTTTTCAAAGAGAAGAAAAATTCCAAGAACTCAATTTTTGATTACTCAAACACTTTTTCATGATCATCAATCATCATCTAGCATCATCTTAGATCATCTAGATGTCATCTTGCATGGAATCTTCATCATACTTTGCTTGGTAAGCTTTTCACTAATATCTTACATGTTTTGTGTTTCTCTTATCTAGCAATCTCAATTAATTACTTGTTTGTTATTTTGTATGCTTTGGATACAATATTGAGATGAGTATGATGTATGTTTGAGAATTTATATTGTGCTAGCATATTAGGTTTTGTGCTTAATATTGATTAGCTAAACTAATTGACATGTCATTTAGTTTTGATATCTAGGATTGTTCTTAATTGCATAATAATCATCTTAGATAAGCATATAGGATTTCCCTTGCTCTATGTTGCATTTTGGATATTCACATATATTCACTTAGGGTTGTATTCTCTTCTAGAGAGTAAGTCTTGTGTGTAGCAACCGGGATTAGGTTGCTTAGATCGCAAGCAAATAGGACTAGGTTCACTCATACCGGGATTAGGTAGGTGTGTGATTACTTCCGGGATTAGGTTGTAATCGTTTGCACATTTAGTGGATTCGAGGTTCGAGTGTGGCTTACTTACATAGCCCGTGGTTTTTCCCGTAAGGGTTTCCACATAAAAACCAAGTGTTATTTTAATTTCCGCACCATATTACACTTGCTTGTTTATATTATCTTGAGGGCACTTTCGTAATTTTGACTAACACGAAAAATTGGGTAAAAAGCGTAAAATCTATTACCCCCCCCCCCCCCCCCCCTCTAGATAGCTTTATACACACCGTGCTATAATTTGTTTCAGGGACAACAATGATTTTCTACATTACAAAGAGATAAGAAAATAAAACTTCAAGTCTTCAACCTCTTGTAGAATAATCAAACCCTGAAAATAAGATTTCTATATTTTCCAATACAAGTGAAATGTGAGATTAATCAAGTGAGAATAAAAACAAGCATTTGCATTTTAAAAATTTAGGCACAACATTATGCAATGTTTGTGTATGCAATGCTCCCCCTCAACGGGTTACTCCCCCTCAATGTATGTTCTCCCCAATCTTGCACAATTGCTACTACAATTTGCAACTCCCCTTACCATATCCTACTCCCCCTTTTTGTCATGATATAGGCAAAGGAGTAGTCCCCAACCAGGTCACTCTTAGCAAAGAGAGATAGTAGCATGCAAAATATTTGCATAATAATATAAGTCACTTTATGCACCTCAATTAATTGAAGAGAAACAAAGAGATTTATTTGAAGAAAATGTGTGAATCAAACATGCTTTGCATACAAGACATGTAGCATTCAAGTCCAAAATACAATGGTATTTGGCAAAGCAAATGACAAAGGTTTCTAATAAGAATTCAAACCAATTTCACCATTGTCATGAGAAAAGCAAGGATATAGAGATTTTATTGATTTTAATAAGAGCAACTATATCCAACTTTATAAGCGAAACATGGCATGAGCGACTTTGCACCCTATTTGATTTTTCCGGATAAGATATCCGTATGATAGTAACCATGTTCAACTAATAAAGAAAGAGAGACATTTGGAATTTAAATTCCTTTGAACGGATACAAGATCCTTTATTCATTTTGAGTCTCATAAGCTTTTTCACACAAGTTTTGCATTTAAAAACGCAAACATCAATTCATGCTTTTCATTTGAGCATGTAATATGAATTTCATGCTTTTCAATTTTCATTAGCATGTTATATAAGAATCATCATGTCATGGAGATAACTATAGGTCATTCAAATCATACTTCTTATGAACATCTCCTAGTCTAAAAATGCATGTTTAAACATAAATATGACACGGATTGTAAACAAGCAAGGTTCACACTTATTGAATTAAAAACATATATACATATGTGCAACCAAGCTTACTCAAGCAATTAAGAGAAGATAGTTGGAAGTCCCATTCACATAGAGAATGATTCTCTTTACGGAAGAGAGATGGGACTCCTTAGGATCCGCTTGGTACCTAGCACACACACCCACACTAAAAGAGATATCGGGCCTACTTACGGTCAAATATAGCAAGCTTCCTATCATGCCACGATATAACGTTTGTTCCACACTTTTACCACTAGCATCCTTGCTTAGCTTCAAAGTGGTACTCATGGGTGTATCACAATGTTTGGCATTTTCTAAACCAAACTTCTTTACTAGGTTTTTGACATATTTGGCTTGGGTAATGAAGATCCCATCATCAAATTGCCTAATTTTCAAACCTAGGAAGTAACTAAGCTCACCAACAAGACTCATCTCAAATTCATGAGACATAACATCAACAAATTGTTGGACCTTAGTGTTGTTGGTGGAGCCAAACACTATATCATCAACATATATTTAAGTTATAAATAGCTCATTCTTGTCTTTCTTGATGAATAGAGTCTTGTCAACACTACCCCTTGTGTAGTTGTTGTCAACAAGAAATTGAGTGAGGCGCTCATACCAAGCCCTTGGTGCTTGTTTCAACCCATATAGTGCCTTCTTGATGCGATAGACATGGTTGAGGTGGTGTGCATCCACAAACCCCTTAGGTTGTTCAACAAACACTTCCTCTTACAAGAAGCCATTGAGGAAGGCACTCTTAACGTCCATTTGGTGCAATTTAAACTTGTGCACACAAGAGATGGACAAGAGAAGCCTAATGGACTCTAGACGGGCAACGGGAGCAAAAGTCTCTTCAAAGTCGATACTCTCAATTTGAGAGTACCCTTGTGATACAAGTCTAGCCTTGTTCCGCACTATGTTGCCATCCTCATCAGATTTGTTCCTATAAATCCATTTAGTGCCTATAACATGTGTGCTTTTACGCCTAGGAACTAGAGTCCAAACCTCATTCCTTTCAAATTGGTTTAGCTCTTCTTGCATGGCAAGAACCCAAAACTCATCATTTAAGGCTTCATCAACCTTTTTGGGTTCAATTTGAGAGGTGTAGCATGTGTAGCTAATTATATTAGCTATTTGACGCCTAGTCCTAACACCCTCATTCACATCTCCAATAACATCCTCTTTGTTATGGAGTCTTCTAACCCATGGAGCGGGTTCATTAGAGTCCACACGAGGAACTCTATCAAGAGGTTGTGTGTCCTCATTATTACCATTGGACGTCCTAACATTAGGAGTCTCCACAACCCTCTCCAAAGGAGAGTGATCATCTAAAATATCCTCCTCCTCATGGTCATTAGACTTGAGCCTTGTATCATCAATGACAACATTGGATGATTCCATGATGGTTCGAGTCTTCAAGTTGAAAACTCTATAGGCTCTACTATTCAAGGCACAGCCAATAAAGATACCCTCATCACTCTTAGCATCAAATTTGCCAAGTTGATCACGGTTATTTAAAATGTAGCATTTGCTTCCAAATGTGTGGAAGTAGCTAACATTTGGCTTCCTACCCTTCCATAACTCATAGGAGGTATTTCTAGATACGGGCCTTAGGAAAACTCTATTCCCTATATAGCAAGCCATACTGACGGCTTCGGCCCATAGGTTCCTAGGGACATTGTTGCTAAGCAACATCACACGGGCCATTTCTTGAAGTACCCTATTCTTCCTCTCAACAACTCCATTTTGTTGAGGTGTCCTAGGAGCCGAAAATTCATGGGAGATGCCTAAGCTATTGCAATAGCTTTCAAAAGAGGCATTCTCAAATTCCCTCTCATGGTCACTTCTAATCCGTTTAATGCTTTTAATGTTAGAATTCATTTCATTTTGTATTTTAGTACAAAGCATTTTAAACTTATCAAAAGTTTTGGATTTTTCTCTAAGAAAATATGTCCATGTGAACCTAGAGAAATCATGTACACAAACAAAAATGTATCTATTTCCACCTAAACTCTCGGTTTGCATCGGACCTATGAGATCCATGTGGAGAAGCTCTAGGGGCTCCTTGGTGGAGAGATACTTGCCATTTTTGTGCATGCTCTTAGTTTGTTTTCCTTGTTGGCAAGGTCCACAAACACCATTGGCTTTCTTCCCAAGCTTAGGGAGGCCACGCACACAATTGAACTTTCCAAGGGTTCTTGAATCCCTAAAGTTCATGTGGCCAAGTCTTTGCTCATCCATGGACACATGTTTGAGACTATTCTAGGTTCAAGACAATAGCAATTGTCACTAGATCTCATACCTTTCAACAAGGTTTATCCATCGGGCTTTAGGATAGAACAATCACTTTTACTAAACAAGATGGAATATTCTTCATCACTAAGATGAGAAATGCTTATCAAATTGGCTTTCAAGCCATCAACAAACAAAGCATTAGATAAGGAGGGTAATCCGGGAACGGAAATGGTTCATTTCCCTACAACTTTCTTTTTGGATCCATCACCAAAAGTGACATATCCTCTTTCCTCCATAATAAGAGTCTCGAAGAAACTCTTGTTTCCCGTCATGCGCCTAGAGCACCCACTATCTAAATACCAAAAATTAGAAGAATTTGCCTTCAATACTATTTGAGCAACATGGCAAACATTTTCATTCTTTCTAATCCACCTAGATACAATCTTAGCTTTCTTAGTGGTATTTGGTACATGGGTTCTAGATGTCCTAGGATTATGCACATCAATATTATATCATTCCTAGGAGCATGCATCTTGGCTCTATTCTTTCTCTTTTCAATCATGCTTCGTGTTTTACACATTTTAATATATCGAAAGCAATTTGGTCTAATATGACCATCAAATCCACAAAAATGACATGTAGGAATAAAATAAGGAATCATACCTTGTCATTGAGCATGCATGTGAGCTTGTCCATGTCTTTGTGATTGAGTGGGTTCAATCCATCTTCGTTGTTGAACCGGTCTAGCTTGTTTAGTAGCTTGAGGTTGCATGATTGGTCTCTTTCCTTTGTGAGCCAATTGTTGAGGAATGTTAACTTGAGGGACCCTAGAGGGTTGAGCTTGAGGTTGCCTTCTTGGCACCATCTTCACTTGTGCATTTGAACATTGTCCTAGTTCTAACTTCTTCCTAGGAGATTGCACCAATGAAGCTTCTTCATTCCTCAAACTTTTGACAAACACGGTCTTGTTAGATGTTAAGATCTTCTTGCCATCTTCATACCCAAGACCCCTCTTGTCACACGAACTCTTTCCAACACCAAGTATATGGTCAAGCTTCTTAGTGCTAGAATCCATCCTAGCTAATGATTCTAAAGCTTCATTAAGCTCCCTCTTCATACCTTCTTCATTCCTCTTAGATAAGACTAACTCCTCTCTTAGCTTATCTTCCATCTTCTTGAATTTTTCCACTTGTTCACTTAAGTGGTCATTATGGGATAAAAGCTCAAGATTCTCTTCTCTCAACATCTTGATCTTTCTTGTGCTCTTGATTACTAAATCATTAAACTCGACATGGTATTTAGCAAGCACCTTTTTATCCACAAATCCATTTATGGAGTTAGATGAGGAATCACTTTCTTCTTCACTTGAGTCATTTTCCTCTTGACTCATTTCCTCTCTTTTACTAGCACTTTTGCTTTTATGGGAGGAGGCAAAAGCTAGGAGGTTAGCCATGAGCTCTTCATCATCCGAAGACATCTCCCTCATTGGAGTCATCAATACTACCACTCCATGTGGCGGCCATCACTTTACCCTTTTTCTTGTCATTGTGATTAGCACATTCGGGGGCAAAGTGACATATGCCACCACACTCGAAGCATCGGACCCTTTTCCTTTCGTTCCTTTCTTGCCTAGGTTCAAACTTCTTGAACGGATATTTTTTCTTCAAATCTTGACCTTTTGATCCAAAGCCCTTTCTCCCAAACTTCATAACCTTGTTGAACCTTTTTACAAATAAGGTGAGGTCTTCGTCCGAGTCATTCTTTGCCTCTTTTTCATCCTTAGAGGCTTTCAAAGCAATTCCCTTTTGCTTTTTAAGAGGTGTGGAGATAGGACCCTTCCTGGACTCATAAGCTAGAAGTCTCCCAATCACCTCACTCGGCTTCATATCCTTATATCCATTATTTTTTTCTAAAGCTGTTACCTTCGATTCAGACCTATCGGGAAACGATCTCATAATCTTTTGCTTGATCCTTCTATCCGAATAAGGATCACCAAGTTGATGACTTTGGTTGACTATGTCCATCAACTTGATCTCGAAATCGTTGAAGCACTTATTCTCCTCCATCTTGAGCAACCCGAATTGAGTTTGGAGGACTTGAAGCTTAGAGTCCTTCACCACTTCGGTTCCCTTATGTGCAATATCTAGGATGTCCCATGCCTCCTTAGCTATCCTAGTATTTTGAATCAATTTATATTGATTTTCGTCCATTGCACATAGGATGGCATGCATCGCCTTCCTATTCCATTTTGATGCCTCAAACTCTTACGCATTCCATTGCGCCTTAGGCTTGAGCATATCCTCTCCTCCACTCGTAGGAGTCATCATGGGTGATGTATATGTAGGAAAAAATACCGTAGTACACGCAGCGGAAGCGAGACTAAAAATAGATTAAGTATGTTTTAAAATTTTTCCTTTTCATGAACCTTAACTCCTTTAATTAATTAACCATATATAAAGTAACAAAAGTTGAATACCTTTTGTCGCGTGATCCGATTGACTTACGTCGATGGTAATCCGCAAGATTTTCAATCCTAGCACGAACGTGAATCACCTAGGAGCGTGGTCTCCCTTTTTCTTTGAATTGCAAACCTGAGAATGGACAAACAAACTTTTCTTTTTCTTTTTCTTTTGTTAGTCACAAAACAATCAAAAGAATACAAAGATTATTCCGGTCACTTTTGAGTTCTCAATCTAATGATCGAAACTCGCGTGAACCTAATTCGATGTTGTACACACAAGCTTATTGATGAACAAGCAATTAGTGTACCATCAAAAGAATAATCTTTTTCTTTTCTTTTATGTTTTAGTAGAATAAAATCTAATACTTTTCTATGAGTTTAGAAGAAGAAGAAAATTGAATCAATCAACAAGTAGGGTGGCCGAATTCTATAACAAGTGTTATATAGGGTGGCCGAAATTTTTCTCCTCTTCCTTTTAGGGTTGGCCGAAATCTCCATGTGGTCCAATTAGGGTTACCAAATTTCCTCTACAAAAAAGGATTTGTGTTGTACCCTAATTCACATGTTAATTAGACTCCTAACCCTAATTCAACTCATAAGTATTTTTATTCTTTTATTGACTTAATAAAAGACTTTCCTATTTGATTAAATAAATAAAACTTATTATTTATTTTCTTACCAAATAAGTCTTTTACTTTTAATATACTACTACCAATAGTATATCTCTAGGAAATATATTTCCTGATCAGAAAAAGATTTGTTTCTTAATTAAACAATTAATTAATAAATTAATTAATTCTTATTTAATTAAACAATGAACCAAAATAATATATTAGGCTAATCTATTAACCTTGCCGCCCCACATGTATAAAAATGGGCCATATAATATTTTCTTATTTCATTTAATCCATTGGACTTTAAATAAAAAGTCCACATGTGAACCAGACCCATTCTTATTAAAAGAAACAAGCCCACATGCCATTCATTAATATATAAATATAATTGAGCAGCCCATTAAATAATTAATGTGCAAATTATATTCTTAATATATTAAATGCAATTCTAGATGGACCCTTAAATTGGTCCGGTAGAATATATCAAGTGATCCATGCAAGTCCGTGTGGATTGGGGATCTTGGCGGGCTATCTAAATTTAAGCTTCAATAGACACAACCTAATCTCAATCAACAAATGATTCACTTAGGTCCGATCCATTAATTTTAACTCATTCCACTAAAGAGATAAAATTGAACTCTTAAATAAAGATAGAAAAGGAAGACGTTCCTCTTTCATAACCCTAGACAATCATATTGGAGATAGTGTATCCTCGTGATTAATATTAGTAATCGCCAAGAGTTCATAGACCGCCTATAACTCTCCAAGTTACCATATTTACTCATATGCCCACGTTTTGAACTTGGATATTTTGACTTGCCCAGAAGCCATGTTTTCAATAGTCACTATCGAAAACTCAACGTTGAGATTTAATATCCAATTACCTCAAAACATCCATATGATGATATTATACTCTCATTTAATAAATGGAGCCACGATGTCCATGTCTATAAATGAAGTCCTCTATCGATTAACAAATGAATATCACCAAACTATCGAGGATAGACTATGCTATATAATCGTACTCATTGATAACTCAAATGATATCACTTGCAACCATAAGTCCATCATTTATCTCAGGATTAAGATAGACTCTCCGATTGTCCTGATAATGAAAAGACTATTATCTATTGACGGTTCTAGATAAAGCTTTTCATTGTGATCCAGTTCAATGCACCCAGTGCACTAGATTCTTTTGCTCGAAGACACTCCGATGATTTTAGACCCATCATATCTCATTTGATCCTACTCAAATGCTAGCAAAAGAATTCTACAACTTTAACAAAATAAAGGTGCCCAACCTTTAACTTAAGTTGTGAACAATATTCAAGACTAACTAAAGAATTGTGTCTACCACATACATATCCAGATGTACGAACAATTCTTCTTTTCTCATAGTCTTTAAACCTTATGATTATTTACTTTGACAATTATAATATTAAACTATAAATGCTATAAGATTTGTTAAACCAGAAATCACTTTATTAATATGAAAAAGATTGTTAATTACAATATTACACTCTTGCTATTGAGCATAATCCTAACAATCTCCCACTTGCGCTCTAGAAAATGTGTTATATCTCTCAAGCCCATGTTCTCTAGATGCCCATCGAAACTCTTCTGAGGTAGAGCCTTTGTGAAGGGATCCGCTAGATTTTCTGCTGACGCAATTTTGGTAATCGTCACGTCACCTCTTTGAACAATCTCCCTTAAAAAATGATACTTTCTTTCAATGTGTTTTTCTCTCTTGTGACTTCTTGGTTCTTTCGAATTAGTCACTGCTCCACTGTTGTCACAGTAGATAGTGATCTACTTATTCGCACTAGGAACCACTTCCAAGTCAATCAAGAATTGGTGGAGCCAAACAGCCTCTTTGGCAGCCTCGCATGCAGCAACATACTCAGCTTCCATAGTGGAATTAGCAATACAAGATTGCTTGATACTCCTCCATATGACTGCTCCTCCTCCAATAGTAAACACAACCCCCGATGTGGATTTTCTGGAGTCAGAATCTGATTGGAAATCAGAATCTGTATACCCAACAGGAATCAAATCCCCTCCAAAGTATACAAGCATATTATCTCTCGTTCTTTTAAGATACTTGAAAATATGCTTGACTGCCGTCCAGTGATCAGGACCAGGTTTCGATTGAAACCTGCTAACTATGCCAATAGCAAAACAAATATCTAGTCTAGTGCAGAGCATTGCATACATGAGACTTCCAATTGCCGAGGCATATGGAACCCTACTCATGAATTGCTCTTCATGCTCATTCTTAGGAACTTGTTCCTTTGATTCCATGTCTGAAAGGTAACATACCTTTCTTGGAATCCTGCATGGAAAACCTAGACAAGATTTTGTCTATGTATGAAGCTTGGGATAATGCAATCGTTTTATTCTTTCTATCCCTTATGACTTGGATACCTAGAATAAAACTTGCTTCTCCTAAGTCATTCATATCAAATTATTTTGCTAACCATTCTTTTACTAATGTCAATACTCCTACATCATTTCCAATGAGTAGTATATCATCAACATAAAGAATCAGGAAAACCAACTTGTCACCCTTAATCCTTTTGTATACACAAGGTTCGTCAGGATTCTGAATAAATCCAAAATCTTTGACAGCTTGATCGAACCTTATGTTCCAGGATCTGGATGCTTGCTTTAATCCATATATGGATTTCTGCAACTTGCATACCTTTTCCATTTGGCCCTTTTCAATGAATCCTTCTGGTTGCATCATGTAGATGCTTTCGTCAAGACTTCCATTAAGGAAAGCTGTCTTGACGTCCATTTGCCAAATCTCTAGATCTAAAGATGCTGCAATGGACAAGAGTATCCTAATGGATTTAAGCATGGCCATAGAAGAGAAGGTTTCCTCGTAATCGATACCTTCTTTCTGTGTATACCTTTTAGCTACCAATCTAGCTTTAAAGGTTTCCACCTTTCCATCCATACCTCTTTTCCTCTTGTATACCCACTTGCACCCAATGGGTTTTATCCCTTTAGGCAAGTCTACAAGGGACCAGACTTTGTTATCGAACATAAATTCAATCTCAGATTGCATTGCCTTTTGCCAATGGCGACTATCAACATCCTCCATTGCTTCCTTATACGTGTAGGGATCATCGTCGTCCGGGAGATTCTCCACTGATTCTCCCAGACCGATGTATCTTTCGGGTTGTGTTCTAACCCTCCCACTACGACGAGGAATGGTAGGTTGTTGATCTTATGTTGGATCGGAACTTACAATTGGGTTAGGTTGTGTAACCTCTCGTGGAATTGTATCTCCTGACATCTCATTCAGGACAATTCTACTTCTAGGCACAAAATCATTCATATAGTCCTTTTCCAGAAATTTAGCATTTGTCGAAACAAATACTTTAAGATCTGAAGGACTATAGAAATAATATCCTTTAGTTTCTTTTGGATACCCTACAAATATACACGTTTCCGAACGGGACTCCATCTTTTCTGTCTTTCCTTTTAACACATGTGCAGGACAACCAAATATCCTTAAGTGTTGTAAACTAGGCTTGCGCCCAGTCCACAACTCATGCGGTGTTTGAGGAACAGACTTAGATGGTACATCGTTTAGAATGTATATAGCAGTTTGTAAAGCATATCCCCAAAAAGAAATAGTAAGTGTTGAATAACTCAACATAGACCTAACCATATCCAAAAGAGTTCTATTTCTCCTTTCTGCCACCCCATTTTGTTGAGGTGTTCCTGGTGCAGAAAACTGAGAAACTATCCCATTATCAATAAGATATTGCTGAAACTCACCAGATAGATATTCTCCACCACGATCAGATCTTAAGATTTTTATGTGTTTCTCAAGCTGATTTTCTACTTCAGCTTTGAATGCTTTGAACATGTCAAAAGCATCCGACTTATGTCGCATGAGATACACATAGCCAAATCTCGAGTAATCATCTGTGAAGGTGATGAAGTACTCATATCCACCTCTAGCTTGAATGCTCATAGGTCCACATACATCAGTGTGTATCAATCCTAAACATTCAGTGGCTCTTGTACCTTTGGCCGAGAACGACCTTTTGGTCATTTTACCTTCCAAACAAGATTCACAAGTTAGTATATCATCAACCTTTAAGTCACTTAAAGGTCCGTCACATACCAATCTTTTAATCCTATTAAGGTTAATATGACCTAGACGTAAATGCCATAGGTGGGTTTCATCTATTGATAATTTTACTCTTTTATGATCAGGTTCCGTTAATTCTGTGTCTAATGAGTGAGAGATATTTCTATGCAAAAAGTATGGACCGTTTTCCATTGTACCTTGGCAAATAATTTTGTCATTCTTACAAATAATAAAAACTTTATTAAAAGTAACCGAATATCCAAATTTATTCAAACAAGAAACTGAAATTAGATTCCTCTTGAATTGAGGTACATAATAAACGTCTATTAAATCTAAATGCCTTCTAGAATCCAAATAAACTCTAATATCTCCCACTGCACTTGCAGACACTAACGTTCCATTGCCGAAGCGCAAATTAATTTCATTCTTACTCAGCCTTCTCCTTTCTTGGAACCCCTGTAAGGAATAACAAACATGATTAGTGGCTCCAGAGTCTATGATCCAAGAATCAGTAGAATCTGCCAGAAAACATGTTTTAAGATAATTAACATTACCTTCTTCCTTCTTATTTTGGGACTTTGGGCAATTTCTTTTCCAATGTCCCTTTTCACCACAAGGGAAGCATTTCCCTTTGATCTTGGTTACTTTCTTGGTCTCCTTCTTGGTAGGCCCAAGTTGCTTTTTCTTCTGTTGTTTCTTGACCTTTTGACGGGTCTTAACAGTAGCAACTTTACCAACCATATGAATCTCTTGACCTTTGCTTTTCATAAGGATCTTTTAAGCACTTTGAACATCTTGCATCAGGCCTTGTAAGGTGTATTCCTTTTTGTTCAAAGTGTAGTCCAATTTGAACTGATCAAAGGAATCTGACAATGAATTGACAACCATATCAATTTTTGTCTCACCATCTATCTCAGTGCCATGCAGTTCAGCAATGTTGAGATGTGCTATGACTTTCATCATGTGATCCTTTACAGCCTGTCCAGGTTTCATCCTAAGATTCATAAAAGCAGTCACTGCCTCTCTCTTAGTCGTCCTGGACTTCATAGCAAACATCTCCTCTAGAGACATCATTATATCAGCAGCAGACTCCATTCCTTCATGCTGCTGTTGCAACACGTCGGAGATAGTAGCCATAATATAACATTTGGCCATGTCATTTGAAGTCTTCCACTACTCATACGCATCTCTTTGCATTATGCTAGATGAAACAAATAATAGCACGGTGTGTATAAAGCTATCTAGAGGGGGGGTGAATAGATTTTACGCTTTTTACCCAATTTTTCGTGTTAGTCAAAATTACGAAAATGCCCTCAAGATAATATAACCAAGCAATTGTAATATGGTGCGGAAATTAAAACAACACTTGGTTTTTACGTGGAAACCCTCACGGGAAAAACCACGGGCTATGTAAGTAAGCCACACTCGAACCTCGAATCCACTAAATGTGCAAACGATTACAACCTAATCCCGGAAGTAATCACACACCTACCTAATCCCGGTATGAGTGAACCTAGTCCAATTTGCTTGCGTTCTAAGCAACCTAATCCCGGATGCTACACACAAGACTTACTTTCTCTATGAAGAGAATATACAACCTATGTGAATATATAAAATATCCAAAATGCAATTAAGAGCTAGGTTACTCTATATGCTTATCTAGGATAGTGAATATGCAATTAATTCAATCCTAGATATTAAAAGCTAGATGACATGTCAAATAGCTTAGCTAAACATAGATTAACAAAACCTAGATAGCTATCAAAAATACAACACTCAATCATGTCAACACAACAATCTCTATTTTGTATCTAGAATATATTCAAGAGCATACAAATAATATAAGAGATGTCAATGATAAATAAAACACTAATTATGTATGATAATAGTGAAGAACTTACCAAAGAATATGTGTTGACCAAAACCCATGCAAGCAAGCATCCTAACTAAGCTAGAAAATGCTAGATGATATTTTGATGCATATGAGAATGGTTTTTGAGTGTTAAAAAGGTGTTCTTGATTTGATTTTCTCTCAAATGTCTCTCTTTTAAGTTTAGGGTTCTTAGAGTTAAAGAACATTTTAATCTGAAAATGAGAAAGTGTGATATTTATAGGCATCAAGAACAGGGCATGAGAAAAGACAAGTTTGCCCTTGAAACGCACCGTTCGGCGGTTTCAATCGGCGGCCAGGCCGCCGATCATGACCGCCGAAATGAGCTCGTGAAGAACAGAGCATAAACGGCGGTTAATTTGGCGGTTTCATGACCGCCGATACCAACCGCCGAATCAGACCCGAGAGATCGAAATCGATCAGGTATGAACGGCGGTTTCGAACTGCGGTCGTGACCGCCGATCGTGACCGTAGAATTGCTCCTAGAAGCAAACGGCGGTTCCATTCGGCGGCCAGGCCGCCGATCATAACCGCCAATCACCAACAGAGGTGAAAACCAAGGAGAAGCCAAGGGCATTCTCCGTGGGCGGTCTTCGCGCAAAACCAAGCACATTCTAGTGCATGCGCGGACGTTTCCGAACACTATCGGGAAACGAATTACAAGACACATAAATACACAACAAGATATAACAATCAAAGTGCTAGTGTGTAATGTGACATATGAAGAGAATGCACACAAATGTAAGAATGCAAAGTGTGTGTGTGCTTCTAAATCTCTTCAAAGAAAGGTAAGCACATAGAAATTTACCTTCGGTGCTTATCAACACGAGGTCTTCAAAGGGCTTCGAACATTAAGACCGATACTTAGGCTACCCTTACAAAGAACCCCCACATATGGTTTGATCACGAAATAAGCCAATTAAAAACAACGGGAATCCTTACAATCTCCCCCTTTGGCTATTTCGTGACAAAACCATCACTCACAATGATTCCTCACAAAAAAATAGAAACTACGGGACTATAATGATATTCTACAATACAAAGAGATAAGATAATGCAACTTGAAGTCTTCAATTCTCTTGTAGAATAATCAATCCCTGAAAAGAGTTTCTAACATTTCTAATACAAGAAAAGTGTGAGATTAATCATGTGAGAACAATACCAAGCATTTGCATTTTTAGAATTTAGGCACAACATTACCAAATGTATGCAATGTATGATAAATGCAATGCTCCCCCTCAACGGGTTACTCCCCCTCAATGTATGTTCTCCCCAAAGTGTACAATAGCTTCTATATTTTGCACCTCCCCTTACCATATCCTACTCCCCCTTTTTGTCATGATATAGGCAAAGGAGTAGTCCCCAACCGGGTCACTCATAGCAACGAGAGATAGAAGCATGCAAGATATGCATATACATATAAGTCACTTTATGCACTTCAATTAATTTGAGAGAAACAAGGAGATTTATTTTGAGAAAATGTGTGAATTCAACATGCTTTGCATACAAGACATATAGCATTCAAGTCCAAAATACAATGGTATTTGGCAAAGCAAATGACAAAGGTTTCTAATAAGAATTCAAACCAATTTCACCAATGTCATGGGAAAAGTAAGGATATAGAGATTATTGATTTCAATTTAAGAGCAACTATATCCAACTTTATAAGCGAAACATGGCATGAGCGACTTTGCACCCTACTTGATTTTTCCGGATAAAATTATCCGTATGATAGTAACCATGATCAACTAATAAAGAAAGAGAGACATTTGGAATGTAAGTTCCTTTGAATGGATACAAGATCCTTTATTCATTTTGAGTCTCATAAGTTTTCACACAAGTTTTGCATTTTTAAGAATATGCAATCATCAATTCATGCTTTTCATGTGAGCATGTTATATGAATTTCATGCTTTGTCATTTGTCATTAGCATGTTATTAAAGAATTATCATGTCATGGAGATAATCATAGGTCATTCAAATCATACTTCCAATGTAAATCTCCTAGTCCAAAAATGCATGTTTGAACATAAATATGACATGGATTGTAGACAAGCAAGGTTCACACTTATGGAATTTTAAAACATATATACATATGTACAACCAAGCTTACTCAAGCAATTAAAAGAAGAGGCATAAGATATTTCAAATTTTTTGCAAGATACAAGAATGCAAAATAGCTCTCTTTGCTTGAGTTCCCCATATGGGGTCAATCATCAACCTTCAACAATGAAGGTCATGAGGTCCTATAGACCTCCCAAGTCCATTTGGCTTGGATGAACCTATTTGAGACTTGATAGTCTCGTAGCAAGCGGGTTCATTTTTCCTTATCCACATAGGTGTGACATTTTTCTTCCTAGTGGTCAATTGTTCTAGAGATCTAGATGTCATAGGATCATGTAAATGAATTTCTTCCTTCCTATGAGTATGCATTCTAGCTCTAGCTTTCTTTTTCTCAATCATGCTTTTAACTCTACACATTTTAATGTAACGAAAGCACTTTGGTCTAATATGACCATCAACACCACAAAAATGACATGTAGGGACAAAGTTAGGAATCATACCATGTCCTTGTGCATGTATAGGAGCCTTCCCATGTCTTTGTGGTTGTCTTGGTAGTTGGATAGGATTTCTCCTTCTTTGTTGTTGACCAAGACTTGGTTGCTTCCACGGTTGAGTTTGCATGATTGGTCTCTTCCCTTGATGGATTTGAGTTTGAGGGAAGTTAGCATGAGGAACTCTTGTAGGTTGAGCTTGAGGTTGTCTTCTTGGAGCTACCTTCACTTGTGCACTATGAGAGCATTGTCCTAGCTCAATCTTCTTCCTAGGAGTTTGCACCGGTGAATCTTCTTTGTAGCTCAAGCTTTTGACAAACATGGTCTTGTTAGGAGTGGAGGACTCCTTACTATCTTCAAACCCAAGACCTCTCTTATCACACGGACTCTTTCCAACACTTAACATGTGGTCAAGTTTTTCGGTGCTAGAAACTATCCTAGTCCTTGATCCTTTAGCCTCTTCAAGCTCTCTTTTTAATTCTTCTTCATTCCTCTTAGATAAGTCTAACTCCTTTCTTAGCTTATCTTCAATATTCTTGGATCTATCCACTTGTTCACTTAAGTGGTCAACATGAGCTTCAAGGTCTAGATTCTCTTCTCTCAATCTTCGTATCTTTTCCTTGGTCTTCATTGCTAAGCTTTTAAACTCAGTGAGGTGTTTATCTAGAACCTTTTTCTTCACATATCCATGTGAGGAGTTAGATGAAGAGTCGTCTTTATTAGAGTCACTTTCTTCTTGACTCTCATTCTCTTCTTCATTGTAGGAGATCGGAAAGGCAAAATAGTTGTTCTCACAATCATTCAAGCTTGAGGGACTTCCTTCAACAACTTTCACTTTGTTGTCCCGCTTGTGAGAGCAACCTAATGCCAAGAATTTTGCCACAATCTCTTCATCACTATTACTTGAAGTGGCGACCTCCTCTCTTTCATCTTCCAAGTTAGCACATTCCTTGGAGATATGCCCGAATCCTCCACATTCGTAGCATTGAATCTTCTCTCTTGAAGACATCTCATGATATGGCTTGACATTCTTAATAGTGGACTTCTTCTTCTTGAAGTCATTCCCCTTTGAGCCATAATCACTCTTTTGAAGATTCAAGAACTTCTTGAATCCTTTGGCAATGAGTGCCATGTCTTCATATGAGTCATCCTCCTCCTCTTCCATCTTGGATGTCTTCAAGGCAATATCCTTTTTCTTCTTAGGAGGAGATGTGGTAGCCTTTCTTGATTCATAGGCTAGAAGTCTTCCAATGACTTCACTCGGCTTCATTTCCTTGTAAGTGTCATTTTCTTCTAAAGCCGTCACTTTGGGTTCGAACCTCTCGGGAAGTGATCGCATGATCTTTTGCTTGATTCTTCTATCCGAGTAAGGATCACCAAGTTGGTGACTTTGGTTCACAATGTCCATTAGTCTCACTTGGAAGTCATTGAAGTGCTCGTGCTCTTCCATCCTAATGGTCTCAAACCGAGTTTGAAGGACTTGAAGCTTTGAGTCCTTGACAACCTCGGTGCCTTCATGTGCAACTTCTAGGATGTCCCATGCCTCTTTAGCAATCCTAGTAATTTGAATCAGTTTGTACTGATTTTCACTCACTGCACATCGGATGGCATGAATAGCCTTGTTGTTCCACATGGAGTCAATAAATTCTTGAGGACTCCACTGTGCCTTAGGCTTGAGAACTTCTTCTCCTCCATCCGTAGAAGTCATCATAGGTGGAGCATATCCATCTTCAACCGCCATCCATGCCCTATCATGGATTTGGCATATGTATGCTTCCATCTTCCCCTTCCATGAGGAGTAATTATCGCCGGTGAGCAACGGTGGCCTCACGCTCGACGCTCCCTCTTTGCTCATCCCGAAACCACTCATAGTGTTTGGATGAATGCAAATGAGATGAATGCAAAATGTATGAATAAATCAAAAAATCACACAAAATGCAAAACACACCAAAATGAGCAAGGATCACCTATGTATGTCTAGGAACCCGCTCTGATACCAATTGAAACAAATAATAGCACGGTGTGTATAAAGCTATCTAGAGGGGGGGTGAATAGATTTTACGCTTTTTACCCAATTTTTCGTGTTAGTCAAAATTACGAAAATGCCCTCAAGATAATATAACCAAGCAATTGTAATATGGTGCGGAAATTAAAACAACACTTGGTTTTTACGTGGAAACCCTCACGGGAAAAACCACGGGCTATGTAAGTAAGCCACACTCGAACCTCGAATCCACTAAATGTGCAAACGATTACAACCTAATCCCCGGAAGTAATCACACACCTACCTAATCCCGGTATGAGTGAACCTAGTCCAATTTGCTTGCGTTCTAAGCAACCTAATCCCGGATGCTACACACAAGACTTACTTTCTCTATGAAGAGAATATACAACCTATGTGAATATATAAAATATCCAAAATGCAATTAAGAGCTAGGTTACTCTATATGCTTATCTAGGATAGTGAATATGCAATTAATTCAATCCTAGATATTAAAAGCTAGATGACATGTCAAATAGCTTAGCTAAACATAGATTAACAAAACCTAGATAGCTATCAAAAATACAACACTCAATCATGTCAACACAACAATCTCTAATTTGTATCTAGAATATATTCAAGAGCATACAAATAATATAAGAGATGTCAATGATAAATAAAACACTAATTATGTATGATAATAGTGAAGAACTTACCAAAGAATATGTGTTGACCAAAACCCATGCAAGCAAGCATCCTAACTAAGCTAGAAAATGCTAGATGATATTTTGATGCATATGAGAATGGTTTTTGAGTGTTAAAAAGGTGTTCTTGATTTGATTTTCTCTCAAATGTCTCTCTTTTAAGTTTAGGGTTCTTAGAGTTAAAGAACATTTTAATCTGAAAATGAGAAAGTGTGATATTTATAGGCATCAAGAACAGGGCATGAGAAAAGACAAGTTTGCCCTTGAAACGCACCGTTCGGCGGTTTCAATCGGCGGCCAGGCCGCCGATCATGACCGCCGAAATGAGCTCGTGAAGAACAGAGCATAAACGGCGGTTAATTCGGTGGTTTCGTGACCGCCGATACCAACCGCCGAATCAGACCCGAGAGATCGAAATCGATCAGGTATGAACGGCGGTTTCGAACGGCGGTCGTGACCGCCGATCGTGACCGTAGAATTGCTCCTAGAAGCAAACGGCGGTTCCATTCGGCGGCCAGGCCGCCGATCATAACCGCCAATCACCAACAGAGGTGAAAACCAAGGAGAAGCCAAGGGCATTCTCCGTGGGCGGTCTTCGCGCAAAACCAAGCACATTCTAGTGCATGCGCGGACGTTTCCGAACACTATCGGGAAACGAATTACAAGACACATAAATACACAACAAGATATAACAATCAAAGTGCTAGTGTGTAATGTGACATATGAAGAGAATGCACACAAATGTAAGAATGCAAAGTGTGTGTGTGCTTCTAAATCTCTTCAAAGAAAGGTAAGCACATAGAAATTTACCTTCGGTGCTTATCAACACGAGGTCTTCAAAGGGCTTCGAACATTAAGACCGATACTTAGGCTACCCTTACAAAGAACCCCCACATATGGTTTGATCACGAAATAAGCCAATTAAAAACAACGGGAATCCTTACACTAGATTCATTATTAGGAGCAGGTGGTTTAGGAGTAGTTAGAACAAACTTATGTTTTTCACTTTGCAGCAACAACCCAATTTTCCTTTTCCATGTGACATAATTATCTCCAGTTAAAGTGTTATCTTTCAGGATGTTCATAAGTGATGGGGTCATGATTTCTGAATAAAACAAAACATATATAAGTAAATAATCATGATAAAGCACTTTTAAATATTTATCTTGAATTAAATAAATAACTCAATCATAAAAATTCAACGGTGATCCAACACCCATAAATGTTACGCCTCCTTTGGGAGTTCGCACCATTTACTAGTTAGACTAGGTCCCACCTAATTGTTAACATAACAACCAGCGGTTTCAATTTTAGCCTTGCAATTTTACTGACAAGAACTCTTGGGAGGATATCAATAAAATTACATTGAGTGTGTTACCAAGATATCAACCCTCAATTTTCTCTCACGAAAATCCCTCCTTGGGGAGTAGATCTTGTTTGAGTCCATTGTCTAGTCTATCATTGTAAGGAAGTATGTTGCTAAATTCCATTCATGGACGCCCCTTGGGGGGATAACCAACAAATAATTAAGCTCAACTAACCTTGGAGGCCATAAGTGTTACAAAAACACCTTCTCCCACTCAATTATTTAAGGCGTGTGATTAAATCCCATAGAATGATTTACCAAGTTATCTAGATGCCAATTTAGATACCTAAATCATTCAATGCATGTTCATACCAAAAGAGATATATGAGTGGCACTCCTATTCTATATGTCATGTTATCATACAATAACAAATATTGTAATATTTAAGCATAAAATAAATAGCAACAATTTTGGTCCATCCTAGAAAAGCAAGTAAATTACAATTGTTTAGGAATACAAGATCTTCAAGTGGCCCATCAACCATACGCTCATCCTTCGGCCTCCACCCATGGGCGAACACACCCCACAACCCCACAACCCAACAAAGGGGCTGCTGTGCGCAGCCCATGAGGCCACCTAGGGCTGCCGTGCGCAGCCCACCAAGTTTTGGGCTTGCCATGCGCAGCCCAGCCCAATCCAATCCTAGGGTGCGCACGGTGCTCGTTCTTGGTTCCGGTTGCTTCCTTTTTCTTCACGTCTTCGAATCTTCGATGTTAGAACGTATTACAACTTTAATTAAATAATAAAAATACTGCAGTTTTTTTTTTTTTTTTAATCACTGCAGTACTTTTTTACATAAAAATACTGCACTAAAAATAATAAAAAAAAAACTGCACATTAAATTTAACACAAATAAAAAAATAGCAACTATCAAGAAGGAATTATGGCGATAATAGACCACCCTTCTTGTTACAATTCCATAACAAAAATTACATTGAAAATCTAGGACCAAAATCGAGCAATAACAATCCACATAAACATATATAAATCCATACATCCACATGTAATTATATATGCGAATACCTAGAGTGCCATCTCTTTCTAAACATGCATAATCACAATAAAAAGAAATAGATTCACGTATATATACGTTAATTAATTAAAAGGGTACAACCTAGGCTCTGATACCAATTGTAGGAAAAAATACCGTAGTACACGCAGCGGAAGCGAGACTAAAAATAGATTTAGTATGTTTTAAAATTTTTTCTTTTTATGAACCTTAACTCCTTTAATTAATTAACCATATATAAAGTAACAAAAGTTGAATACCTTTTGTCGCGTGATCCGATTGACTTACGTCGATGGTAATCCGCAAGATTTTCAATCCTAGCACGAACGTGAATCACCTAGAAGCGTTGTCTCCCTTTTTCTTTGAATTGCAAACCTGAGAATGGACAAACAAACTTTTCTTTTTCTTTTTCTTTTGTTAGTCACAAAACAATCAAAAGAATACAAAGATTATTCCGGTCACTTTTGAGTTCTCAATCTAATGATCGAAACTCGCGTGAACCTAATTCGATATTGTACACACAAGCTTATTGATGAACAAGCAATTAGTGTACCATCAAAAGAATAATCTTTTTCTTTTCTTTTATGTTTTAGTAGAATAAAATCTAATACTTTTCTATGAGTTTAGAAGAAGAAGAAAATTGAATCAATCAACAAGTAGGGTGGCCGAATTCTATAACAAGTGTTATATAGGGTGGCCGAAATTTTTCTCCTCTTCCTTTTAGGGTTGGCCGAAATCTCCATGTGGTCCAATTAGGGTTACCAAATTTCCTCTACAAAAAAGGATTTGTGTTGTACCCTAATTCACATGTTAATTAGACTCCTAACCCTAATTCAACTCATAAGTATTTTTATTCTTTTATTGACTTAATAAAAGACTTTCCTATTTGATTAAATAAATAAAACTTATTATTTATTTTCTTACCAAATAAGTCTTTTACTTTTAATATACTACTACCAATAGTATATCTCTAGGAAATATATTTCCTGATCAGAAAAAGATTTGTTTCTTAATTAAACAATTAATTAATAAATTAATTAATTCTTATTTAATTAAACAATGAACCAAAATAATATATTAGGCTAATCTATTAACCTTGCCGCCCCACATGTATAAAAATGGGCCATATATTATTTTCTTATTTCATTTAATCCATTGGACTTTAAATAAAAAGCCCACATGTGAACCAGACCCATTCTTACTAAAAGAAACAAGCCCACATGCCATTCATTAATATATAAATATAATTGAGCAGCCCATTAAATAATTAATGTGCAAATTATATTCTTAATATATTAAATGCAATTCTAGATGGACCCTTAAATTGGTCCGGTAGAATACATCAAGTGATCCATGCAAGTCCGTGTGGATTGGGGATCTTGGCGGCCTTTCTAAATTTAAGCTTCAATAGACACAACCTAATCTCAATCAACAAATGATTCACTTAGGTCCGATCCATTAATTTTAACTCATTCCACTAAAGAGATAAAATTGAACTCTTAAATAAAGATAGAAAAGGAAGACGTTCCTCTTTCATAACCCTAGACAATCATATTGGAGATAGTGTATCCTCGTGATTAATATCAGTAATCGCCAAGAGTTCATAGACCGCCTATAACTCTCCAAGTTACCATATTTACTCATATGCCCACGTTTTGAACTTGGATATTTTGACTTGTCCAGAAGCCATGTTTTCAATAGTCACTATCGAAAACTCAACGTTGAGATTTAATATTCAATTACCTCAAAACATCCATATGATGATATTATACTCTCATTTAATAAATGGAGCCACGATGTCCATGTCTATAAATGAAGTCCTCTATCGATTAACAAATGAATATCACCAAACTATCGAGGATAGACTATGCTATATAATCGACCAAACTATCGAGGATAGACTATGCTATATAATCGTACTCATTGATAACTCAAATGATATTACTTGCAACCATAAGTCCATCATTTATCTCAGGATTAAGATAGACTCTCCGATTGTCCTGATAATAAAAAGACTATTATCTATTGACGGTTCTAGATAAAACTTTTCATTGTGATCCAGTTCAATGCACCCAGTGCACTATATTCTTTTGCTCGAAGACACTCCGATGATTTTAGACCCATCATATCTCATTTGATCCCACTCAAATGCTAGCAAAAGAATTCTACAACTTTAACAAAATAAAGGTGCCCAACCTTTAACTTAAATTTTAAACAATATTCAAGACTAACTAAAGAATTGTGTCTACCACATACATATCCAGATGTACGAACAATTCTTCTTTTCTCATAGTCTTTAAACCTTATGATTATTTACTTTGACAATTATAATATTAAACTATAAATGCTATAAGATTTGTTAAACCAGAAATCACTTTATTAATATGAAAAAGATTGTTAATTACAATATTACACTCTTGCTATTGAGCATAATCCTAACAGTATAGCCGTCTTCAACTACCATCCAAGCTCGGTCATGGATTTGACATATGTACGACTCCATCTTGGCTTTCCAAGAGGCATAATTCAACCCGATAAGATGCGGAGGCCTTGTGCTAGAAGCACCTTCGTTGCCACCACCATTTCCACCGTTTCCACTCATAGTGTTTATGAATGAATGAAATGAATGCAAATGTATGAATGATCAAAAGTCACACAAAATGCAAAACACACCAAAATAAGCAAGGATCACCTAAGTATATCTAGGAACCCGCTCTGATACCAATTGAAACAAATATTGCACGATGTGTATAAAACTATCTAGAGGGGGGGTGAATAGATTTTAAACGTATTACCCAATTTTTTGTGTGAAGTCAATATTACGAAATTACCCCTAACTAGATAAAACAATAAATCAAGTATAAAATACGGAAATTAAGTAACACTTGATTTTTTACGTGGAAACCCTCACGGGAAAAACCACAGGCTAATAAGTAAGCCACACCCAAACCTCGAATCCACTAAGTGATGAAAATTACAACCTAATCCTGGAAGTAATCACACACCTACCTAATCCCGGTATGAGTGAACCTAGTTCGAATGCTTGTGATCTAAGCAACCTAATCCCGGATGCTACACACAAGACTTATGTTCTCAATGAAGAGATTACACCCTAAGTGAATATATGAATATCCAAATGCAACATAGAGCAAGGGAAACCCTATATGCTTATCTAAAATGATGAATTTGCAATTAGAACAATCCTAGACATTAGAAGCTAAATGACATGTCAAATAGCATAGATAAACATAGATTATAAAAACCTAGATATCTATCACAATACACCTCTCAAACATACAACACACTAATCTCAATCTTGTATCCAAAATATATGTAAATAACATACAAGTAATAAATTGAGATTGCTTGTTAAGAAAAACACAAAATATGTAAGATATTAGTGAAAAGCTTACCAAGCAAAGTGTGATGAAGAATCCATGCAAAAAGACATCTAGATGATCAAAGATGATGCTAGATGAAGATGGATGATCATGAAATGGTGTTTGAGTAATCAAAAATGAGTTCTTGGAATTTTTCTTGTTTTTGAAAAATATCCTAAGTATGAAATCTGAATATGAACTCTCTTTATTGACCTAAAGTCAAAGTGGCATATATATATGTGGCCAAATCAAAGTGTGGTCGTTTTGAATAAGTTGCCCTGTTTTTGCCTTGGGCGCTGTTCGTAGGGCGCCTTTGTACAGCGCCTGAACAGCACCCCAACTCTATTCTCTCGGGAAAACAGAGCGGCGATGTACGTACAGCGCTTTGTACAGCGCCTATACAGCAACCTAACAGCGACCGAATTAAATCGATCAGGTCTGAACAGCACTCGATGGGCGCTGTAAGAACAACGCTTTGTACAGCGCCTTTCACTATATATGAATCCTAAGTCTATGCAAGGCATGGCATTGGTCATGCAAGATGAAATCAAAATAAACATGCAATAAGAGATGTTAATGAACATTAATGCACAACAACAAGAAACACAACATACAAGATTTAACCATATGCATGAGTTGTGAGTGTGTGCAACTATCTCTTCAAGACAAGTAAGCACTTAGAGTTTTACCTTTGGTGCTTATCAAAATGAGGTCTTCAAAGGGCTTGAGCAAAAACAACAACACCTAAGCTACCCTTACAAAGAATCCCAACATGTGGTTTATCTACGAAATAGGCCAATCAACAAATGGGAACCTTACAGATTGGTCACTTTGTGGAATTTCTTATTTACCATCCAATATATATAGTACCTGTAAGGATTCTCAATTATTGATTGGCTTATTTCGTGGACAAATCACATGTGGGGTTTGTTGTAAGGGTAGCTTAGGAATTGGTGAAAGTTCAATGGCCCTCTCAAGACCTCAAGAGAAGAAGCACCAAAGGTAAATTCTAGTGCTTACATGCTTTGAAGAGATCATAGTTGCACACACTTACAACTCATGCATATTTCTTATACTTATATGTTGTGTGTTTTCATATGTGTGCATTCATAATTGTTGAATATCTCTTCATGCATGTTTATTTAATTGCATCTAGTTTATTGAAATGGGCAAAATTTCACATAAGTCCTACCTTTTTAGTGATTTGTCACCTTTATAAATGTCTTTCCAAATTCATCACTTTAGTCCTTACTTTTTCCAAAACTCATTACTTTAGTCCATTTGACCAAATATATGAAAGTCAACTATTTTAAAACGTGTGAAAGTACATTTTTACCCCTATTACTATTTAATTTAGCTAAAATGATTATTTTCACTTTAAATTAAAATGGAAAACAATAAAATTCTCAATAATAAAATCTTAAATAAATATATTACAAAAAAAAGCTTAAATAAATAATTAAAAAATCCATTAATTTTTTCTTATTTTGTATATTTTTTTTCATAATGGATTTTTATTTAGCTAAAATGATTATCTTAGCTTTAAATTAAATAGAAAAACAATAAAATTCTCAATAATAAAATCTTAAATAAATAGATTACAAAAAAAAATTATAAAAAAAAATCATTTAAAGCTAGGATAATCATTTTAGCTAAATTAATATCCATTATGACCAAAATACAAAAAAAAAAAAAAAAAATTTATTATTAATGGATTTTATTATTATTATTTATTTAAGATTTTTTTGTAATATATTTATTTAAGATTTTATTATTGAGAATTTTATTATTTTTCATTTTAATTTAAAGTTAATATAATCATTTTAGCTAAATTAAACATTAATAACGGCAAAAGTGTACTTTCACAGGTTTTAAAATAGTTGACTTTCACATATTTGGTCAAACAGACTAAAGTGATGAGTTTTGGAAAAAGTAAGGACTAAAGTGATTAATTTGGAAAGACATGTATGAAAGTGATAAATCATCAAAAAGGTAGGAGTTATGTGAAATTCTACCTATTGAAATGCCATGACATGTTTAGGCATTAGGATGCAAAGTCATGAATTTTATTCACGCATGTTTGAATTGAGTGCATTTTGTTCAATGATAATGCCATGACATGTTAAGCATTAGAATGCATTCAATACCTACATGTGCACTTCATGTATGTTAGCTTTAAGTGTGGTATAATTCGTTTCTCGAAGGATGTTCAGAAACGTCCGTGCTTGCACAATGGTGTGCATGTCTTAGCATGATGGTTGACCACTTGAGAAGGTCTCATTCTTCTCTTGGATAAGTGGTAGTTTCAGTTTGGTTATTTGGAGTGAAGTGTCTAGTTTCAAAAGATTGGATTTCAATGTTTAAATGTTATTCAAAACTAACCTTTGTATGGTCTTGTGACCATATCTTTTTATAAAAAGATTAAAATTGAGTTTTGTAAAATTCTATAAAAAACTAGACACCCATACCTTTCCAACGGTATATTATTCGTAATATTTCATGACCGTTTGGATTGGTTTTGAAATCTCCAAAGTAACCACTGAAACAGGGCATCACAGCTGTTATCCGAATCTGACCTTTGGTCACTCAATTGACCATAACATTTTCTATAGATATCAAAATGTCATTCCATAAATTGGAGTATAAAGTAGACTTCCATACCTTTCCAACCATATATCATATGAAAGGTTTCGATGTCGTTTGGTCATGTTTCGGTGCGCTCAAATATTGAGCTGAGCTGTGGCAGATTTATGCGGCCCGTAGCCGCCGATTTAGGGCGCCGATTTCAAACCAGTATGTCAGGTGCATTTATGCGCCCTTGATTATGCTGGCACAGGCAACAGAATAGGCCACCAATTTGGCCCGTAAAGTTGGGACAAAATTGTCTTTTCACCCAACATTTTCACTCTTTATAAATACATCCTTATCTCTGGTTCAAAATACAAGTCTTTCATCCCAAGAACCCTATAGAGATATTAGGAGAGACTTGAGAGAAAAAGCTTAAAGATTACATCTTTATTTCTCTCAACCCATTTCCACATGCATAAATCATCATCTAAGCATCATATAGGATCATCTAGCATGTGCTAATGCATGGGTCTTCTTCAACACACATGGTATGATTTGTTGAACAATAATTTCATCTAATCTTAGTGTTTTTACTTATCAATTTTATCTCATTTATTACTTGTATGTGTTTAGATTAATTTCTACATACATGATTGAGATTATGTGTTGATTGGGTTAATTTTTGATAGCTTAATTGATTAGGTCATTGTTGCCTAAAAGCTATGCCATAAACATTCTTGTGTGATTTATTGATAACTAGGTTGATAGATTGTCTTTTAATCAACTAGTTAATCTTTTGAATGTTTGTGGGTTATTTGTGATAGCTATTGTATTTAGGATTGGTTATCCTTAACATAGCTAAGCTATTATGCCATGTCATATAGCTATTTTCATATCTAGGATTGATTTTATTGACATCATATAATCCTAGATAAGCATTTAGTGTACCCTAGCACTTCTTGCATATTTGGATATCATTGCATATTCACTTAGGGTGTGATCTCTTCGGAGAAGTAAGTCTTGTGTGATAGACTGGGATTAGGTCGTACACCGAGATTAGGTGGTCACATGAGCAAATTGGACTAGGTCCACTTTTACAGGCCTGCGGGTATTGGTAGCGGGATATTTGCCGGGATTAGGCTGTCAAACTGGGATTAAGTTGTATACGCTATCACAATTAGTGAGAGTAACCCGTTGAAGGGTAGCATGTGCATTACATATACATTGCATGATGTTGTGCTTAAGTTCTTATTGCAAATGCTTGTTTTATCTCACATGATTAATCTCACATGTACTTGTATTGAAAAGTATAGAAATTTTGTTGTTGAAGGATTGATTGTTCTACAAGAGATTGAAGACTTGAAGATATATCTTTTAATTATCTCTTTGTAATGTAGAAAATCCCTTTAGTTTCTATTTATGTTGTGAGGATCAATGTGAGTGGTGGTTTTGTCACGAAATAGCCAAAGAGGGAGATTGTAAGGATTCCCATTTATTGATTGGCTTATTTCGTGGACAAACCACATATTGGGGCTTGATGTAAAGGTAGCTTAGGTTTTTGATGATTGGTATTTTGCACAACCAAGACCCGCTCAAGACCTCAAGAGAAGAAGCACCAAAGGTATATTCTAGTGCTTTTTTGCTTTGAAGAGATCTAGTTGCACACACACACAACTCATGCATAAATCTTATTCTTGTATGTTATGTGTTTTTATATGTGTGCATGCATGTTCTTGAACATCTCTTCTTGCATGTTTTAATTGATTGCATCTAGTTTATTAAAATGTCATGACATGTTTATGTAGGGAAAAATACCGTAGTACACGCAGCGGAAGCGAGACTAAAAAGAGGTTTAGTATGTTTTAAAAATTTTCCCTTTTATGAATCTTAACCCTTTAAATTAATTAACCAAACATATAAAGTAACAAAAAGTAGAATACCTTTTGTCGCGTGATCCGATTGACTTACGTCGATAGTAATCCGTAAGATCTTCAATCCTAGCACGAACGTGAATCACCTAGGAGCGTGGTCTCCCTTTTCTTTGAATTGCGTACCTGAGAATGGACAAACAAACTTTCTTTTTCGTTTGTTAGTCACAAAACAATCAAAAGGCCACAAAGATTATTCCGGTCACTTTTGAGTTCTCAATCTAATAATTGAAACTCGCGTGAACCTAATTCGATGTTGTACACACAAGCTTATTGATGAACAAGCAATTAGTGTACCATCAAAAGAATAATCTCTTCTCTCTTTTATGTCTTGGTAGAATAATCAAACACTTTTCTATGAGTATGAGAAGAAGAAGAAAATTGATTCAGTAAACACTTTCGGTGACCGAATTCTATAGCATGTATTATATAGGGTGGCCGAAATTTCTTCTCCTCTTCCTTTAAGGTTGGCTGAATCCTACTTGTGATACAATTAGGGTTGGCCGAAAATCCTCTTCCAAAAAGGATTTGTGATTTGCCCTAATTTCAATCAACTTTAGAATCCTAACCCTAATTTAACTCATAAGTATTTTTATTCTTTTATTGACTTCATAAAAGACTTTCCTATTTGATTAAATAAATCAAACTTATTATTTATTTTCTTACCAAATAAGTCTTTTACTTTAAGTATACTACTACCAATAGTATAACTCTAGGAAATATATTTCCTGATCAGAAAAAGATTTTGTTTCTTAATTAAATAATCAATTAATTAATTCTCATTTAATCAAACAATAAAATAAAATAATATTTTTGACTATGTATATAGCCTTGCCGCCCCACTTACAATAAATGGGCCAAATATTATTTCCTTATTTTATTTAATCCATTGGACTTTAAATAAAAAGCCCACATGTGAACCAGACCCATTCTTACTAAAAGAAACAAGCACATATGTCTTTCATTAATATATTAATATAATTGATCAGCCCATTAAACAAATAATGTGCAAATTATATTCTTAATATATTAAATGCAATTCTAGATGGACCCATAAATTGGTCCGGTAGAATATATCAAGTGATCCATGCAAGTCCGTGTGGATTGGGGATCTTGGCGGGCTATCTAAATTTAAGCTTCAATAGACATAACCTAATCACAATCAACAAATGATTCACTTAGGTCCGATCCATTAATTTTAACTCATTCCACTAAAGAGCTAAAATTGAACTTTTAAATAAAGATAGAATAAGAAGATGTTCCTCATTCATACCCTAGACAATCATGTTGGAGATAGTGTATCCTTGTGATTAATATCAGTAATCGCCAAGAGTTCATAGACCGCCTATAACTCTCCAAGTTACCATATTTACTCGACTTGTCCAGAAGCCATGTTTTCAATAGTCACTATCGAAAACTCAACGTTGAGATTTAATATCCAATTACCTCAAAACATCCATATGATGATATTATACTCTCATTTAATAAATGGAGCCACGATGTCCATATCTATAAATGAAGTCCTCTATCGATTAACAAATGAATATCACCAAACTATCGAGGATAGACTATGCTATATAATCGTACTCATTGAAAACTCAAATGATACCACTTGCAACCATAAGTCCATCATTTATCTCAGGATTAAGATAGACTCTCCGATTGTCCTGATAATTAAAAGACTATTATCTATTGACGGTTCTAGATAAAGCTTTTCATTGTGATCCAGTTCAATGCACCCAGTGCACTAGATTCTTTTACTCGAAGACACTCCGATGATTTTAGACTCATCATATCTCATTTGATACCACTCAAATGCTAGCAAAAGAATTCTACAACTTTAACAAGATAAAGGTGCCCAACCTTTAACTTAAGTTGTGAACATTATTCAAGACTAACTAAAGAATTGTGTCTACCACATACATATCCAGATGTACGAACAATTCTTCTTTTCTCATAGTCCTTAGACCTTATGATTATTTACTTTGACAATTATAATATTAAACTATAAATGCTATAAGATTTGTTAAACCAGAAATCACTTTATTAATATGAAAAAGATTGTTAATTATAATATTACACTCTTGCTATTGAGCATAATCCTAACAATCTCCCACTTGCGCTATAGCAAATGTGTCATATCTCTCATGCCTATGTTCTCTAGATGCCCATCGAAACTCTTCTGAGGTAGAGCCTTTGTGAAGGGATCCGCTAGATTTTCTGCTGACGCGATTTTGGTAATCGTCACGTCACCTCTTTGAACAATCTCCCTTAAAAGATGATACTTTCTTTCAATGTGTTTTCCTCTCTTGTGACTTCTTGGTTCTTACGAATTAGCCACTGCTCCACTGTTGTCATAGTAAATAGTAATCTGCTTATTCGCACTAGGAACCACTTCCAAGTCAATCAAGAATTGGCGGAGCCAAACAGCCTCTTTGGCAGCCTCGCATGCAGCAACATACTCAGCTTCCATGGTGGAATCAGCAATACAAGATTGCTTGATACTCCTCCATATAACTGCTCCTCCTCCAATAGTAAACACAGCCCCTGATGTGGATTTTCTGGAGTCAGAATCTGATTGGAAATCAGAATCTGATTGGAAATCAGAATCTGTATACCCAACGGGAATTAAATCCCCTCCAGAGTATACAATCATATTATCTCTCGTTCTCTTAAGATACTTGAAAATATGCTTGACTGCCGTCCGGTGATCAGGACCAGATTTCGATTGAAACTTGCTAACTATGCCAACAGCAAAACAAATATCTGGTCTAGTGCAGAGCATTGCATACATGAGACTTCCAACTGCCGAGGCATATGGAACTCTACTCATGAATTGCTCTTCATGCTCATTCTTAGGAACTTTCTCCTTAGAAAGCTTGATTCCATGTCTGAAAGGTAACATACCTTTCTTGGAATCCTGCATGGAAAACCTAGACAAGATCTTGTCTATGTATGAAGCTTGGGATAATGCAATCGTTTTATTCTTTCTATCCCTTATTACTTGGATACCTAGAATAAAACTTGCTTCTCCTAAGTCCTTCATATCAAATTGTTTTGCTAACCATTCTTTTACTGATGTCAATACACCTACATCGTTTCCAATGAGTAGTATATCATCAACATAAAGAATCAGGAAAACCAACTTGTCGCCCTTAATCCTCTTGTATACATAAGGTTCGTCAAGATTCTGAATAAATCCAAAACCTTTCACAGCTTGATCAAACCTTATGTTCCAGGATATGGATGCTTGCTTTAATCCATATATGGATTTCTGCAACTTGCATACCTTTTCCATTTGGCCCTTTTCAATGAATTCTTCTGGTTGCATCATGTAGATGCTTTCGTCAAGACTTCCATTAAGGAAAGATGTCTTGACGTCCATTTGCCAAATCTCTAGATCTAAAGATGCTGCAATGGACAAGAGTATCCTAATGGATTTAAGCATGGCCACAAGAGAGAAGGTTTCCTCATAATCGATACCTTCTTTCTATGTATACCCTTTAGCTACCAATCTAGCTTTAAAGGTTTCTACCTTTCCATCCATACCTCTTTTCCTCTTGTATACCACTTGCACCCAATGGGTTTTATCCCTTTAGGCAAGTCTACAAGGGACCAGACTTTGTTATCGAACATGGATTCAATCTCAGATTGCATTGCCTTTTGCCAATGGCGACTATCAACATCCTCCATTGCTTCCTTATACGTGTAGGGATCATCGTCGTCCGAGAGATTCTCCACTGATTCTCCCAGACCGATGTATCTTTCGGGTTGTGTTCTAATCCTCCCACTACGACGAGGAATGGTAGGTTGTTGATCTTGTGTTGGATCGGAACTTACAATTGGGTTAGGTTGTGTAACCTCTCGTGGAATTGTATCTCCTGACATCTCATTCAGGACAATTCTACTTCTAGGCACAAAATCATTCATATAATCCTTTTCCAGAAATTTAGCATTTGTCGAAACAAATACTTTAAGATCTGAAGGACTATAGAAATAATATCCTTTTGTTTCTTTTGGATACCCTACAAATATACATGTTTCTGAACGGGACTCTATCTTTTCTGTCTTTCTTTTTAACACATGCACAGGACAACCAAATATCCTTAAGTGTTGTAAACTAGGCTTGCGCCCAGTCCACAACTCATGCGGTGTTTAAGGAACAGACTTAGATGGTGGTTCAGAATGTATATAGCAGTTTGTAAAGCATATCCCCAAAAAGAAATAGGAAGTGTTGAATAACTCAACATAGACCTAACCATATCCAAAAGAGTTCTATTTCTCCTTTCTGCTACCCCATTCTGTTGAGGTGTTCTTGGTGCAGAAAACTGAGAAACTATCCCATTATCAATAAGATATTGCTGAAACTCACCAGATAGATATTCTCCACCACGATCAGATCTCAAGATTTTTATGTGTTTCTCAAGCTGATTTTCTACTTCAGCTTTGAATGCTTTGAACATGTCAAAAGCATCCGACTTATGTCGCATGAGATACACATAGCCAAATCTCGAGTAATCATCTGTGAAGGTGATGAAGTACTCATATCCACCTCTAGCTTGAATGCTTATAGGACCACATACATCAGTGTGTATCAATCCTAAACATTCAGTGGCTCTAGCACCTTCGGCCGAGAACGACCTTTTGGTCATTTTACCTTCCAAACAAGATTCACAAGTTGGTAGATCATCAACCTTTAAGTCACTTAAAGGTCCGTCACATACCAATCTTTTAATCCTATTAAGGTTAATATGACCTAGGCGTAAATGCCATAGGTAGATTTCATCTATTGATTGTAAGGATTCCCATTATTGATTGGCTTATTTCGTGGTCAAACCACATGTTGGGGTTTGGTTGTAAGGGTAGTCTAGGTGTTTGTTGAAGATCAAGACCCTTTCCAAGACCTCAAGAGGACAAGCACCAAAGGTATATATCTAGTGCTTACATTGGCTTGAAGAGATATAGTTGCACACACACACACAACATGCATAACTCTTATTCTTGTATGGTGTGTTTATATTTTGTGTGCATTGTGCTTTATTGATTTATTCAATATCTCTTCTTGCATGTTGAATTGATTGCATCTTGTTATATGATAATGCCATGACATGTTAGGCATTAGGATGCATTCAATACCCACACTTGCACTTCATGTATGTTAGCTTTTAGTGTGGAGTAATTCGTTTCCCTAAGGATGTTCGGAAACGTCCGCGCGTGCACGGTAATGTGCTTTGATTTGCGCGATGATCGCCGGTGGAGATGCCTTTGGCTTCTCCTTGGTTTCACCATTTTTGGTGAATCGGCGGTTACGTTCGGCGGCCTTGCCGCCGTTCGAAACCGCCGAATGAGACCTAATTGAAATATATCTCTCGGGTCCAAAACGGCGGTTGGGATCGGCGGTTTCCAAACCGCCGAATGAAGTCGCCGAAGTTCCCCTGTTCCACACTGGAGCCATTCGGCGGTTCATTTCGGCGGCCTGGCCGCCGAATGAAACCGCCGATCGGTGCGTTTCAAGGGCAAAATTGTATTTTCACCTGCCCTGTTTTGGTCTCTATAAATACATCCTTATCTCTGGTTCAGAACACAAGTCTTTGATTATAAGAACCCTAGAGAGATATTTAGAGAGACTTGAGAGAGAAAGCTTAAAGATCATATCTTTATCTCTCTAAACCCATTCCCACATGCATAAATCTTCATCTAAGCATCATCTAGGATCATCTAGCATATGCTAATGCATGGGACTTCTTCAACACACATGGTATGATTTGTTGAACACTTTTATCTTACATAATTAGTGTTTCTACTTATCAATTTTATCTCATATTTTACTTATATGTGTTTAGATTAATTTCTTCATATAAGATTGAGATTATGTGTTGATTGGGTTTTTATTTGTTAGCTAGGCTTTAATGTTCATATGCCATCTAGCTAATTGATCTCATTTGTTAATTGAGATTATTTTTCATAGCTTATTTGATTAGGTCATTATTGCCTAAAAGCTATGCCATGAACATTCTTGTGTGATGTATTGATAACTAGGTTGATAGATTGTTTTTTAATCAACTAGTTAATCCTTTGAATGTTTGTGGGTTTTATATGATAGCTTTGTATCTAGGATTGGTTATCCTTTACTTAGCTAAAGTTATATGCCATGTCATATAGCTATATGTGATATCTAGGATTGATTATATTGTCATCTTATAATCCTAGGTAAGCATTTAGAGTACCCTAGCTCTTATTGCATTAATTGAATATTCATACATATTCACATAGGGTTGTGCATCTCTTTTGAGAGATTGAAGTCTTGGGGCTAAGTGTGCTTAGGCCTCAAGCAAATTGGACTAGAGCCGCTATAAAAGGCCCGCGTGGTAGATTAGAGGGTGCTCACGCCAAGAGTAGTGTATCAGGGGATATCACTAGGGATTGAACCAAGAGTGGCGATTGGTAGTGTCCATAGCCTGAGGTTATCTAGGGTGAGAGTCCGAGAATCACTTGAGGGTGTAACCGTCTTTTCATATAGTGGATTTCGAGGTCCGAGTGTGGCGCACTTAACAGCCCGTGGTTTTTCCCAGTGGTTGGGTTTTCCACGTAAACATCAAGTGTCATTTACTATTTCCGCATCTTATTACACTTGTATGTATTATTGACTTGCTAGGGGTATTTTCGTAAAATTGACTTGTATGCGAAAATTGGGTAATAATTAGATAAAATCTATTCACCCCCCCCCCTCTAGCTTTATATTGATAAACACACCTCGAGTATTTAATTACTTTCATTGATAATTTTACTCTTTTATGATTTGGTTCCGTTAATTCTGTGTCTAACGAGTGAGAGATATTTCTATGCAAAAAGAATAAGCCGTTTTCCAATGTACCTTTGCAAATAAATTTGTTATTCTTACTAATAATAAAATCTTTATTAAAAGTAACCGAATATCCAAATTTATTCAAACAAGAAACTGAAATTAAATTTCTCTTGAATTGAGGTACATAATAAACGTCTATCAAATCTAAATGCCTAAAAGGATCTAGATTAACTCTAATATCTCCCACTGCACTTGTAGACACTAATGTTCCGTTGCCCAAATGCAAGTTGATTTCATTCTTATTCAACTTTCTCCTTTCTTGGAACCCCTGTAAGGAATAGCAAACATGATTTGTGGCTCCAGAGTCTATGATCCAAGAATTTGTAGAATCTGCCAGAAAACATGTTTCAAGATAATTAATATTACCTTATTCCTTCTTGTTCTGGGACTTTGGGCAATTTCTTTTCCAATGTCCCTTTTCACCACAAAAGGAGCACTTCCCTTTTATCTTGGTTACTTTCTTGGTCTCCTTCTTGGTAGACCCAAGTTGCTTTTTCTTATGTTGTTCCTTGACCTTTTGACGGGCCTTAACAATAGCAACTTTACCAACCATATGAATCTGAGATTCATAAGTAGGAGCAGGTGGTTTAGGAGCAGACAGAATAAACTTATGTTTTTCAGCTTGCAGCAACAACCCAATTTTCCTTTTCCATGTGACATAATTATCTCAAGTTAAAATATTATCTTTTAAGATATTCATTAGGGATGGGGTCATGATTTCTGAATATTAACAAAAATATATATGAGTAAATAATCATGATAAAGCACTTTCGAATATTTATCTTGATTTAAATAAATAACTCAATCATAAAAATTCAACGGTGATCTAACACCCATAAATGTTACACCTCCTTTGGGAGTTCGCACCATTTACTAGTTAGACTAGGTCCCACCTAATTGTTAACATAACAACCAGCGTTTTCAATTTTAGCCTTGCAATTTTACTGACAAGAACTCTTGGGAGGATATCAATAAAATTACATTGAGTGTTTTACCAAGATATCGACCCTCAATATTTTCTCTCACGAAAATCCCTCATTGGGGAGTAGATCTCATTTGAGTCAATTGTCTAGTCTATCCTTGTAAGGAAGTATGTTGCTAAATTCCATTCATGGACGCCCCTTGGGGGGATTACCAATAAATAATAAAGCTCAACTAACCTTGGAGGCCATAGGTGTTACAAAACACCTTCTCCCACTCAATTATTTAAGGCGTGTGATTAAATCCCATAGAATGATTTACCAAGTTATCTAGATGCCAATTTAGATACCTAAATCATTCAATGCATGTTCATACCAAAAGAGATATATGAGTGGCACTCCTATTCTATATGACATGTTATCATACAATAACAAATATTGTAATATTTATGCAAAAATAAATAGCCACAATTTTGGTCCATCCTAGAAAAACAAGTAAATTACATTTGTTTGAAATATATAAACCCTAACTTGGCGATCAAGTCTTCAAACGCAGCCATAACTCGCATGTACCTTGGCTGCCCCACCCATGGGCAGCCGTGCGCCCCACACCACAACAATAACGCAGCTGCTTGCTTTTATGCTCGCAGTTCATTGTTTTGGTGCGCACGGTGTAGGTTTGGTTTCGGTTGCTTCCTTTTTCTGCTTCCAATTCTTCAACTCTTCGAATCTTCGAAACTTGAATATATTACAGCAGGTATTACACAATAAACCACTGCAGTTAATTTTTTTATTTTTTTATTTTTAAACACTGCAGTAAATTTAAAATAAAAAACTGCACTGTTACAAATAAAAAAAAAAACTGCAGTATTTTAATACAATAAAAAAAAAACTGCAGTAATATTTGAAAGTTCTCAAATACTCGAGGTGTGTTTATCAATATAAAGCTAGAGGTAGAGGTAGAGGGGGGGGGGGGGGGGGGGGGGGGGGGGGGGGGTGAATAGATTTTATCTAATTATTACCCAATTTTCGCATGCATGTCAATTTTACGAAAATACCCCTAGCAAGTCAAAAATACATACAAGTGTAATAAGATGCGGAAATAGTAAATGACACTTGATGTTTACGTGGAAAACCCAACCACTGGGAAAAACCACGGGCTGTTAAGTGCGCCACACTCGGACCTCGAAATCCACTATATGAAAAGACGGTTACACCCTCAAGTGATTCTCGGACTCTCACCCTAGATAACCTCAGGCTATGGACACTACCAATCGCCACTCTTGGTTCAATCCCTAGTGATATCCCCTGATACACTACTCTTGGCGTGAGCACCCTCTAATCTACCACGCGGGCCTTTTATAGCGGCTCTAGTCCAATTTGCTTGAGGCCTAAGCACACTTAGCCCCAAGACTTCAATCTCTCAAAAGAGATGCACAACCCTATGTGAATATGTATGAATATTCAATTAATGCAATAAGAGCTAGGGTACTCTAAATGCTTACCTAGGATTATAAGATGACAATATAATCAATCCTAGATATCACATATAGCTATATGACATGGCATATAACTTTAGCTAAGTAAAGGATAACCAATCCTAGATACAAAGCTATCACAAAAATAATCTCAATCATATAATGAGATTAATTAGCTAGATGTTAGATAAACATGTAAAATCCTAGCTATCAAAAAATAACCCAATCAACACATAATCTCAATCATGTATGTAGAAATTAATCTAATGACATACAAGTAATAAATGAGATAACATTGATAAGTAGAAACACTAATTATGTAAGATAAAAGTGTTCAACAAATCATACCATGTGTGTTGAAGAAGTCCCATGCATTAGCATATGCTAGATGATCTTAGATGATGCTTAGATGAAGATTTATGCATGTGGGAATGGGTTTAGAGAGATAAAGATATGATCTTTAAGCTTTCTCTCTCAAGTCTCTCTAAATATCTCTCTAGGGTTCTTATGATCAAAGACTTGTGTTCTGAACCAGAGATAAGGATGTATTTATAGAGACCAAAAACAGGGCAGGTGAAAATACAATTTTGCCCTTGAAACGCACCGATCGGCGGTTTAATTCGGCGGCCAGGCCGCCGAATTGAACCGCCGAATGGCTCCCGAGTGGAACAGGGGAACTTCGGCGACTTCATTCGGCGGTTTCGAAACCGCCGATACCAACCGCCGTTTTGGACCCGAGAGATATATTTCAATCAGGTCTCATTCGGCGGTTTCTAACGGCGGCCAGGCCGCCGAACGTAACCGCCGTTTCACCAAAAATGGTGAAACCAAGGAGAAGCCAAAGGCATCTCCACCGGTGATCATCGCGCAAAACAAAGCACATCAACGTGCACGCGCGGACGTTTCCGAACATCCTTAGGGAAACGAATTACACCACACTAAAAGCTAACATACATGAAGTGCAAGTGTGGGTATTGAATGCATCCTAATGCCTAACATGTCATGGCATTATCATATAACAAGATGCAATCAATTCAACATGCAAGAAGAGATATTGAATAAATCAATAAAGCACAATGCACACAAAATATAAACACAACATTCAAGAATAAGAGTTATGCATGTTGTGTGTGTGTGCAACTATATCTCTTCAAGCCAATGTAAGCACTAGATATATACCTTTGGTGCTTGTCCTCTTGAGGTCTTGGAAAGGGTCTTGATCTTCAACAATCACCTAGACTACCCTTACAACCAAACCCCAACATGTGGTTTGACCACGAAATAAGCCAATCTATTAATGGGAATCCTTACAATATTGATACAATAAAATTAAACCTAGCAACTACCAAGAAGGAACTTATGGCGATAATAGGCCACCCTTCTTGTTACAATTCCGAAACAAAAATTACATTGAAATTCTAGGACCAAAATCGAGCAATAACAATCCACATAAAAACATATATAAATCCATACATCCACATGTAATTATATATAGAGTGCCATCTCTTTCTAAACATGCATAATCACAATAAAAAGAAATAGATTCACGTATATATACGTTAATTAATTAAAAGGGTTCAACCTAGGCTCTGATACCAATTGTAGGGAAAAATACCGTAGTACACGCAGCGGAAGCGAGACTAAAAAGAGGTTTAGTATGTTTTAAAATTTTTCCCTTTTATGAATCTTAACCCTTTAAATTAATTAACCATACATATAAAGTAACAAAAAGTAGAATACCTTTTGTCGCGTGATCCGATTGACTTACGTCGATGGTAATCCGCAAGATCTTCAATCTTAGCACGAACGTGAATCACCTAGGAGCGTGGTCTCCCTTTTCTTTGAATTGCGTACCTGAGAATGGACAAACAAACTTTCTTTTTCTTTTGTTAGTCACAAAACAATCAAAAGACCGCAAAGATTATTCCGGTCACTTGTGAGTTCTCAATCTAATGATCGAAACTCGCGTGAACCTAATTCGATGTTGTACACACAAGCTTATTGATGAACAAGCAATTAGTGTACCATCAAAAGAATAATCTCTTCTCTCTTTTATGTCTTGGTAGAATAATCAAACACTTTTCTATAAGTATGAGAAGAAGAAGAAAATTGATTCAGTAAACACTTTCGGTGGCCGAATTCTATAGCATGTATTATATAGGGTGGCCGAAATTTCTTCTCCTCTTCCTTTAGGGTTGGCCGAATCCTACTTGTGATACAATTAGGGTTGGCCGAAAATCCTCTTCCAAAAAGGATTTGTGCTTTGCCCTAATTTCAATCAACTTTAGAATCCTAACCCTAATTTAACTCATAAGTATTTTTATTCTTTTATTGACTTAATAAAAGACTTTCCTATTTGATTAAATAAATAAAACTTATTATTTATTTTCTTCCCAAATAAGTGTTTTACTTTTAGTATACTACTACCAATAGTATAACTCTAGGAAATATATTTCCTGATCAGAAAAAGATTTTGTTTCTTAATTAAATAATTAATTAATAAATTAATTAATTCTCATTTAATCAAACAATAAAATAAAATAATATTTTTGACTATGTATATAGCCTTGCCGCCCCACTTACAATAAATGGGCCAAATATTATTTCCTTATTTTATTTAATCCATTGGACTTTAAATAAAAATCCCACATGTGAACCAAACCCATTCTTACTAAAAGAAACAAGCCCACATGTCTTTCATTAATATATTAATATAATTGATCAGCCCATTAAACAAATAATGTGCAAATTATATTCTTAATATATTAAATGCAATTCTAGATGGACCCATAAATTGGTCCGATAGAATATATCAAGTGATCCATGTAAGTTCGTGTGGATTGGGGATCTTGACGGGTTATCTAAATTTAAGCTTCAATAGACATAACCTAATCACAATCAACAAATGATTCACTTAGGTCCGATCCATTAATTTTAACTCAATCCACTAAAGAGCTAAAATTGAACTTTTAAATAAAGATAGAATAAGAAGATGTTCCTCATTCATACCCTAGACAATCATGTTGGGGATAGTATATCCTTGTGATTAATATCAGTAATCGCCAAGAGTTCATAGACCGCCTATAACTCTCCAAGTTACCATATTTACTCATATAACCACGTTTTGAACTTGGATATTTTGACTTGTCCAGAAGCCATGTTTTCAATAGTCACTATCGAAAACTCAACGTTGAGATTTAATATCCAATTACCTCAAAACATCCATATGATGATATTATACTCTCATTTAATAAATGGAGCCACGATGTCCATATCTATAAATGAAGTCCTCTATCGATTAACAAATGAATATCACCAAACTATCGAGGATAGACTATGCTATATAATCGTACTCATTGATAACTCAAATGATACCACTTGCAACCATAAGTCCATCATTTATCTCAGGATTAAGATAGACTCTCCGATTGTCCTGATAATGAAAAGACTATTATCTATTGACGGTACTAGATAAAGCTTTTCATTGTGATCCAGTTCAATGCACCCAGTGCACTAGATTCTTTTACTCGAAGACACTCCGATGATTTTAGACTCATCATATCTCATTTGATCCCACTCAATTGCTAGCAAAAGAATTCTACAACTTTAACAAGATAAAGGTGCCCAACCTTTAACTTAAATTGTGAACATTATTCAAGACTAACTAAAGAATTGTGTCTACCACATACATATCCAGATGTATGAACGATTCTTCTTTTCTTATAGTCTTTAGACCTTATGATTATTTACTTTGACAATTATAATATTAAACTATAAATGCTATAAGATTTGTTAAACCAGAAATCACTTTATTAATATGAAAAAGATTGTTAATTACAATATTACACTCTTGCTATTGAGCATAATCCTAACAGTTTAGGCATTAGAATGAAAAGCCATGAATTTTTTTAATGCATGTTGAATTGATTGCATCTTGTTCTATGATAATGCCATGACATGTTAGGCATTAGGATGCATTCAATTCCCACACTTGCACTTCATGTATGATAGTTTTAAGTGTGGTGTAATTCGTTTCCGTTTGTGTGATCGGAAACGTCCGCGCTTGCACGATGGTGTGCCTGTCTTAGTGCAACAGTTAACCACTTGAGAATGTCTCATTCTTCTCTTAGATAAGTGGTAGTTTCGGTTTGGTTATTTGAAGTGAAATGTCTAGTTTCAAAAGATTGGATTTCAATGTTTCAAATATTTTCAAAACTGACCTTTGCATGGTCTTGTGACCATAGCGTTTTGCACAAAGTTTCAAAATGAGTTTTGAAAATTTCTGTACAAACTAGACACCCTTACCTTTCCAACGGTATATTATTCTTAATTTTTCATGACCGTTTGGATTGGTTTTGAAATCTCCAAAGTGACCACTAAAACAGGGCATAACAGCTGTTATTCGAATCTGACCATTGGTCACTCAATTGACCATAAATATTTCTACAGACATCGAAATGTCATTCCATAAATTGAAGTAGAAAGTAGACTTCCATACCTTTCCAACGATATATTATATGAAAGGTTTCGATGTCGTTTAATCATGTTTTGGGGCACTTGAATCTCGAGCTGTTGTGCTGATTTGCCAGTGCGCGGGTTCCTGCGCGGGTAGTATACCAGCGCAATGGACCAGCGTACTACTCTGCCCCTATTTCATAATTTGACCATATCCCACTCATTTGGAGTCCAATTTGGCTCATTTTTTAAGGGAAACTCATGAAATTTATATGGCTATCATCTAAGCACTATAAATACATCTCTTTCTCTCATTTGTATTCAAGGAACAAAAACTACAAAACCCTAAGAGAGATTAAGAGTTCCCTAGTGAGAGAAAGCACCAAGATTGCTTCTTTAACTCTCCCAACCCATTTCCACATGCATAAATCATCATCTAAGCATCATCTAGTATCTTCTAGCATGTGCTAATGCATGGGTCTACTTCAACACACATGGTATGATTTGTTGAACACTATTATCTTACATAATTAGTGTTTTTAGTTGTCAATTTTATCTCATTTATTACTTGTATGTGTTTAGATTAATTTCTACATACATGATTGAGATTATGTGTTGATTGAGTTAATTTTTGATAGCTTAATTGATTAGGTCATTATTGCCTAAAAGCTATGCCATAAACATTCTTGTGTGATTTATTGATAACTAGATTGATAGATTGTCTTTTAATCAACTAGTTAATCTTTTGAATGTTTGTGAGTTATTTGTGATAGCTATTGTATTTAGGATTAGTTATCCTCTACATAGCTAAAGTTGTATGCCATGTCATATAGCTATTTTGATATCTAGAATTGATTTTATTGTCTTCATATAATCCTAGATAAACATTTAGTGTACCCTAGCACTTCTTGCATATTTGGATATTGCATAATATTCACTTAGGGTGTGATCTCTTCGGAGAAGTAAGTCTTGTGTGATTGACCGGGATTAGGTCGTACACCGAGATTAGGTGGTCACATGAGCAATTGGACTATGTCCACTTTTACAGGCCTGCGGGTAGTGGTAGCGGGATATTGGTCGGGATTAGGCCGTCAAACCTGGATTAGGTTGTATATGCTATCACAATTAATGGATTCTAGGTTTGAGTGTGGCACACTTACCAGCCCGTGGTTTTTCCTTGTTGAGGGTTTCCACATAAAAATCAAGTGTCATTTATATCTCCGCACCTTTAGACTTAATATATTGTTTTGTGAATTGGGGTTATATTTGTAATATTGACTAATCCGAAAAATTTGGTAATAATGGATTAACAACCCATTCACATACCCTCTAAGTCATATTTAAAAGACACGCACGCGAATACGAGAATTTAATAATTCTTTTCATAGTACATGAGTATTTGATTTGTTTTGACTTTATTGTGTAATACTCTATTAAAAGTATTTGCATTTATTTTGGATTTCCTTAAACCAATTATATATTTTATAACGATTATTATGATTACCTCTTGGAATGAATATTTTAACAAGATCAAATTAGAGATTGAAATGGTTGGATTCCAAATTCTGAATATCAATTTTCGAATTAGGAATTGAAAATTTAGAATTGGAAATGAAAAGAAATGGGAGAAATGGGGTTTGGGGGTGGGGGAACCTCCCCCAATTCCCATGATCGCTACAAATTGTCACGATCACAATAGTACGAGGTCGAAATGTAATGCAATGATAGAGTAGGGAATCGTCCCACGGAGACGGAGGGATTCAATGATTACTGGCGTTCGTTGGCACGCGTACTATTTAAACAGTTCAATTAAATGGTTTCCAAACTTATCACTAAATTAAACTAAAGCTATGTCTAAGCAATGTAATCAAAAGATAAAATGAAACACACACAAGAACGATAGTGATAATACGATGAAAGAATGCTAGAATTTAGAATCTACCTCACCCTTCTAATTAAGCATTTGACCTGCCTTAATCTCCCAATTTCGCAAGTATACGTTATAGGTTCGTGCCCCATAAACTAACTTCAAATCTCTTTCGAACAATATAAATCATACCCATACATACCAAATATATATGGGTTTATCTAGCACGTTGGGACACACACATGATCCCTATACGCCAGCCTCACGTATCTCTACCTAAACATATATAGTGGATATTGTGACGAGCACATTTAGCGCGTCACCTCTCGGTTCATTCACACAACCTATGAATCATTTACAAGATGGCCAATCCAGCAAAGGCATTAAGCTAACAAAACATCCATATTACAACACAAGCATTTTTAGTGAAATTAGGCAAATCAATATGAAAGATTAAGGGTTTGGTTTCATCATAACTCTAGCATAAAAGTATTTAGTTCATATTACACATCCAAGTAATTTGAGATAAAAAATAAAGACAAACCATAGCAAATACAAAAGTTTAAGAGATAAAGTTAAAAGAAATGAACTAAAGTGAAGTTCTTCCTCTTTGTAATTGCTTGGCTTCAATGACTTGGTCTTTTTAAGATTCCTAGCTGCTCCAAATTGATGATTGATGATGGGTATGGTGTAAAGGGGAAGGTTTTGTAGTGGAGATGATGGATCTATGGTGATTTATGGTGAAGAGTTGATGTAATTGGTGGATTTGTGAAGAATTTATGGACATGGTGAAAATGGATGAATTTCTGAGATCTGGTTCGAAGTAGCCCTCAAAGAATATTGGAAAATGTGTTTTTATAGGTAGGGCAAAAGTGGGACTCAAAAAGGTGATAAGGAAACGTTGACTTCAATTTCGTGGTACGTTTCGCAGTACGCTTTGACGAGATGTACTGTGAAATGCATTTTAAAAGCCTCGCGGTATGCCATTTGGTCTGACGTGGTTCACTTTGACGACTCATACAGCAGAAAATGCTTGGGGAACTTTCGCTATTTGTCTTCCGCAGTTTGCTTCGACGACAACTCTGATGGACTTCTCCTACTAGCTTTTGCGGTTTCCAACTTCAACGGGCATAATACGCTTTAACGACGCGTACCGTGGAAATGTTCTCTAACCTCCGAAAGTCATATATTGGCCCGAAAAATCTCTGTTTTTGTGCTTAGACTTCTCCTAGATCAAAATAGACCTACAAACATTTATTTAAACATTAAAATATGGTATTTCCAAGGAAAACAAGCTTAAAACACAGGAAAATAGGGGATACACAAAACGTATAAATGGACTTATCATCCCCCAAATGGGTTTTGGGGGAGGTGGTGGGGGAAGGGTTGAGGAATGGGGGTGGGGGTGGGGGTGGGGGTGGGGGAAGGTCCCCCGCCCCATTGGGCCCCCACGTCCATCCCTAGCCTGGTCCCATTTATTTTTGGTAAATGGACTCTTTTGCCCTTGAGTCGTTAATTGAATATTTTTGGTAAATGAACTCTTTTGCCCTTCTTTGAGTCGTTAATTACTAACGGAACACAATTGACGGCAGGTGATATCCGTTAAATTTTTATCAAAAATTACATATGCATGCAATTAAGCCTAAACTTAGGGTTGTTTGTGCAATTTGTCAAATAATAAAGATAATTACAATTACAGTTAATAAGATTTCTTTGTTTGTTTGTGAATTTTATCTGGCAGAGAAATTCATGTAAAACAAAAACAATTCATACCGCACCTAGTTGAAAATACCGTATTTTAAAAATATTTTCAGAATAGTGTTTCAATTTTATTAAAAATAGTTTTCCCTACCCATGCAATCAGACCATCATTTATCCACTAATTTCTTATCTAACATACAAGTGCAAATACGCCTTAAAATTACTTTACGATTCTACTATTGTGGTTGGTGTTTGTTAAAAACTTAAAGGTGCAAGATGTCTAACATACAGGTGCAACCACTTGTGCATTGAAAGTTATATAGAATACTAGACCTTCAAGTATATCATGCAAAAACAAATCAGCTGTACAATTTATTTTTTATGTGATCTAGCGCGCAATACAATTTATATATAAATTTAAATTTCCAGGTCTTCACTATGTGATCTGACTACTATTTTTATGTTTTAGCGCGCACTACAATCGCGATGAATCGATGATATACAAACCAGCGCAATATAAGCCTCGTGGTGCTAAGTCGTGCTTGTGCCGCTATGGTGCTAAGTCGTGCTTGTGCCGCTATGATGTGGTGCAGCATCGCAGTGCAACTTTGGGTCTCTTGAATTCATTTAAAACATCCAACAATAGACAGACTTGCTACCACTGACAATTAAAATATGCATGATTGATATCAAGATGGTATGGCTAATTACAGTCGCCGGCGGTTTAAATTACGCTGGCCTGCAGTTTAGGTTTATTTTTTTTGGAGAGATGTTTTTAAGGCTGTTTTTGGCTTGAAGGTCCATCTTTCTGGTTGTGTGCTCTTGTGAAATCTACCTGTGCAAATACTAGAAAAGTGAATATATATTACCGAATTTATATATATATATTATTTTTTGTTTGACGACTCAAATCTATAATATTGGTAAATGAGGCGATTGACTCGGAATCTATAATATTACCAGAGTTATTTTTTTTTTCTTTCTAAAATACGAAGAGTATGCTAATTAATAATTAAGGAGATTAATTTTAGAATAAACCAAGTCCATTATTATAAGTTAAAGAGTACAAGCATTAAAAGTAGTATGCTGTTTTATTTTATTACATTTTAGTCCAATATTTTATTACATCACAAGCATCACAAGCATCACAAGATAGAGTACATCACAATTACGAACTCGGTCACTCGTTTACCTTGTTCGATAGATTTTCACGACGGGAGAACTTGAGCCTTGACGAACCCAAGCCTGAACGGCTGGGTACTACTTAGAGCAAGACGCCGCGCATTTTCCACATAATTAATCCCAACATCACTGCATAAATGGACAGTGGACTCACTTACGTCTGAAGGGCAGTGAACAATCTTGTATGCATTAATTCCGACGCCAATTTTGACAAACTTGAACCAGTTTGGTAGGGTTTGAGGTCCAGGGTTTCCTACAACTCCATTAGTTGTAATAAACCAAGCTCCTCTTTTTTCATCGTAGTTGTCAACTTTCCACACCATTGGTTAATTGCAACTGATTATGTTGGCATAGAACTGGATGTTCACGTCCATGGATTCGTGGACATAACCTCGGTTTTCACTGCTATAATTGATTGGATAAAAGAACATTGGATAGCCCCTTAAGAGGTCCGAGGAATGTTGGGTAACATCCAGTGGACATGATCCATTTCTATTAGGGGATAGAGTGAGATCACCGCCGCCGGCTCCTATCATTATAGAGACAATGTAATAAGCCGACCCGGCTTCAACCTTATCTCCATCGAGGTCGAGCAACGGATCGGAGCGCCCCAACAAGGGTTTTGTGAGCAAGGCTAAGAAAAGGAAGGAGAGTGATAATGCTAGGAGAGAACTCTTCATTGTTATTAATTACTTAGCTAGAAGAAAAGGATGGAAGGTTGTTTGATGCGTGAAAAAGGATGCACAAGAGTTTAAATTTAGAGATTTTCTCCTTGCAATCCAATTTTATCTTTACACACTCCTTTTCCAAAGACACTCCACCTAAAATCTTAAAATTTTAAAAATTCTAAAGACACTTCAGTTTATTCCAAAATTATCCTTTTTGTTTTTTTGAAAACACTCAATCCTAAAAACATAATTTTTTTATTTTTTTTCTTAAAAATGATTCCTTATTTTGCATGAACTTGAGACAAAAGTTTCATGTTTTATCATTCTATTCTTACATCACTGTAGATAATATGTCAGAACGTAAATTATTTGTTTTTTTTTTTTTTCTCATTATACAGTGATAAATTGTGCATGATATGTGATAGAGAGGGTGTTGTGTTTATGCAAGGTAGAGCAGAACAAGTTGCAAAGAAGATTATTTTCAGAAAATTCAAACTAGGCCACTCATTTAATTTTCATCTTCACTAAATGTAGTACAATAAGATTCTACAAACCGTTTTCAATAAGTTTGTCATACGTTCTAGAAATAAATCATAGAAAGGTAGTATATACGATACACATTGTTTTAATTTTTCATCGGCATCATTAGTAAATGGGTGTTCTGATATATTTGATATGAATATGATTTAAGACATTGTTTTGTTTTTCTGGTGTGTTTTTTTTAACATCATCTGTTTTTCTAGGGGTTTTGATATATGAAACCGTCTATAGTGTTTAGAATTTGTTTTATCTATTTTAGTAATTTTAGTTAGGATAAAATTGTCAAATAAAAAAAAAATTAAAATGGAGTGTAAAAAGATATTTAGTGGATTGTCAATAGCATCTCTCTTAAATTTATAGAGCATTGCCTTGAGGATATATAAGGATATTTTGGTAAATGAAAGTATATCTCAAGCATGAAAAACGTTTCTTAGGGAGTAGTGGAGTACATGAGACGATGTTGATCCAATTATATGTTTCTCACACTTAGTGTGTGTTTGGTATGGCTTTTGAATGAGCCAAAGTTTTTTTTTTTTTTTTTTTTTTTAAATAAAGATGCAATGTCAATACTATGCTCTATGAATTTTAAATATTTCATCATATACCCCTTCCATTACAAAACCCTATTTTATTTGAATACTTTTTTTTTGCAATACTTATCGGACATTAATTTTGTATTCTCATCTTCATTGACATTCAAGAAATTGAAGGCGAATTTTCATTCGAAAATCCGAATTAATTATAACGATAATAAAGCAAATTTGATTGGGAGAGGCAATATCCATTGAAAACTGAAAAAGTAAAATACACTTGTGATATTTGACATGATAGCATATCAATAATATGTTAATATGACCGAAAGTCATTTCTCATGGTGGTTGGAGACTTTAAAATAAAGTTTTACCATATGGAACAAACCTAGTATTGTAAATATAATCCCCACATTTACCTATTAAAACCGCAAAGCTAAGTATAGGAAGTCTCTTCCCCTAAATCGAATAAGAATTGCATTTCAGATTGTGCTTGTAGAGTACAATCTAGTTCTGACCGACCCCTAACCCATAGTGTGTTATCTTTTAAAAAAGAAAACGGTGTTAATATGCAATAATGTAGCTAGCAGTACACGATACTACGATAGTGACCCATGCTCTCGTGTATCAATCTTGTGGACAATGGATATTAAAATTTTAAATTTTTTTTTTTTTTACATTTTTTGGGAGAGTGATTGCAATCCTAAAAGAAACGTTTTTTTTTTTTCACTTTTCCTGGAGAAGAAATGTTTGGTAATTATACAACAATGTTTCAAACGTGTACATGTAGTATTAAGGTCCAATTATTAATAAGGGAGATAGTCCAAAAAAACAAAGAAGTTGTGATACACATCAACAACTTGTTAATGAACGAATGATTGGTTGAATTTTTCATTGTTGTCGCCAGCTTCATCTGTTCTTCACATATAGTTATTAGCTAAGGACAAGACATTGATGATGAAGTTGGTGGCATATATTTATAGATTTTGAAGTTGCTTTGAACGAGAATCTTATCACCATGTGTACAGATTTCATTAATTTGATAATTTAGAAAATAATGTCATACTCGTAAACCGTGTATATCATGTAAATCATAATATTAACTTTCACAATTAATTTTGACCAATCTATTATTATTTAGTACTCTAATATAAAAGAACTTAATATAAACAAGAAGATAAAACTATGATATACAGGATAATGGAAGAAAAACAAAACATTTTACTAAAAATGTGAAACTTATTAATCAAATAATTTGTCATATTTCAATATTTCATACAAGTCTTGATCTCCAATCTATTAACTAAGTATATGTTTTGGGTCATAAGTGAAGACACTTACATGAAACCAATGATCTAAAGTAAATCCGTACATAAAGGTGATGGAAGCTTAAAACCGAGAATATTTACATAGTAAACTTGGGTTGTATCGATATTATCTTTCAATAATGGCCCTGAAGGTGGACATCCACATTTAATTAACAGATTGTACATTTCGGTTTTTGTATTTGTGATAAAATTTTAAATTCTATCTTATTATAAAAACACAAGTAGAGTGTATTATGAGGTATCAGTGGTTTTTTTTTTTTTTTTTTTTTTTTTGAAACTGCAAGCTTTATTATTAAGCAAAAGGAAACAACAAAACCAAAACAAGACAGGAGGCAAGCAGCAAGGCTGCCACTCACAGCGCGCACAAAGGCAAAACAAACAACAACAGAACAAAAGGAACAACACCCCACAAAAACAACCCCCAGGAAACAACCAAAACACCTCAGAAAACAGAGCAAAACAAAAGCCCCCACAGAACAAAGGATTAAATCTCGCCCCACTCACAGGTATCAGTGGTATTTAATATCAATAGGTTTTGACATAAACCTTAATCCAGTTTATATATATATATATCAATTAGCATGTAGACTTATTGGTGGTCCTGGTGACCTTGTTGTTTTGGGTTCCTTTGCTTCGTCTGGTTGCTTGCTTGCGTCCTCTGTTGTTGTGTGGTTTGGCTTTGTTTAATAAAGACTACCGTTTCAAAAAAAAAAAAAAGTTCACCGGAATTGTCAGCTTTCGGTTTAAATTCATTAATTTCTAGTTTAATTTCTATTGTGTTTAATTCCCGGTGTGTTACTGTGTTTAATCTGGCGTAGGGATAAATTTGTCTTTTCAATGAAAAGTTTGGTAAAAACAATGAAAACACTAATTCCGGGTTGAAATAGAAACCCTCTTAATTTTTTGGTTAAAAAGTGCTATTTCCCTCTCTCTATATATATTTGTCTTGAAATTTTATGGTAATCTAATTTTAAATTTACAAAGTAATGATATTTTTTTTTAATGAACCATCTTTATCATCAATTAATTTAATTTTAATTTTTCTTTTGATTGTTTTGGACGGATTCACTCAAAATTGACAAATACCATATTTCCTTTGGGTGCTGATATTGAAATTGAAAAATATTATTTACACACTGTTTGGGTTAATTTTATTTGACTCGACATGTCAGTACAGAATCTGGAATTCATATAACCAAAATCTCCACGACATTAGGCCACGTCAGCTCGACAAGCCACACACGGCAACGACGAGTTGAGAAAAAAAGGGCAAGTAGCCCATTAAAGAAACTTGTTCGCCGAAGAACTCCCAAATGGTGAATTGACATGAGCTCGCCACCCACACCCACTAAACTCGTCCCTATGTTAGGCAAGACAATCACCAACAATCGAGCATTCGACAAATCAAATAATAAATACGATAATTCAGAAGACAACTCCCACAAGGAATGAAGATACCTACATCATAAATACACGAAGACTCAATTCACCAAGAATCTCACCTAGATACGATCCTCCTAGGATCTCGCCTAATGATCTTTGCTTGCACGCCAAGGATCATGGTAGCACCCTAACTTAAAAAATACCATTACTTTGTCAATTTAAAATTAGATTACCCATAAAATTTCAAGAATTAAAAATTATAGTAATTCTAAAATTTCAAGACAAGAAAAAAAATACTCTCAAATCCATAACAAAGTTCAAAAATTTTATTGCACTCTGTTTTATTTTATGGACTTGACACCACATTAAATGGCACCCAAAATTGATTTCTACCAAAAACGAAATTAAATCTTAAAACAAAAACAAGAAAATGAAGATAAGAGTATAATAAATTTGGAAATCAAAATAAAGAAGAAAGATTATAGAAAAGGCTTGTGCTTGGAGAATAGCATCATAATGAAACGTAGAAGAGGAACCGATGGGTATAGAAAAAAAATATATATATATATATATGAAAAAAAAAAAAAAGATCTGGTAAAATATTCAGAAAATAAGTCTCGGGTCGTCGCTTATTAAGGCTTGTGCTTTTTCTTTTTTTCATCGATCAAATGAAAAAGGTATCGACCAAAGGAAATAAATCTTGGAAAATAAGTCTCCACTCTCCAATAAAGGCAAAAAAAAAAAAAAAAAGCCAGACTTAATAAGTGATGATCCGAGACTTATTTTTCTTTTTTCTTTTACACAATCAGATCTGTTTTTTTTTTTTTTTTTTGTCCTTCAGATTTATGTTCTTTATTTTTTTTGGTTATCTCTTCTTGTCGGTTCGTATATGTTTCATTCTCGCTCTTCAACTCACTTATCATATTTTAAACAATCCAAAGAATTGGAGTTCTATTTCATACAGATTTCGATTGATGTAGAGAGAAAAAAGAAGGAAAAAATGGAGTTTGTGAAGGTAGATAGAGAGAAAACTAATGAAATGAGAGAGAAAAGTGAAGAGATAAGACTCCACAAAGAAAAAGATGTTGAAGAAAGAGAAAATAAGAGTGCAAAGAATGAGATAAGGAGGCATTTTTGTCGCTTACTGCCTTACTGGTGCTATATGAACTTAAATTAATAACATAATGTTATTCACAAAATTTCAGTTAAATTTGGAGCTAGTTAGACCCATTTCCTCATCCATAATATTCACATGTTATAGGGAGTCATGAACAGTAAGAAAAAACAAAGTAACATTGTTACACGTCCTTAGTCATGCTTTCACTGGGAGTTTACTTTTTATTATTTTTATTACTATTAAATTTTTTACCCACCCTAACCCTTCCTACGATCCATTTTTGCCCATGATATGGGACATGATAGAATAGCAATATTGTCTTACTATGTCCAAGGTTCCCTTCCCTCGGTGGTTAGAGACTTCAACTCCACTTAGAGTTCAAATTTGGTATTGTAAATATAATACCATATTTGCCCATTAAAATCACAAAATGTGGGGAGACTCCTTTCCTAAAGTGGGAATTGCATTCCGGACCGTACTTATAAAGTCTAATCCCGTCAACGTCTGGCAAACCCTTGACCCATAATAGTATTAGTATTTAAAAAAAAAAAAAAAGTCCGATAAGTATTGAAATAAAATAGAGTTTTGTAATGGAAAGGGTATATGATGTCATATTTAAATATATAGAGGGTAGTATTGACATTGCATCTTTATTTAAATAGCTCAAAAAGAGTTTTTGAGAGAAGCCCAAAATCTCCTTGTAGACACAAAATAGATTAAAAAAGCTCTTTTTGAAATTTGCCAAACGACACAAAAAAAAAAAAAAACAAAAAAAAAAAAATCTAAAAACAACTTCTAACATTAAAAAAAAGAAAAAAGAAAAAAAGATTTTGGCCCTTACAAAAGTCTTACCAAACACACCTAGATGGCGTTTGTTTTTTTGTATGAAGTCCAATAGGTCTGAATTTGACTAAAGTCTGAATGGTAACGCAAATATGAAATCTAGATGATATGTTTGTTTTTTATTTATGATGTTTGAATATCAATATCTAAAAACCAATAACATGACAATTATACCCATATAATTGTTAATAGATTTATGTATTTCTAATCTATATAATTCTAGTGTTAATTATCTGATAATATGTTTTGTTAAAATTAATTAAATAAATAATTGAAAGCTTCATCTAAATTGAAAGCACAATTCAATTTTTTTAAACAAAAAATAAATGAATATTTTTTTGACAGAAAATAAATGAAGATTTATAAATATAAATTGATGATTAGATTTAATATATAATATAATGTACATATAATTAGAATTAGAATTAGAATTATCTGGAAAGACTTCTTCTTCTTCTCTTTTTCTCTGTCTGACTCTTCTCCAAAGTCATGATTTACACCCAAATATTTAGCTATTCATCGATTAAAGTTTTCATCTCCTTTCACTTTATAGAAAACAATAGTGGAATTAATGTAGATTTTAATCTTTGTTAGTACTCCTCACCCACTTCACAACCACTATTTAAAAAATGGTCCAAAAAATAAATAAAATAAAAATGTGTTGGGTAACATCCAGTGGAAAAGACACATTTCTATTAAGGGCTACAGAGAGACCACCACCAATGGTAAATGCATGCATCTCTCTTTTTTTTTTCTTCTTTTTTTTTTTGAAGTATTATACATTAACTCAAGGTTTTTTAAGGAGGGGTAGAACTCAAACCTGCAACCTAGCTTGTGATGCAGGTGTGAGGTTTAGCACCTGACCAACCTTATCTCGTCAAATGCATGCATATCGCAAAGCATTAAAAACGTGTCTTAAGGAGTAGATGAGAGTAGGTTGATGCAATGATATATCATCCCACTTACACTAATTTAAATTGTGATTTTGTAGACGTTGAGGCTAAGGAAGGGGAGTTTATTTTTTCAGCTAAATCACTAGGCCATGTTCCAATGAAGAAAGGTAGTAAGATCAAGGGATGTTCCTTTAAGAGGCATGGTATGAAAACTAGGAAGGATAGGAGTTTAGAGGTTCAAGAATCGGGAAGGTTTGCTAGGGGGAGAAAATAGGTGGAAAGGGAGAAAAGAGAATGGATCATTGATGTGGAAGTTGCTAACAAATGGGGTGCTTAAAGCCTAAAAAATCAATCAGTAGTGGTTCAAGAAGGCTGGACAGTGAAGTAATGGAGGTTGAAGGATCGGGGGACCAGTTGGCAGCATGGAACATCGATGTAGAAGTTGCAGAGATCATTGAAACTGGAGATGCTCTAGCTTTTGATTTTAATGGAGACAAAGACAGAATTATTATAGAATTAATAAAGAGAGAAACAGAGGATGAGGTCAGTTTGGATTCGAAGAAATGTTAGCCATTGTTTTTTCGTTGATGGTCAGAGGTTTCTTTTTGATGATGATAGTCCTCTCTTGGAATATTAGAGGCTTGGGAAGGGTTTACAAAAGAAGGGTTGTAAGAAACTTGGTTATACAGATCAAACCTATGCTATTATTTATCCAAGAATCAAAGCTGCAATCTTTTGATTTCAGAATTATCAAATCGTTGGGGGGCTCGTTGCTCACTAAAGGGGTAGGAGTAGATTCGAAAAGGTTAGTCGGTGGGATCATAACTCTTTGGAATGAAGAGTTTTTTGAAGCCATGGCTTGCATTTCTAATGATAGATGCATCATTTTAGCTGGGGAGTTGATTAAGATGAAAAAATAAGTTGTGTTTTGTAATGTTTACATGGCTAATAGGGAAAGCGAAAGGAAAGCGCTGTGGGATTTCATTTTGATGGCACAAGCTTCTTTGCAAGGGACGTGGTGTTTATGGGGAGATTTTAACACCATTTTAACTCCAACCGAGAGAAAGGGAAGGTTATATAGTGCTAGTTCTATGAGGAATTTCGCTAATTTATAGCTTCAGCAAGGCTGATCGACATTCCTTTGCATGGAATGAATTTCACATTGTCCAATTCTAGGGAGATAGAATTACGGGCAAGGTTGGATCGATTCCTTTGTTCGCCGTCGTTTTTGTCACGGTTTCCTTAGCTGATTTAGAGGGGTCTTAATAGGAGTGTGTCAGACCATAACCCTATTGTAATAGGTGAGAGTGTGGAGGATTGGGGTCCAAAACCGTTTTGGTTTTTTAATGGGTGGTTAGAGGAAAGAGAGATGATGAAAGAAGTTAAAGGAAGTTAGAGGAATTATTTCAGTGGTGGGACCAAAGGTCAGGTACTCCTTTCAAAGACAAAGGTTGTGAAGTTGCCTTTGAGGAAGTGGTTAAGAGAGAAAAATTATAATGGGAACCAGTCTAAGCTGGTAGAAGAGAAGTTGGCTTCGGTGGAAAGAAAAGCCGAGTTGTATGGGTGGACATCAGCGTTGAGATAAGATCAGGTTGATGGTTAGAGAAGTTATAAAAGGACATTCGTTTGGAGGAGTAGAAGTGGAGACAAGTTTCTAGAGTCAAGTGGCTTAAGGAAGGGGATAGAAATATTAAAATTTTCCACCTATCTTTAGTTGTTAGGAGAAAATCAAACTTTGTTAGGGATCTAATTATTGATGGTAGAGCTTGCTTGAGTCCTAATCAAGTTAGAAAGGGTGTCTTTTCTTTTTTGAGGAACCATTTTAAAAATGTTGAGTGGAGGAGACCGACTTTAAGTGGCCTCTTGGTTAAACAATTATCAGTCAGAGAGAGCAATAATTTGGAGGCCGAGTTTAACCTTGAGGAAGTTAAGGTGGCTTTGAATGAATATGATGGAAACAAAGCTCCAGGTCCAGATGGGCTCAATATAAACTTTATGAAAGCTAATTGGGAAGTGATCGAAGAGGACTTTATGAACTTTATCCACGAATTCAATAGTGATGGGGCTATGGTTAAGGACATGAATAGCACATTTATCGTGCTCATTCTGAAGATAGCCAAGCTAAAATCCCAGAAGGATTTCAGGCCTATTAGCTTGGTAGGATCGATGTACAAAATTCTAGCGAAAAGTGTTGGCAAATAGTTTAAAGAAAGTTATGAATTCGATTATTGGTCTGAATCAATTGGCTTTCGTGAAGGATCGCCAAATCGTGGATAGTTTTGTGATAGCTGAAGAGGTTATCCATTCTTAGAGAATAGACAATGTTGAGGGCTTCACAATTGTGAAGCTAGACTTTGAGAAAGCTTATAATTGTGTTGATCACACTTTCTTAGATGTTATGATGGCTAAGATACGTTTTGGATCTAGATGGCATCGATGGATTGGGTGGCGTATTTCATCACCCTCGATGTCGATGTTGGTTAACGGGAGTCCAATGAAGCAATTTGGTCTTAAGAGGGGCTTACGGCAAGGAGACCTGTTGTCGCCTTTCCTTTTCAATATCGTGGTGGAGGGATTAAGTTGTTTGCTTCACATGGCAACCAATCAATGCTTGCTTAAAGGAAAAGTGTTTGGGAATGATGAGGCTCACATCACTCACCTTCAATTTGCAGATGATACGATACTCTTCATTGAGCCTAGAGTACGTGGAATATCTATTAAATGCAAAGAGAATATTAAGGTGTTTCAAGTTGGCGTCGGGTTTGAAGATTAACTTTCACAAATCATGCTTGGCCAAAGTTGGTAAAAATAGGCTGCTAGCTGATTGGTGGGCTGCAGTTTTTCGTTGTCCCAAAGCATCTCTTCCAATATCTTATCTCGGCCTCTCTCTTAGTGGCAACCCAAGAAAGGTAGCCTTTTTAGAATCCGGTTCTTTGTAAGGTGGATAAGTCGTTTTCGCCGTGGAAGATAGGCTTTATGTCGAAAAGAGGTAGACTTGTTATGAACAAATCGGTGCTCTCTAGTCTTCCAACATATTATATGTCAGTTTTTGGTGTCCCTATAGGTGTGGCAAGGAAGCTAGAGAAATATCAAAGAGATTTCTTTTGAGGTGATGGTGCCATTAAGAGGAAAATTCACTTAGTGGACTGGTTATCGGTTTGCAAGAGCAAAAGAAACGGGTCCTCGACATTGGCAGGGTCCATGATAAAGGGGAAAGTTTGCTAGTTAAGTGGATTTGGAGGTTCGGAAGAGAAGACTCATCCCTTTGGAAAAAAGTAATTTGCGCTAAGTATGGCCCGGATGTTAAAGCTCTTGTTTGGAATTATCAAGGTGATCGGTCATTTATTGTATATGTTTTTTATCCCCATTCCTCCAATCAATTGCTTGTTTCTCGAGTCTTTTAGGGTTTTAATTTGTGTGTTTGAGCATTTCCAGGTTGTTGGATCCAAGTGATATGTTTGAAGTATTTCAGAGGAAAAATGTGATTTTGGAAGATTCAAGGGACTTTTATGCAATTTGCCATGATTGTCATGCCAACCGCCTTCAAGACCGATGTGGAAATCCATAGCGACACAAGGCCCCAAACTTGCCTCTCATTTCATTAAGGCGGTAGGCAAGCTATTGGATGGTGATTCCAAATCTGGCAATATCTTAAATAATGGTCTTCGGATTGTGGTTGGTAATGGGGAACGTGCAAAATTGTGGGAAGATATCAAGTGGGACTCTATCCCTTTGAGGAGGGCTTTTCCTAGAATATATGCCTTGGCATGTAACAAAGAGGGAGTGGTAAGGGATTTTGGTAGGTGGAGGGACTCAAACTGGGAGTGGAATATTAATCTTCAAAGACCTCTATTCAATTGGGAGATTGATTAGTTGAAATGCTTCCTCTCGTCATTGGATCTTATCAAGATTACGGAGTCAATACAGGATGTTTTGGCATGGTCCTTTTGTCCAAATGGTTTGTTTAATGTTGGCTCTTTCAGGAGGTGTTTAGAGGAGGATAACGATATGAATTCTAGCAATCACCGTTTCTTTTGGCAAGGGTTGTGTCCACCTAAGGTCGAAGTGTTCATTTGGAAACTTTACAAAGGTAGAGTTCTTGTGCAGGATGTTCTTCAGAAGTTTGGTTTTGCTCATCTTCAGAATTATGTGTACCCTATGTGTAGGTCAGGCCCGAATATATTGACCATTTGTTCCTTTTATGCTCTTGTACTTGGAAGTTATAGTCTTGCTATATGAGTTGGTGGAGTATTTATTTGTGTCCGAATAAGACTCTGAAGGATTGGTTGCTGGAGTGGAATGGGTTGTGCCCCTCTTCAAACCGTAAAAGAGTTTGGAACTCTTTGTTTTTTGCTTTAGTGTGGCCTATCTTGGAAGATCGAAATAAGGTAGTGTTCCAAGGGAAAGAAGCAAGTCTCGTGATGACTATGGATATTGTCAAATTCAAGCTAGCCTGATGGTTCAAGCATCATGGTAGTGGATCGAATGATCCCATTACTTCGATTCTCATGGACTTTCAGGAAAGGTGTGTTGAAAATGTCCTTGTTAAAGTTAGTAGGACTGCTGTGTGGCACCCTCTTCTCATAATTATCTTATGTTCAATGTGGATGGCTTGGCAAGAGGAAGCCTTGGGATGGTAGGCGTGGGAGGTGTGCTGAGAGATTACAGTGTCAAGGTTCTCAGCTTGTTCTCATCCTGTGTGGGAATCATGGACTCCAATTCGGTTGAAATCTTTTCCATCCATAGAGCTTGTCAACTGGTGGCTTCGAATCAGAACCTAGTGAATTGTACTGTTGTCATTGCTAGCGATTCCAAGGTCACTAGTTCTTGGATTAACGGTGATGGTTTTGGTAGCCTGAAGCATGTTCATATGGTGTATGACATTAGGAATCAGTTAAACCTCTTTACCGGTTTAAGGATTATTTTTATATCTAGAGATCATAATGCCTTTGTTGACAATTTGGCGAAGTTGGGTTCCTACTGTGTGGGGATAGGCTTGAATGGGGTGATATCTAGGCTTGAATGGGATGATATCTCAATTGATTACCACTTTGAGGTATTGATCATTTAATTAAATAACATAAATTGACAAAAAAAACCATTATCACCAAACCCGATTTGCAATCCAATACATATTTTTCAATATATGTTTGTCATTCAAATTAGATTTTTGATTAGTTGAATAAATTTAAATTTATCTAACAAGTTTTTTTTTTTTTTCCTTCCTAACAATTCATATAGGTTATATATAAATATTGTAAAATTGTTAACAATTCAAGTGTTGTAGTCAGGCGGTAAAGGCATACCACTTTGATATGAGGTTGCAAGTTCAATTCTTCATAATGACAATTAATTGTCATTATTATCAAGGGTGGGCCGATGGCAGTCAACGGTGGGGTGGGCCGGACGACGGATTAATTTTTAAAGTTCCAACATCTCTGCTGACGAATGTATACTCTCAACCGACGATCTTGTTAGGTTTCATTTGTTTTGGGGTCCCTTTGTCTTTCTAGCTCTATGTTGTTATTGTGTGATGTGGCAAGCAAAGATGATACGGCAAGCACTCGGCTTGGTCGGAATGGTCGAAACAGTCAGAATGGTCAGTCTGGTCGATTTGGCAAGGGGGTCAACTCAATGACTTGGATCAGCCCCTTCCAGAAGGGCAAATTTTGGCGGTATTTTTCAGAGGGCAAACGAACTCAAAATCGACATTATAATATGTTTCTGGAAAGCCCAAGACAAGCCCTACAAATGTTATGAAGACTCTGTCTTGTATAACGGGCTACAGCTTATCCGAATTAGGCCCATTAAGCTTCATGCGCACCAAGATAGTTGTTTCTTATTTTATTGTTTTTAATTGTTGTCATGATTCAGTACGATTATTTTATTTCCTTTTAGTTTATATGTAATTAGGTTATTAATTATTTTATGATTTGATTTTATTAAATCAAATCCAATTTCCTTTTTTGATAGGTTTTTAATGTTTTAGGATTCTTTTGATTTTTAGGAGATTTGATATCTTTTTCATTTAGGATTCTTTTCCATTTGTTTAGCGCCTTAAACTTTGAATCTCACGAGTGTTAGCCCGGAAAGAGGAGTTAATTCGTCTAAGGATTTTCTTGTTAGTCAAGTTTTGCAATTTTATTTAAGTAGATTGTATTCGGGTTTGAAAGGTAGCTTTTGATTAATAAAAATTCAGAGAATGTTTCTCAACTATCCATTTACAACATCCTTCGTGCGCGAAGTCGATTATCGTATTTGAAGCCTGATATTCTGGCATCCGTGCGTAGATCAACAAAATATTGGTAGGTTGTTTTCTAATTGTTTCTTATAGGTTTTTCTCGTATAGCTTCTGCTATATCATTGTGCCTTTTGTTTTGGGTGTTTTCCTGGGCCTTGTGCTTCTGTCAAAAAAAAAAAAATTTGTGAATTCAAGCCGAATTTTCATCAGAAAATCCAAATTAATTATAACACTTGATAAAAAAGCAAATTTGATTGGGAGAGACAAAATCCATTGAAAACTGAAAAAGAAAAATGTACCTGTGACATTGGACATGATAGCATAACAATAATTAATATTTTAATATTACCGAGAGTCATTTCCCTGGTTGGTTAGAGACATAAAAATGAAGCTTTACCATATGGATTAAACCTAGTATTGTAAATATAATCCAACATTTACCTATTAAAACCGATAAGCTAAGTGTAAGAAGTTCCGTCCCCTAGAGTAAGAGTTGCATTTCAGACCATACTTGTAGAGCTTAATCTAGTTTTGGCAGACCCCTAACCCATAATGGTGTCATCTTTCAAAAGAGAAAACAGTTTTAGTATGCAATAATGTAGCTAGTAGTACACCATAGTGACCCATGTTTGCGTGTATCAATCTTATGGACTATGATGGATATTAAATTTTTAATTTATTTTTATTTTGTAAATTTTGAGAGAGTGATTACAGTATGTAAAAGAAACTTAGTCCCCGTTTGATTTTTTATCTAAAAATTGAACAGTGTTGAATGTTTCTGAAAACTGAATAGTTACTGAAAACTGAAAAACATGTTTGTTTTTTTTTTTTTTTTTTTTTTTCATTTAAAACTGTATATAAGTGGTAAGTTGTTGGAGATAGTCCAATTATTAATAATGGAGATAGTGAAAACTGAATAGTTATAAGTGAATAGTCCAATAGTTATAAGTGAAAACTGAATTGCGTTTGGTGTATGGTCCAATTATTAATAATGGAGGTACTCCCAAAAAAAAAAAAACCAATAAAGTTGATATACACGTCAACTAGGAAGCACGGATACTCCATTTGGTGGAGGTAGTGGTGACCCCGGTTCCGGTTAACCGTCGGTTTTGTCCGGGTTAAACCGGAACGGTACGGTCAAAACCGAACCGAAAACCGAAAACCGAAACCGGCGGTTTTCAAACCGGTAGGAAACCGAACCCTCCGGTTTCGGTTTCGGTTTCGGTTTCGGTTTTGGGTGGGAGAAAACCGGACAAAACCGGCGGTTTCGGTTAAACCGCCGGTTTTCAATTAACGAAAAAAAAATATATAAATTATCCAATTAGACGCTGCCACGTGGCAGCGTCTGAGCGAAAACCGAGTGGAAACTGGATAAAACCGACGGTTTCGTTCGCGGTAAACCGCCGGTTTTTTTTTTTTTTAAAAAAAAGAGCCAATCAGATGCTGCCACGTGGCAGCGTCTGAACGAATACTTGTTTATAACCGTTAGAAGGGAAAATATATATATATATATATAAACCAATCAGCCACTGACACGTGGCATGAGTTTTGAAAAAAAAAATTCAAATTGTGCCGTTGGGCACTGGGCGGCTCAGGCAGACGACCGTTCTGACGCCCAGCGGCCAGCCCAGTCCCAACGGCAGTTTCTTCAATTTTTTTTTTTAAATCTTTTATTTTCTCTATTTGCAAACCCACCCCTTTCTTTTAAACTATAAATACCCCCCACCACTCTATTTTTCTTCACACCACTCTCACTCTCTCAAATCTCAAATCTCAACTCTCAACTTCTCTCAATCTCTCTCAATCTCAATTTCTGAATTCTCTATATATTTACAATTTTCTTTAATTCTCAATTTCTCATTTCATATATAAATAATTTATTATATATTTTTTTCTAGCATAAAATATTTATTTCTTATATTTTTTACCATCATATATTTTTTTTTTACTTCCTCACCACTCTTAAAGTCTTATTCCAACAAAAAAAAATTTTCAATCATCTATTTTTTTTTTACTTTGTTACCATCATTATTCCAACAATATTTTTTTTTTCGATCATCTATTTTTTTTTTACTTTGTTACCATCATTATTCCAACAATATATTTTTTTTCAATCATCTATTTTTTTTTTTACTTTGTTACCATCATTATTCCAACAATATATTTTTTTTCAATCATCTATTTTTTTTTTACTTTGTTACCATCATTATTCCAACAATATATTTTTTTCAATCATCTATTTTTTTTTACTTTGTTACCATCATTATTCCAACAATATTTTTTTTACATATATCTAAATTTTATTATTATTAATTTTTCAATGGCAAGTGGAAGTGGAAGTGGGGGAGATGGTTCAAGAAATGTGAATAGAGGAAAGGGTCACGTGGAAAACTTGTTGCAAAACATTGGTGATGCTGTCATTGCCGACGATGTGACTTTTCAGCAGTTCATTGAAGATCGATTTGGATCCAATCAGCCTTCTACTCCTAATCCCGAGTTCGACGGACTCAACCCCGCTTACAATACCCCCAATATTAATGAAAATGTATCTAACCCCCCACCCCCTTCGGATGATTTTTTTGCAGGTGAAGGTGATGCTGAAGAAGAAAAGCCGATGAAGTCCGATCTCTTCAAAGTGCATATGAAGAAAATTAATTTTGATGGTACATATTGGCACATCCAGTGTAATTACTACCCCAAAACATACAAGGTTCCAAGAAACTTCGGATATGGCACGATGTGGACTCATGTCAGAAAAACTCACCCGTCTGAATACGCGATGGGGAATAACCAAGCCCAAATTGCTAGGTACGCAACCTCTTCTAATCAATTATTTCATTACACGTCTGAAAAAAATAGAGAACAATTAGCATTAATGGTTGCAACTGAACACTTACCTTTTGGTTTTGGTGAGAAAGTGGGTTTTGTTAATTACTGTCAAAATGCATTAAATCCTGCAATGCAACGTGTTCCTAGAACCACTCTCACACGTACACTAAATGGCATTTACAAAAAAGAAAAAAAATTATTGAAAACATTTTTTGAAAATTTTCAAGGTCGCGTTTCTGTATGTGCCGACATATGGAGCGACAATTTTGGTAGTCATTCATATTTGGGTGTCACATGTCATTATATGGACAATAACTGGGACATGCAAAAAAGAATTCTCGCATTTTGTGTTTTTGATGACTCGCATTCGGCTAAAAATATTTTTCGACTCCTTAAAATCATTTTTGAAGAGTATAATTTACTAAACAAAATTTTTGCTATTGGCTTTGATAATGCTGCAAGCAATACCGCAGCTATTCCTATGTTAACAGATTTGTGCAATCCCTATTTTAGGGGTAAATTATTTCATTAACGTTGTGTATGCCATGTTTTAAATTTATGTGTTCAAGCTGGATTAACAAAGCTTTCTGCTTTTATTAGACCAATTAGAGATAGTATTAACTATATCTGGAGGCATAGCAAAATCCAGAAACAATGGTTAAAATATTGCTGTCAGAATGGTATGCATCCAAAAAACATTTCTCGAGATATTACCACACGTTGGAATTCAACTTATAAGTTACTTTGTGAAAGTGTTGAATATAAGGATTTATTAGTTTCTTTTATTAATTATAATGTTCCTTCAATTTCTCTTCAATTGAACCATTGGGATGTATGTATAAAAATTCTTGAATTGTTACGTGTTTTTAATGATACTACCAATGCTTTATCTGGTATTTACTATCCCACTACTCATTTATTTCTTATTCAAAGTGTTAATGTTGTTGGTGCATTTAGTGCCTGTGAATTCGATGTTCAATTGAGTCCATGTGTTGCTGCCATGAAAACAAAATGGTGTCAGTATTATGAGAAGATTCCAAATATTTACTTGCTTGCATCGTGTTTTGATCCAAGATTTAAATTAGAATGTTTGCAGGTCTATTTATCTAATTATTACAAATGTTTAGATTTAGAAGTTGATGTTGATGTTCTTGATTGTTGTGATTCCGTTAAGACTTTGCTTTATGATTTATACGATGAATATCTTCAAATATATGGTCAGTCTTTGAACGTGCCGGTTTCACAACCCCAACCCACATCTGGACCATCTGGTGCTAGTAGTTCTTCCTCAAAATTTAAATTACAGGGTTTAGGGGATCTTGTTTTCCCAAAGATCCAAAAAATTAAAAACATCTTCTTCATCTAAATCTATCTCTGAGCTTGACCGGTATTTAGAAGACGATCATAAATTTCCAGATGATAAATTTAGTCTTCAGGATTGGTGGAAGAGTCATGAACAGGATTATCCAATTTTGGCTATTATTGCCAAACAAATTCTTGGAACGCCGGTTTCTACAGTTGTTGTGGAACAAGAATTTAGTGCAGGTGGAAATATTTTAGACCCAAGACGGTCGGCTATGTGTCCACAATCACTTGAAATGCAGTCGTGTGTTGATGATTGGACGAAAGCAAAACATAGACAACAAGAACTCCAGCCGGAGATAATGAACGACTTCTTCGAAGGTGACCAAACCACGGGAACGGAAGGCAGCGAATAGATTCTGTTCCAACTTCCAACCTCCAACACCGAGCAAGTAATTAAAGGTAAAAGAACTACGTGGCCTTTGATTTCTCTACATTGGTGGAGGATACGTAGGCAGCTTAATTGTGGTAAAAAATTAAGTGGAAGGCCGATATTTTTTTTAATTTTTTTTTAATTTTAACTTTGTTACATTGTAATATTGTATATTTGAATTCAAGCCTTCAAGGCCAATTTGTAATTTATTTATTTATTTTGTGAATTTGTAAAATTGTATTTATTAATAAATGTCAATTTTTTTTCTTCTAAACATTGTGAAATACTTAAATACTTCAATGAAAATGTTTGTAAATATTTTTTTATTTACAACTTCATGATTTTATATTTAATAAATACAAGATTTTATTATTATTTGTCAAGATTTTAATCATACAAACAATCTTTATGATATATTATTATAATAATAATCAATGAAAAGGTAAAAAATTAAAAAAATAATAATTTATAAAAAAAATATTAAAAAAAATGGAAACCCAAACAATCTTTATAATATAATAATCAAAGGTTGAAAAGGTAAAAATATATAATAAAAAAAATATTAAAAAAAAAAAAAAAAAACCGAAACCGAAACCGGCCAAACCGAAACCGAAACCGGGAAAAACCGAAACCGAAACCGAAACCGGAAACCGAAAACCGGCGGTTTGAAACCGGTCACTAAAACGGTTTTCAGGTTTCGGTTTCGGTTTAGGGTCCCACCCAAACCGAAACCGGCGGTTTCGGTCCGAAACCGAACCGGAACCGAACCGGGGTCACCACTAGTTGGAGGTAACTCGTATCGAACTCGTATCCAGTTCAGATACTCCCCGGATACTCCAGGATACGTATCCGATACGCCAAATGGCGTATCCGTTGACTTTTTCATAAGTTTGACTTGCGGATACTTGGCGGATACTTGGAGGATACTTAGGGGATACTTGGAGGATACATTTAGGGCAATATTATAATTATTTTAGTAGAAAACGGGGTCAAATTATAATTTCAAAATATTAGGGGTCAAAATGAAATTGTAAGGAAATTTTGTCTTTGATTCCATTGATATGGAGAATGCCAGGATACTTGAGATTGTAAATATTTCTCTTGATGAACCAGAGTTAGATGCCGAATTATTTAGATCCTTTAACAATGTGAATGATGATAATGAAGTTAATTAGGAATTTAAAATATGTTTTATTAGTTTTTTTTTTAATGTATTATTTGGATTTTATAATATGTTATGGTTTATGTGACGTATGTTTTATTTAGATTTTATAATATGTTCGAATTATGTGACATGTTTTATTTGGATCCTGTAATATGTTACATTGTTATGACTTATGTAGTTATGTTATCAGTTTTTCTATTGTCAGTTCGTCCTGACAATAAATATATCAGGACGAAGAATCTGGATCACAGATTATGGAGAAGTTTTGACAAGTGAATACACTTTAAGTCAAAATATGTAAATCTAGTGGTCCACATTATTCATCCTGATATATTTATTGTCAGGACAAACTGATAATAGAAAATCTAGTTATGTTATGTAGATATATGACATGTTTTATTTGGATTATGAATATGTTTTGATTTTGAATGAATTATCAAATATGTTTTTAAATATTATTATTATTTTTTAAATATAAATATATATTATTTTAATTGACGTATCCTGCCGTAGTGCCGTATCCGTATCCTAGTTTTTGAAGATTTACCGTATTCTCGTATCGTGCCGTATCCGTATCCCGTATCCGTATCCGTATCCGTGCTACATAGCACGTCAACAACTTCTTAATGAATATGGATGGGTGAATTTTTCAATGTTGTCGTGTCGCCAGCTTCGTCTGTACTCTGGAAATTGTTATATCACGGATTGCTCAGGATAATCACGTCGTCTGTTCTTACGTATATTATTAGCTAAGGACAAGACATTGATGATGAAGTTGGTGGTTTATATTGATCGATTTTGAAGTTGGTTCGAATGAGAATCTTATCACCATGTAATGTGGTCCGGTTATTATTAATAAAGTTGATATCATTCATCAAAACGTTTTAATGAATGATTTGAATTTTTCAATATCTTTGTCAATTTCATCTTGAATAGATAAGAATGGATAAGAATGTAGATAGATATTTGATATTTCCATCTAAAGATATTATTATAAAAATGATTTTGAGGATAAAAATAATATCATTGAAAATAAATCAAAATACTCTATAACCTAGACTATGATACGTTAAACACTAATGTAATCTTAAGCATAATATTAAGGTTAGTGTGCTTGGAATCAGATGCGGACTGGGTTCATCTGGGAGGACATTGCCTTTTTTTTCTCTCTAACCTGTTTGCTGGGTGTTTCTTTTGTGCTTAGCTAGATCTATAGTAATAATTAAATGGGTGCTTAAAGTAATAATTAAAATTTAATTTACTAATGGAGTAATGGGTGAACTTATAAATTTGGTGTGTTGCCGTCGATATTTGGTTAAACCTAGTTAACAACACACTCGTTGATCGATGCTTGGATCAACCAATGAGGTGATCTAGATTGCACTTCTGTTATACGCGCAAGTTGGTGAAGTAAGTAACAAATAAAAAAATGATAAGGAATGATAAAGACACCAGGAATTGTACGTGGAAAACCCTGAAACATGGAAAAAACCATGATCGTCGTAAAGACAGAGAACAAAATATGTTTACTATGTAAGAGTGATTACAGATTACAAGTGATGTATTGTTTATGTTTTTTTTTTTTTTTTTTTTTTTTTTTTTTTTTTTTTTTTGTTGCTTGATACATGTGTTTATATAAAGATTAGGGTGCTGCCATAATCCTTGGCATGCAAGCAAAAATCATTAGGCGAGATCCTATGAGGATCACATTTAGACGAGATTCTTGGTGAATCGAGTTTTCGTGCATTTATAATGCAAGGATCTTCATTCCATGTGGGAATTGTCTTCTGAATCATCGTATTTATTATTTGATTTGTCAACTGTTAAATTGTTGCTGATTTTTCTTGCTTAATACATTGCTGAGTTTTGTGAGAGATATGCTGAAATCCAGTTTGGTTGAAGATATCTTATATTTGCTGTGTGGATGGCGAGCTCGTGTTAATTATCCATTTGGGAGTTCTTCGGAGAACAAGTTTCCTTAACATGCGACTTGCCCTTTGCTTCTAAACTCGCGGTTGCCGTGCGTGGCTTGTCGAGCTTATGTGGCCTAATGTCGTGGAGATTTTGGTTCCATAAATTCCAGGCTCTGTGCTAACATGTCGAGTCAAATAAAATTACCCCCAAAAATGTGTAAATAATATTTTTCAATGTCAATATCAGCACCCAAAGGAAAATATGGTATTTGTCAATTTTGAGTGAACCCGTCCAAAACAATCAAAAGATAAATTAAAAATAAATTCATTGCTGAAAAAGATGGTCCATTAAAAAAATACCATTACTTTGTAAATTTAAAATTAGATTACCCATAAAATTTTATGAGTTAAAAACTATAGTAATTCTAACATTTTAAGACAAATATATATATTTATATATATTCAAATCCATAGTAGAGTCCAAATTTTTATGGCACTCTTTAAAGAGTGTTTTGTGGACTTGACACCACATTAACGCTATGTTTGGTAAGAGGGAGAGGGTTGGAGGGAGAGCTCCAATCCTTTGTTTGGTTAGAGGGATAAGAGGAAGGAGAGGAGAAGAGGAGGGAGATGTGATCCATCCAGGCCCACCAAAATGAATTCGCCCAATGATGGGCAGATGAGAAAGGAAGGAGAGAAGATTGGAGGGGAATGACCGTAATGCCCTCCAATTTATCATTGCCCTCCAATTTTATAAGAGTAATATAGTAATTTTACAAATTAAATACCAATCCATCCATTCAACCATCTTTTCAATACCAAACAACATGAAGGATAAATGTTATCCTCTCCATCCCTCCTACTCTCTTTCCCTCTTAATTCATCTATCCCTCATACTCTCCCTCCCTCCTACCAAACATAGTGCAAATGACACTAAAATTTATTTCTTCCAAAAACGAAATTAAATCTTAAAACAAAAACAAGAAGACAAAGATAAAAGTAAAATAAATATGGAGTTCAATTTGAGTGACTGACCGTGTGAACAAGGGCGTACCCAAGATTTTTTGTTTGGGTGAGCTAAAACATATATATATATAAATGATCAAGTCAGTGCGTACCGATATAACTTCATCAGTGCGTTGGATGTTGACCATTAAATTTACATACTTTGACTAAAAGTGTATACACTTGTCAAAACTTCCCCATAATCAGTGATCCACATGCATTGGTACTGATGTAGTTACATTAGTGCGCACTGACCAGAACGGGACCGTATATATCTATTGTCAGTTCGTCCTAATATAAAATATATTTGGACGAAGAATGTGGACCATTATATTTACATAATTGACTCAAAATGCATGCACTTGTCAAAACTTCTCCATGATCTATGGTCCACATTCTTCGTCCTGATATATTTTATATCAGAATGAGCCGATAGTATAAAGACTATATATATATATATACACACACACACATATATATATATATATATATATATATATATATATATATATATATATATATATATAAACTTTCAATAAGACAATATTATTTTTATTCCATTGAGATATAATTGATTATTATTATTTTTTTTCCATAAAACCATAGTTTTTCTTGGTTATAATATAACACTATAAATAATAAATTATAGTTGGAAAATAAATTTTAAAAAAATATATACCAACTTAAAATTATGAATATCGGATCCAAAACCCATCTTTAACTCTAATTAGAAAAAATAAATTTTAACTAAAAAATACATGAATTGTAGAATGAGCTATGAAAATATTTTTTTTATATTCAATTTTGTGAATGGGAACTTGAGGGATGAAGAAAATTATTAATTGGGAAGAGAGAGAATTGGAATTTAGGATGTGAGAGAGCGGAGAAAGAGGGAAAGAGAGAGAGATGGTATGTGAGAGAGAGAGAGAGAGACTAGCTAGGACGTGTGATTTGAGAGAGAGAGAGAGAGAGAGAGTGGCTGTTGAGGTGAGGTGAGGTTAGAAGATGTTGATGTGATAAGGAATAGTGTTGGGATTTGATAGAAATTTAGAGGAATATCAATTATAATATTTGTTTTTTAAACTGAGACGGATACACTACAAAAAAAGGGCTATTTGGACGTTTTGTTTTCGTCCCAATAGCCCAAAAATCGTCCTAATAGGTCTATTGGGACGAATAAAATTCGTCCCAAATTCCGTCGTCTCAGATTGGTTGCAATAGCTTCTTTATGACGAAAATTGAAATTCATCCCTTAAAACTACCTATAGAGACGATTTTTGTTTGTCCCCTTTGACAACCTGTAGGGACAAAATATTTCATCCCATTAGATAAATTTTCGTCTCTTTAGACAACGTATAGGGACGATTTTTGTTCGTCCCATTTGACAACCTATAGGGACGAAATAAAAAAAATAAATAAATAAAAAAGAATTGTTGCCCACTCAAGCCACCCACCCACCAGCTCGCCCAACACAAATTACAAATAATGTGTTAACAATGGGGTGTTGAACCCAGCTTGTCCACACCCACCCACCAACCTCATCCACCTTACTGCTGTTTTGAATGTGAATAATAAAAGCATAATTTTTATATATAATCTCTAATTGTTATTAAATTTTTATTGATTTTTTTTCAATCAAAATTTTATTTGTACATCGATTCCACTAATTTAAATTTTATTTTTATTTGATAAACAAATTGATATTAAAAAACATTTATTATAACATTTAATTAAATTTTTTTTTTTTAAATCATATATTGTCAGATCAAATGGTCAATCGTTAATCGTACTCGGAATTAGACACGACCCCGGTTTCGGTTCTCGATTCGGAATCAGCGGTTCCGATTTTCAGTTGGGAACCAGTGGTTTCAATTTTCGATTCGGAACCAACGGTTTCGGTTTTTGATTCGAAATCAACGGTTTCAATTCCAGTTCCTGTTTCGACGGTTCGGTTCTTTTTTTTTTTAATAATAGAAAACCTCTCAAGACTAATAGTTATTGATCCTTATGAAGAATTTGTTGGAAAAAACAAAATTCATCTCAATAGAGAACGACTTTAGACGAATAAAATGATCCATATTGCATCATTTTCTAATTTATATGGTAATTTAATTATTAATCTACCTTTAAGGAAAAACTTAAAAAAAAAATCAAGAATTTTCAACAAAATTAATTAATTAGTTCTTTGTTTTTTTTTTTTTTTGTTTTTTTTTTTGGATTTTTGAATGGATAACATATTTTATATCATAAATTCCAGCATTTTGATCATGTCAAAAAAATTCCAGTAAAAAAAAAATTCGAGTACTTTGAAGAATTTTTATCAACTATGTATTTATTTTATTTAAGCATTTCTATCGATAAATAAAAAAGAATGCCACAAGTGAAAATATAAAAAGAGATGAAATAAGAGATGAAATAAGAAATGTTATAAGATGAAAAGAAAATAATAGTAATAAGAGAGGAAAGAGAGAAATAAATGACTAGAGAGAAACAAATAAAATGTTTAGGAAAAGAGAAAAAATATGAGAGAGAGAAGCAATTAAAATAATTAATGATCATGAAATCTTGACCATTCAAACAAAGATGATCTAATGGATACATAAGTATGACAAATCATGTGTAAAAAAAAAATGGTTAAGATGCACTCATAACCATAAATACAATAACTATTATACACATCAAAATAATATATATATTTTTACCTCTATTATTTACCTCATTTTCTCTCCTTTCATCTTAAAGTAATATTTTCTTCATTTTCGTCTTCTAATACTTTTTTGCACGTTTCTTTCTTCGCTTACATTCATCTAAGCCTTTTGAGGATTAATTGAAAACACTACAAAAAAAGGGCTATTGGGATGATATTTTTCATCCCAATAGCCCTAAAATCGTCCATATAGACCTATTGGGATGAAAAAAAATTCGTCCCAATAGGATGTCTATTGGGACGAATTATATATTTCGTCCCAATAGATATCCTATTGGGACGAAAAAAATTCTTCCCTAAAGATTATACCATATTAGACAAAATTTGTCTCAATAAACATTCTATTTGGACTTTTTTTTTTCGTCCCAATAGACATCCTATTGGGACGAAATATATAATTCGTCCCAATAGACTGCCTATTGGGACGAAAAAATTTCATCCCAATAGACAGTCTATTGGGACAAAAATAAAACGTCCCAATAGATCATTTTTCTTGTAGTGATATAGCCCGAGTCAACCCTCCTTAAGATTCGCTTGTGTGTGAAGGTAGAGAGAAAACTAATGAAATGAGAGAGAAAAGTGAAGAGATAAGACTCTAAGAAGAAAGAGATGTTGAAGAAAGAGAAAATAAGAGAGCAAAGAATGAGAAAAGGAGTCATTTTGTCACTTACCGATGCTATATATATATAAAAACTTAAATTAATAACATAATGTTAGTTTCAAAGTTTCAGTTAAATGTGGCGCTATTTTGATCCATTTCCTCATCCATAATATTCGGAAAAAAAAAAAAAAAACAAACTCACGTCATCATGAGTCATGATTCATGAATAGTAAAAGAAAAAACAAAGTAACACTGTTACAGGAGTCATGCTTTCATTGGGAATTTATTTCTTATTAGTTTTATTACTAGTTTTAATTTTTTTTGCCCACCCTAACCCTCTACTGTCCGTCTCTACATATGATATGTGACATGAAAGCATAGCAATATTGTCTTACTATGACCAAGGGTCCCTTCTCTAGGTGATTGAACACTTCAAAATGAAACTCTAGTCGGAGTTCAAAATTGGTATTGTAAATATAATCCAACATTTACCCATTAAAATCACAAAGTATGGGGAGACTCCTCCCCTAGAGTGAGAATGGCATTCCGGACCGTAGAGTTTTATCTCGTCAAATCCTGACAGACCATAGACCTATGATATAGTTAGTTTAAAAAAAAAAAGTGTTAATACGCTATAATGTAGTTAGGGTGTGTTTGGTATGACTTTTCAAGTAGATCTTTCTACGGTAGAGCTTCTAATGAGTAAGACTTTTAACAAAAAAGCTGTATGTTGTTTGGTAATCAATTAAAATAAAGTGCTTTTGAGTTAGTACAATGTTTGGCCGTGTATCTTCAAAAGAGCTTTTGATTGTGATAAAATACTAATAAGGGCATGAACAAAGTATTTGTAAATTATGACTTGAAGGAAATAAAAAAGATTAGGTAAATTAATTCAAGAAGAATTTCTTTGATATTCTAATAAATAAAAAATCAACTAGATATCTATAGATAATCAAAAGCAACAACAACCGGTACGAATTTTAAAAAAATCATGGATATATGAGTTTAAGAAAGATCATAGGTACTTTAGTTTAAAAAAAAACACATCACGGATATATTAGTAAAAGAGATTAAAAGTGATGATTTGAACTTACAATTAAGTGAAAGATGAAAACTTTAGTCGTTTGAATGATAATGAAGATGAGACAAAAATAATGTCTGATAAGTATTCAAATAAAATACTGTTTTGTAATAGAAGTGGTATATGATGTCATATTTAAAATCCATATAGGTAGTATTGACATTGTATCTTTATAAAAAAATAAAAAAATAAAAAAAAAATGAGCTTTTTAGGAGAAGCCCAAAATCGTCAATAGGGGCGTAGCTTAGCTGGTAGACAGACGAGCTTGGGATTTATACAAATGACTCCCAGGTCAATGGCTCGAATCCTATTAATGGTGAAAGTTTAAAAAAAAAAATACATTATCCCATATTAATAGATATTGTTTAAAAAAAAAAAAAAAGATTAAAAAAGCGCTTTTTGAAATTTACAAACACAAAGAACCTAAAAACAGCTTCTAAAAAAGAGAAAGAAAAAAGAAAAAAAACATAAAAGTCATACCAAACACATTTTGTATAGACGGATAATACACATTGGATAGTGACCCATACTTGCGTGTATCAAATTATGGGTGATGGATATTAATTTGTTTTTTAATTTTTGAGAGAGTGATTAGAATCTGTACAAGAAATTTTTTTTTTTTTTTTTTTTTTTTTTTAAACTTATTCTGGAAAAGAAATATTTGGTATTGGTACATCAATGTTTAAAACGTGTACATGGTCCATTTATTAATAATTGAGACAGTCCAAAAAAAACCAATAAAGTTTATACACGTCAGCAAATTTTTAATGAATGATTTGTTAAACTTTTCAATGTTGTTGGCTTCTGAGCTTCGTCCGGACTCGGGGAAAATATCGATATATCATGAATTGCTTAGGATAAGGATTCACATCTGTTTATAGATTCTGAAGCTGCTTTGTACACGAGAATCTCATCACTATGTGTACAGATTTCATTAATTTGTTGACATAAAAAAATAATGCTACGGAGGAAGTTGTAAAATTGTAATTTATATTCCACATTATTTGAACATAAACTTTGACAATTAATTTTGATCAATCTAATATTATCATGTAATGGATCTTCACACATGCATACACCATTAGATTGTGGATTTGAGTCCGTCATCCTTCTCAGAATCTCAAATTATTGTAATATTTTAAAAATGTATATATAAAATCTTGTAATGGCTATTAATGAAAACTATAATATAGGATCACGGAAGAAAAAAAAAAAAAACAATTGACTAAAAACGTTATTCAAGGGCCCACACACACATGTATATATAATGATGACTTAATTAGGAACTCAATAGTCAAATAATTTATTATATCTCATACAAGTCTTTAGTTTTATTCATGATTGAATGATGCTTATATGAAGTCCATGATCTAAAACAAATCTGTAAGGGTGAATGAAGCATACGTAAAGTCCAAATCGGATAATATTTACTTTATGGACTTTGGTTGTAACATCTACTTTTAATTATGCATCTTAAATAAAAAAAATAAAAAAATAAAAAAAAATTAAAAAAAGGACGGTGCATTTATTTGCACCCAAATATTTAGTTATTCATCAATTAAAGTTTTCATTTTCTATAAAACAATAATGGAATTGATTAGTTGAGTGAGTTTGGGCCGGTGGTAAACCCCTTACACCTGTGCCATGAGTTTAAGTCATCTCCCAAAAAAAAAAAAACCCCAAATTTATAATGTAATAATTCCAAAAAAACAAAAAAAAAGATCACCTTTCCAAAAATTATGTCCTATTTTTTTAGAGCTATCAAAAAATGGTGTCTCAATTTGTGTCTAACCAACCAAATTGAGACATGTGTCTATTACACCTCACCCACTACTGGTCCCCCCAAATAAATAAAATAAAAAACGTGTTAATCATGCATGACTTTAATTTCATCTATGTAGCACTATTGATCACTCATGCTCTAGTTTCTATAAATTTGACGCTCTTTCTGCATTGATTTCAACCAAAGTCCAAACTAAAAAATAAAAAGCATCATCATGAAGAGTTCATTTGTAGCACTCTCTATCCTTTTCCTTGTCTTCTCTTCAAAATCATCGTTGGGGGAACAAGCTGAGCCGTTGCTTGACATCAATGGCGACAAGGTCGTCATGGGCACCAAATATTACATCACGTCGTGGGTCTGGGGAGCCGGTGGTGGTGGGCTTAATCTACATGCCGGTAGAAACGCATTATGTCCGATGGATGTTATCCAAGAAAGTTGGGATACAAGAAACGGTCTCCCCCTAACATTTTCGCATGTTAGCAACCATGGCAATCAGGATGACAACATCGTATATGAATCCACTGATGTTAACATCAAATTTACTAATGCTCCGGTTTCCTGCAACCAGCCAACAGTGTGGAAGGTTGACGATTACGATGAATCAACAGGACAATGGTATATAACAACCAACGGGGTTGAAGGAAATGCTGGCCCTGAAACATTGCAAAATTGGTTCAAGTTTGAGAGGTATGAACATACATATGGTTACAAGATCGTTCATTGTCCTTCAGTTTGCGAGTCTTGTGTGAAATTATGCAGCAATGTTGGATATCATGTTGCGGATGATGGAGTAAGACGCATGGCACTAAAGGAGACACCATTCGTTTTGGTGTTTAAAAAGGTTTCGGAGGCTACAGATTTGCTGATTAAACAAAAAACTAAAGTCTAAGAATATGCTCTACTACTACTAGTAATGTTAAAAAAAAAAAAAAAGGCAATAGCAGGCTTATGAGTCCTATATGAACTCGGCCGGTGAATAAAGTTTTTGAATAAAAGTTGTTTGTGTTATTGTTACTTTCTAATTATTTCCAGCTTTAATATGAATATCAGTAACAAATGAATTGGAATTCAATAACTTGCAAGTTGCAACAATCAATTTTCTGCTGCACTGCACATCATCAATTCATGGGGGCCTTTGATGGCTTCATATTTAATTTCACACAAACTTGCCTTTAAGCTACTCAATCTTCATTTTCTCATCCAAAATAATAATAATAATAAAAATCGTCTAATATATATATAAAACTTTTCTTTGCTTACTAAAATTCACATCTAAAAACCACCAAAAAAAAAATTCATAAGAAAATCGCCATGCAAACAAAATTATATTCCTTACTCTAAATTAATTAACAAATTCTAAAATAAAATTAATTATCAAATTATGAAAAAAAATTAATTATCAAATTATGAAAATTAACAAAATTAATTATCAAATTATGAAAAAAAAAAAAAATTCCTTACTGCAATATGCTAGGGAATCAAAAACTGTATTCCAATGGAGTTGTTTGAGTTTTGAAGAAATTAGCTTTTGTGATGATAAAGTTTTTTTTATGGTGAGAAGAAAAAAAAAATGTATTAATAAGGTTAGGGTTTTGACAAAATACAAAATTAGATATGAGTTAGATTAGTCAAGATAGTTTTGGAAACAAAAAATTGTTGTAAATTCTAGTGTTTTTTTGTTAAGTGAAAAATGAAAATTTTCCACTTTTATAAACAAATGATTTTAGAGGTACTTTAAGTGATTTTATCACTTAAAAAATCAAATAAAATAATTGAATGGAGCATATTAAAAGTCATTAAGTATTAAGTGGAAATATCAGAAATTGCCCTTTTCTTTGCTTACTAATAAGTGATTTTTTGTTTTTTTTTAATTTTTTATTATTATTTTTTTTTTTTTCACTTATGCCGGAGAAGAAATGTTTGATAATTGTACACCAATGTTGAAAACGTGTACATGTAGTATCACGTTTAGTGTAACTGTTGTAAGGTCTAATTATTATTAATGGAGATGGTCCCAAAAAAAAAAATCCAATAAATTTGACAAACACGCGTCAACAACTTGTTAATGAATGATTGGCTGAATTTTTCAATGTTGTGGCCAGCTTCGTCTGGACTCTGGAAATTGTTTTTTTTTTTTTTAAAAGGCACAGGCCAAAACAACAGCAGGCAAAGGAACCAGAACGACCAGAGAGAGAACAGAAACACAAGCAAAACAAGCAAAGACAAACTAAACTAAGCACATAAGCAAAACAAAAGCAGAGCAAAATAGAGCCCTTGGAAACAACAACAAAACAGCCCCAACAGGACACCCAAAACCAAACCAGACAAAGCCAACAACAGATTGCTCAGGATAATGATTCACGTCGTCTTCACATTTATTATTACCTAAGGACAAGACATTGATGATGAAGTTGGTGGCTTATATTAATCGATTTTGAAGTTGCTTTCAATGAGAATCTTATCACCATGTGATCCGATTGTCAGAGGAAACAGGGGTTTTTGTCAATTTTTTTAAGTTAGTGTTTCAAGACTATCACCATTTTACTATTGAGAGCTACTCCTTACAATCCATAAATTATCTATTTACACTCCATTTTAACTTTCTTTTTATTAATGAAATTTTTAACCTAAATTAAAATTCCTAAATAAGACAAAAAAAAAAAATTCTAAAAACATTCAAAACTAATTAAATTATTAAAAAAAAAAAAATCTCTCTCCTAAATCATTAGATTAAATATTGAATATTGATTAAATATTACGTATTAAACTCTCTTTCATAAATATGTTATTACCATATTAAACACTCTCTCCTAATTACTCTCTCTCTCTCTCCATTTTTCCCATACTTTCTTGATTGATTAATAGTTAAAGAAAAAATACTTATGAATATTTTGGTTTTTTACTGACAATAATATATATATATATATATATATATATATATATATATATATATATATATATATTAAAATGTCAATTTTCAAAAAAAAAAAAAAGATATATGAAAACTTGATTTGTTGCAACTAGATTCGATTAAATTCAAAATTTTTAAGACTAATGAAAGAATTAAAGATCTATAGGCAATCACATACCTACAAAAGTAACAAAAAACATTTTCATATTTCGATTTAACAAAACAAAAAAAAAAACGAAGTACTTGTTTTTTGAGTTTTTTTTTTAATTATATATATATATATATATATATATATATATATATATGCACACATATATACGGTTCCTAAAAATCAAGCTTATTCTTAAGTTTTTTTTTTTTTTTTTTTTTCTCTTAACCGTAAGTCTTGCTTGAGAAATAATGGAGATAGAAAATTAGAGATATGTATTGGAGAATAGAGAGTTTAATATGGTAAGTAAAAATTTAGGAGAGATTGTTTAATATGTAATATTTAATTTAATGATTTATGAGAGATAATTTCTTTTTTTTAAAATATGAGTGTCCAAAGATAAAAAGGATAATCTTAGAACAAAAGGAAGTGTCTTTAGAATTTTTTTTTAAATTTAAATTTTGAGAACGAAGTGTCATTAGAAAAGAAGTTTAAAAATAAAAAAATTGGATTGTTAAAACAAGCTCTCTTTAATACCTTATGTTTTAAAGATACCAAAGTAAGTGACTTCCAAAAATACCCTTACTTTACTTTATTTATTTTTTATTTACTTTTCAATTTTTCTTTTTTTGATTTTATTATTTCATCTTCTTAATAGATGTCTGTTTAACAGACATCCAATGGAGGTCGAAATCGAACAAAACTAACTTCACAATATCATCAAGGATTACTTTGTGTTTGTATGCCTGAGACTTTGTGTTGTGTGTTCGAGACTTTATTCTGAGATTTTGTGTTTGTGTTCCAAGACTTTGTGTTTGTGTATGCGAGACATTATGTTTGTGTTCTGAGACTTTGTGATTGCTTTTCGAGACTTCAGGGTTGTTGTTCTACACTCCTCTGTTTCTGTTTCTGTTTCTGTTTCTGTTTCTGTTCATCTTCTCCAACCCCGAATCCCCAATTCAAAACCATTCGTTTTCAGAGAAAGTTAGGGACCATCTTGTAAGCGTTTTTCGTTAACTGTTTTTCGAAAATAAAAATGAAAATGAAAACAGTATTTTTGGTTTCAGTTTCGAAATCTAAAAACGCGTCCGGTAGCATATACTGAAATCTGTATTTTGAGAATGAAAACGGGAAAAAAGCATCTAGTAGGCTAATTGAAAACTATCGAAAATTGAAATATGAATTTTTACATTTTGTTTAATATTATAACAATTATAAACAAATTGATTAAATAATTAACCAATAAAATTTTTGTATTGTAATTTATAAATTAAACAAAAGTAACACAACACAAATTACTTCAAAAAAAAACATATCACACTTAATAATCAATTAATCAAGAGTTTACACATCACAAATTACTTCAAAAAAAAAAACATATCACACTTAATAATCAATTAATCAAGAGTTTACACATCACAAATTACTTCAAATTATAAATAAGTATTCATTTTAATAAATATTAATAACAGTAAAAAAAATATATAAAAAAGAGAAGAAAAGAAAGGAAGAAGACAATCTGTGACAACCAGAGCTAGATCGGCTAAGGAGGAGAAGAAGAAGAAGAACAGTTGAAAAAGAAAAAGACCAGATCGGCAGCAGCGAAGAAGAAGAAGACCAAATCGGCGGCGAAGCAGAGCAAATCGGTGGTGGCAAAGAAGAAGAACAAATCAGCGGGCCTGAAGGATGAGGAAGAGCTGTCATTGAAGGAAGAAAAAAGATGAAGAAGAAGATGGAGATAGGAAGAGAACACTAATGAAGAAGAAGAACTTCACGTTCAAGAGAAAAAAGAAAAAAGAAAAAAATTTATTGTTAATTTTTTTGAAAAACAAAAACAAAAACAAAGAAAACATGTATTTTGTGTTTTTCAAAATTTTCACTTTTAACACTAGTTTTGTGTTCCATTTTGTTTTTGATTTTTGAAAATAAAATGAAAAATCAAAAACAGTTAACGAACATGAATTCGAAATCGTTTTTGGAAAACAAAAACGAAAACGGGCTAAAAAACAGAGTAGGACAGGCCCTTACATACTTCGTTTTTTCAGAGAAATCAAAAGTTGCTATTGTGTTTGGTCATGGTCGTTGACGGCGACGTACGCTTGTTCATGGTCCACCGTCGATTGGTCGATGTATGTGTGTTCTTCAATTCATCAGTTCCACCTCAATTGATGGAGGATTTTGAAAGGAAAAAAAAAAAAAAAAAACCAAAATGGTGAAATAGGTTACTGTGGGGGGCATTTTTATCTTTTCACCATAATATGTGCCTTTTAAACATAAGTTATTAAAACAGAAACTGTTGAAAAGCCACCTCCAAAAAGTGCTATAAATTTTTTGGACTCCCAGTTATTATTAATAAAGATGATATACGCATATCAATACGTTTTAATAAAGTTAGCTTCGTTTTGAATGGATAAGAGTGGATAAGGATGTAGATAGACATTCCTATCTAAAGATATTATTATAAAATATTCTTTAACAAAATGATTTTGAGGATAAAAATAATATCATTGAAAATAAATCAAAATATACGAGTATAAAATCTTACCAATACACATAATACAACAAAGATAAAGTGTCAAACAATGTTTTCGTGGAAGATTTCCATATATTGATTTGTTCTTTTTTAAAGAGTTACAATAGGGCATATATATGAGTTTTTCTCTAGTAGGCATATAACTGTGAGCATACTTAGAACACGTTTATCCATCTCATCAATTTTTACTAGAAAAAGCAATGCAATTAGGTCAAATAATGATTACATGACAAAAAATGAAGAGGTGGATAAGTGTGCTATAAATATGATCACAGTTATATGCATACTAGAGAAAAACTTGTACATATATACAAAAGAACTTTCCTAACTTAGCCTACAATTAGGCCTACAATTAAGGCTATGATCACTAACTAATCAATCCATAACAATTAGCTAACAATCAATTAGTTAACCCAATTAATTAATCTTTGATCCTTGGAAATCCTCTTGACCGGATTTATAAGGTGGTCAACCATTTTCCAACAATTCTTCTTTCCAATTAATTACAAAATCAATCTAATAATTATACCTCACATACAACTCATGCAGACACTCCCCCTCAAGTTGGAGCATAGATATCTATCATGCCCAACTTGTTGATTATGCCATGGAACACCTTTCCTAAAATTGCTTTCGTGAGCATATCAGCTAATTGGCTTTCAGATTAAACAAATGGAAATTGTATAATCTTTTAATCTAGGTTCTCCTTCATGAAATAATGATCAACTTCTACATGTTTGGTGCGGTCATGTTGTACAGGATTATATGCAATCTCAATGGTTGCCTTATTATCACAATGAAGACTCGTAAATTTTTCATATTCAATCCCCAAATCTTATAGTACACTCCTAATCCACAACTGAAATTTCCCTTAAGTAGTAGTGTAAAATATACCTAGAGGGGGGGTGAATAGGTATAGACTCAAATTCTTCCAATATTAAAAATAACGCGGAATATAACAAAGAAAATGCACACTTGATTAGATTTAGCAAATGAATTGATTTCACTAATACAAGAGTTAATCAATTTACAAGATATGCAATCAATGTAAGATATGGAAGATAAAGAAAAGTAAAGCAAAATTGACATAATGATTTTTTACATGGTAAAACCTCAAAGAGGAAACATCCACGAGTTGATACCACAACCACCGGCAAAGCAATCCACTATGTGAAAAAGGACTTACACACTCAAGCTACCAACTCATGATATCTGCTCAAGCTATCAACTCCTAATCTACCCTCGGGGCTAGTGAATCACCGAGCCTACTTCCTATCCGAGATGTGTCCTACACCTCTAGAAAGCAATTTCCTATCCAAGACACTCACGTCTCTAGGAAGATTTCTTGCTTGCCTATCCGGATCCTCCCGACTCTAATCAAGACTTCCTTGCTCTATCCACAAAGCTTCACTCACTTTGCTAGAGACTTCAACCTAATGCAAGGCTATGATCTAAGTGATGCAAATGATACAAACACAATCAAATAAAGCTAGATGATCAATCAAGCTAAATGTACATGTTCAATGATAATCTAGAATATGCTTTCAACAAACAATCACAAAAGTATCTAGAAATCAAGACATGTAAATCAATAAGAACAAGGTATGAATATTCAATATATCACACTAAAAACCTAGTTCTTAGATCATGAAATTAAACCTAGAAAATAACATGAAGCACATCATATATACATTTTCACTACAAAAAAAAGCTCTATCAGTGACGAACTATTTCCGACGGTGCTAATTGCCGTCGGTAATAGTACCTTTTCCAACGGCCATATCAGTGCCGTCAGAAATGAGTAAAAATCTGATATGACATTTCCGACGGCCAAATGTCCGTCGGAAATAGTCTTTGTGCCGTCGGAAATAGTCTTGTTCCGTTGGAAATGAGAAAAAAGTAATCCAACATTTCTGATGGCCTAATTGCCGTCGGAAATAGTCACATTTCTAACGGTAAATGGTCTTTTCCGACGGCTAAATGCCGTCGGAAAAGATTAATTTTTTTTTTATGGAAAAGATTAAATTTTTTTTAAGTGTCAAAAACATATTTTTATATAAAGTTTCTTCAAATAATTTGTATAAATAAAAATTTTATGATTTATTTTTTCTTGAAAAATAAAAAGTTAGATAAAATAATTATATAAACTCTATTTCGTAGTAAACATTTAATACACCTAATTTTCCTTAAATTGCTATCTGGACAATGACATATATGTGCAAAAATCAGGAGTGAACACTTTGATGCAACAGAAATACACAAAACATTTGTTAGGGTTATGATGCAGGGATTTGTGAGATATTGACATCATTTTTTAGGAATTCCCTCTTATTATAAGCAATTTTATCTTGAAAAATTGCCCGATGGCAAAATATCGCCAGTCAACTGTCTAAAAAGTCACGTAGGGATGTCAAGGAACATTACGACGCCCTCGTACATGACATCTACAAGATTGATTTGGGTTGTGTCAAGTTGTCGAGTTATGCCGATGACTTGTGGGACTTTTTGTGCCGTCGGAAATTAAAAATAAAAAATAAATAACAACACTGCATTTCCGACTACTTTTGGGCCTTCAAAAACAGTCAAATAAGCCGTTAATATTACTCACTTTTCTAACAACATAAAAAGTATCATCGGAAATGTTAAAATTTAATTCGAATTACTTTATGGAAACATCTTACTAAATTAACTAAATATAAAATATAGTAAAATTATTAGTAATCACAAAAACATTTAGTTATTTTTAGTTATGTTTAGTGACACTATATCAGATTTTTTAAAACAAACTCTAACAATTTCAATAAAATATTATTTTAAAAAACAATATCTCAATAGTTATATTTAAACAGTATAAAAAAATATATTTAATTAGATATTTTACAAAAATATCAATAGCTTATATATAAATAGTATGCAAAACATATCAGATATAAAGTTATAGCAAAATGGTAAGGGTAACCCTTATTGTCATTCAAGTCAAGGGTTCGAACCCCATGAGTTTCATGGATTTAACGTTGCTGGGTGCCTGAGTGATGTGGCGCGTGTTGGGTGAGGTGGCGCCTGTCAATTACAGTCGCACTATATATATATATATATATTTTTATAATTGGACTATTTCCGACGGCAATAAGCCGTCGGAAATAATGGTAAAGCCGTCGGAAAATGCAAGTAATTTTGACCACCCTTAATTACTATTACCGACGGCATTTTTATCTTTTCCGACGGCTATGGCCGTCGGAAATGGTAGTATTTGTGACGGCTCATCGGTAAATGGTTTTTTCCGACAAGCGTATTTGTGACAGCCTCCGACGGCCTTTTCCCGTCGGAAAAGAGTATTTCCGACGGCATTTAGCCGTCGGAAAAGACCATTTTTTTTGTAGTGTTTCTAGAATCAATTTCAAGTTGAATCAAGTTTAGCACATATATGTTCAAGAGAAATCATAAAGCTAAAACTCAATTGATAAATGATCAAACACCCCTAGCATATGATCTAACATCCTTCTCAACATATTTCATCAATCAAATAGTAAGAATCAAAGAGATGATCAAAGATGAAATGAAAAAGAAGAAGTTGAACAAACAACCTTGACCACGTACTGAAAATCAAGCCACCGGGAAACAAAACGAAGTCAGCTGCCTCTGAAAATGCTTGGGGTTTGTATCTCTCATCAAGACCACAATTTTGGCTTTTGGATCAATCGATTTCGAGTTCGTATGAGAAAGTTATAATCAAAATACTAAAACTAAAATGTTGAAGAATTCTGCAGAATTTTTTGAAAGTGTTCTTCAAAATCTTCAATGTTTGGAGGGAAGGAGAGAGGTTTAAATGGAGGAGAGAGAGAGATTTTTCGGGCCAATCAGAGGTGGCCACGTCACCAACCCCATGGGGGGCGCGTGGGCCACATGGGACCAGAGGGGTCCTCTGGCAGTGGGTCCCACGGCTCCCACACGGCTTGGCCCACGTGGCCTTTGGCCACGCTCTCCTCTCGCGCGCTCCCTCACGTTCTTCAGTCGTATCTTGGGCATCCAAACTTTGATTTCGAATCAGTTTTCGGATTATGAACCGTGACTCCCTCACACATGACGACACAACTTTAAAAAATGGTTGAGAAATCATCTCGAAAAATGACGATGAATTCAACTTAACGAATGGGAATGAAAAGTAGCGTAGCTACATCGTTTGGACTCGAAACCTTATGAATTAGTAACCGAAACGACCGGAACTCAATAAGGAATCAAATAAGAACATATTCAAGTCCAAAATACAAAATACATAAACAAACAAACACAAATTCACACAAGCATGCCATATCAAAGAGATAGTCACAAAGCATGCAATTCTACAATGTTTGTCTATAAGAGACCAATGCATGTGCATACTCAGAAGTGTGTGAATGTGTTATACCAAATGTTTGAACTATGACGCAGGGACACACATGTATGAATTGTGTGTGTGTGCGCTAACACCTTGCAAGAGGATGGAAGTCGAAGTATACCTTTGACGCTTTCACCTCTTGAAGACAACATTTGCACTAGACGTTGCTCTTCACCTTTTAAGCTTCTTTTCTTTCAAGAACATCCTAAGCAACAACTAATACAATTATAGAACGTTTTGCAATGGAATCAAGCCAATACAAATCATAAACCTTACAATCTCCCCCTTTGGCTATTCCATGGCAAAACCTCAACCTCACCATACAATGTTTCACTCCAATAAACTCAAGTTGATAGCATACTCTCATCCTCACATTACAAAGAGATTCCTAGACTAAAAAGTCTTCAAGTCTTCAAGAATTCCTCTTTTGGTCTTCAAAGTACCTATGAGAGAAAATAGCAAACCAAACAAAAGATCTTCTCTAAAGAAGAATGGTGAGTTATTAACCAAAAACAAAAATAGAAGACATCCCTTATCTCATACAAAAATGCATTATCTCAAGTGAATAAAATGTTTTCATATTAAATTATTCCCTTAATTTCCCAATTCCCAAGGAACAACCATCCTTAACATTATCAAGAAAGAATTCTTTCTCCCCCTTAAGACAAGAATTATCCCCCTTAAGACAAAGTCATAATTAAGCATAAAGAGGAATATGATTCACACAATTGGAGCATTTTTCCACACAATGTGTGAAGTATACAAAATCTCCCCAATATCAAACATGGTGAGGTATACATTTTCTCCCCCTTTTTGTCAAGGAATAGACAAGGGACACAAGAGATAAAGAACGAGATATTAAGCAAACAAATCGTATAGAAAGCGAAGTTGAATAAACTAAAGCTCCCCCTTAACATATGCTCCACATATTATCACCAAGTAGATTTGTTCACAAGGGACATCACACAATCACACAATCAAGCAATAAGAGAAAATATTTCATAACTTGTCAAAGTCCAAGAGAAAATCAAAGATTTTTATTAATCTCTCAAAAATATTCTCACATTGCTAATGAATCAAGCACATAAGCAAAATGTATGTGTGTGAATACTTCTCACATATATAGTAGGAGTAATTGTGATATCAACATGCAAACTCTATCCACACCTATCCATCTAAAGCATTTCCAAAAATAGGTCAAACCGATATTCATCCGGATTTTTGCTTTTAAAAAGAATAGATATCAACATATGAGCGTGTGTGTGCATGTGGCTTGTTTTCCCGTTTCTATTTGTCAACCCGAGCTTTTCACAATTCTCAACTATACATCATAAGCCTTTTTGTTTTGTTTTGTTTTGTTTTGTTTTAGGCTTCAATCAAAGATAAATTTTTTTTTTTAATGATTCATTTCAACACTTCTTTGATTTTACTAACAAAAACATATACTCCTCATGGCGGCTTTCACTCATCACAATGGCGTAGCCCTTTCCTACATTGGGTGGCTGCATAACCAAGGTGTGTAGCCCTTTCCATGAGGGTGCTTGTTGATTACTATGTAATGCCAAAGCAAAATGGATACATACCATATGTCATCTATCATGTACTTAGCAATAAACTTCTAGATGCATCCATTATCTACACATATTCAACCACAAAAACTCAAAACTAAAACATATAAGAGAAGCATTAGTGCACTTTTCAAAAATAAGATTTTCAAGCTCAAGTGCATGATCTAGAAACAATAAAAGATACTTGTTAAAGATCATTACTTCTCAAGTGAGTAGCTCTTAAAGACAATGATATTCAATTAAAGCTTTGCTCATCAAGCCACTCACAATCACACAAAGACATCAATCAACACAAATCATGTCAATGGACATTCTAAGAGATTTAAACCTCTCTTTGTCCAATGGCTTAGTGAACAAGTCCGCAAGTTGATTTTTAGTAGGCAAATGCTCTAGAGTAACAATAGAATGTTCAACTAGATCTCTAATGAAATGATGCCTAATGTCTATGTGTTTTGTACGGAAGTGTTGAACCGGATTTTTAGAGATATTAATGGCACTTAAGTTATCACAATAAAGTGTCATTTTTCCTTGTTCTATCTCATAATCCTTAAGGATTTGTTTCATCCAATGTAATTATGTGCAAGCAATTCCGACCGTAATGTATTCGGCTTCAGAAGAGGAAAGGGAAACCGAATTTTGTTTCTTACTTGACCAAGAAACCAAGTTATTACCAACATAAAAGCAACCGCCCGATGTGTTTTTACGGTCATCTATGTTTCCCGCCCAATCCGCATCACAATAGCCTATAAGGATATCATTGGTATCAAATGAATAGAATAGACCAAGACTATGAGTTCCTTTGATGTACCTAATGATCCTCTTGACGGCTTTTAAGTGAGATTCCTTGGGATTTGCTTGGAATCTAGCACACAAGCCTACACTAAAGCAAATGTCGGGTCTACTAGCCGTTAGGTAAAGTAGACTATCTATTATGCTTCTATAAAGGCTTTGGTAAACACTTTTCCCTTTTTCATCTTTGTCAAGTTTTAAAGTGGTGCTCATGGGAGTTTCAAAATCTTTTCCATTTTCTAGGCCAAATCTCTTAACTAGATTTTTAGCATATTTAGATTGGTTCAACATTATGCCCATGCTAGTTTGCTTTACTTGCATTCCTAGAAAGTAATTCAACTCACCCACCATGCTCATTTCAAATTCACTTGACATAACACTTACAAATTCATCAACCTTGGTTTTATTAGTAGACCCCAAAACAATGTTTTCAACATATATTTGTGCAACAAAAATATCATGATCATGATGTTTGATAAACAAAGTTCTATCAATGCCACCTCTCCTATATTGGTTGTCAATAAGGTATTGAGTCAACTTATCATACCAAGCTCTTGGAGCTTGTTTAAGGCCATAGAGAGCCTTTTTCAATTTAAACACATGATTAGGAGAGTGTGGGTCTACAAAACCCTTAGGTTGTTCAACATACACTCCTTCTTGAAGGTATCCATTGAGGAAAGCACTTTTGACATCCATTTGAAATAATTTGAACTTTTTAATGCATGCAATGGACAACAAAAGTCTAATGGACTCGAGATGAGCAACCGGAGCAAACGTCTCATCACAGTCAACACCCTCCACTTGAGTGTAACCTTGAGCCACTAGTCTAGCTTTATTCCTCACAATCTTGCCACTTTCATCGGTCTTATTCCTAAACACCCATTTAGTGCCAATTACATTTATATCTTTAGGTCTAGGAACCAAGGACCACACTTCATTCCTCTCAAATTGATTAAGTTCATCTTGCATAGCCCCAACCCAATATTTATCAACAATTACTTCATTGATATTTTTGGGTTCAATTTGAGAAGTGTAGCAAGCATAAGAAATTTGGTTAGCAATTTGATTTCTTGTTCTAACCCCTTCATTTAAATCACCTATGATGTCTTCTTAATAGTGTAAGTTTCTAAGTCTTGGGTGAGAATGTTTAACAACTTGGTCATTTTGTTGATTATCATTTAAAGCATTTTCTAACCCTTGACTTTCAACTTCAACATGTGAAATTTCCCTTAAGGAGTAGTGTAGAATATACCTAGATGGGGGGTGAATAGGTATAGGCCCAATTCTTCCAATATTAAAAATAACGCAGAATATAACAAAGAAAATGCATACTTGATTAGATTTAACAAATGAATTGATTTCACTAATACAAGAGTTAATCAATTTACAAGATATGCAATCAATGTAAGTTATGGAAGATAAAACAAAATAAAACAAAAATGAACACAAGTATTTTTACGTGGTAAAACCTCAAAGAGGAAACATCCACGGGTTGATACCACAACCATCGGCAAAGCAATCCACTATACGAAAATGACTTACACACTCAAGCTATCAACACAAGATATCCGCTCAAGCTATCACCTCCTAATCTACCCTCGGGCAAGTGAACTACCAAGCCTACTTCCTATCCGAGATGTGTCCTACACCTCTAGAAAGCAACTTTCTATCCAAAACGCTCACGTCTTTAGGAAGATTTCATGCTTGCCTATCCGGATCCTCCCGACCCTAGACAAGTCTCCTTGCTTGATTATCCGAGTCCTCCCGACTCTAATCAAGACTTCTTTGCTCTATCCACAAAGCTTCACTCACTTTGCTAGAGACTTCAACCTAATGCAAGGCTATGATCTAAGTGATGCAAATGATGCAAACACAATCAAATTAAGCTAGATGATCAATCAAGTTAAACGTACATGTTCAATGATAATCTAGAGTATGCTTTCAACAAACAATCACAAAAGTATCTAGAAATCAAGACATGAAAATCAGTAAGAACAAGGTATGAATATTCAATATATCACACTAAAAACCTAGTTCTTAGATCATGAAATTAAACCTAGAAAATAACATGAGGCACATCATATATACATTTTCTAGAATCAATTTCAAGTTGAATCAAGTTTAGCACATATATCTTCAAGAGAAATCACAAAGCTAAAACTCAATTAACAAATGATCAAACACCCCTAACATATGATCTAACATCCTTCTCAACATATTTCATCAATCAAATAGTAAGAATAAAAGAGATGATCAAAGATGAAATGAAAAAGAAGAAGTTGAACATACAACCTTGACCACGTACTGAAAATCAGGCCACTGGGAAAAATGACGAAGTCAGCTGCCTCTGGAAATGCTTGGAGTTTGTAGCTCTACCAACAATTTTGGCTTTTGGATCAATCAATTTCGAGTTCGTATGAGAAAGTTATGATCAAAATACTAAAACTAAAATATTGAAGATTTCTGCAGAATTTCTTTGAAAGTGTTCTTCAAGTTCTCAAAATGTTTGGAGGGAAGGAGAGAGGTTTAAATGGAGGAGAGAGAGAGATTTTTCGGGCCAATCAGAGGTGGCCACGTCACCCACCCCGTGGGGGGCGCGTGGGCCACACGGGACCAGAGGGGTCCTCTGGCCGTGGGTCCCACGGCTCCCACACAGCTTGGCCCACGTGGCCTTTGGCCACGCTCTCCTCTCGCGCGCTCCCTCATGTTCTTCAGCCGTATCTTGGGCATCCGAACTCCGATTTCAAATCCATTTTTGGATTACAAACTATGATTCCCTCATGCACGACGATGACTATACAACTTTGAAAAATGGTTGAGAAATCATCTCGGAAAACGATGATGAAATCAACTCAACGAATGAGAACGAAAAGTAGCGTAGCTACATTGTTTGGACTCGAAACCTTATGAATGAGTAACCGAAATGACCGGAACTCAATAAGGAATCAAATCAGAACATATTCAAGTCCAAAATACAAAATACATAAACAAACAAACACAAATTCACACAAGCATGCCATATCAAAGAGATAGTCACAAAGCATGCAAATTTACAATGTTTGTCCACAAGAGACCAATGCATGTGCATACTAAGAAGTGTGTGAATGTGTTATACCAAATGTTTGAACTACGATGCAGGGACACACATGTATGAATTGTGTGTGTGTGCGCTAACGCCTTGTAAGAGGATGGAAGTCGAAGTATACCTTTGATGCTTTCACCTCTTGAAGACGACATTTGCACTAGACGTTGCTCTTCACCTTTTAAGCTTCTTTTCTTCCAAGAACGTCCTAAGCAACAACTAATACAAATATAGAGCGTTTTGCAATGGAATCAAGCCAATACAAATCATGAACCTTACAACATGACTATAATTTTCATCATCTTGACTAGAAACACTACTAGCCACATCAACAGGTGTTTTAGTGTCATTCAACATGTTTTCTTTAGTTTCATTGACACCATTATCATCACACAAATTAAGCATGCTAAGATCATCTATCTTCACATTGATAGACTCCATGATAGTCTTAGTAGTCAAGTTAAAGACTCTATATGCATGACTATTAATAGCATACCTAAGAAAGAGACCAACATCACTTTTAGCATCAAACTTTCCTAAGTGATCTCTATCATTCAAAATATAACATTTACTCCCAAAAGTGTGGAAGTAACTCACATTGGGCTTCTTGCCCTTCCATAGCTCATAGGACGTTTGTTTTGTGCCGGGCCTCCTAAAAACATGATTAGACACATAACAAGCGGTATTGACCGCCTCGGCCCATAGGTTTCTAGGGACTTTCTTGCTATTGAGCATGACCCTAGCCATCTCTTGCAAGACACGGTTTTTCCTCTCAACAACACCATTTTGTTGAGGAGTTCTAGGTACAGAGAACTCATGAGAAATCCCTAAACATCACAAAACTCACTAAATTTTGCATTTTCAAATTCCGTCTGATGATCACTCCTAATGCGACATATTTTCTTGATACCAAGACCTTTTTCATTTTGAACTTGATTACAAAATTTTTTAAAGTAATCAAAAGCTTCGGTCTTGTTTCTAAGAAAATAAACCCAAGTAAACCTAGAGAAGTCATCAACGCATACAAAAATGTATTTTTTGCCATTGATGCTCTCGGTTTGAATTGGCCCCATTAGGTCCATGTGCACAAGTTCTAAAGGTCTCTTGGTAGCTATATAAGAATTCTTCTTATGAGACACTTTGGTTTGCTTACCTAATTGGCAAGGTTCACAAACCACCTCAAGCTTTTTACCAATATTAGGAAGACCTCTAACAATGCCATGTTTTTCAAGCTTTTTCAAATCTTTAAAATTCATGTGACCCAAACATTGATGCCACAAATCAAGCTTGTTGCACTCATATGCCATGTTGCAAGTTAGAGGATATTTCTCAAGACAATAGCAATTGTTTATAGACCTTTTGACTCTTAGGACAACATTGCCCTTTTTATCAATTATAGTGCACACGTCTTTGTTAAAACTAACTTCTTTAAAAATTTCACACAAGTGAGTAATACTTATCAAGTTAGCTTGTAACCTATCAACATACAAAGTATTGTGAAGTTTAGGCAATCCGGGGATACAAATCGTTCCCTTGCCAAGAACTTGCTTTTTGGTACCATCACCAAAAGTAACCCAACCTCCATCCTTTAAAACAAGATTCTTAAAGAACTCTTTGTTCCCGGTCATGTTCCTAGAGCAACCGCTATCTAGGTACCAAGAATAGGAGGAGTTGGCGCGTAAAGCATATTGTGCAACATGACATTTAGATGTGTCTGTTCTAATCCACACATTTTTCACAACATGCCTCTCGCTCTTACTTCTAACATGCTTTGACTCAATTTAGGCTTTTTAACATGCACCTTGACCTCATTGGTCACATTTTCAAAAATATCAAACAAAACATTATCAACTCTCTTATGCATAGTAGAGTGAGGCACAACACAAGATTTAGCAAGCAAGTCATCAACAACATCCTTCACAACATGCTTTTCCAAGGTCTTCCTAGGTCTATTTCTATATCCATACATGGATGATTACCTAGGTCCATTCAAAGACATATCATGAAAAGCATTATCAAGTTTGCATTTTCGAATATACTCAAAGCATCTAGGTCGAATATGTCCTACCATATTACAATGATGACAAATATGAATAAATTTGAGAAATTTACCATTTACATTTGCTTCCATAGCTTTTGGCCTTCTCACAATTTTTCCTCTTTGAAGTGCAATCCTTGATGCTCCACCTCTTGCATTTGAGGTTGTTGCTCCTTGACGTTTATGTTGTTGAGTTCTTCCGTTGAACATCCTTGTTGATGAAGAGGCAACTCTGGTAGCTTTCATAGCTTTACCTTGAGTGAGTGTACCTACATTTGTTTCAATGCTTGCTTTGACAAAAGTAGATTTGTTAGATGAAGGAGTCTCTTTCTCATTGATATAACCCAAACCTCTTTTGTCACATGGATACTTTCCACTTTTAATCAGGGTTTCAAATTTGTTATAGCTAGATGACATCTTGATAATCATATTATTAGCCTCATCAAGTTTCTCATGAAGCATCCTAATTTTAATGGCATATTTTTCCGCTATGTCATCACTAAACATAACATCTTTACGTGATTTATCTAGCCATTGTTCATACTTTTTCTCTTGAGTTAAGTGCTCACTAATTTTGGCTTTAAGCATATTTTCTAGCCTTTTAGCACTAACAAGAGAAATATCCCTTTGCTCAATTTCTTGCTTCAAGATGCCAAGTCTATCATTGCTATCTTTTAGATTCAATTCTAGACTTAGGATCTTGTCTTTAAGTTCATTGAATTCTTTTGAGCCAAGACCATGATCTTCTAGCTTCTTGTTGAGGGACATATTGACTTTGGATAAACTTTCATTTTTAAAAGTAAGATCATCGATCTTTTTCTTATCTAAGTCAATATGTTCAACAAAAGAAGCCACATAGGAACACACTTCCTTAATCATGATTATCACAAACAAAAACACAAACACTACAAAGAAAAGATCTATCTAAGTGCGTCTAGACACCCGCTCTAATACCAAATGAAATTTCCCTTAAGTAGTAGTATAAAATATACCTAGGGGGAGGGTGAATAGGTATAGACTCAAATTCTTCCAATATTAAAAATAACGCGGAATATAACAAAGAAAATGCACACTTGATTAGATTTAGCAAATGAATTGATTTCACTAATACAAGAATTAATCAATTTACAAGATATGCAATCAATGTAAGATAAAGAAAAGTAAAACAAAATTGACACAATGATTTTTTATGTGGTAAAACCTCAAAGAGGAAACATCCACGGGTTGATACCACAACCACCGGCAAAGCAATCCACTATGTGAAAAAGGACTTACACACTCAAGCTACCAACTCATGATATCCGCTCAAGCTATCAACTCCTAATCTACCATCGGGGCTAATGAATCACCAAGCCTACTTCCTATCCGAGATGTGTCCTACACCTCTAGAAAGCAACTTCCTTGAAACAAATTATAGCACGGTGTGTATAAAACTATCTAGAGGGGGGGGGGGGGGGCGAATAGATTTTAAGCTTTTTACCCAATTTTTCGTGTTAGTTAAAATTACGAAATTACCCCTAAATAGTAAAGCAATAAATCAAGTATAAAATGCGGAAATTAAATAACACTTGATTTTTACGTGGAAACCCTCACGGGAAAAACCACGAGCTAGTAAGTAAGCCACACTCGAACCTCGAATCCACTAAATGTGTAAAACGATTACAACCTAATCCCGGAAGTAATCACACACCTACCTAATCCCGGTATGAGTGAACCTAGTCCAATTTGCTTGCGATCTAAGCAACCTAATCCCAGAAGCTACACACAAGACTTACTTTCTCTATGAAGAGAATACAACCCTAAGTGAATATATGAATATCCAAATGCAACATAGAGCAAGGGAAACCCTATATGCTTATATAAGATGATTAATATGCAATTAGCACAATCCTAGATATTAAAAACTAAATGACATGTTCAATCAAATAGTTTAGCTAATCAAGATTAAGCACAAAACTTAATTAGCTATCACAATACAACTTCTCAAACATACATCACACTAATCTCAATCTTGTATCAAAAGATATATGAAAATCATACAAGTAATAAATTGAGATTGCTTGTTAAGAAAAACATAAAATATGTAAGATATTAGTGAAAAGCTTACCAAACAAAGTATGATGAAGAATCCATGCAAAGAGACATCTAGATGATCAAGGATGATGCTAGATGATGATTGATGATCATGAACAAGTGTTTGAGTAAACTAAAAATGAGTTCTTTGGAATTTTTCTTCTCTTTGAAAAATATCCTAAGTATAGAATCTGAATATGAACTCTCTTAATTGACCTAAAGTCAAAGTGGCATATATATAGGGGGCCAACACAAGGTGTGGTCGTTTTGATAAGTTGGCCTCATATTTGCCTTGGGCGCTGTACGTAGAGCGCCTCTTGTACAGCGCTTGTACAGTGCCCCTACTATGTTCTCACGGGAAAATAGAGTGGCGCTGTACGTAGAGCGATTTGTACAGCGACCCAACAGCGACCGAATTAAATCGATCAGGTCTGAACAGCGCTCAATGGGCACTGTTCGTACAGCACTTCTGAAGAGCGCTTTTGGGAGCGCCCAATGCAAAAATGCAATCCTTAGTCTAAGCATGACAAGGCAATTGGATATGCAAGATGCAATCAAACTAACATGTAAGAAGAGATGTTAATGAACATTAATGCACAAAAATAAGACACACAACATACAAGCATTAAACATATGCATGAGTTGTGAGTGTGTGCAACTATCTCTTCAAGACAAGTAAGCACAAAGAAATATACCTTCGGTGCTTATCAATACGAGGTCTTCAAAGGGCTTCGAACAATAAACCAGATACCTAGGCTACCCTTACAAAGAACCCCAACATGTGGTTTGTCCACGAAATGAGCCAATCAACAAATGGGAACCTTACATTCCTATCCAAGACGCTCACGTCTCTAGGAAGATTTCTTGCTTGCTTATCCGGATCCTCCCGACCCTAGACAAGTCTTCTTGCTTGATTATCCGAGTCCTCCCGACTCTAATCAAGACTTCCTTGCTCTATCCACAAAGCTTCACTCACTTTGCTAGAGACTTCAACCTAATGCAAGGCTATGATCTAAGTGATGCAAATGATGCAAACACAATCAAATTAAGCTAGATGATCAACCAAGCTAAATGTACATGTTCAATGATAATCTAGAATATGCTTTCAACAAGCAATCACAAAAATATCTAAAAATCAAGACATGTAAATCAATAAGAACAAGGTATGACTATTCAATATATCACACTAAAAACCTAGTTCTTAGATCATGAAATTAAACCTAGAAAATAACATGAAGCACATCATATATACATTTTCTAGAATCAATTTCAAGTTGAATCAAGTTTAGCACATATATGTTCAAGAGAAATCACAAAGCTAAAACTCAGTTGACAAATGATCAAACACCCCTAGCATATGATCTAACATCCTTCTCAACATATTTCATCAATCAAGTAGTAATAATCAAAGAGATTATCAAAGATGAAATGAAAAAGAAGAAGTTGAACATACAACCTTGACCACGTACGGAAAATCAAGCCACTGGGAAACAAAAAAAAGTCAGATGCCTCTGAGAATGCTTGGGGTTTGTAGCTCTCATCAAGACCAACAATTTTGGCTTTTGGATCAATCGATTTCGAGTTCGTATGAGAAAGTTATGATCACAATACTAAAACTAAAATGTTGAAGAATTCTGCAGAATTTCTTGAAAGTGTTCTTCAAAATCTTCAATGTTTAGAGGGAAGGAGAGAGGTTTAAATGGAGGAGAGAGAGAGATTTTTAGGGCCAATCAAAGGTGGCCATGTCACCCACCCCGTGGGGGGCGCGTGGGCCACACGGGACCAGAGGGGTCCTCTGGCCGTGGGTCCCACGGCTCCCACACGGCTTGGCCCACGTGGCCTTTGGCCACGCTCTCCTCTCGCGCGCTCCCTCATGTTCTTCAGCCGTATCTTGGGCATCCGAACTCCGATTTCAAATCCATTTTTGGATTACGAACCATGACTCCCTCACACACGATGAAGACTACACAACTTTGAAAAATGGTTGAGAAATCATCTCGGAAAATGACGATGAAGTCAACTCAACGAATGAGTACGAAAAGTAGTGTAGCTACATTGTTTGGACTCGAAACCTTATGAATGAGTAACCGAAATGACCGGAACTCAATAAGGAATCAAATAAGAACATATTCAAGTCCAAAATACAAAATACATAAACAAACAAACACAAATTCACACAAGCATGCCATATCAAAGAGATAATCACAAAGCATGCAATTCTACAATGTTTGTCTATAAGAGACCAATGCATGTGCATACTAAGAAGTGTGTGAATGTGTTATACCAAATGTTTGAACTACGATGCAGGGACACACATGTATGAATTGTGTGTGTGTGCCCTAACGCCTTGCCAGAGGATGGAAGTCGAAGTATACCTTTGACGCTTTCACCTCTTGAAGATGACATTTGCACTAGACGTTGCTCTTCACCTTTTAAGCTTCTTTTCTTTCAAGAAAATCCTAAGCAACAACTAATACAAATATAGAACATTTTGCAATGGAATCAAGCCAATACAAATCATGAACCTTACAACAACAATTCGCATACACCATGAGACATATCTCGGAATTCGGCCTTTGCACTTGATCTTGCCACGACCTTTTGCTTCTTGGTTCTCCAAGTGACAAGATTACCTTTTACGAAAGTCAAATAACTAGACATGGAATTTTTGTCGATTTGATCACCTGCCCAATCAGAATCCGAGTATCCTTCAATGTTAGAAACATCATTTTTTGAGAACAGCAACCCTTTTCCTGGAGCATTCTTCAAGTATCTTAAGATTCTATACTCCACATTCATATGCTTTTCACTTGGTGCATGCATGAATTGGCTTACGATGCTCACTGCATAAGCTATATTTGGCCTTGTGTGTTACAAATAGATTAATCTCCCCACCAACCGCTGATAACGATCCTTGTCTTTTGCAGCTTGATCTAAAGAAACCTCTAGCTTGTGATTCATTTCTATGGGCATCTCTACTAGTTTGCAAGCAAGCATTCCAGTTTCAGTTAAAAGATCTAGCACATATTTCCATTATGAAAGGAAAATCCCATGTTTCGATCTCGCTACCTCAATCCCTAAGAAATATTTAAGTTGGCCGAGATCTTTCATTTCGAATTTAGTAGCCAAATACTCATGTAATGCTTTCATTTTGCATGGGTCATCTCCTGTCAAGAAAACCTTATCGGGGGCCCTTGAACAGCAGATTGAAGGCATACTTTAAATTTGCTTCCTTTGTAAGTTCGTGCCTTTAATGTTGCCTTCCTTTCTTTTTCCTCTCCTTTATTTTTGTGGGTGTATGGTCTTTTTTTGCTTTTTCAGATGCTCTCGGACGTGAAATCAACGAAGGCCAAGAGGGCCATTCTAGCTGCTCAGCTCGCATAGTCTCAAAAGAGAGCTGCTTGCGTGGAAGGTGGCAAGGCAGTGTTGAAGGAACAACTTGCCACTGTTGTTGTTGCCTTGGCTGTTACTAAGCCGGAGGTTGTCTCTAAGGACCAGGTCGTCCATGAACTCAGAGAGGAGCTAGAGGGCAAAGACAACGCTCTTGCATGTGCTATGGCTGAATTAGAGCTTGGTGTTGTGGATAGGTTTAAGAGATCTCCTGATTGAGGTAAAATTTTAAATTCTATCTTGCTTATAAAAAAACAAGTGTGTTGTGTTGTGAGGTATTAGTAGTATTTGATATATATTGGTTTTGATGTAAACCTTAATCTAGTTATATATATATATATATATATATATATATATATATATATAGAGAGAGAGAGAGAGAGAGAGAGAGAGAGAGAGAGAGAGAGAGAGAGAGAGAGAGAGAGAGAGAGAGAGAGAGTAATTTTCCAATGAGGACTTTTACAATACACACTTTAAACACATTTGATGACATTGTATGTTATCAAATGTTTTTCGATGAGATTTTTTGTATGCATCCTAAGAAAATTAAAATACACATTTGGTAAAATTTTGGAAATTTTTGCCTTTGAGAACTATTTTTTCTTATATTTCACCATTTTAAAATGTTTTATCTAAAAAGCAAATTGGAAAAAATTAGTTATTGCAACCAATTTTTTTTTAATTTTTTCCCATAAATGTATTTCAATGTTTTCACCATCCATACAAAAAATCAAATCAAGAATCAATATATTCCATGCAATTTCATCAATGGTGATTAAAGTATGCATTGTAAAAAGTCCTCATTGGAAAATTACTATATATATATACATGTGTGTGTGTGTGTGTGTACATATATAAATCAATTGGAATGTAGACTTGTTGGATTAAGTTCACTGGAATTGACAGCTTTGGTTTAAATTCGTTAATTAATGACTGAGTGATTATAAAATTTCAAAGAAAATTACTTAGGGGTCGTTTATTTTTTCCACTTAAAACTTAATGGGTTTGAATTATAATTATTAAGTTTTTTTTTTTTTTTTTAAGTGGTCAAACAACTTAAAAATATCAAAAAAAATAACTTAAAATAAAAAGTAAAAAATACTGACTTTTCACTTAATTGTAAATCACTGGATTGCATTAAATGCAATCCAAAATATTTTCTTCCGATACTATCCCCCATATATAACATATTTCCAATTTCATCATAATTATATATGGCATAGAAAGCTTTATTTTAATAAATTACTTAATTTAAATAGCTTAAAAAAATAAAAAAGAACCCTAATCACTTCCCATATTGGTGTTTAATATCAATACTTTATTATGATATTAGGATGATGTATTTATACACACACACACACACACACACACACACACACACACACACACACACACACACACACACACACATATATATATATATATATATATATATATATATATTAGAGTGTTGTGTGAGTTTTCCTGCTAACCTTTTTATTTTTTGGAAAAAAAAAAAACATTTTCTTTTCTTAGTAAAAATGAAGTTTGTTTGTAATCGAAGAAGAAGATCATGATCATATGTGTTCATATATAATTATTATTTTTGGATTGTTTTTATTCCATGTTATATGTATAATTATTTAATATGGGTATAAATGTAAAATTACTTATTTTCAGACAATTTTACTTAAAAAAAATAAAAAAAAATAAAAAAAAACGTGTTGATAATACATTTAGATGTGAGGAAAAAAAAAACAAACATATCATTCAAGTTCATATTTTAGGCCTTATTTAGTTTTTAGAAAAATTCAGAAATGTTCATTCTTTAGAAAAAAAAAAAAAAAAAAAAAAAAAAAAAAAAAAAAAAAAAAAAAAGGACCCCTTAGCTTCAAGTCTTTAACTTTTTTTTAAAGAAGAAATATTACATGTACTATAGTATAGTATAGCATCACGGGTAGGGTAAATCTATGGGTTCAGGTAGTCCAATTATTATTAATAAAGTTGATATACAACACATTAATGAATGACTTGAATTTTTCAATATCTGTATCAGCTTCGTCTAGAATGGATAAGAGAGGATAAGAATGTAGATAGATATTGCCACCTAAAAATATTATTATATAAATATTCTTTAACAAAATGACTTTTAAGGATAAAAATAATATCATTGAAAATAAATCAAAATACTCCACCATAACCTTGACTATGATCTGTTAAATGTTAGGTTTTGACTCGTATTCTTGAATGAACCCAATGTTAACTAAACGAGACTCAACTGATGTGAAATTCCTGGAGACGTGAGATACGTTTGGAAGTTGGATATAATGTTTGAGGGAGGTTTGAAGACCAGAAGAAAGGAAGAATGAAGCAAACCGTTGTGGGTTACACTATGGCTTTGATAGCGGTTCCCACAACTGTATGGCACTGTGCTTTGCGCTATGTGGTTTTGACGGTGGTGATGACAACAATCCATATTCCAGAAGTTAGCGCTGTGGCTTTGACAGTGGCAGTGACAAGGTCAGGATCGTTTCAGCGTATGGATCACGGTTTTCTGAACGATGTAATTTCTAGTGACTAAACTGTGTAGGGTGCGGCTGGCCAGCATATGACCCAAACCTTAGTCAATCATAAGCATGCATGGAACAGGAAAACTTCGGCAGAAAAGGAAAGTGTTCTTTTGGGAAGTTCTTGTGCTTGAAGGAAAAGGAATACTTTTTACAAGAAGACTTGTCATAAAAGGAAATAGTATTTATGTGAAACAAGTAAGTCTTGTACATTTAGGAGTATGATTTCCTTTTTTCTTAAACTCACTGTAACTAGTATAAATAGACCTTGTAATTAGGTTATTTCGTGTGGAGCAAAAAGAACACCATATAACATCAGAGAGAGTGGGTGAGATCTAGGGGAAAACCCCAGGGAATATCTGGGGAGGAATTCGGGGAATATCAGTGGATTAACTTAGAGATTTGTGGGTGATATTCAGGGGAGACCTTGTGGATATTAGGGGGTTCTTGGTGAGGAATTTGTGAGTGTTGTAAGCTAAAAGTTATGATGTAAAGCTTGGTTGTGAGCTTGGGGACTTTGTGAGGCTCTATAGTTTGGGGTTGAGGTGTGAGAGAGAATCCTGAAGTATATGGTTGTAACAATTTATCATATAGTATTGTAGGGAAAAATACACACGGCGGATGCGAAAAATAGATTTGTATATTTTAAAATTTTTCCTTTTTAAAGATGAACCTTAACCCTTGATTAATTAACATATAATAAAAGTATCGTACCTTTTTCTGTACGTGACGATTGACGTTGCGTCGATGGTATTCCGCAAGAGCTTCCAATCCAATCACGAACATGAATCACCTAGGAGCGTAAGATCCCTTTCTTTGAATTATGTACTTGAGGATGAATAACAAAAAACTTTTCTTTTGTTAGTTACAATAAATTTCCAAGAGAAAACGAAGAACGTTCGGTCACTTTTGAATTCTCAATATTTTAATCGAAACTCGTGTGAACCTTATTTGAAGTTGTGCACAAAGCCTTTTGATGTAAAAGCTAGTAGTGCACTATCGAAACAAAACGTTCTCCTTTTTGTTTCTCTACTTGGCCAAATTCTCACACACCATGTCTTAGAGTTAGGTTTTATTTTTCAAGTAAAAGAAATAACTCTCACAAAAACCTTAGGGCTAGTCGAATTCTATAGATAGATATTGTTATAGGTAAAATTTGTCAAAGAGGACACGTCATCATAAAGTGTAGACCAATATAGCCACGTAGGCAGAAAGTCAAAAGATTAGTCAACTATTAGACGTTTTGCATCTCACATGAATGAGCTACTCGGTGCCAACATCGATACCCAAAAGACAACACCGAATAGAGACGAGTGAGCTGATCAGGACAGTGAAACATGTTCGGCCCTACTCGTTACCAACGAAGATAATTACATGAAAGCCTTGTCCTTCGACTGCAAGGCAAAACCAGCAACGACAGGCAGTCCCAAATTAACTACAATACGGTCACCAAGAGTCCAACAAGGAAACAAACAGATCCTCTCCTATATTTAAGGGAATTAGAGTCCAAAGCGGATTCGGATTCAAGGGTATTAAACACGTGACATATATCAAATAGGAAGGCAAATCTTTAAAGACTGCATGAGCAATCCACAACTTGGGGACCACGATATCATACTCTAGTGGCACCCGGAAACCCTAGTAGGTACCATGTATAAATACCCCTGCAAAACACAATGAAAGGGGTATGTGTGAATTAGTAAAAGAGAGACCAGAGTGTGTATCATTAAAACAATTATAGTGGATTTGACTGAGTTACTAAGGCAATAACCCGTGGACATTTCTCCGATTACTAGAGTTTTACCACGTATTTCACTTCTTTCATTATCAACCATTGTCGTATTCTTTATTTCATTCATATTTATGGGTTTTTGCTAACTTAGACTGTTGACTGATTGACCATCGAAAAATCACTGTCAACAATTGGCGCTAGGAGGAGAGGCTGCTTTTGAATCTAACTTCGAGAACCCTTATGAAACAATGGCTGGCGAAGGAGATGGCAGCGGTTCCAGATATAGTCAGGGGTTACCCGATAACAAGTTGGAGGAAGACACCACTCTTAACACTGTGGATGCTACTTTGGTGACCGCAGATCAATCAACCGCCCTAGCTGGCATTCAGCGCTTCCCTCCAACCAGCGAGGAGATCGTGCAACGGTTCTAGGCGTCTTTACAACAGCTTATGTTTGATGCAGCCAAGCAGGGGATCAACCTTTCCGCCACGGAAGGCTTAACTTCACCGTATAATCTGTATACCTCAGACCAGCAACTAGGAAGGTTACACTTCATAGTGGTTGCCCCAACACCAGACGCACCCTTAAAGATGAGTCAAAACCCGACAGATCGGCCTGAGACATTGTCAGAAAGATAGGCCTGGGGTGATAGAGAACCCAGAGAATAAGATTACCCCAACATAAAGTATAATTCTGATCAAACAAAGCAAAATCGGGACTAACCAAAGAGATATACACACTGGAGAGACCGATCGTCATCTTCAGGAGAAACTGACCAATACTATCGTCATAAACGCCAAACGGGCACAATCCGGTTGCATGGCCTGAACCGGGAGACCAGAGAACAAGAACCTGAAGAGCAAAGGCAAAAGTTAAACATCAGCTAGGGTTTCAATCCCATGGGAGAACCGGAAGGCAATAGAGACATACTCATACAAAGTTTGACCCAAGAGGTTCAAAACAATCGTTGGCAGATGGATGCCCAAGTCAGGCATTACGGGCACAACGAATTGTCAGATGATGAGTCAGGCAACCCTTTCACCAATGGAATTCTGAGAATGCCCTTCCCAGTAAAGTTCAGAATGCCTCATGTGGAGCAATTCAAAAAAGATACCGACCCAAAGGAACACGTTAGGAGATATAAAATGCCATGTTATGCCTCCACTTCCCACAAATACTTAGGGATTTAGGTTCTCAGTGGTTTAGCAGATTGCCAGCAGCAAGCATAAGCAACTTTGGTGAATTGAGCAAGGCATTCTCGAGACAGTTCCTTGGGAATGTGCATAGAAAGAAGTCAGTAGCTCGCCTGTCCCAGCTTAAACAAGGGAATGATTAGTCACTCAAGAAGTATTTGGGAAGATTTGGCCAGAAGGTGTTAGAAATTGGGAGCGCGAATGACGAAGCCATTGTTGCAGCGTTCATCAACAACTTACAAAATGGCCAACTGTCTTTTGATCTAAGGAGAGCCCGCCTGACCAATTATGTGGATATGATAGACATGGCTGGGGGTTACGCCTTAGCCAAAGAAGAAGAAATTGCAACATGAGGTTATTTTGTACATGGTGGGCGACCAGAAGGATCTATAGCAAAAGATAATGCGCCCAAGACCCATAATCCAAAATGTGACAAACAAAAGAACAGAACTCGGGATGGTCGGGACGATCGTCGAGCTTTTGACCCAAAGACAGACCAGCCACACCAAAAATTCCAGGGTAAATACACAAACTACACTCCATTGAAGAAGGATCAAGAAGAAATGCTAGCAATCTTAGAAGAGAAGAACATGTCTAAAGAACCTCCTAAACAGTCGTTTTTTGCACGGAAGGATACAACAAAGTACTGTACATTCCACAAAGAGAATAGGCATGAGACGTCCAAATGTTTCCAGCTCAGAGACCACATTAAAACCCTTATTTGAGAAGGACATTTGAAAGATATCGTCCTAAAGAAGGCCGAGAAAATAGATGGACAGAGAGATAATCGGCAAGAGAGCCGAGGAAGAAAGCAGAGCCCGAAGAAAGCCGAGGATGAATGAGTGATCAAGCTAAATTTGGTATGATTTTGTACCTCATTCCCGTCTCTTTGTACTTGATTCTCGGGCATGTCCCCATATTTAATAGTGTTAAATTGAGCATTTCAGGTTTATTTTGGTCTCAAGTGCTTTTGTGAAGAAAATGTGAAGTTTGATTCAAATATGCACAAGTAGGCAAAACAAGGCATTGTCGCCACAAAGCATCGCCACTTATGTTGCCATGGCGACAGAAGGATTTATTCTAGGCGAATTCAATCAGGTGTCATCACCACTTGATGTCGCCACTTTACTTATGGCGACACAGAAGGAAATCAAACGTCACCATTTACTGTCGCCACTTGGGAAGTGGCGATAGAAATGTTGCCATGGCGATAGAAGGTCTTTGAAAGCATCAGGGATTGTCGCCAATTTATGTCGCCAGTTGCAATATGGCGACATATGAATCTCAGAAGACATAACCGTTTGTCGCCACATGTGTTGCCATGACAAATGGTGACAATGAAGTGGCGACACCTTGCCACATCAGATTTTCTAGCGGTTATTAGTACATGTTCATGGCCACTATATATATTCTTCTTCTTCCAAACTTGAGCCACACACCATTCTTAGAGAGAACAAATTTCTACTAAGTCTAACCCTAGTTTCTCATCCATTTCTCACTTTTCAACCTCCTCCATTCTTTAAACTTGAACTATCTTTTCCATCCAAAACCTCAACACAAATGTCTTGATTACTACACTCAACCATTCCTCTCTTCCCATTCTCTCCATTTCAATACCTTTGTCACTTACCTAGACACATCCCCTTCTACCATTCTTGACAATAGAAGCATCAAGGGAAATGAAGAAGCAAGCTCTAAAGAAGGAGGCCTAAGGGTGATTTCCTTAACTATTACTTCCTATTCTTTTGATTGTAACTATGTGTAACTAAACCCCTAATTTAGGGGATAGATTTGAGGAACTTGTGGTTATGGGTATTTGCTTAGCTATTTGTAATTGAATCTCTAATTGTTTCCTTTTCACTTTATATTTAGATCTTATGCTTATTGTGATTTGCATTGTATATCACTAGTAGATCATGATATTATGTGGGATAATTTGTTGTGAAACCAATCTTGGATTGACACCTTTGATTGGTTGAAGAACTTAGTGAGTAGGATGGATTAGTGGTGGGTATATCAACCCCATTAATCCAAACCTTGATTTGTACTCAACTAATCCCACCTTTACCCCCTTTCCTTAATCAGTTAGGTATTGAGGTGGGAATGTGTTTAGTGTTCATAGTAATGACCTAAACACACTTTCGAAAACAAATGGTTAGCATTAATGAGATTGGTCATTATTGAGGCTTGAAAGCATTACCAAATTCATGAGCAACTCAATCTGTAAGGATTCCCGTTTTGTTGATTGGCTTATTTCGTGGTCAAACCACATGTTGGGGTTTTGAATGTAAGGGTAGTCTAAGTGATTAGTGTTGAAGATCAAAGGCCCTTCCATGACCTCAAGATACAAGCACGCCAAAGGTATAATCTCTTGTGCTTGTTTTTCTTTGAAGAGATTTAGTAGCACACACACACTTAGCATTCTTGCTTATTTTTATGTGCATCTCTTCACATGTCACTTTACACACTAGCACTTTGGTTGATATATCTTGTTGTGTGTATATGTGCCTTATAATTCGTTTCCCGACATTGTTCGGAAACGTCCGCGCTTGTACTAATGAGTGCTTGGTTTCACGCGAAGACCGCATATGGAGAATGCCCTTGGCTTCTCCTTGGTTTTCACCATTGTTGGTGATCGGCGGTTATGATCGGCGGCCTGGCCGCCGAATGAAACCGCCGTTTCAGTCCAGATTGGTCTGAAGCATTTATGCGGTCAAGATCGGCGGTCACGACCGCCGTTCATACCTGATCGATTTTAATCTCTCGGGTTTGATTCGGCGGTTGGATCGGCGGTCACGAAACCGCCGAATGAAACCGTCGTTAATGCTCTGTTCTTCACGAGCTCAATTCGGCGGTCGTCATCGGCGGCCTGGCCGCCGATTGAAACCGCCGAACGGTGCGTTTCAGGGGCAAAAGTGTCTTTTCACATGCCCAATTCTTGATGTCTATAAATATCTTATTTTCTCAATCTCTGATTAAGTTTCTTGAGCAATTAGAACCCTAAACTTTCAAGAGAGATTTTTGAGAAAAAATCAAATCAAGAACCTATCTTTAAACACTCAAATCAAATCCCTTTTGCATCAAATTTCATATTTGATCTTCTATGCCTTCATAGAATTGATCCATGCATGGTTTTGAATCATCACATCTTATTTGGTATGTTCTTCACTAATTTCATATTACTTTAGTGTTTTTCATATTAATACATCTCTTTAATTACTTGTATGCTTTTGATTATATGCTAGATACAAGTTAGAGATTATTTGTGATGAAAATGATTGAGTGTTGATTGTGATAGCTAATTAGGTTTTTAATTAATCTTGATTAGCTAAGCTATTTGACATGTCATTTAGCAATTGATATCTAGGGTTGATTAAATTGATTATATCATCATCCTAGATAAGCATCTAAGGTTACCTAGCCTTGTTTGTTATTTGAATATTCATTTATATTCACATAGGTTGTTTCTCTTCATTGAGAAGTAAGTCTTGAGGCTAAGAGTGCTTAGGCCTCAAGCAATTGGACTAGAGCCACTTTTAAAGGCCCGAGTGGTAGAAGTGGGGGGTTATTGACCGGAGTGTTAGACGAGGTCTACATAGGTTGTAAACTCCATTTCGATTAGTGGATTTCGAGGTCCGAGTGTGGCGCACTAAACAGCCCGTGGTTTTTCCCAGTGGTTGGGTTTCCACGTATACATCAAGTGTTATTTAAATTCCGCACTATATTACACTTGTATGTATTTTTGACTAGTAGGGGCATTTTCGTAAAATTGACTTGCATGCGAAAATTGGGTAATAATAGTTAAAATCTATTCACCCCCCCTCTAGCTTTATATAGAACATGCCTCGAGTATTTAATTACTTTCAATTGGTATCAGAGCGGGTTCCTAGACATACATAGGTGATCCTAGCTCATTTTTGGTGTGTTGTGCATTTGTGTGATTCTTTGATCATTCATACATTTTGCATTCATTTCATCCATTCACTATACACTATGAGTGGAATCGGTGGTCCAAATGAGGGTGCTTCGAGCGTAAGGCCACCCCTCCTCACCGGCATAAATTACTCCCAATGGAAAGGGAAGATTGAGGCATATGTGTGTCAAATCCATGATAGGGCATGGATGGCCATTGAAGACGGATATTCGCCTCCTATGATGACTCCCACGGGTGGAGGAGAAGAAGTGCTCAAGCCTAAGGCACAGTGGACACAACCCGAGTTTGAGTTGTCCAAGTGGAATCAAAAGGCGTGGCACGCCCTTATATGTGCAGTGGACGAAAATCAGTACAAACTGATTCAGAACACTAAGATAGCCAAGGAGGCATGGGACATCTTAGAGGTTGCACACGAGGGATCCGAAGTAGTGAAGGACTCCAAACTTCAAGTCCTCCAAACTCAATTTGAGACACTTAGGATGGAGGAGAATGAGTGCTTCAACGACTTCGAGATTAGGTTGATGGACATTGTCAACCAAAGTCATCAACTTGGTGACCCTTACTCGGATAGAAGGATCAAGCAAAAGATAATGAGATCGCTTCCCGAGAGGTTTGAGTCTAAGGTGACGGCTTTAGAAGAAAACAGTGATTTTAAGGACATGAAGCCGAGCGAGGTAATAGGTAGACTTCTCGCCTACAAGTCTAGGAAGGGTCCTAGCTCCACTCCTTCAAAGAAGCAAAAAGGGATTGCTTTGAGAGCTTCCAAGGTTGAGAAGGAGGACAAGGATGACTCGGATGAAGACATGGCACTTTTAATGAGAAAATTCAAGAAGTTTGTAAAATTCGAGAAAAAGGGTCATGCATCCAAAGGGCAAGAATTGAAGAAAAGGGTTCCTTTCAAGAAGGTTGAGCATAGGCAAGAGAATAGCGAAAGGAAAGGGATCCAATGCTATGAGTGTGGTGGCATAGGTCATATCTCACTAGATTGTGGGAATTTGAAGAACAAGAGAGGAAAAATGATGGCCGCCATTTGAAGTGAAAGTGATGACTCCGAAGAGGGAGATAAGTCATCAAGTGATGATGAGCTTATCAATAACTTCAAGGCATTGGGTGCCACTTGTGAAGAAAATGAAGTTGTTGGTAAGAACTCCGTTGCTAGTAATCCCATAGAAGAGAAAGTTGAAGAAGTAGCTCTAGAGGAGATAGTTGTTGCTTCACATTGGGATATGACACTTATTGACTCAAGAGATCAAGGTGAAGGTCTTGATGAGGAAATTGGATCCATAAGAGAGGAGGAGAGCCTAGAAGATGACACTAGTGGAGATGACTCCTTATCTAACTCTACAAATGGAAATGTAGAGAATATGGATATGCATGACTTTATAGTCAATGTTGAAAGCTCCATGAAGAAGAAAGATAGATTTCTAAGGATTTTAGAGGAAGAAAATCTAGAGCTTACAACATACAATGACCTCCTAAAGAAGCAAGTGGAGAAAATGGATCTTAAGGACAACTTTGAAAGTTTTGAAAGCTCTAAGTTAAAGAATGAAAAAGAGATTCAAAGGTTAAAGGAAGAACTACTTAGGCTTTCAACACAAGTTGATCACTTGAATGATGAAGTGATAAGATCCATGGTGGAAGAAGACAAGCTAAAAGATGAGCTAGCTTTGTCTAAGAGGAATGAAGAGGGTTTGAAGAGAGAGCTTGTTGAAGCCAAAGAGTCATTGACTAGAATGACCACAAGCACCAAGAAACTTGACAACATACTTGGTGTAGGAAAAAGCCCTTGTGACAAAAGAGGTCTTGGATTCGAAGTGAGCAAGGATTGCTCTATTCCTAAGAAGACCGTCTTTGTGAAGAGTTTGGGTAAGATAGAAGCGTCACCGGTGCAAACTCCTAGGAAGAAGCTAGAACTAGGACAATGTTCGACAAATGCACAAGTGAAGGTGGTGAAAGCAAGACAACCCCAAGCTCAACGGATTAGAGCCTCTCGAGTCAACTCTCCTCAACAAATGACTCACTATGAAAAGAGGCAAAACATGCTGCCTAATCCAATGAGGCAACCCATTCCGGTTCAACCAAATAGAAGACATGAATCGACTCAACACCAAAGGAGACATCAAATGCATGATGAGTCTCCAATGACTTCACAAGAACATGGTATGAATTCTTACTTTGTACCAACTTGTCATTATTGTGGTGTTTATGGGCATATTAGGCCTAAGTGCTTTAAGTACATTAAGCATTGTAGGATTGATAGCATGATAAAGAAAAAGAGGCTAAGAAGAGCCCATTTGCATGAGCCTAGGAAATCTTTTGTCAATAATCCTAGGTTAGTGAATGACATGCAACCATTGTCCACTAAGAAGAAAAATGTCATATCTATGTGGATAAGGAAAAATGAACCCGCTTGCTACGAGACTAACAAGTCTCAAATAGGTTCAACTAAGTCCAATGGTCTTGGTAGGTCCATAGGACCTCATGCCCTTCATTAATGAAGGATGATACTAACCCCATATGGGGAACTCAAGCAAAGAGAGCTATTTTTGTATTCTTGTCACTTGCAAAAAATTTGAAAAATCTTATGCTTCTTGGTTGATTGCTTGAGTAAGCTTGGTTGCACATATGTATATATGTTTTCAATTCAATAAGTGTGAACCTTGCTTGTTTACAATCCATGTCATATTTATGTTCAAACATGCATTTTGGACTAGGAGATGTATGTAGGAAGTATGATTTGAATGACCTATGATTATCTCCATGACATGATGATTCTTAAATAACATGCTAATGTCTTATGAAAAGCATGAAATTCATGTACATGCTCAAATGAAAAAGCATGAATTGATTATTGCGTTCTTAAATGCAAAAACTTGTGTGAAAAAGCTTATGAGACTCAAATGAAAAAGGATCTAGTATCCATTCAAGGATTTTACGATCCAAATGTCTCTCTTTCTTTATTGGTTGAACATGTCTACTATCATACGGGTTTCATTCCCGGAAAAATCAAATAGGGTGCAAAGTTGCTCATGACATGTTTAGCTTATAAAGTTGGATATAGTTGTTCTTAAATTGAAATCAATGAAATTTCTATATCCTTGCTTCTCTCATGACAATGGTGAAATTGGTTTGAATTCTTATTAGAAACCTTTGTCATTTGCTTTGCCAAATACCATGGTATTTTGGACTTGAATGCAATATGTCTTGTATGCAAAGCATTTTGTTTCACACATTTTATCTAATAAATCTCCTCGTTTCTCTCCGATTAATTGAGATTGCATAAAGTGACTTATATTGATTATGCATATACTAGAATGCTACTATCTCTCTTTGCCTTGAGTGACCCGGTTGGGGACTACTCCTTTGTCTATATCATGACAAAAAGGGGGAGTAGAATGTGGTAAGGGGAGGTGCAAATTGTTGTAGCAATTGGTGCACATTGGGGAGATACATTGAGGGGGAGTAACCCTTTGAGGGGGAGCATTGCATTAATCATACATTGCATGATGTTGTGTTTAATTTCTTAGAAATGCAAATGCTTGTTTATGTCCTCACTTGATTCATCTCACTTTTACTTGTTTTGGAAAGTTTAGAAACCTTGTTTCAGGGAATGATTGTTCTACAAGAGATTGAAGGTTTCAAGTTTTATTTTTATATATCTCTTTGTATTGTAGAAAATCTTCATTGACCCATAGGTTTATTTTTGTTGTGAGGAATCAATGTGAGTGGTGGTTTTGTCACGAAATAGCCAAAGGGGGAGATTGTAAGGATTCCCGTTTTGTTGATTGGCTTATTTCGTGGTCAAACCACATGTTGGGGTTTTGAATGTAAGGGTAGTCTAAGTGATTAGTGTTGAAGATCAAAGGCCCTTCCATGACCTCAAGATACAAGCACGCCAAAGGTATAATCTCTTGTGCTTGTTTTTCTTTGAAGAGATTTAGTAGCACACACACACTTAGCATTCTTGCTTATTTTTATGTGCATCTCTTCACATGTCACTTTACACACTAGCACTTTGGTTGATATATCTTGTTGTGTGTATATGTGCCTTATAATTCGTTTCCTGACATTGTTCGGAAACGTCCGCGCTTGCACTAATGAGTGCTTAGTTTCGCGCGAAGACCGCCTATGGAGAATGCCCTTGGCTTCTCCTTGGTTTTCACCATTGTTGGTGATCAGCGGTTATGATCGGCGGCCTGGCCGCCGAATGAAACCGCCGTTTCAGTCCAGATTGGTCTGAAGCATTTATACGATCAAGATCGGCGGTCACGACCGCTGTTCGAAACCGCCGTTCATACCTGATCGATTTTAATCTCTCGGGTTTGATTCGGCGGTTGGATCGGCGGTCACGAAACCGCCGAATGAAACCGCCGTTAATGCTCTATTCTTCACGAGCTCAATTCGGCGGTCGTCATCGGCGGCCTGGCCGCCGATTGAAACCGCCGAACGGTGCGTTTCAGGGGCAAAAGTGTCTTTTCACATGCCCAATTCTTGATGTCTATAAATATCTTATTTTCTCAATCTCTGATTAAGTTTCTTGAGCAATTAGAACCCTAAACTTTCAAGAGAGATTTTTGAGAAAAAATCAAATCAAGAACCTATCTTTAAACACTCAAATCAAATCCCTTTTGCATCAAATTTCATATTTGATCTTCTATGCCTTCATAGAATTGATCCATGCATGGTTTTGAATCATCACATCTTATTTGGTATGTTCTTCACTAATTTCATATTACTTTAGTGTTTTTCATATTAATACATCTCTTTAATTACTTGTATGCTTTTGATTATATGCTAGATACAAGTTAGAGATTATTTGTGATGAAAATGATTGAGTGTTGATTGTGATAGCTAATTAGGTTTTTAATTAATCTTGATTAGCTAAGCTATTTGACATGTCATTTAGCAATTGATATCTAGGGTTGATTAAATTGATTATATCATCATCCTAGATAAGCATCTAAGGTTACCTAGCCTTGTTTGTTATTTGAATATTCATTTATATTCACATAGGTTGTTTCTCTTCATTGAGAAGTAAGTCTTGAGGCTAAGAGTGCTTAGGCCTCAAGCAATTGGACTAGAGCCACTTTTAAAGGCCCGAGTGGTAGAAGTGGGGGGTTATTGACCGGAGTGTTAGACGAGGTCTACATAGGTTGTAAACTCCATTTCGATTAGTGGATTTCGAGGTCCGAGTGTGGCGCACTAAACAGCCCGTGGTTTTTCCCAGTGGTTGGGTTTCCACGTATACATCAAGTGTTATTTAAATTCCGCACTATATTACACTTGTATGTATTTTTGACTAGTAGGGGCATTTTCGTAAAATTGACTTGCATGCGAAAATTGGGTAATAATAGTTAAAATCTATTCACCCCCCCTCTAGCTTTATATAGAACACGTCTCGAGTATTTAATTACTTTCACAATCTATTCCCTAATTTCTATTAATTGATTTTATCGTCTCTCTTATCAAGATTGTTGAGTCTTCTATTTTTCATATCATTTTTGTATGTTTATTTTAATTGCAATTTTGTGGGTTGTAAAACCCAATCAACTATCCTTTTTCAATGATTTATTTTATTGTTTAAGATTAGTCAATTAATCCAATACATTCTCCATCTCTTTATGGAACGAACTTTGCTTACCACTTGCTAAGAAATATTATCTTAAAGGATTTTTAAGTGGTTAAAATACGGTTTTCAAAAGAACATAAAACATCATTTTGTTGAGCACCAAAACGACCTCATCAAAATTGGCGTCGCTGCCGGGGAATGGTAGTGATTGTTGAATTGATTGACTTATCTTTGTATTATATCATTTCGCTAGTTAGCTTACTAACATTTTTCATAGTTATTGTTGATTGTGGTAGTTTTTAGATTTTCGTAGTTCTTTTTACCTTTTTCTTGTGTTTTCTTTATCCTTTCCATTTTCAAGAATTTAGGTGCATGCACGGTAGGAGATCCTTAGGAAGAGGATTACACCCACCACTGGAGGAATCTAGCCATGTTCGGAGATTTGTTAGGGAATTCGAAGGAGTTGCTAGTCATACTATGAATATGGAAGGACAAGAACTAAGAAGGGAGGATGAGGCTCTTCCTAGGGAAGAGGTGACTCAAGAGATTCCCACTAACCAAGGCTAAAGGATGACCATGGGGGAGTACTCTTTGCCCGTAATTGGGAACCAACTGTCACCAATTGTCTTGGATCTGGTTGCAAGGAGATATGAGCTTAGGAGTATGCACATCAACCTTCTACCATTCTTCTTTGGAAAGATAAATAAGGATTGCTTGAAATTTATGAAGGAGTATAGCGCAATCATTGAGACATTTCCGATCATGCAACTTTCTAGGGAGCAACTTCACATGAGGTGTTTCCAATATTGCCTAAAGGACTTTGCAATGAAGTAGTTGATGGGGCTTAGGCCGGGATCTTTGACAAGTTGGGGGGTGTATTATTCAATAGGTTTTTCCCCGCTAGGAAGGCTAAGGAGCTAAAGGTGAAGATAGCGGACTTCAATGAGAGTGAAGGGGAGCTTTTTCATAAGTCATAGGGGAGATACCAACTCCTTTTGGCCCAATGCCCACCTCATATGTTCACAGAAGAATACAAAGTGTCTTGCTTCCAAGGTGGCCTCACACGTTTCTCTCAAGTATTGGTGGATAATGCTTACGGAGGTTCTTTTGATACAAAGACCGCAGCTGAGATTTATGAGATCTATGAAATGCTAGCACAAAACTCTCAACAAAGGAATGCAAATAGTGTTCGAGGAGGAAAATTTGATATGAGTGCAAACACAAAAACCGCCATTGAGATCTCTAGGATGAACAAGAAGATGGAGTCTTTGTCATCTTACATTAAGAGCATATGATTTCCTAAGGCCGGGGTGAAGATGCTAGGAAGACAAGAGGGTAGCTCTAGTGATCAATTTAGTAATGATGAAGGATTCAATGACATGAATCAAGGGCAAGAGCAAGAGGAAGTCCAAGCTATGGGTTTCCAAGGTCAAGGGAACAACCCTTACTCAAACACTTACAACACAGGATTGAGAAACCACCCAAATCTCTCTTGGTCCAACAACAACAACATATTGAACCCACAGCCTAGGAACCAACAAGGATAACAACAAGGCGGAAACAATCAAGGTGGATACCGTTAGAGAGAGCAACAAGGTGGATATCAACAAGGAGGAAATCAATGGGGAGGTAATCAATGGAACAACAACAACAATGCTCAATCTAGTAAATATCAACCTCGCCGTAATGTTGATAAAGAAATGAGAGGAATGATGCAAGGTTTCCAAAGAGCTTAGAGCATGTTGACAAACTTCATGCAAGCTAGTGGATAAATATTTGGCAACTTGGAAGCTTTATTCGGAAAATTGGAGGCTCAAATGGGGCAAATTGTTGAAGCTCTCCAAAAGCAAGAAAAGGGGAAGTTTCCAAGTCACACCGAGCAAGCTAAGGAGGGGAATTTCATCAACAAGGATGGAGCTAGAGATAAAGCAATGATGTTTGAAGAAGCTTTCCAAGCAAAAGTAGATAATTCGGGGAGCTTTGTGATCCCCATATCGGTTGGAGGAAGTGAACTACTAAAGGGAATGCTTGACTTGGGAGCAAGCATCAATATAATGCCCTTGGCATTGTATGAGAAGTTAGGATTGGTAGGTCTAGAACCAACTAAGAAGAAGCTTATGTTGGCGGATCGAACTTCTCAAGCACCACATGGAGAGATAAAAGATATACCTATTCTAGTAGATGGAATAGTGGTCCCGACTGATTTCATTGTGCTAAACATTGAAGAAAAATCCAAAGATGTGGCGATATGACAAGTTTTGCTAGGTAGACCTTTTATGGCTACCGCTCAAATAATGATTGATGTGTGCAAGAGGAGAGTTGTGATACACTCATCTGAAACAGAGCTTGAGCTTGATTCCATCGCTCGCAACAATGATCTAAAGAGTATTGGGAGTTGCAATGTGGTGGATGTGCAACCACCGAAGAATAAGGGTGGAAATGTTAGCAACTTGGTTCAATTGTATGAGAAGAGTAGCCAAGAAGATAAGGAGAGTGTAGGTGACTCGGAGATTGAAGGACTCAAAAATGCAAATCAAGAGCTTATGCTTGAAGTGGAGGTACTTAAGGCGAAAAAATATGCTCTTGAGAAGAAAGTTGATGACCTATCCAAGAAGAATCATAAGTTGAAAAAGATCAACAAGTTACTCACAAAAGGAGAATGATTCAACGGTGAAAGAGCTTGAGGATTTGGCAAAGCTAATCGAAGAATTTAAGGAGGAAACCTCAAGGAAAATGAGGAAGACCCTCATGAGCATTGACACCAAGAACAAGGCATTAGAGGAGATAAAAGAATAGATAAGCAAAAAAGAGGTGGCACTAAAAATTTCAAAAGTGAAGGAGTGTGATTATTTGGTGGAGATAGATTGGATGGAACAAGCCATCAAGACACTCACCAAGAATGGTCACCCCAAACCTCAAGCTCCAACACAAAAATGGAGGATCCCTTTGTCTTCTATATCTTGTTATTTTTGTCATAGGAAGGGTCATGTTAAATCTAAGTGTTTTGAATTTTTGACGCATGTTAATCATGAACAACATAGACCTAGGGTGTCATCTAACCATGTTAAGAAAGTTTGGGTTAGAAAGGATTTGGTGGACCAAGTCCGGATTTATTCTAGAGTGAAAGTAATTAAATACTCGAGGTGTGTTTATCAATATAAAGCTAGAGGGGGGGTGAATAGATTTTAGCTATTATTACCCAATTTTCACATGCAAGTCAATTTTACGAAAATGCCCATACTAGTCAAAAATACATACAAGTGTAATATAGTGCGGAATTTAAATAACACTTGATGTATACGTGGAAACCCAACCACTGGGAAAAACCACGGGCTGTATAGTGCGCCACACTCGGAACTCGAAATCACTAATTGAAATGAAGTTTACAACCTATGTAGACCTCGTCTAACACTCCGGTCTGTAACCCCTCACTTCTACCCAGCGGGCCTTCATTAGCAACCCTATTCCAATTTGCTTAAGGCCTAAGCACTCTTAGCCTCAAGACTTACTTCTCTATGAAGAGAAACAACCCTATGTGAATATGTATGAATATTCAATTAATGCAATAAGAGCTAGGGTACTCTAAATGCTTATCTAGGATGATGATATATTCAATTTAAATCAACCCTAGATATCAATTGCTAAATGACATGTCAAATAGCTTAGCTAATCAAGATTAAGCAAAAACCTAATTAGCTATCACAAAAACAACACTCAATTAATTCATCACAATTAATTCTCTATTCTTGTATTTATCATATGATCAACAACATACAAGTAAATAAAAAGAGAATATGCTTGATAGTAAAAATACTAAAATTAGATGAAACTAATCAAAATCTTACCAAGCATATTGTGATGATGCCAATCCAATCATAGATGCTTTCTATGTAGACATAGAGGATGCAATATGAAATTTGATGCAAAAAGGATTTGATTTGAGTGTTTAAAGGTGGGTTCTTGAATTGATTTTTTCTCAAAAATCTCTCTTGAAAGATTAGGGTTCTAATTGCTCAAGAAACTGGTTCAGAGATTGAGAAAACAAGATATTTATAGACATCAAGAATTGGGCATGTGAAAAGACACTTTTGCCCCTGAAACGCACCGTTCGGCGGTTTCAATCGGCGGCCAGGCCGCCGATGACGACCGCCGAATTGAGCTCGTGAAGAACAGAGCATTGACGGCGGTTTCATTCGGCGGTTTCGTGACCGCCGATACAACCGCCGAATCAAACCCGAGAGATTAAAATCGATCAGGTATGAACGGCGGTTTCGAACGGCGGTCGTGACCGCCGATCTTGACCGCATAATTGCTTCAGACCAATCTGGACTGAAACAGCGGTTTAATTCGGCGGCCAGGCCGCCGATCATAACCGCCGATCACCAACAATGGTGAAAACCAAGGAGAAGCCAAGGGCATTCTCCAAAGGCGGTCTTCGCGCGAAACCAAGCACTCATTAGTGCAAGCGCGGACGTTTCCGAACAATGTCGGGAAACGAATTATAAGGCACATATACACACAACAAGATATATCAACCAAAGTGCTAGTGTGTAAAGTGACATGTGAAGAGATGCACATAAAAATAAGCAAGTATGCAATCATAGCAAGAATGCTAAGTGTGTGTGTGCTACTAAATCTCTTCAAAGAAAAACAAGCACAAGAGATTATACCTTTGGCGTGCTTGTATCTTGAGGTCATGGAAGGGCCTTTGATCTTCAACACTAAACACTTAGACTACCCTTACATTCAAAACCCCAACATGTGGTTTGACCACGAAATAAGCCAATCAACAAAACGGGAATCCTTACAATCTCCCCCTTTGGCTATTTCGTGACAAAACCACCACTCACATTGATTCCTCACAACAAAAAATAAACCTATGGGTCAATGAAGATTTTCTACAATACAAAGAGATATATAAAAATAAAACTTGAAGTCTTCAATCTCTTGTAGAACAATCATTCCCTGAAACAAGGTTTCTATACTTTCCAATTCAAGTAAAAGTGAGATGAATCAAGTGAGGACATAAACAAGCATTTGCATTTCTAAGAAATTAAACACAACATCATGCAATGTATGATGAATGCAATGCTCCCCCTCAAAGGGTTACTCCCCCTCAATGTATATTCTCCCCAATGTGCACCAATTGCTACAACAATTTGCACCTCCCCTTACCACATTCTACTCCCCCTTTTTGTCATGATATAGACAAAGGAGTAGTCCCCAACCGGGTTACTCAAGGCAAAGAGAGATAGTAGCAATCTAGTATATGCATAATCAATATAAGTCACTTTATGCAATCTCAATTAATCGGAGAGAAACGAGGAGATTTATTAGATAAAATGTGTGAAACAAAATGCTTTGCATACAAGACATATTGCATTCAAGTCCAAAATACCATGGTATTTGGCAAAGCAAATGACAAAGGTTTCTAATAGGAATTCAAACCAATTTCACCATTGTCATGAGAGAAGCAAGGATATAGAAATTTCATTGATTTCAATTTAAGAACAACTATATCCAACTTTATAAGCTAAACATGTCATGAGCAACTTTGCACCCTATTTGATTTTTCCGGGAATGAAACCCGTATGATAGTAGACATGTTCAACCAATAAAGAAAGAGAGACATTTGGATTGTAAAATCCTTGAATGGATACTAGATCCTTTTTCATTTGAGTCTCATGAGCTTTTTCACACAAGTTTTTGCATTTAAGAACGCAATTATCAATTCATGCTATTTCATTTGAGCATGTACATGAATTTCATGCTTTTCATAAGACATTAGCATGTTATTTAAGAATCATCATGTCATGGAGATAATCATAGGTCATTCAAATCATACTTCCTACATACATCTCCTAGTCCAAAATGCATGTTTGAACATAAATATGACATGGATTGTAAACAAGCAAGGTTCACACTTATTGAATTGAAAACATATATACATATGTGCAACCAAGCTTACTCAAGCAATCAACCAAGAAGCATAAGATTTTTCAAATTTTTTGCAAGTGACAAGAATGCAAAAATAGCTCTCTTTGCTTGAGTTCCCCATATGGGGTTAGTATCATCCTTCATTAATGAAGGGCATGAGGTCCTATGGACCTACCAAGTCCATTTGACTTGGTTGAACCTATTTGAGACTTGTTAGTCTCATAGCAAGCGGGTTCATTTTTCCTTATCCACATAGATATAACATTTTTCTTCTTAGTGGTCAAAGGTTCAAGAGTACTAGAATTAATAGGATCATGAATATGAATGTTTTCCTTCCTATTAGCATGCATTCTAGCTCTTATCATTTTCTTTTCAATCATGCTTTTGATTCTACATAATTTAATGAAATGAAAGCAATTTGGTCTAATGTGACCATTAATACCACAAAAGTGACATGTAGGGACAAATTTAGAATTCATACCATGTCCTTGTGCATGCATAGGAGCCATCCCATGACTTTGTGGTTGAGCGGGTTCAAATCTTCTTTGTTGTTGAACCGGTCTAGCTTGCTTCCTTGTCTCATTTTGCATGATTGACCTCTTCCCTTGATGAATATGAGCTTGAGGGAAGTTAGGTTGAGGAACTTTTTGAGCTTGAGGTTGTCTCTTAGGAGCTACCTTCACTTGTGCATTTCTTGAACATTGTCCTAGATCAATTTTCTTCCTAGGAGTGTGCACCGGTGAGGCTTCTATCTTGCCCAAACTCTTGACAAAGACGGTCTTGGTTGGAGTAGTGATCTCCTTTGTTTCTTCATACCCAATACCTCTCTTGTCACAAGGGTTCTTTCCACTACCAAGAATGTGGTCAAGTTTCTTGGTGCTTGTAGTCATCCTAGACAATGACTCTATGGCTTCAACAAGCTCTCTCTTCAACCCTTCTTCATTCCTCTTAGACATAGCTAGCTCATCCCTTAGCTTGTCTTCAATCTTCTTGGATGCCTCCACTTGTTTACTTAAGTAGTCATTGTGTGTTGAAAGTTCTAGATTTTCATCCTCTAAAATCTTCAACTTTATATTTTTCTTCTCCAATGAACTTTCACACTTGACTATAAAGTCATTTACATCCATTTTCTCTACACCTCCATTTGTAGAGATAGATGAGGAGTCATCTTCACTTAAGTTATCTCCTCCACTCTCATTCTCACTAATGGAGTCATTTCCCTCATTTAGACCTCCACCTTGATCTCTTGAGTCAATGAGAGTCATATCCCAATGAGTAGCTACATATATCTTCTCTAGAGCTACTTCTTCATCTTTTTCTTCTATGGGATCACTAGTCAAGTCATTCTTACCAACAACTTTATCTTCTACACACGTGGCCCCAAATGCCGTGTAGTTGATGGTAAGCTCATCATCACTTGATGACTTATCTCCCTCTCCGGAGTCATCACTTTCACTCCATGTGGCGGCCATCACTTTTGCCATCTTGTTCTTCAAGTTCCCACAATCCGGTGAGATGTGACCTATACCACCACACTCATAGCATTGGACCCCTTTCTTCTCACTATGCTCTTGCCTAGGCTCAAAATTCTTGAAGGGAGCTTTTTTCTTCAAGTTTTGGCCCTTGGATCCAACGCCCTTGTTCTCGAACTTGACAAACTTCTTGAATCTTCTAAGTAGCAAAGCCATGTCTTGGTCCGAGTCACCTTTTTCCTCCTTCACAACCTTGGAAGCATTCAAAGCAATTCCTTTTTGCTTTTTAGGAGGTGAAATACTAGGAGCCTTCCTAGATTCATAGGCGAGGAGTCTTCCAATCACCTCGCTCGGCTTCATATCCTTGTAAGTGCTATTCTCCTCTAAAGCCGTCACTTTTGATTCGAACCTAGCAGGGAGAGACCTCATAATTTTCTGCTTAACTCTCCTATCCGAATAAGGATCACCGAGTTGATGGCTTTGATTCACAATATCCATCAACTTGACTTCAAAGTCATTGAAGCACTCATCCTCCTCCATTTTAAGCAACTCAAATTGCGTTTGAAGGACTTGTAGCTTCGAATCCTTAACCACATCGGTTCCTTCGTGTGCAACCTCTAGGATATCCCATGCCTCCTTGGCTATCCTAGTGTTCTGAATCAGTTTGTACTGATTTTCATCCACTGCACATAGAAGAGCATGCCATGCCTTCCTATTCCATTTTGAAGTCTCAAACTCTTCAGGTGACCATTGGGCCTTTGGCTTGAGTACTTCTTCTCCTCCATCCGTGGGAGTCATCATAGGAGGCGAATATCCATCTTCAATGGCCATCCATGCCCTATCATGGATTTGACACACATATGCCTCCATCTTCCCTTTCCATTGGGAGTAATTTATGCCGGTGAGGAGGGGTGGCCGTGTGCTTGAAGCACCCTCATGGTTGCCACCGAATCCACTCATTGTATCAAATGAATGAATGAAATGTATGCAAAATGTATGAATGAGCAAAAATCACACAAATGCACAACACACCTAAAATGAGCTAGGATCACCTAAGTATATCTAGGAACCCGCTCTGATACCAATTGAAAGTAATTAAATACTCGAGGTGTGTTTATCAATATAAAGCTAGAGGGGGGGTGAATAGATTTTAGCTATTATTACCCAATTTTCGCATGCAAGTCAATTTTACGAAAATGCCCCTACTAGTCAAAAATACATACAAGTGTAATATAGTGCGGAATTTAAATAACACTTGATGTATACGTGGAAACCCAACCACTGGGAAAAACCACGGGCTGTATAGTGCGCCACACTCGGAACTCGAAATCACTAATTGAAATGAAGTTTACAACCTATGTAGACCTCGTCTAACACTCCGGTCTGTAACCCCTCACTTCTACCCAGCGGGCCTTCATTAGCAACCCTATTCCAATTTGCTTAAGGCCTAAGCACTCTTAGCCTCAAGACTTACTTCTCTATGAAGAGAAACAACCCTATGTGAATATGTATGAATATTCAATTAATGCAATAAGAGCTAGGGTACTCTAAATGCTTATCTAGGATGATGATATATTCAATTTAAATCAACCCTAGATATCAATTGCTAAATGACATGTCAAATAGCTTAGCTAATCAAGATTAAGCAAAAACCTAATTAGCTATCACAAAAACAACACTCAATTAATTCATCACAATTAATTCTCTATTCTTGTATTTATCATATGATCAACAACATACAAGTAAATAAAAAGAGAATATGCTTGATAGTAAAAATACTAAAATTAGATGAAACTAATCAAAATCTTACCAAGCATATTGTGATGATGCCAATCCAATCATAGATGCTTTCTATGTAGACATAGAGGATGCAATATGAAATTTGATGCAAAAAGGATTTGATTTGAGTGTTTAAAGGTGGGTTCTTGAATTGATTTTTTCTCAAAAATCTCTCTTGAAAGATTAGGGTTCTAATTGCTCAAGAAACTGGTTCAGAGATTGAGAAAACAAGATATTTATAGACATCAAGAATTGGGCATGTGAAAAGACACTTTTGCCCCTGAAACGCACCGTTCGGCGGTTTCAATCGGCGGCCAGGCCGCCGATGACGACCGCCGAATTGAGCTCGTGAAGAACAGAGCATTGACGGCGGTTTCATTCGGCGGTTTCGTGACCGCCGATACAACCGCCGAATCAAACCCGAGAGATTAAAATCGATCAGGTATGAACGGCGGTTTCGAACGGCGGTCGTGACCGCCGATCTTGACCGCATAATTGCTTCAGACCAATCTGGACTGAAACGGCGGTTTAATTCGGCGGCCAGGCCGCCGATCATAACTGCCGATCACCAACAATGGTGAAAACCAAGGAGAAGCCAAGGGCATTCTCCAAAGGCGGTCTTCGCGCGAAACCAAGCACTCATTAGTGCAAGCGCGGACGTTTCCGAACAATGTCGGGAAACGAATTATAAGGCACATATACACACAACAAGATATATCAACCAAAGTGCTAGTGTGTAAAGTGACATGTGAAGAGATGCACATAAAAATAAGCAAGTATGCAATCATAGCAAGAATGCTAAGTGTGTGTGTGCTACTAAATCTCTTCAAAGAAAAACAAGCACAAGAGATTATACCTTTGGCGTGCTTGTATCTTGAGGTCATGGAAGGGCCTTTGATCTTCAACACTAAACACTTAGACTACCCTTACATTCAAAACCCCAACATGTGGTTTGACCACGAAATAAGCCAATCAACAAAACGGGAATCCTTACATAGAGGACCAATTTGGGTAATCAAGAGAAGCATGAATGAATGTTTGGTTGACCCTTGTGATGAGCATCATGGTCCCAATTCGCATGTTGAGATGCAATAGTGTAGATTTGCACTTTTATGATTTTTATGCTTTAAATAAAATGTGTTTTGTTTTATATTTTTGTGTTGTGTGTTTTCTTTCTAGTTTTAGTTTCCTAATAAGTGTTCCATTGTCCTTGTCTAGTGCATTTCATTCTTATGTTGTGTATGATGGATTTTTGCAGGATCAAATTCAAGTGAAAAATTGGTCAAGCTTGTCCAACAAGTGAATGTCGCCACTTGGGTCACTCGACCAAAATGGCGACATCCACTTAAAATTTTAAAATGTCGCCATATGAAATGGCGACGGTAAAGTGGCGACAACAGCACCTGATGAATGTCGCCAGAAGTAACTCGTTGTCGCCAAAGTAGAAGTGGCGACACCATGCAATCTGCAGCAAATTTTGAAGTGTCGCCACTTGGCAAGTGGCGGCAATGGAAGTGGCAACCTAAGGCGGACAAAATATAACTATTCGTTCTAACTCACATCAGTAGCACACAAAGATAAACACCTCCTCTCAAATTCTCTCAATTTCTCAAGCCGTGACACACATGAAACCATTGAAATTGGTAAGTAAACACTCTAGTTCTTCAATTTTTCCATACACATTGCATCTAGATATCCTAAGGGTGGTTTTGAGTTTGATTTGAATAAGATTAGTGCCTAGGATTGGATTTTGTGGATATATTGTGTATATTGGAGTGTTGGAACTTTGGTGGAGTGATTGTGGGTGATAGAGAAGTGTTTTCTTATGGTGATATTGCTATTGAAGCGCCGTTGTGCTGCCGGATTTTCGTCTGAAATTTGATATCCGAATTTTGTGTGGAAAATGGCACTAAAGATGAAATTGCCAAAAAAAAGAGGCAAGAGAAGTAAGACCTCTACAACTCAGAAGAAAAAAGGGCAAGAATGTTCCTTAAATAGAGACTTTGAAGATCAAATGAGAATATTTAGGGAGAAGAAAATTTGGCCGGAAAGGGGAATTAAGTTAGACGAGTTGAGGCCCACCCCAATGGCGGCGACGATAAATAATAAAGGATGGGGAGGATTAGCAGCCACACCACCCATGTACAGTGAGCCACTTGTGAGGGAGTTCTATGTGGGGTTGAACCCCGGGGAGTTCATGAGAGGTGGTCCAGTTTTAGTGAGAGGGGTTCCCGTTTACATGAATGCGGCGGACATCAATATTTATTTTGGAACCACACTTTTGGAGTTTGACGAGTGGCGTGAGCGCATGATAGAGGGAATCACCTCGAACCCATTGTATGAGAGAGATTCAGTGGACTTCGCCAATACCTTGACTATTACTCCTATGACACGCTGGATTGCTAGAGGATACCCTCTAAAGCATTCCAACTTGAAGGTTGAACCGGTGTTTTGGAACATTTTCATGGCATATTCGCTTAGGCCGGTTTCCCACAAGTCCATAGTACCATTTGAGGCTGCCCGAATATTGCATTGTATTATGGAGGGGCAGCCCATTAATGTAAGAGTGATAATAAAGATGGAAATTCAGAGGATAGGTCGGAATGAGTCAGATTCAGACATTCTATCTTTCCCATGCACTATCACTGAGATGTGTAGGTTGGTGGGTGTGGACTTATCTGGGGATACTTTGAAACCCCCTACATCCGATATGGGTTTGTCTATATGGCGTCGTTTGTTGAGCATGCGTGGAGTTAGGTTGCCTGGAGATCTGGTGAGACTGACTACTGGGAGGCAGAAGAGAGCATGCAAAGTTGAGGACAACAAATAAAAATAGAATAAGTAAATGTTTCTCATTCATACCCTAGACAATCTTATTGGAGACAGTGTATCCTCGTGAATAATATCAGTAATCACCAAGAGCTCATAGACTGCCTATAGCTCTCCCAGTTACCATATTTATTCATATGACCACATTTTGAACTTGACTGTTTTGACTAGTTCAGAAGCCATGTTTCAATAGACACTATCGAAAACTCAACGTTAAGATTTAATATCCAATACCTCAAAATATCCATATGATAATATTATACTCTCATTTCATAAATAGAGCCACGATGTCCATATCTATAAACGAAGTCCTCTATCGATTAGCAAATGAATACCACCAAACTATCGAGGATAGACTATGCGATATAACCGTACTCATTGATAGCTCAAATGATAACACTTGTAACCATAAATCCATCATTTATCACAAGATTAAGATAGACTCTCCAATTGTCCTCATAATGAAAACTTTTATCCACTGACGGTTCTAGATAAAGTATTTCATTGTGATTCTATTCAATGCACCTAGTGCACTAGATTCTTTTACTCAAAACTACTTTGATGATTTTAGACTCCTCATAGCACATTTGATCCCACTCAAATGCTAGCAAAAGAATCTACAACTTTAACAAGATAAAGCTGCCCAACCTTTACCTTAAGTTGTGAACTTTATTCAAGACTAACTAAAGAATTGTGTCTACCTCATACATATCCAGATTACGAACAATTCTTCTTTTCTCATAGTCTTTTGACCTTATGATTATTTACTTTTGACAATTATAATAATTAAACTATAAATGCTATAAGATTTGTTAAAACAGAAATCACTTTATTAATATGAAAAAATTGTCAAATACAATATTACACTCTTGCTATTGAGTATAATCCTAACAAGAACTTTTTTTGTTATCCTGAGGGCCCATGGTTTTTTTCCCTGATTTTGGGTTTTCCACGTATATCTTGTGTTGTGTGATTGTTTATTCTCTCTCATCTTATTTTTTTGCTATAGACGTTAATTGCTATGAGTTATTAGCGAATATTAGGCATGACATTTATGCGTTCATCGGTTCAAATCCCAAACATTAAACACTAATGTAATCTTAAGCATAATATTTTACTTAACGAAAATAACACAATTACCATATTTTAAAATTTTGAGAATTGCAACTGCTTTGATTGTCTCAACTTTCATGCACCGATGGCTACAAATGCAAATTTGGTTTAGTGTGCTTGGAATCAGATGCGGATATTGGGTTTTATAAGTTTTTCAAGATTGATTGGTTTATTTCGGTGACAAACCAGAATTGGGGTTTGAAATGTAAGGGTAGCTTAGGTGTTGGTGATCAAGCTCAAAGACCCTTTTAAGACCTCAAGGTGATAAGCATTCCAAAGGTATATCTCTTGTGCTTAATTTTCATTGAAGAGACTTAGTTGCACACACACACTTCTCATGCTTGCATATGTATTCATTGCTCTTGTGTGCATTCTTTTCACTTTTCACACTTGCACATATTGCATTTTAGACTAAGTGTGAAATGTCTTTGAAAAGAGAAAACTTCTCTTTACCACTGCCTGTACCACCCCTGGTACATATGCATGGGCAGCAGTCTAAGCTAGGTTCAAAACCTGATGCCTTTGCACCGTGCATACCGCGAAGAAGACACTTGCTTCTGGGGCGGTCTCCATAATGGCATAATCCAGAGCTTACACGCTCTGTGGACCGCAATGTAGGCACTTACCTGAGCAGCGATACGCACAACGGTTGTAACGAGGTTTGGTTTTTTAAAATGACCAAAATGGTGTGGCTTTGAGAGGATCATTTATATAAGTGCCTCTTAGTCTTTAGGTCAGCCTACATGAGTTTAAGATCATATTTTTAACTTAGAAAATTTTCAAGAGAGAAAATCTTTCAAAGAACTCACCTTTGATCACTTAAAACCATTTCTATGAGCATCAAACTTCATCTAGCATCATCTAGCTTCATTTAGGATGCATCCATGCTTTGGTTTTCTTCAACACACATGACTTGGTAAGTTGAACATCATTTAATTAATCCATTTTTGTGTTCTTTCTTAATCAAGAAATCTCATTTATCACTTGTATACATCTAGATTAGATTTTAAATACAAGATTGAGATATTTGTGTTAAATGATTGAGTGTTGTATTGTGATAGTTATTGCCTAGGATTGTTTTATCTATGATAGTGATGATGTAAAGATTTACGCTTAATTTAAATTAAAGTTCGTTCACTAGGATCGGTGATTCAATTGGTTGAAAACTACTTAGTCTAGGGAAATCTACTCTAAGTGCATGAAAGTTAAATTGCATAATACTTTGGGTTTGGAAAATGGTTTGGTTTCTTGCAAATGATTAAAGATGCAAACTTGTAAAATAAAAATGCAAACTTGTGAATTAAAACTAAACTAACATAATAATGAACACATAAGAAGTGAATATATGGGAAAATGCACTAAGGAATCAACGCAACCTTCTTAGACCACTCAATTCACTCACTTAGTCTCATGAAGCACTTCAATCCAATTTTAGGGCTTGTTTTAAGATAAATTCATTAAGTTCTTGGTCTTTCCCATTGCTCACACATGGTCATGTAACAAGCAATGGTCAATCCCCCTATTTAACATAAAACTCTAAGCCAAGTTGACATAGCATGGTCATGCATACACCAACCTTCCCAATTACTAAGCTTGTGGTGAGATTTAGATGGGATGGCCACCCACACCTAAACTCAACACCTTACATAAACTAAACTCACAATCCATGTCTCTTGTGGTCACAACAAAACATGAAAAGAGAGGTTAGAGCAATTAATTCAATAATTGAGACTAAAATCAAATTGAATTAGAGAATAGACTAATTAATTACATAGAGTAGTCCAATACGGTTACATCAATCCCCTAGATGAAGTTTAGTTACACATCAATGAAAAATAAACAAAGAAGGGAAAGTGTAGAGAAAACCCATAAAGTCCATATGAGCTTTTCCTTGATCTTTGAGTTCCTTCCTCTCCTTCCTTGAATAAACTTCTAAAAATGGTGGTTGATGATGTAGAGAAAAGAAGTGTGTTGAAGAGATGGTGAAGAGAGATGTGGGGAGAAGGGTTTTTAGGTTATGGTGAGGTGATTTCTAGATCTAGGGTTTAGAATAATGATGTATGTTGTTGTGTGTGTGAAAAAGGGTGTCTCTAAACAAAGAAAACATGATATTTATATTGGATGCCAAAAAATAGGTCTGAAATTTGTCACTTTAGCTGAGCTGGCACGGAAGGTCGCTGCCAAGTTCGATGTTGGTTAGGGCGACCAATAAGGGGGCGAACATCACTGCCCTTTTGGAGTTGAGGAGCTTCCTACCAATTTCGCTGTTGTTGGGGGCAACTAGCAAGGGGGCGAACATCACTGTTCTTGTGAATAGAAAAGGTCGCTGCCACATTCGCTTCCGGAGGGGGCAACCACCGCGACAGCGAACGTCACTTGAATTGTTAAGGGTAGAAGAGGTCGCTTCCACGTTCACTTCTGGTCACAGCGACTAGCTTCGAGCTTGGTTGGCCATGGAAGTTTGGAAGATTTGGAGGTTTGGAGAAACGTTGCATGGAGGCCTGAAAATGGTGGCAAACGGACCGAGGGGAGGCACGCCTTCGATCTGGGTGGAAAAACATCGGAAACGTGGCCAGAAAACAACTAGGCGACGTCGGGTTGAGCGCCGGGTCGAGAGCTAGTCGGGTCGGGTCGGGTCGGGTCGAGCGCGCGAGTCTGCAATCCGGGTCGCTGAAGGTTGAACACAACGTGATGTCATGCTGATGTTAGCGCCCAAGCCCAAAATGCACCGTTTCATTAATGACATGGCGCTGCCCGTGCGTTTGGCTAGCGAATTACAATAAGTTCCCCTCAACTCTTCTCTAATCACATAATTTTCAATATATTCTTCATATTTTCACTTTAACCCCTGATTCTCTAAAATTACGCCAATGCCCCTGAACTCCAAAAATACCTGAACACTTATTTTATCATATTAAATACCGGTTTTACCCAAGGAACAAGCACAAGAAATAGGTATTAGGGACCTAAAAATAGGAACAAAAATAGTGCAATCAGATAGCTATGTTGTATGCCATGACATATAGCAATATTTATATCTATGATTGATTATTCACATATTCAATCTCTAGATAAGCATTTAGTATAACCTAGCATTAACTGTGTAAGTGCCTCTTTTTTTATTGGCGTATTTCGTTGGCAAAATCACAATGGGGTTCTATATGTAAGGATAGCTTAGGATGGAAGAAAACCTCATTGCATGATCAAGAGCTTCAAGGAAGGTAGATTTCTTGACTTACTCTACTTTGAAGAGATGTAGTTGCACACACACACAACACTTGCATAACTCTTACTTGTATGTTGTGTTTGAAGTTTTTGTGCATCATTGGGTATTTAAATCTCTCTTCTTACATCTTGTGATTATAATGGCATATCTAGTTAGGCTTAGGATGCATTTCTTTTGACCCTTGCACTTTTGTTTGTGTGCTTAAGGGAGTGTGTGCGCTGGTCATGCGCTGGTGTCACCAGCGCAAGCTGACCAGCGCAACTAGTCCAGTGGACTACCGCTGGTCGTGCGCTGGTCTGCACCGGCGCTCTCCTCCAGCGCAACTCCTCCAGTAGGTTGTCGCTGTTGGTGCGCTGGTCGTCACCAGCGCAAGCTCCACCAGCGCATCTCGTCCAGAATGTTGCCGCTGGTCTTGCGCCCTTGAGGCGCGCCACTCGTCGAGCGCCCTTGCCAGTTAAAGGGCGTGCGCTGGTGAGTTGCGCTGGTCGTCCAGCGCTTCACCAGCGCAGCTGACGGGAATCTGAACCGTTTTTTTCAAAAACGATGTCACTTCACTTGGATCCCATTTATATATGTCTTGATAGTCTTGGCTCGGTTTGTAGAGCAAAAATTACACTTTTGAGAGCATGGTTGAGTATCTTCAAGCCAAGGTATCAAGACTTCATCTTTAAGCTTCCAAATCACAAAACCCTTCATATTGCATCTTTCATTTATCATCTAGCATAATTCTAGGTTGATTTCATCTAGGGTTTTTAGTTTTGCTCACATGACTTGTATCTAGAACATCATTCTCATATCTATATGTTCTTGCTTTACAAGATAGCTTCTTTATCACTTGAATTGATTCAAGATTGCATCTTTATGACTTGACTTAGTTTCAAGATTGTTTTATTGTGGTTTGTGAGTTGTATTGTGATAGATAATGCATATAGGATTTTGGTTGCTTATTTAGTGTTGGTTTATGCATGTCATCTAGTAATATGATATCTAGGATTGTCTAACATGTTCATCCTTGCCTAGATAAGCTTAAAATGTCTAACCTTGCATTTTTAGCATCTTGAGTATTTCACATATTCACCTTAGGTTGTGCTATCTCTTCACTTTAGAGACAAGTCTTGTATTTACCTCTTAGGTAGTTTGCAAGCAAGGGACTAGAGTCACTATTAAAGGCCCGCGGGTAGCAAAGACGGATTAGTAAATTTAGGTGTGATGTGGTCAACCTAATTTGTAATCGTATTTGCAAATAGTGGATTCGAGGTTCTCGTGTGGCGCACATAACAGCCCGTGGTTTTTCCCCGTGTGGGTTTCCACGTAAATATTGTGTGTCCTCAAATTTCCGCACTTGTATGTTTTTTGTATATTGACTAGATTGGGGCTTTTTCGTAATTTGGACTAATCTCGAAAAATTGGGTAAAATTGTTTAAAATCTATTCACCCCCCCTCTAGATTACTTTAGGACACGTTTATTATTTATTTTCAAACTGCATATTGAATACCATGTTATTCACTTAGGTTGTTGATCTCTTCATTGAGAATTAAGTCTTGTGGCTAAGGTTGCTTAGTCCGCAAGCAAATTGATCCAGGTTCGCTATTAAAGGCCTATTGGGTGACCGTGTAGGGTTTGACGTGGTCAACCTAGGTTGTAAACACTATTACAAATAGTGGATTCGAGAATCGTGTGTGGCGCACATACTAGCCCGTGGTTTTTCCTTGTAAAAGGTTTCCATGTAAAAATCAAGTGTTATTTAATTTCCGCATTTTACACTTAATTTTAGTTTTGACTAGATAGGGGTTTTTATTGAATATTGACTAATCAAGAAAAATTGGTAATTAACTCGATTAAAATCTATTCACTAAACCACACCACCCCCCCCCCCCCCCCCCCCCCCCCCCCCCCCCCCCCCCCATAATTAGACACGCCATAATAGTTTCAAGTTCATCTTAGAGGACATTGCTTCTTTTCTCTCTAATCTATTTGCTGGGTGTTTCTTTCTAATCTATTTGCTGGGTGTTTCTTTTGTGCCTAGATCTATAGTAATAATTAAAGGGTTCAAAAATTAAATGGCACTTTTGTGAAGGTGTAATTTCAAGATTATCATTGTTTTAAACTTTTAATAACTTAAGTTAAATAGCATTTAAAGTGTGAATTTGACAAAAATACCCTTAAAACACACTCACAAAAATAAGTCTTGTGCTTTTTTGTTCCGAGAGTTATTTTGGTGTTCGTAGACTTATTTTATATTTCTGAGACTTATTTTCTAATTTTCGATACTTTTCATGTAATTTCTAAGACCTTGGTAATTTTTGAGACTTTTTGGTAGTTTCCGAGACTTTTTTTATAGTTTCCGAGACAATCTGGGCAAAAATGAATTTTTTTTAAAAAAATTTGTCATCTTCTTTATTTCAACCTCCAATGGAGGTCTTTCATCTCCATTGATGGAGGACCTCCATTGGTCCTCCATCGATGGAGGTTTTTGAAAAGAAAAAAAAAAGCCATAAAAATGGCACAAATATAAGAAAAGAAGTAGATGGAGTTATTTTAGTCTTTTGGTGCCATTTAAACTTACGTTATTAATCTAGTGATACTCATAAAATTCAATATGAAAAGAGTGTTATTTCCTATCATTTCCTCAATAAATTAAATGGGTGCATAAAGTAATAATTAAATTTTAAATTTTACTAATAGAGTAATGGTTGAACTTATAAATTTGGTGCGTAAATAATATGTTTTCAATGTCAATTTTGAAAATATGGTATTTGTCAATTTTGAGTGAAAATATGGACAATATCGTATTTGTCAATTCTGAGTGAATCTGTACAAAACAATCAAAAGAAAAAAATTTAAAAAAAATAATTGCTGAAAAAGATGGTTCATTAAAAAAATACCATTACTTTGTAAATTTAAAATTAGATTACCCATAGAATTTAATGAAATAAAAATTATAGTAATTCTAAAGTTTCAAGAAAAAAAAAATATATATATAATTGTTCAAGTCAGTGCGCATTGATATAACTTCATCAGTGCGTTGGATATGGACCATTATAGTTACATACTTTGACTCAAAGTGTATGTACTTGTCGAAGCTTCTCCATAATCAGTGGTCCACGTGCATTGGTACTGATGTAGTTACATCAGTGCATATAGGGGCGTACCTAAGATTTTTTGTTAGGGTGGGCTAAAAATAAACTATATATATTGGTTCTCTCATGAGGGATCCCTTATTTTAACATAAAGTAAGGACCTTCATGAAATTCATCGATTTGAATGAATTTTGATCTGAATTTTTTATGGATGATAAGTTCAATGAAATCTATTCGTAAACAAAATTTGAAAATTTCTCAAGCACCACAACATTGTTTTTATTCCATTGAGATGAAGAAGGCAAACTTGAATCCCCGTCCCCAACATTATATGGATAACTTGATCCACTCATGTTTGATAATTGATTTTTTTTTTTCCCAAAGTATGAAAACATAATTTTTCTTGGCTTTGATGTATGATTGTTTGACATTGTAACATAAAATTATTAAACAATTTATCTAAATGATATTTTATAAATTGTAAATTGTAATATAACACTGAAATAATAAATTACAGTTGGAAAATAAATTCATAAATCTTTTTTTAACAAAACATTGACTTAAATTATGAATAACAAACTCAAAACTCTTACTTATTAATTAGAAAAAAAAATTAACTAAAAAAAATACCTAAATTGAAGAACCAAATATAAATATTTTTTTTATTAAAAAATAATAAGACTATTTTTATATATTCAATTTTTTTAATTAAGAATCTTGGGGACAGAGATAATTATTAATTAGAATGAAAGAGAAAATGGGATTTGGGATGGAGATAATTTATTAATAGGTAAGAGAGAGATAATTGGGATTTGAGATATATATATGTGGAGTGATGGACACAGTTGGAATGTGTGATGGACTGATCACTGGTGGAGTGATGGGAGAGGGAAAGAGAATGGGTGTGACAGTTGAGTTGAGAGGTACTGATTAATAAAAAAAATTACCAAAAGCTGGCTCGGCTTTAGCCGGGCTAGCCCTCCATATTGGTCCGCCTCTGATTATGGAGAAGTTTTGACAAGTTCATACACTTTAAATCAAAGTATATAAATCTAATGGTTTATATCCTACGCACTGACTTATACATTTTTGATATATATATTCAAATCCATAATAGAGTCCGGCCAAATATTTAATGTCAAATCCATAATACAGTCCAAAAATTTTGTGGCACTCGTTTTGTGGACTAGACACCACATTAAATGGCATTCAAAATTGATTTATTCCAAAACCGAAATTAAATCTTAACACTAATGCTATACAACTAAAAAATTTAGTTCAAATTTAAGCTCAAATGTTATGGTAAATAGTTTTTTCATTAACAACATTATCTCATGTTGTGCGTGGTGAGGACAACTCACTTGCCACATCATTTGAGTTAATTGTTTGGGTTATATAGTACTACTCAAATCTTAAAACAAAAACTAAAGGATAAAGATATAATGAAACGTAGAAGAGGAACATATGGGTATAGAGAAAGAAAAAAAAAAATCTGGTAAAATTTTCAAAAAGTATGTCTCAGGTCATCACTTATTAAGTCCTGCGTTTTTTTTTTTTTTTTTCGTTGATCAAATGAAATAAGTATCGACCAAAGGAAATAAATATTGGAAAATAAGTTTCCAATAAAGCCTAAAAAAAAAAAAAGCGAGACTTCATAAGTGATTATCCGAGTCTTATTTATTTTTTTCACAACCAGATCTGTTTTTATTTATTTATTTATTTATTTATTTATATTTTTTTTCAGATTTATGTTCTTTATTTTTATTTGGTTTTCTCTTCCTGTCGGTTCGTCTTATATGTTTCATTCTCGCGTTTCAACTCACTTATCATATTTTAAACAAACTAAAGAATTGGAGTTCCATTTCATACAGAATTCGATTGAAGTGAGAGAGAAAAAAGAAGGAAAAAATGGAGTTCGGTTTGAGAGACAGACCGTGTGAAGGTACAGAGAAAACTAATGAAACAAGAGAAAAAATGAAGAGATAAGACTCCAAGAAAAAATATGTTGAAGAAAGAAAATAAGAGAGCAAAGAATGATACTAGGAGGCATTTTTGTCACTTGCTGGTGCTATATAAACTTAAATTAATAACATAATATTTGTTACAAAATTTCAATTAAATTTGGTACTATTTAGACCCATCTTCTCATCCATAATATTTTTAAAAATTAAAATAAAATAAACATGTCATCAAGAGTCATGAACAGTAAGAAAAACAAAGTAACACTGTAACAAAGTCATGCTTTCATTGGGAATTTATTTTTTATTTTTTATATTTCTATTTTTAAATTTTTTGCCCACCTCAACCCTCGCTACGGTCCGTCTCTACCTGTGATATGGGACATGATAGCATAACAATATTTTCTTACTATGACCAAGGGTCCTCTCCCTTTATGGTTAAAAACTTTAAAATGAAGCTCTACTCAGAGTTTAAAATATTAATAATAGTGATATTCCAATAAAAAACAATAAAGTTGATATACACATCAACGAATAATTGGTTGAATTTAATGTTGTTGTCAGCTTCGTCTGAACTAAACTCTAGAAATTGTTAACAATAATATTATTTTGTCTAAATATTATGGATCATTGATTTCTATCTATCAGGATAGGTAAATAGCATTACTTAAGATAATGATTGACGTTTGTCCTTCACATATAGTTATTAGCTAATGACAAGACATTGATAGATGAAGTTTGTGTCACATATTTATAGATTTTGAACATTTAGCTTAACAACATGAAGCTAATTAATCAGATAATTTGTCATATTTCATACAAGTCTTGAACACTTTTAACTAAATATACGTTTTGAATCATGAGTGAATAATGCTTACATGAATCCCGTTATCCAAAGTAACTTCATAAAAGTGAAGTAAGCTCAGAACTGACAATGTTTACATAATGAACTTACCTTATATTGATACACTACTATAAAAATGTTAAAAGACATTGGTGTATAACATCGGTTTTTAGATAACCGATTTAAAAAAAAAAAACTTTTAGATATCGGTTCATACAAAACTGATGTCTTAAATATTGCGATTTGAAAAGACAACGGTTTTTGGACAAACCGATATTAAAAAAAATTAAAAAAATAAAAAAATAAAAAAATAAAAATTTTGTTAGACATCGGTTCATACAAAAATGATGTCTTAAATATTGTGGTTTGAAAGGACAACGGTTTTTGGGCAAACCAATATGGATTTATTTTACAATAAGATATCGGTTTCTCTTAAAACTGATCTCTTCAGTAAGTTAAAAATTACGACATCGGTTAAAGATAAACCGACATGTATAAGTTTTAATTTCTTATATATTTTTTAAATAACTAGTGTCTTTACATTGTCAAATATCATAAATTTTAAAATAATAAATTTAATTACCAGTAGTTATATTATTAATTATTTTTTTGGATAAGTAAAATTTTAAATTTAATAAATTTACTTTTAAATCATTTATTTTTAAAATTTTCAAAAAAATAATTTTAAAAAACTGTTTAATTATTTTGCACCCTCTTGTTTCATACTAAGAGACACGTTAATAATTCAATTATCATATAAATTAGGAATGCGAGTCTTACATTTGTTTATTAAATTGTAAGATGCATATAGAGAAATATCTCCTCTATAGTGAGAGTTGTATTCCAAATCATGTTTATTACAATTAATATCACTAGTCTCCTATAGAGTATAGACCCATAACTCGACTATATATGTTTAAAAAAATATATAATTTTATTAAAAATTCCAATAAATATTTTTTAATATATGTCTGTCGTAGAAATTAGAATTTTGATTACTAGTCTCCTATAGAGTATAGACCTATAACTCGACTATATATGTTTAAAAAAATATATAATTTTATTAAAAATTCCAATAAATATTTTTTAATATATGTTTGTCGTAGAAATTAGAATTTTGATTACTAGTCTCCTATAGAGTATAGACCCATAACTCGACTATATATGTTTAAAAAAATATATAATTTTATTAAAAATTCGAATAAATATTTTTTAATATATGTCTGTCGTGGAAATTAGAATTTTGATTAGTTGAATAAATTTAAATTTAACAAGTTTTTTTTTTTTTTTTTTTTAATTTCTAACAACTTATATAGGTTATATATAAATATTGTGCAATTGTTAACAAATCAATTCTTGTAGTAAAGTGGTAAAGGCTTACCACTTTGACTTGAGGTTTCAAGTTTAATTCCTCATAATTACAATATCAGAAGTGGGGCGGCGGTCGGAAGGCTACATCACTCAAATCTACATCGGTTACAAAATTTTGAAAAACCGATGTCTTTCAACTTTTTTTTCGTAATGATATTTGATGCTATCTTTCAATAATGACATTCACTTTAGATTAAGTGATTGAGCAAAACCATTTTTCTATTTACTTATAAAAAATTAACCCTGAAGTATCGTAAAAAAAAGAAAGAAAAAAAAAAGAAATATTACATATTTACATGTACCAGGGATATAGTATGTCATCACGGGTGGAGTATATCAATTGGTTCAGACGGTCCAATTATTAATAAAGTTGATAGAGTAAATCAATTCAGGAGGTCCAATTATTAATAAAGTTAATATAAATGTCAGCACGTTTTAACAAATGATTTGTTGAATTTTTCAATGTCGTTGTCAAAATTTGTCTAGAATGGATAAGGATGGATAAGAATGCATCTTCTGCCATCCAAAAATATTATTATAAATAAATCAATATACTCCATAACCTAGACTATGATATGTTAAACCCTAATGAAATCTTAAGCATAAAATTTTACATAACAAAAATTACATAATTATCGTATTTAACTGTTTTGAGAATTTAATTCATAATGGGGATGGGAAGATGATGATTGCAACTGCTTTGATTGTCTCATGCAATCTTGCTTCCCGGATTGCAGATTGATATCTATCAAATAATTCAGTAGAACTAAGATGTGAAGAGAAATTGAGGAGAGGAACGGATAAAGAGGAGAAGATAACAGATAGGATAATTTGGTATATAATTTTGTAATGAATAATGCTAAACATTCCACCTACGATCCCACCATTTCAATCCCAACACACGTGGCAGCTGAGGTGTCACTTGGTGAGTGGACACACATTAATTGATACTTATCTCTCTTACCCATGTATTCACTCACCAATTAATATTTGTCCATTCACCAAGTGACACCTCAGCTGCCACGCGTGTTGAGATGAAAATGGTGGGATTGTAAGTGGGATGTGTAGCATTACTGTTTTGGAATATAATTTCATTCGACTAATATCTAGCCATTTATAAGCCTTACATCGTTAAAGAACCATACACCCACTGCAGCATTTATATTGGAAACAACAATGCGTGAAAATAGGAAAATGCTGAATGATAGAAACTAAAATAAAGGCACTAATTATCCACTAACTAATTAACCACTAATGTTTGAAGGGTACTAACACACTAACCGTTTTATCCAACTGTTGGGATTTTATGCCCTAAAGCTTGTAATTTGTAAATGTTATTGTTATAGGTAAAAATCGTCATAGAGGACACGTCACCCCCATGAAAAAGCCACGTAAATAGGAGCCAGGAAAAGTCAACTCGAAAGGGGGAAATCCCCTAAGTAACCCACTCGGCTGAAACCAAAGCAACCCGATCACAAACAAAGAGAACCAGCTCGGGCAACACCACCTACTCGGGCATACTCAGGCATACTCGGGAATCAATAAGAAGAGATGGTTGCGGAAACTCACTTCCCAAATACATGGAAGGAATCAGCAGTGAGCACCTTCACGATACGTAGTAGTGTAACCCTTAAGAGTTTAACAAGGAAACAAACAGGCCTCCCGCGAATAAAGGAGAATGAATCCGTCCCAAACTCTGATTCAGCCAAAACAGGAAACATATAACGCCCACGAAGGAAACAGAATCGGACTAGGACTGGGAATCCGCTCAAGACTTGGGCGCCACGACACCAAACCCTAGCGGCATCCCCAAACCCTAGAAACAACATGTATAAATACCCTTTGTAACGCATAAGAGAGGGATCGATCGTTTTCGAGCATAAGAGAAACCAGAGCGAATTTTTGTAATCAATTTTTATAGTGGATTTTGGCTTTGTTGCTTAGGCAACAACCCGTGGACGTTTCTCCGATCATCGGAGTTTTATCACGTATTTCTTGCTCATTATTTACGGTATTAAGATTCAAACTATTATCACTCACAAACGTGACCTCAGATCATCAATCGAGTGTTGACGAAAAATCACCGTCAACAATTATAAAATCAATAATAAAAGAAGTAGTTATTTCATTCAAATATATTAATTCATAAGCTTATATTATATATGCAAACATCTAAGATTGTTAGATGTAATCTCAAACTGAGTATATGAATGTCATATACAGAGGAATTTAGTTTGAGATATGCAATCTAAATAGTCTGTAGAAAGCAAATAAAGCTGGGTACTTTATTTATAGTTAATCTACAGCTACGGTCTATTCCGTATTGTACGATGGTCTTATCATAGACTAATCATATGGTGTTATGAGAATGGAGGCACCTTATATGATGTGATCATAAAGGACTGGGTCGCGATCTATATGAATCTGTTACTAAGATCTATTAGTTGAAAAGATTCATATATATCGACTAAATGATGGCTATATATGGGTGATCAAATCCTGAGTGTCTTACTGACTTCTTTAGGTTAGATCGTGGTTTTTAATTTACCATGGGTGAGATTGGAATATCATTCTCGGTCCTGTATCTTGGAATCACAGTTTAGCTTATGGCTGGGAATGTATGCGTACAATAGTGTAATCCACTCCTTCTTGCGAGAAGTAGATAAGTAGTTCCCTTAAAGGTTGATTCGGGGTTTGAACGATTAAAAGTGCTCTTCTTCTTCCGTAAAGAAATGAAGGATATAATCATTCAAGAGAATCAATGGTACTTAAAGGAAAAAATATAATTAGAGAAGTATAACGGACTTTATGACCTAACTCTAATTATGAACTACTTGTGGAGGATCATGTCATATGTAATAGCTATATCAATGGATATTGATAAAATTGGTTGTGCAAAACATCTACAGTTACGAGAGTACAGCCTTGGGTTTTTAGTGGAATAACTCCAAGGTTAATAATTGTGAAATATTAATTAAAAAGTTTAATTAATTTTTTCTAAGAATTATTGGAGATCAAAACTGTGGGTGCATTAGGTCCCCTTGCTAGCCTTATACGATTAATAGTAACAAAGACTCAAGGAGAATTGGATGATCCAATTAATTGTGTTACGAAAGTAACTTAAATATATTTTAGGAATTAATTAAATGATGTGATTATTTAATAATATGATTATATTAATAATTAAAATTTATTAAATTGTCATAAAGAGGTTTCAGTTTCTAACCTTGACAAGAGCAATAAAATAATAAGTGATTATTTTTCACTCTAAATAGGTCAAAGGTTTAAACCCTAGTAAAAAGTAATAGTTAAAAGGGATTTAGAATCCTAGTGAAAGTAATAGTTAAAGTAATAGCAAATTTCGTCCACTTACACCATTCAACTAGTTCTCTCATAATGCAATAATATATCTATCACACTTACACCGTTGAAATTGTGAATTCAAATCAAATTTTCGTCCGAAATCTGAATTAATTATAACACTTGATAAAAAAAACAAATTTAATTTAGAGAGACAAAATTTATTGAAAACTGAAAAAAATAATAATAAAAAAAAGTAAAATGCACATGTGACATTGGACATGATAGCATAACATTAATAATATGTTAATATAACTAATAGTCATTTTCTTTGGTGGTTGGAGACTTCAAAATGAAACCCATATGGATCAAATCTAGTATTGTAAATATAATCTCACATTTACCTATTAAAACTCTAAAGCTAAGTGTAGGAAGACTCTTCCCTAGTTCCCCTAAAGTGAGACTTGCATTCCATACCGTACTTGTAGACAGGGGCGAAACTTGCAGTGTAAAATGGGAGAGCCAAATTACAAAAATGTGAAATTAATGGTACTAAATTGTAAATTTAATTTTAATTTTTAATTTTTTTTATATATATATAAGTTTATATTTTTTTTAAGTATTTTGTGGGCCAAGGGGGGGTCCATGGCCCCTCTAGCCTCTACAGGGTTCGGCCTCTATTTGTAGAGTTCAAGTTAGTTCCAATAGACCCTTGACCCCTATATTGGTGTCATCCTTGAAAAAGGAAATGGTGTTAATATGCAATAATGTAGCTAGTAGTACACAGTAGTGACCTATGCTTGCGTGTATCAATCTTATGGACGATGGATATTAAATTTATAATTTTTAAAATTTTTGAGAGTGATTACTGATTATTGTTTGTAAAAGAATTTTTTTTTTTTTTCACTTATACTGGAGAAGAAATGTTTGGTAATTGTACACCAATGTTTAAACGTGTACATGTAGTTTCGCGTTTGGTGTATGGTCCAATTAATTAATTTTTTAACAACGAACTTTATTAAGAACAAAGAGGGCAACAAGGGAAGCCACACACAAGGCGAGCACCCAACAAAAAGCAGAAAGATCCAATTATTAATAATGGAGATAGTCCAAAAAAAAAAAAAACCAATAAAGTTGATATGCACGTCAACAACTTCTTAATGAATGGTTGGGTGAATTTTTCAATGTTGTCGTGTCGCCAATTTCGTCTGGACTTGGAAATTGTTATATCACGGATTGCTAAGGATATAATAATTGACGTCGTCTGTTCTTTACATATGTTATTAGCTAAGGACAAGACATTGATGATGAAGTTGGTGGTTTATATTGATCGATTTTGAAGTTGGTTCGAATGAGAATCTTTATCACCATGTGATGTGGTCCAGTTATTATTAATAAATAAAGTTGATATCATTCATCAACACGTTTTAATGAATGATTTTAATTTTTGATTATCTTAGTTAGATTCATATCACCTGTCAAAAATATGGTTTAATTTATATTTAACCAATCAAATTGGACCATATCAACCACTATTATTTATATTTAACTATTTTTAAAAAAAAATGTGTACACATAATCCAATTAGGTTGGTTGAAAATAAATTGGAACAATATTTTTTAACAAGTAATTTGAATCCATATTTGTCAGTTTCATATTGAATGGATAAGAATTGATAAGGATGTAGATAAATATTCAAACCTAAATATTTTATTATAAAAAAAATTATTTATTTATTTTTTTGATAAGATATAATAATTATTATTTTTTTGACCGTGTGAAAGTAGAGAGAAAAGTAAAGAGATAAGACTACAAGAAGAAAAAGATGCTGAAGAAAGAGAAAATAAGAGAGCAAAGAATGAGATAATGAATCATTTTTGTCACTTAGGACATCTCCAATAGAGAGTGAAAATTATAGTTATATTTGGGTCTCAAATAGTGCTAAAAGTGATATTTATATGTACTTTTGCTCCGATAATGCTGAGAGTGATATCTGAGAGTGATATTTTTGTAACAAATTTAATTATACATAATTTATAACAAGTGGTCAATAAATTGTAATTTATAAACTTTAATGTTGATAAAAATAATACCATTGTAAATTTCTCAATGAGATCTTTAAAATGGTAATAATATTTAATATATTTAAATATTTTTAAATTATTACCGAATTTGATAATATTGAAAAATTTAATTTTTAAATAAGGAAACATTGTAAAATTTAAATTTCATAGATTAGAATACACTTTACATAAACATATACATAAAGAAAAATTACATGCATAATCGAAAGTATAATCATAAATGTAAATCACAAATAAATTTTTCTATAATTTTTTATAATTTTTTTTGTTGGATTTTTGTTGATTTTCTAGTATTTTTTGGATAATAATAAATTTATTTCAAATTTTAATGTCTGAAAAATTATAGAGCGTCCATCTTCAACGGTCAGCAAATCTGATCTATCCATCTCTAACGATCAACAAATCTGATCCGTCTATCTTCAATGGTTAACAAATACAACCGAGTCCTACACATTCATCACTCTTAATTATAGTATAGACCCCACAAAAAACCAAAAATATCACTATTTTATTCATCCAACACATGGGTCCCACCACCTTACACATGGGTCCCACCATATAACTCACACTCTCATCTTTACTAAATATAACTCAATCAAATAACTCTCAACATATTTTAACTCCCTTTAACTCTCTATTAGGGATGGTTTTGAGACTTAAAATGAGTATATAGCTCTCTATCGGAGATGAGCTTACATATGCTATATAAATTAAAATTAATAACATCATGTTAATTTCAAAATTTTAATTAAATTTGGTGCTATTTAGACCCATTTCCTAATCCATAGTATTCACAAAAATAAAATAAAAAAACTCATGTCATCATGAGCCATGAACAGTAAGAAAAACAAAGTAATACTTTTACATGTCCAGAGTCATGCTTTCATTGGGAATTTATTATTTATTATTTTTATTACTATTTTTAATTTTTCTGCCCATCCTAACCCTCTACGGTCCCTTTTTTTTGTTGTTTTTTTTAACTACAACACCTGTCGGGACCCTGCGAGAATTAGACTCTACTAGCACAACTCGGAATACTACTCCCATAAATGGAGAGAGGACACCCACACTTGGGAATAATAGCCAAGAGGGCCAATGAATAAATGTATATATATATACATACATACCTTGGGCGTTGAACCGTAGTGGTGGATGCTCACTTTGGAGAATCCAACCAGATTGGCAAGAGACCATCGGCGGTCCGTCTCTATCTGTGATAAGGGACATGATAACATAGCAATATTTTGTTACTATGACCAAGTGTCCCTTCCATTGAATATTGAAGACTTGAAAATGGTGCTTACTTTTTTTTCACTTATCCTGGAGATGAAATGTGTGGCAATTGTAGACCAATGTTTAAAACGTGTACATGTAGTATTACGGTCCAATTATTAATAACAGAGATAGTCCAAAAAAAAAAAAACACAATAAAGTTGATATACACGTCAACAACTTGTTAACTAATGATTGGTTGAATTTTTCAATGTTGTCGACAGCTTCGTCGGACTACGGAAATTCTTCTAGGAATAATTATCTCAATGGACTTGGGTCACTACTATCAAAATGATCATTAAATTTGGAATTGGTTTTAAAATAACTATTTTTAGTAAAACATATTACACTAATGGTCATTTTATCAAATTTCATCCAATTAATGACACTTTAATAAATAAGGGAATGATATTAATTTATTTTAGATGATTTTTGGAAATCAATTTTTTCTTTTGTATGTGTATATACGTATAGCATATCTCAAATATATATATATATATTTTGAAACGAATAATTATATTTAGTGTGTATATATGTATAGCATATCTCATATATCTATATATATATATATATATATATATATATACAGAAATTCTATTATCAGTTCGAACTGACAAAAGTTATATCAGTTCCTTGTATGTGAGCCACTGGATTTAAATACTTTGACTTGGCTGTATGCACTTGTCAGTCAAAGTATTTAAATCCAGTGGCTCACATACAAGGAACTGATATAACTTTTGTCAGTTCGAACTGATAATAGAAAGACTGTATATATATATATATATATATATATATATAAGTTTTTCTATTGTCAGTTCGAACTGATATAAAATATATTAGTTCATTGCATGTGGGTTATTGGATTTAAATACTTTAACTTGACTTGACTGTATGCATTTGTCAAAACATCTTTTAAATCCAATGGCCCACATGCAAGGAACTGATATATTTTATATTAGTTCGAACTAACAATAGAAACACTATATAAATATATATATATATATATTCAATTTTTCTATTGTCAGTTCGTCCTGACAATAAATATATCAGGACGAAGAATGTGGACCACTAGATTTACATATTTTAACTCAAAGTGTATGCACTTGTTAATGATATATTTATTGTCAGGACAAATTGACAATAGAAAAACTATATATATATATATATATATATATATATATATATATATATTTCTTTTCAATTTATAAGAAGATGTTAGTATATAACTATAGACACATGTATGAATATAAACCATTAATATACTATTGATTCAAAAGTTACAAAATCGTGTCAAAAATTGTCAAAAATCGTGTGTACATGATTTGTTCTTGAGCATCATCGATATGCTCTATATATATATGCATACTGTAATATAACGAGAGATTTCTACAAAATCGAAAAGCTCATAGAGCAACAAATTACAAAAACATGCATTTACATCATGGATGATATATAGACTATCATTACCAGCTTTTCAGCTTTGTCTAGGATGGATAAGAGTAGATAAGTATATAGATATTACCGCCTAAAGATATTATTATAAAATATTCTTCAACAAAATGACTTACGAGGATAAAAATAATATCATTGAAAATAAATCAAAATACTCCGTATATAACCTTGATTATGGTCTGTTAAACACTAAAGGGGGTGTATTCAATTAGGATTAATTAGGATTCTTGAAGACATTTTAAGACATTTTTTAAGTGACAGATTTTCATGGATTTTTACAGACTTTTATAAATCCACACGGACTTTCATTGATTTATTTAGACATCCATCTCAGACTTTTATGGATTTGTTTAGACATTTATCTTAGACTTTTATGGATTTGTTTAGACATCCATGAATTTTCATGGATTTGTTATCTCTGACTTATCAATAGTAAGCTAATTTTAGCTGATTATAAAAAAAAACCTTTGAAGTTGGAATGAGCAAAATTTGATACACCAATCAATCTATATTTGCGTATATATTTCGTCTGAGGTTGTTGTTGATGCAAACAAAGTGATTGAATTGAACCCAAATTTGGCTAAGGCTTATCTGCGTAAAGGCACTGCTTGCATGAAGTGCAGATAAATTATTTTTCTTTAAAATAAAATGCTAATAAAGAGTGAGCATTTTGGTGTTTGATTGAAGGCTCTACAAATTATTTTGGTGTCGTTTTGTGCAGTTTTGGTACGTAGTGAGTTTTGTACACGTTATATATAATTATGTGACTGCAACATATTCCATTATTTTTTTATTTTATTTTTTTTTATGCTGATTAATCGTCTTCTAGAGGCTTATATACTTCACATTCAAGAATGCAGTAGTGAATAATACTGCGGTCCTCAGCAAGACAAAACAACTTCGAAAAGAGAAGATAATTGTAATGGGCATAAGCCTGTTCACCAAGTTCAGTTAAATAGCATTTTAATGGTGTAACCACCATGCCAACTCAGCAAAGATCAAAAGTGAGTGTTACGGTCAAAAATCAGAATTCTCATCAATTAAAGACTCAATAAATTGTGAGTTTTAACATTTACGAACCAGGACACTATAGACATCAACTAACATGAATAATCTGAGATCGATCATCTCGAAGTTAACACAGCATCAAGTGCAAGTTCATCATTTTGCAACCAGCCATACAAACACAGCAATTAAGATCCCCTTGAAAGATGTCCACATACAATATTCCATTATTGTATGTGGCTTGTTTTCTTTTTGAACTCGATTTTTTTTTTCCTTTTTAATTCACAGAACATTCTGGGGATAGAAGCTTATTATTCTCACATGCATTGGTTTTTTTAATTTTTACATATTAGTGCTTTTTGTTTCTGTTTTGAGAGAGAGAGGAAGAGCAAAATCCACCAAAATCTTTGGGGAGAAGGCCAGACATATTATGATATTTGATATTTATATCTCTCACCACCAAGTCCACCAAAATCCATCAAAATTCATTACCTAAGAAAATCCTTTAAAATCTAGTCCTAATTGAATACACCTTGATTCTTGTAGACATTTTTAAAGTCTCAATTCAATACACCTGGATTTGGAAGGATTCTTTAAAAGTCCATAGAAATCCTAATTGAATACTGAAAGTTCTTAAAATACTCGAGGCGTGTTTATCAATATAAAGCTAGAGGGGGGGGGGGGGGGGGGGGTGAATAGATTTTAACTATTATTACCCAATTTTCGCATGCAAGTCAATTTTACGAAAATGCCCCTACTAGTCAAAAATACATACAAGTGTAATATAGTGCGGAATTTAAATAACACTTGATGTATACGTGGAAACCCAACCACTGGGAAAAAACCACGGGCTGTATAGTGCGCCACACTCGGAACTCGAAATCACTAATTGAAATGAAGTTTACAACCTATGTAGACCTCGTCTAACATTCCGGTCTGTAACCCCTCACTTCTACCCAGCGGGCCTTTATTAGCAACCCTATTCCAATTTGCTTGAGGCCTAAGCACTCTTAGCCTCAAGACTTACTTCTCTATGAAGAGAAACAACCCTATGTGAATATGTATGAATATTCAATTAATGCAATAAGAGCTAGGGTACTCTAAATGCTTATCTAGGATGATGATATATTCAATTTAAATCAACCCTAGATATCAATTGCTAAATGACATGTCAAATAGCATAGATGATCATAGATTATAAAAACCTAGATATCTATCAAAAACAACACTCAATTAATTCATCACAAATAATCTCTTTTCTTGTATTTAACATATGATCAAAAACATACAAGTAATTTAAAAGAGATGGCTTGGTATTTAAAATACTACAATAAGATGAAATTAATCAAAATCTTACCAAGCAAGTTGTGATGATGCAAACCCATACATGGATGCACTCTATATAGACATAGGAGATGCAATATGAAATTTGATGCAAAAGGGGTTTGATTTGAGTGGTTAAAGATGAGTTCTTGATTTGATTTTCTCTCAAAATCTATCTTTGAAGATTAGGGTTCTTAAGAGTCAAAGAACTAATTCAGATAATGAGAAAGTGTGATATTTATAGACATCAAGAACAGGGCAAGTGAAAAGACAATTTTGCCCCTGAAACGTACCGTTCGGCGGTTTCAATCGGCGGCCTGGCCGCCGATGACGACCGCTGAATTGAGCTCGTGAAGAACAGAGCATTAACGGCGGTTTCATTCGGCGGTTACGTGACCGCCGATCCAACCGCCGAATCAAACCCGAGAGATTAAAATCGATCAGGTATGAACGGCGGTTTCGAACGGCGGTTGTGACCGCCGATCTTGACCGCATAATTGCTTCAGACCAATCTGGACTGAAACGGCGGTTTAATTCGGCGGCCAGGCCGCCGATCATAACCGCCGATCACCAACAATGGTGAAAACCAAGGAGAAGCCAAGGGCATTCTCCATAGGCGGTCTTCGCGCGAAACCAAGCACTCATTAGTGCAAGCGCGGACGTTTCCGAACAATGTCGGGAAACGAATTATAAGGCACATATACACACAACAAGATATATCAACCAAAGTGCTAGTGTGTAAAGTGACATGTGAAGAGATGCACATAAAAATAAGCAAGTATGCAATCATAGCAAGAATGCTAAGTGAGTGTGTGCTACTAAATCTCTTCAAAGAAAAACAAGCACAAGAGATTATACCTTTGGCGTGCTTGTATCTTGAGGTCATGGAAGGGCCTTTGATCTTCAACACTAAACACTTAGACTACCCTTACATTCAAAACCCCAACATGTGGTTTGACCACGAAATAAGCCAATCAACAAAACGGGAATCCTTACAATCTCCCCCTTTGGCTATTTCGTGACAAAACCACCACTCACATTGATTCCTCACAACAAAAATAAACCTATGGGTCAATGAAGATTTTCTACAATACAAAGAGATATATAAAAATAAAACTTGAAGTCTTCAATCTCTTGTAGAACAATCATTCCCTGAAACAAGGTTTCTAAACTTTCCAAAACAAGTAAAAGTGAGATGAATCAAGTGAGGACATAAACAAGCATTTGCATTTCTAAGAAATTAAACACAACATCATGCAATGTATGATGAATGCAATGCTCCCCCTCAAAGGGTTACTCCCCCTCAATGTATATTCTCCCCAATGTGCACCAATTGCTACAACAATTTGCACCTCCCCTTACCACATTATACTCCCCCTTTTTGTCATGATATAGACAAAGGAGTAGTCCCCAACCGGGTCACTCAAGGCAAAGAGAGATAGTAGCATTCTAGTATATGCATAATCAATATAAGTCACTTTATGCAATCTCAATTAATCGGAGAGAAACGAGGAGTTTTATTAGATAAAATGTGTGAAACAAAATGCTTTGCATACAAGACATATTGCATTCAAGTCCAAAATACCATGGTATTTGGCAAAGCAAATGACAAAGGTTTCTAATAGGAATTCAAACCAATTTCACCATTGTCATGAAAGAAGCAAGGATATAGAAATTTCATTGATTTCAATTTAAGAACAACTATATCCAACTTTATAAGCTAAACATGTCATGAGCAACTTTGCACCCTATTTGATTTTTCCGGGAATGAAACCCGTATGATAGTAGACATGTTCAACCAATAAAGAAAGAGAGACATTTGGATTGTAAAATCCTTGAATGGATACAAGATCCTTTTTCATTTGAGTCTCATTAGCTTTTTCACACAAGTTTTTGCATTTAAGAACGCAATTATCAATTCATGCTTTTTCATTTGAGCATGTACATGAATTTCATGCTTTTCATAAGACATTAGCATGTTATTTAAGCAATCATCATGTCATGGAGATCATTATAGGTCATTCAAATTAAATCCAATGTATATATCTCCTAGTCCAAAAATGCATGTTTGAACATAAATATGACATGGATTGCAATACAAGCATTGATCACACTTATTGAATAGAAAATATGTATACATAGTGTAACCAAGCTAACTCAAGCAACAAAAAGAGAAGCATAAGATATTTCAAATTTTTTGCAAGTGACTAGATGCAAAATAGCTCTCTTTGCTTAAGTTCCCCATATGGGGTCAAATTTCCATACCACTTCAAAGAAAGGTATGAGGTCCTATGGACCTACCAAGTCCTTTGGACTTGGATGAACCTATTTGAGACTTGTTAGTCTCGTAGCAAGCGGGTTCATTCTTATTACTCCACTTAGGTGACACTAAATCAATCCTAGTGGACAAAGGTTCTAGAGTACAAGATGAAAAAGGATCATGCACATGATTTTCTTCCTTTTTATGAAGCATCTTAGCTCTAGCCTTTTTCTTGTCAATCATGCTTTTAGCTCTACACATTTCAATGTAATGCAAGCAACTTGGTCTAATATGACCAACAATACCACAAAAATGACAAGTGGGAATAAAGTTAGGAATCATACCATTCCCTTTAGCATGGATAGGAGCTTTCCCTTGTCGTTGTGGTTGTCTTGGTTGTTGGATCGGATCTCTCCTCTTTTGTTGAAAACCAAGACGAGGTTGCTTGCTTGTCTGAGCTTGCATGATTGAACTCTTCCCATTGTGTTTTTGAGTTTGAGGGAAGATAGTGTGAGGAGCCCTTTGGGTGTGAGCTTGAGCTTGACCTTTTGGTGCCTCAACCACTTGGGCACTTCTTGAACACTCTCCTAGGTCACTCTTCTTCCTAGGTTGTTGAGGAGGAGGGGACATATTGAAGTCCATGTTCATGGCACAGGATGTCTTGCTTGTGGAGGAGGCATCCGTGTCATCAATGTAGCCAAGACCTCTCTTGTCACTTGGCTTTCTTCCAACTCCCAACATGTGGTCAAGCTTCTTGGTGCTTGAAGTCATCTTAGCCAATAAGACCTTAACTTCTTCAAGCTCTCTTTCTAGCTCTTCTTCTCTCCTCTTAGATAATGCTAAGTCTTCTTTTAGCTTATCTTCATCCGCCATGGATCTCACCACTTCTTCACACAAGTGGTTTACTAGTGTTGAAAGCTCTAGATTCTCTTCTTTTAATCTTCTAATTTCTTCCTTGTTCCTCATCATCGAGCTCTCAACTTTGACTTTGTAGTCATTAAGATCCATACACTCCACATTTCCATTTGTGGAGTTAGATGACAAATATTCAACACTTGTGTCATCTCCTCTAATCTCCATTTCACCAATGGAGTCATCTCCTTCATCAAGATCATCAAATTTTTCTCTTGATGAGGAAAGAGCCAAATCCCTATGAGTAGCTACACCAACTACTTCTATACCTTGTTCTTCTTGGGGATCACAAGGAAAAGCAACTTTGCCATCTTCTTCAACTTCTACACTCTTGGCTCCAAATTCCGTGTAGATGATGGCAAGTTCTTCATCACTTGAAGGATTTTCGTCATCTTCATATTTATCCCATAAGGTGGCCTTCGCCTTCCCTTTTCTTCTATCCTTCAAGTTTCCACACTCCGGGGAGAAATGCCCGAATCCTCCACATTCGTAGCACTGAATCCCCTCTCTTGAAGACACTCCTTGGTTTGGCTTGTTAATGAGTCCCATGTCTTCAATTGAGATACCCTCCTTCTTGTCATGCTTCGAAGTCTCCAAAGCAATTTTCTTCTTCTTCTTCTTAGGAGGTGCGGTGGTCAACTTCTTCTTAGGAGGTGAGGTGGTTAAATTCACAAATCTCCTAAATCTCTCTAGTAAGAGAGGCATCTCCTCAATGGAGTCAATTTCTTCTCTCACAAAATCACTCATAGTGTTTGCGTTGAATGAATGCAAATGAGAAGAATGCAAAATGTATGAAGAAATCAAACAAACATACAAAATGCAAAAACACACCAAAATGAGCTAGGATCACCTAAGTATATCTAGGAACCCGCTTTGATACCAATTGAAAGTTCTTAAAATACTCGAGGCGTGTTTATCAATATAAAGCTAGAGGGGGGGGTGAATAGATTTTAACTATTATTACCCAATTTTCGCATGCAAGTCAATTTTACGAAAATGCCCCTACTAGTCAAAAATACATACAAGTGTAATATAGTGCGGAATTTAAATAACACTTGATGTATACGTGGAAACCCAACCACTGGGAAAAAACCACGGGCTGTATAGTGCGCCACACTCGGAACTCGAAATCACTAATTGAAATGAAGTTTACAACCTATGTAGACCTCGTCTAACATTCCGGTCTGTAACCCCTCACTTCTACCCAGCGGGCCTTTATTAGCAACCCTATTCCAATTTGCTTGAGGCCTAAGCACTCTTAGCCTCAAGACTTACTTCTCTATGAAGAGAAACAACCCTATGTGAATATGTATGAATATTCAATTAATGCAATAAGAGCTAGGGTACTCTAAATGCTTATCTAGGATGATGATATATTCAATTTAAATCAACCCTAGATATCAATTGCTAAATGACATGTCAAATAGCATAGATGATCATAGATTATAAAAACCTAGATATCTATCAAAAACAACACTCAATTAATTCATCACAAATAATCTCTTTTCTTGTATTTAACATATGATCAAAAACATACAAGTAATTTAAAAGAGATGGCTTGGTATTTAAAATACTACAATAAGATGAAATTAATCAAAATCTTACCAAGCAAGTTGTGATGATGCAAACCCATACATGGATGCACTCTATATAGACATAGGAGATGCAATATGAAATTTGATGCAAAAGGGGTTTGATTTGAGTGGTTAAAGATGAGTTCTTGATTTGATTTTCTCTCAAAATCTATCTTTGAAGATTAGGGTTCTTAAGAGTCAAAGAACTAATTCAGATAATGAGAAAGTGTGATATTTATAGACATCAAGAACAGGGCAAGTGAAAAGACAATTTTGCCCCTGAAACGCACCGTTCGGCGGTTTCAATCGGCGGCCTGGCCGCCGATGACGACCGCTGAATTGAGCTCGTGAAGAACAGAGCATTAACGGCGGTTTCATTCGGCGGTTACGTGACCGCCGATCCAACCGCCGAATCAAACCCGAGAGATTAAAATCGATCAGGTATGAACGGCGGTTTCGAACGGCGGTTGTGACCGCCGATCTTGACCGCATAATTGCTTCAGACCAATCTGGACTGAAACGGCGGTTTAATTCGGCGGCCAGGCCGCCGATCATAACCGCCGATCACCAACAATGGTGAAAACCAAGGAGAAGCCAAGGGCATTCTCCATAGGCGGTCTTCGCGCGAAACCAAGCACTCATTAGTGCAAGCGCGGACGTTTCCGAACAATATCGGGAAACGAATTATAAGGCACATATACACACAACAAGATATATCAACCAAAGTGCTAGTGTGTAAAGTGACATGTGAAGAGATGCACATAAAAATAAGCAAGTATGCAATCATAGCAAGAATGCTAAGTGAGTGTGTGCTACTAAATCTCTTCAAAGAAAAACAAGCACAAGAGATTATACCTTTGGCGTGCTTGTATCTTGAGGTCATGGAAGGGCCTTTGATCTTCAACACTAAACACTTAGACTACCCTTACATTCAAAACCCCAACATGTGGTTTGACCACGAAATAAGCCAATCAACAAAACGGGAATCCTTACAAATACCACTGGATTTATATGGACTCTTTTAAAGTTTTTAAATGTCCAAATTGAATACACTAGGATTTATAATGTCTTTAAATGTCCTTAAGAATCCTAATTGAATACACCCCCCTAAGAGTAGCATTACTATAATATTTTACTTAATAAAAATTACACAATTATCGTATTTTAAAATTTTGAGAATTGCAACTGCTTTGATTGTCACTTTTAAGTTTTTACATAAAATCAGTTTTTTTCAAGAATAAAATCTAACCATTTAGAAAAAATTGTTCCCAAATTCAAAAAAAAAAATCATTTTTTTTTTCATAAGTATATTTCATTTTTTTATTATTATTATCCATGCAAAAGATCTTATGTAAGAGGGTTTTTATTTGTGAAGTCTTTCATATATAGAGAACTTTTCATATAAGCACCCCATTATTTTAATACAATTATTAAGCACATTTGATGAAATTACATGTAATTGAATGTTTTTCGATAAGATTTTTTATATGTATCCTAAGAAAATTAAAATACACATTTTGTAAGAATTTGGAAATTGTTTGGATTTGAGAACTATTTTTTCTTATATTTCCCTATGTTAAATGTTTTATCTTCAAAAAAGTCAGAACAAATTAGTTCTTGTACCCAAAAAATTATCAATTTTTTTCCAGAAATATATTTCAATGTTCTTATCATCCATACAAAAAATCACACGAAGATTCAATATATTCTACTAAATTTCATCAAAGGTTCTTAAGGTGTGCATTATAAAAAGTTCTCATTGGAAAATTTATATATATATAAATATATATATTGTTATAATATCATTAAAGATAGTAGATGATGATGATTAATAATAGAACAAATAAGTAAATAAGAAATAGAAAAGGATGAGAAAAATGAGAGAGAGGAAGAGAGAAATATATTGCCTTTTATATTGAATTCAAGAGAGAGTACAAATTTAATAATCACAACCCCATACTTTACAAAGGGAGCCGGTCACATATATATAGGCAAAGAAGGGAGGGACATTGTTGTAATATTCCACAACTTAGGTATGAAGTAAAATCACATGGGCTTGCCACATGTAAATGTTCCATATATTGACATGTGTCCCTCTAGAAGATGGTGGAAGCCCATATATATATATATATATATATATATATATATATATATATATATATATACAGTCTTTCTATTATCAGTTCGAACTGATAAAAGTTATATCAGTTCCTTGTATGTGGGCCACTGGATTTAAATACTTTGACTGACAAGTGCATACAGCCAAGTCAAAGTATTTAAATCTAGTGGCCCATATGCAAGGAACTGATATAACTTTTATCAGTTCGAACTGATAATAGAATTTCTGTATATATATATATGTTTATAGTGGCAAAAAAAATAAAATTAATCAACTCACCTCTCACCTCTCTAACGTCCCAACATACACTCTGTCTCTCACCCACTCACATCCAAGTCCCAATGTACACACACTCTCTCTCTCAATCTAGTCCAATCTACCAATTAATCCTTTCTTTCTTTTTCTCCTTCACACATCCCAAATCAATTCTCTCTCCAATTAATAATTATCTTCAATCTAACAACTCAAATGCAACATCATTTGGGTTAAATTTTGAGTTAATTATTTTGATTGTATAGTATTACTCTTAATCTATTATTTATATTCAGTTATTTTAATTCATATATTTTTCTTAGTTTCAATTTATTTTTTCTAATTAACAAGCGAGAATCTTGGGTTTGTTAGTCATAATTTTAAGTTAGTGTTTTGTTATTATTTTTTTTATAAATTTATTTTCCAACTACAATTTATTATTTCTAGTATTATATTATAATTTATAAAACTAAGAAAAACTATACTTCTATATTTTGGTAAAAAAAAAAAGATAATCGATTATCGAGTGAGAGTGGATCAAATTTTCCGTGTAATATTGGGAATGGGGTTCAAGTTTGTCTTTTTTCATCTCAATGGAATAAAAACAATATTTTCTTATTGATAGTTTATATATATATATATATATATATATATATATATATATATATATATATATATATATAGGGATGAATTCATAAAAAACCAAAAACATTATTGGTTTATTGTTTTTAGCCACAAATTTATAGTTTATTGTTTTCATCACTTTTGACCACTTTTGGATAAAATTACCCCTAAATTTTACTTCATCTGACATGTAATTTGGTTACATGACATCTGATTCCAAGTTACATGCTAGTTGATTTTTCAAGTTACATATCAGTTAAGTTTTAAATTACATGCCAATTAACTTTCAACTTATATGTAAATAATTTTCAAGTTACATACCAGTTGATATCCAAATTTTTGGGTGGGTGAAGTAAAGAAAAAATGCAATCTTGTTTGTTCAAGGTTAAAGGTGATAAATATAATAAAATATAAATTGATGGCTAAAAACAATAAACCAATAATTTTTTTGGTTACTTCTTACAATTTCCTCTCTCTCTCTCTCTCTCTCTCTCTCTCTCTCTTTATATATATATATATATACTGTATATATTTGGTCAGGCTATATCGATTCAAAATTTCTGACTCAATTTTTTGATTTTAATATCTCAACCATTGGGTGCTCTTTAATCCAATGGTTGAGGTATTAAAGTCAAAAAATTAAGTCATAAATTGGAGTCGATATAGCCTAACCTATATTGTTTTAGCCCACCAATTGATATTTATATATACAGTCTTTCTATTGTTAGTTCATCCTGATAATAATTATATCAGAACGAAGAGTGTGGATCATAGATTATAGAGAAGTTTTGACAAGTGCATACACTTTGAATCAAAATATGTAAATCTAGTGGTTCATATTTTTCATTCTGATATATTTATTGTCAGGACGAACTGATAATAGAAAATCTGTATGTATATATATATATATATATATATATATATATATATATATATATATATCAATTGGCATGTAGACTTGTTGGATTAAGTTCACCGGAATTGACAGCTTTAATTTTAAATTCCTTAATTAATGAGAGACTGATTATAAACTTTCAAAGAATTTTTGTTTTTTTTGTTTTTTTTTGTTTTTTTTTAAGGTAAGGAAAGTTACTTAGCTTTAAGTCTGTATTATTATTATTTTTTTAATAGAACAAATATTACATGTACTATAGGTATAGTATAGCATCACGAGTGGAGTAAATCTATGGGTTCAGGTGGTCTAGTTATTATTAATAAAGTGGTCCAGTTATTGGATTTGGATTATCTACTAATCTGATCTTTCTCCTGATCTTTTTAAAACCTATGATTGGTTGTTAATAAAATGGTTATTGAAACCAATCACATCTTAACCACATATTCATTGCAATGTTTATGTGTTATAAGATTATGTGGGGTCAGGAAAAAAAGATCATATCAGTAGAGGATCCAAATTCCCAGTTATTAGAGCATCTCCAATGGTAATGTGGCTTGCATTTGAAAAAATAGTGATATGTCAACATTGTCAAACCAATTGCTTCACATGTGGTATGTAACTAAACTTGATAGACATCCAAATAAAAAAGTGGTCTCCAATGCTTCACTTGTAAAATATATGTTTTTAATGATGTGTCAATTTATTATTGGTCTCCTTAAATATACTTTAAAATTGTTGAATAAAATAAGGTAAAAGACAAGAGTGGTTGCTGACTGGGCCAACAAGACGGCCGTCCAACAGACCGTCTGAAATCAGATAGTCATGTTGACAGCCTCTAAAAAAGAAATTGCCACCTCATTTTGAAGTTGTACTAGAGAGGTTGCATTGGAGATGGATTTTTTAACAAAATGGATGTCCATCTTACGTGGCATCTAATTTTTTCACAACCCACATTAATATTAGAGATGCTGTTACTATAGGTATACAACACGTTTTATTAATGAATGATTTGAATTTTTCAATATCTTTTTGTGTAACTGTGTAAGGTCCAATTATTATTAATGGAGATGGTCCAAAAAAAAATCAATAAAGTTGACAAACACGTCAACAACGTGAATTTTTCAATGTTGTCGCCAGCTTCGTCTGGACTCTGGAAATTGTTATATCATGGATTGCTCAGGAATTCAGGATAATGATTCACGTAGTCTGTTCTTCACATTTATTATTAGCTAAGGACCATACATTGATGATGAAGTGAATTGGTGGCTTATATTAATCGATTTTGAAGTTGCTTTGAATGAGAATCTTATCACCATGTGGTCCAGTTATTATTAATAACGTTGATATGCAATCTCGCTCCCTTGTTGGTTTAGATGAGAGAGAAAAGTGAAGATGAGATGAAAAATTCAAAATGAAGAACAATGTACCGAGCCCTCGTTATGCTCCGTCTCTACCTCTGATATGGGACTAATACTGTCTTAATATGACTAAGGGTCTCTTACCTTAATGGTCATAGACTTCAAAATTAAGTTCCATACACATCAAGGTTCAAATTTGGTATTGTAAATATAATCTCACATTTGTGGTTTGCCCATTAAAATGGCAAAGTGTGGGAAGACTCGTTACCTAAAGTGAAAATTACGTTCTGAGCCATGTTTGTAGAATCCAATCTCGCTAGATCCTAGCAAACCCCTAATCCATAATGGTATCAATTTAAAAAGAAAAAAAAAAAGTGTTAATACGCTCTACAGTACACGATTGTCACCCATACTTGCTTGTATCAATCTTATGGGCGATGGACGACATTACATTTGTTTTTAAAAAAAATTGAGAGTGATTACAATCTGTACAAGATTTTTTTTTTTTTTTTACTTGTCCTGGTGAAGAAATATTTGGTATTTGTACATCAATGTTTAAAACGTGTACATGTAAAATCACGTTTGGTATAAGGTCCACTAATTAATAATGGAGATAGTTAAAAAAAAAAAAATAGAGTTGATATACACTAACTGGTATTTCTTTTCAATGTTGTTGTCAGCATCGTCAGCTCGGGTTAAATGGTTAATGAGTTCATCTGACAAACTCAAACCCACAACCTTATGATATTGGTGTAGGTGTAAGAGTCAAATCACTAGACAAAAATCATGTCTTGTCATTGATATATGAAGTTGGTGGTGGCATATATTTATAGATTTTAAAGTTGCTTTGTACGAGAATCATATCACCATGTGTACAGATTTCATTAATTTGATGATATAAAGATAGTTTAACCGAAGTTGTATCTACTATATGATAAGTTAATTATAATCGAGTCAAGGTATATCAACTCAAATTTAGATGTGAAATTCAGTTCAATTGCTATTATAGGAGAATAATGTGACGGAAATGGGTATCCATAAGGAAACTTACCTTAGTGGCCACCCATTTAGTGAGACTACCCTCGTGTGACTTGTGTCCATCCAATTGTGAAGTAAAACTAAATTATAAAAAATAAAATAAAAACTAGTTTCAATTTTTTTTTTTAAAGTTATCTTTTAAAAAAATTCTTAAAAAACTATTCTTATCAACATAAAACTTAATTTGAAAAAATTAAAAAAAAAACTTAAAAAAATTATATCTCCAGCCATTTGTCATTAATGTGATGGACGGTTTGAGATTTAATTATTAATTTTTTTATATAATGAACAGAAAAATTGTGGCGGAGATGAGATGATCCATCATCTCCACCAAAAAATTTCTGTCTTCTCAATGATGGACGGTTGAAGATAAATTTTTTTTTAAGAAATTTTTTTTTGATTTTTTTTCTAATTAATTTTTTTATGAAAAAAAAAATTAGTCAATTAATTGAAGCAATTTGCAGGGGCAAGGGGGTACGTCCTATATACCATAAGTCCATAACAATCAATTAGTTGATTTAATTCCCAAATCTACTTTTGTAGTTTTTAAAATTAAAACACCTAAAAGCTAGAAATTATAGACACATTTTTCATTTGGTAGATGTTAACTGAATTTAATTATACACAAAATGCACAACCTCAAGGTCCTATAAATTCAACCTCTTGTGCATTCGTTTTCCACACACATCAAATAGCAAATAGTATTAACAATGAAGACTGCTTCCTCCCTAGCATTCTCCTTCCTTTTCTTAGCCTTCATCACAAAGCCATTGTTGGTGGCTTCCGAGCAGCCGTTGGTTGACATCAATGGCGATAAGGTTGTGTTAAATTTTTTATACTTTGTTGTATTTTTATATGTTGTGGTGTTTATATTGTTGAATAACCTTACAACCCAAAAGACTAGCACTACTATACCGTATATTCTCTTATTATATATTTTTAATGGATTAATCTCATTTTCTTTTGGATTCATCACATGTGGGTTTCTCTAACAGGTTAGAACCGGCACTACTTATCGAATCGTTTCCGTAATCCGAGGAGGTGGCGGTGGTGGGCTTACTCTAGGCGATGGAAGAAACGGGCTCTGTCCGCTCGACGTCGTCCAATTAGGATCTGATTTGATGCGGGGTCTACCATTTCTGTTTTCACCGGTTAACAGCACCGTTGATGAAGAAAATTATGTGCTCGAATCGACTGATTTGAATATCATATTTGTCACACCACAAATCAAGATCTGTGGCGAACCAAAAGTGTGGAAAGTTGATAATTATGATCAATCAACAGGACAATGGTTTATAACGACTAATGGAGCAGTAGGAAATCCTGGAGCTCAGACATTGGAAAGTTGGTTCAAGTTTGAGAAGGTTGATGGTAACACATACAAGATCAAGCACTGTCCTTCAGTGTGCGAGACTTGTGTGAGTTTATGCAGCGATGTTGGGATTTACTTCGGCAATGGAGGGAGACGTCTTGCTTTGAGTAAGACTCGTCCATTCCTAGTTAGTATTTTAAAAGCTGAAGATGCATCAAATGGAAAGATTGTCAGTGTAATATAGGCACTGATAATCTAAATGATATATCATCACCGAGTTCCTTGTATTACTAGAAATAAAAGCAAAGTAGCTTGCCATATTTCCTTGTATTGTAAACTTTTGTGTATTTGAATAATGGACTCGGTAATTAAAGTTAATTTGCTTCCACTGTCAATCAAAATATGATCAGGTTTCAATTCAATCATGAAGTTTAATACCAAAATAAATACATACAAATTCAATCATATGAGGAGGTTTTAACGAAAGTAATAATACTCATAAAAAAAAAAAAAAAAAAAAAAAATAGACTCTAATGTTATATAGGTTGGCTCTATTGCCACCCAAATAAGTTCTCTCTACACTAGGGATGGCAATTAAACCTGTTGACGGTGATTTTTCGCCAGTCAATCAGTCAATAGTTTTATGTCGATGAAAACCTGTAAATATGAATGAAACAAAGGGTATAATAATAATCAATGATAAAAGACGCGAAATACGTGGTAAAACTCCAAAGATTGGAGAAACATCCACGGGTTGTTGCCCTAGCAACATAGTCAAATCCACTATAATTATTGTAAAGACACACTCTGATTTCTATAGCTCTTTTTCACGTACCCCTCTCTCTGTGTTTTGCAGGGGTATTTATACATGGTGATATTAGGGTTTTTTGGGTACCACTAGGGCTTGGTGTCGTGGTCCGCAAGTTGTGGGTGGCTATCGAGTCCTTGTAGGACTTGTCTTCCTGTTTGATATTTGCAACGTGCTTTGGTTCAGCTGGATCCGAATCTGTATAGGACTCTAACTTCCTTTTATACAGAGAGCCTGTTTGTTTCCTTTTTGGATTCCTGGTAGCTATACCGTAGTTACTCTAGGGCAGCCGGTTGTAGATTTTGCCTTCGTACCAGAAAGGTTAAGGTTTTTTAGTCTGTCTTCTTTGTTGGCGCCGAGTAGGTCCGAGTGGGCTTTATTGCCCGAGTTGTCTTACTCGGCTCTAACCCTGTTTGCTTTGATAGGTGCCGAGTAGCTTGTTCTTAAGAGACGTTCCATTGGTTGACTTTCTTTTGACCTTCTGCTTACATGGCTATGCTGATTTGCTTATCACGATGACGTGTCTTTTATGACAATTTTTACCTATAACAATACCCCCTTAAATATTTGAGCTGAATGGACCTAGTCCGGTCTACTCGGAAAAAATATTTAACCTTTATCTCTTATTTACAGTCTGTTCTTTATTCGTCGTTTTCCTTATTACTGCTTCATTAATGCGGGATTTTATTATCCTTATTTAATTCGAATCATTAATGATGTGTCTTAATTGTATCCGCACACATACGATTCATCCTCCAATCAGAAATCTACTGATGGTGACGTTTTGGCCTTCTAACGGCTCGAAGTCCTTTTCTGGTGCCACCTGTCTTCCTATGGTTGGCCGCGTCAGGTGGTATTTATGGGACACGACCTCTCTGCTTCCCTGTGTATCGCCCACGTCACTATCCACGTCTTTCTGTTTCCCCCTTCTTTGTACGTCCGTTCTAGGGTTTTGAATTTCGAAACAAATGCCTTGCCTATTTAACTTCGTGTTGGAGAGAAATTGGGCTCACTTTCTCGTTTTCTGCTATTCCTTTCTTCCCTGATGGAACGCATCTATTTTCTAAAAATCTAGGAAACTCTCCGCTGGTACTGAAAACTTGACTCTTCAGTTCGTTTTAGGTTCGTTTTAGGCTGGATCTCTGTCTTGTCTCTCTTGTTTTATTTCGCCTGGGCGCTCGAGATTCTCTACCCTCGGGTTACTTGATTGAAGGTTTTTCTCTACGGTTCGTGTTTTCTATTCCAGTTTTTTGACATATCAAGGTTAGTTCTATAAGGATTCCCATTCTTTAATTGGCTTATTTCGTGAACAAACCATGTGTTAGGGTTTATTGTGTAAGGGTAGTTTAGGTGATTAAACTTCAAGCTCAAAGGCCCTTTCAAGACCTCAAGGGACAAACACGACAAAGGTATATTCTCTAATGCTTGGTTTTTTTTTTTGAAGAGATTTAGATTGCACACACACACTTAGCATTCTTGCATTTGTGTGCATACTCTTCACATATTACATTTCACACTTGCACTTTTATGTTGTATCTTGTTGTGTGTATTTGTGTCTTGTAATTCATTTCCCGATAGTATTCGGAAACATCCGTGCTTGAAATAGAATATGCTTGGTTTTGTGCGAAGATCGCCTACGGAGATAGCCATTGGCTTCTCCTTGGTTTTCACCTCTGTTGGTGATCGGTGGTTATGATCGGCGGCCTGGCCGCCGAATGAAACCGCCGTTTACATCCAGAAGTGTCTGGAGTAATTCTATGGTTACGATAGGTGGCCGCGACCGCCGTTCATGCCTGATCGATTTAATCTCTCGGGTTTGATTCAACGGTTGGATCGGCAGTTACGAAACCACCGAATGAAACCACCGTTGTTCCCCTGTTCTTCTCGGGCGGCGGTTATGATCAGTGGCCTGGCCGCCGATTGAAACCACCGATCGGTATGTTTCAGGGGCAAACTTGTCTTTTCACATGCTCTGTTTTTGATGTCTATAAATATCTCACTTTCTCATTCTCTGAATCAGTTCTTTTTACTCCCAAGAACCCTAAACTTAAAAGAGAGAATTTTGAGAGAAAATCAAATCAAGAACTCACCTTTGACCACTCAAATCAAATCCCTTTTTCATCAAATTTCATATTGCATCAACTATGCCTTCATAGAATGCATCCATGTATGTTTTTGGATCATCACATCTTCCTTGCTATGTTCTTCACTAATCTCATCTAATTTTAGTGTTTTTCATATTAAGACATCTCTTAGATTACTTGTATGTTTTTAGATAATATGTTAAATACAAGATAGAGATTATTTGTGATATTTTGATTGAGTGTTGTATTGTGACAGATATCTAGGTTTTTATAATCAATGTTTTTATAATCAATGTTTATCTATGCTATTTGACATGGCATTTAGCTTATAATATCTAGGATTGTTCTAATTGCAAATTCATCATCTTAGATAAGCATATAGGGTTTCCCTTGCTCTATGTTGCATTTGGATATTCATATATTCACTTAGCGTGTAATCTCTTCATTGAGAACATAAGTCTTGTGTGTAGCATTCAGGATTAGGTTGCTTAGATCGCAAGCATTCGAACTAGGTTCACTCATACTAGGATTAGGTAGGTGTGTGATTACTTCTGGGATTAGGTTGTAATTTTCATCACTTAGTGGATTCAAGGTTCGGGTGTGGCTCACTTATTAGCCCGTGGTTTTTCCCGTGAGGGTTTCCACGTAAAAAATCAAGTGTTATTTAATTTCCGTATTTTATACTTGATTTATTGTTTTATCTAGTTAGGGGTAATTTCGTAATATTGACTTCACACGAAAAATTGGGTAATACGTTTAAAATCTATTCACCCCCATCCTCTAGATAGTTTTATACACACCGTGCAATATTTGTTTCAAGTTCTCATGGATTTTGAAGCTAGACATCGTCTTTTCATTATGGGAATGGCTGCTATTAAACGAAACGATACTCTTACTGCCACGGTTGTTCATAGGTTGCTAAGGGACCCTTTTTTCGATCAACCTCGCTTCTTGAACGTTGACGTCTCAGAACTCATCCTTGAAGTTCCTACTACTTCTGAAGTTCCTCCTGCTTCTGATTCTTCCAAGTCTTATCGCTCTGAGGCTCATTCTGATCCTTCTGTTTCTGCTCGCAGTGATACTCGTCCATGGAAATGAATGGGAAAACACAAAAGCCAGCGTAAGGTGTACAAGGATTCCCACTTTCGAGAAAGCCGGATTGGCTCTCAAAGAGTAGACGAGAATGATGTTGAGGAAAAGCATAGAGCGGCTCGTATTGCCTTCTCCCCCGAGCGAGTATGCACCTATGACATTGAGCCCAATGTGGTTGGTCCCGAGGAAATCTGTAAATATAAGAGCAGGTTTGATCTGGACGATGATCTCATCTCGTTGAGTCCTGCTAACGGCCGTGCTGCATGGAATCCCCCGCTTGGCATGGTGGCAATTTATGGGGTGTAAGGATTCCCATTAATTGATTGGCTTATTTCGTGGTCAAACCACATGTTGGGGTTTGGTTGTAAGGGTAGTCTAGGTGTTTTGTTGAAGATCAAGACCCTTTCCAAGACCTCAAAAGGACAAGCACCAAAGGTATATCTTGTGCTTACTTTGGCTTGAAGAGTTATAGTTGCACACACACACACAACATGCATAACTCTTATTCTTGTATGGTGTGTTTATATTTTGTGTGCATTGTGCTTTATTGATTTATTCAATATCTCTTCTTGCATGTTGAATTGATTGCATCTTTTGATATGAAATGCCATGACATGATAGGCATTAGGATGCATTCAATACCCACACTTGCACTTCATGTATGTTAGCTTTTAGTGTGGTGTAATTCGTTTCCCTAAGGATGTTCGGAAACGTCCGCGCGTGCACGGTAATGTGCTTTGTTTTGCGCGATGATCGCCGGTGGAGATGCCTTTGGCTTCTCCTTGGTTTCACCATTTTTGGTGAATCGGCGGTTACGTTCGGCGGCCTGGCCGCCGTTCGAAACTGTCGAATGAGACCTGATTGAAATATATCTCTCGGGTCCAAAACGGCGGTTGGGATCGACGGTTTCCAAACCGCCGAATGAAGTCGCCGAAGTTCCCCTGTTCCGCTCGGGAGCCATTCGGCGGTTCAATTCGGCGGCCTGGCCACCGAATGAAACCGTCGATCGGTGCGTTTCAAGGGCAAAATTGTATTTTCACCTGCCCTGTTTTTGGTCTCTATAAATACATCCTTATCTCTGGTTCAGAATACAAGTCTTTGATCATAAGAACCCTAGAGAGATATTTAGAGAGACTTGAGAGAGAAAGCTTAAAGATCATATCTTTATCTCTCTAAACCCACTCCCACATGCATAAATCTTCATCTAAGCATCATCTAGGATCATCTAGCATATGCTAATGCATGGGACTTCTTCAACACACATGGTATGATTTGTTGAACACTTTTATCTTACATAATTAGTGTTTCTACTTATCAATTTTATCTCATATTTTACTTATATGTGTTTAGATTAATTTCTACATATAAGATTGAGATTATGTGTTGATTGGGTTTTTATTATTAGCTAGGCTTTAATGTTCATATGCCATCTAGCTAATTGATCTCATTTGTTAATTGAGATTATTTTTCATAGCTTATTTGATTAGGTCATTATTGCCTAAAAGCTATGCCATGAACATTCTTGTGTGATGTATTGATAACTAGGTTGATAGATTGTTTTTTAATCAACTAGTTAATCCTTTGAATGTTTGTGGGTTTTATATGATAGCTTTGTATCTAGGATTGGTTATCCTTTACTTAGCTAAAGTTATATGCCATGTCATATAGCTATATGTGATATCTAGGATTGATTATATTGTCATCTTATAATCCTAGGTAAGCATTTAGAGTACCCTAGCTCTTATTGCATTAATTGAATATTCATGCATATTCACATAGGGTTGTGCATCTCTTTTGAGAGATTGAAGTCTTGGGGCTAAGTGTGCTTAGGCCTCAAGCAAATTGGACTAGAGCCGCTATAAAAGGCCCGCGTGGTAGATTAGAGGGTGCTCACGCCAAGAGTAGTGTATCAGGGGATATCACTAGGGATTGAACCAAGAGTGGCGATTGGTAGTGTCCATAGCCTGAGGTTATCTAGGGTGAGGGTCCGAGAATCACTTGAGGGTGTAACCGTCTTTTCATATAGTGGATTTCGAGGTTCGAGTGTGGCGCACTTACCAGCCCGTGGTTTTTCCCAGTGGTTGGGTTTCCATGTAAACATCAAGTGTCATTTACTATTTCCGCATCTTATTACACTTGTATGTATTTTTGACTTGCTAGGGGTATTTTCGTAAAATTGACATACATGCGAAAATTGGGTAATAATTAGATAAAATCTATTCACCCCCCCTCTAGCTTTATATTGATAAACACACCTCGAGCATTAATTAAGAACTTTCATGGGGCGATGCTTACTTGTGGTGTTACTCTCCCCCTTCAACCTTTCATTACCATGTTTCTAGTAGAAGCTCAAATTGCCCCGGTTTAGCTAACCCCGAATAGCTACCAGATCTTAATGTGCATGTGGCATATGTGGCATAGGATGAAGTTGCCACCCCCCCTCTCCTCACGAAATTAGGCATTTTTACTCTTTGAGGCCGCTTGGGAAGTCTAGAATTTATTTTCTTCTTTCAACCCAACCCGAAAACTGGATACCGAAGGACGTTGTTGTCAGTGGGAAGGTTGAGCTGACCATTGATGAAAAAATTAAGGGTTTCGTCTGAGGTTTCCCTTCTTCGAATAAGTTCTGGAAGAACAGTTGATTTTTTATGGGTAATCGCTGGGGTTGAGCGATAGACTTCGAGATGGATGGTGTTCGGGTGACGCGCCAGGTTCTCTGATTCTTTTGTTCGCCATAGAGTTTGAACCAAACGACTCCTTCTTTTACTAATGGTGAGCTTACAAATTTGGCATGAGCGGTCGTGCGTTCCCTGGAAAAGAGGGGCAAGCCTTATCTTTTTGATGAGGATAAGATGATCAGAGCTAACTTTTTCCCTCAAATGTCTGCCCGCCGACGACATTGTGAGTTATTTTCTGTAGTCTTTTGCTTGCTATTCCTGTTATTGGTCGGCTCGCTGTCCTAATGTTATTTTCTATATTTTCAATGTTCAATGTAGATATTGTCTGTGATGTCTAGGCGCGCCGGATGAAGGCTATCGTGGAGGCGAGCCGAAAAGAAGCTTTACGCCAGCGAGACACTGGGATAGCTTCTCTACAAGATGGATCTGACAAGAGTTCTCCTGAGGGCTTTCCCGAGGAAGACGCTGTTGAGGGCGTGCCTGAATATACGCTCAAGGAGACTCATGGTCACAATGAGGGGCCGATCTTGGCAGAAGATGTGAATGATCCAGAGGATCGTGTTGCAGACAAGGTGGGTGACTAGGCTGGTTCTTCTGTGCTTAAAGGGAAAAAGAAAACTAGAGAGCCATCTAGGCCAGCGGTTCCTATTTCCCCCAAGATTTCTCCGGCCCTGGTTGTGGGTGATACGGGTGAACATGAATGTTTGCCTAATGAACAGAGTGACCTGAGGGACTCCGCTGCAGATGAGGCAGCTGCCGTGTCCCAAGTCGCTAAAATGGTTCCGGAGCCCCTTAATGTCGTGGCTTCTGAGATTCTGAGCCCTGTCGAGCCAACTCCTATCCCTTCTCCGATGGGGATGATACGTAAATGGAAGATCCTATTGCCAATTTGGATACACGCATGAGGCAACTTGGGAAGAGGAAGGCTTCGTTCTCACCTTGCCGTCCTGCCTTAAAAATTCCTCGGGTGGTCACATATGTTGACTCATCCTCAGGCGATGAGGCTGGAGCTGAGGTTGAAGAAACGGTGATCCGAACTCCTCCTCGCGATCAAGCTAAGAGTCATGTTGAGGATTTTGTTGGCTCTCCTCGGGTAACATCAGCCACCGGATTACCTGAAGCCGGTGTCGGTGGTTCGGGTCCACCAAGCCAACCTGGCGAACCTACTCCCCGGGCCATGTTGAAAGCTATGGCTTCAGGCCATGCTTATATTGGGGAGGATAACTGGAGTTGCTTCAAGGTTGGTCCCCCATCAGATCGACTTTATAACTTCTTCAATAGCGCTTCCTATGTGAGTAATTCTTGATTTAGATTTTTTGTATTTTTTGTATTTTTTGTTATCTCTGATTCTTTGCCATTTCGCTTTGTTTTACTTTGTCGATTGGTTATAGATGGTAGCTGAGATGTCAGAAGCCTGTCGGGTGGGTAGTGCTCAGGCAGATAGAATAAGGCGCTTGGAAGCTTAATTGAAGGAAAGTGAAGATAGCCATGCTCGGATCGAATCGGCTTGCCAGAAGAAGATTAGAGCAAACCAGGAGTTCATGGACCGGTGTTTAGCTAGTCAGATGGAAGCTGAGCAAAAAGCTTCTCTTGCTGTTGATGAGGTTAAACACCTGAAGGGTTTGCTATCTTCTACTTAGGAAGTAATGCTTCAGGCCGAACAGAAAGCTGAGGAGGCTAAGTCATCTTATGAGCGCAGGATCGAAGATTTGGAAAGCTAGGCCCTGACCGTTGAATTTTTATCTAAGGAGGCCAGGCTGGAGCTAGAGATACAGGCCATGGATCATTTTAAAAGATCACTGGCTTATGATGCCTTGCTCCTCCGAGAGTTTCAATGAGGGATGGTCTCGGCTGGAGAGTTCTTCAAGATGAAAAACAGGGCGACTGACCGGGGCTAGAACCAACTGGGGCCTTTCAGTTAAGAAACATGTGGATACTTCCCTGGAGTCTTTTCAGATCCAGATGAAGGAGTGGCGTGCATACTATCGGAGCAAGGGGAAGATGCCACATCCTATGCACCTAGAAATCCCTACTGCCAGCGCCTTCTCTACTTTCCATGCTTGTCAGAAGGTAGGGATTAACGGTAAGGATCCTGATGTTGGGCCTGTGCCTGGAAAAGATTACAACGCTTGGATGGATGACGAGAAGGATGAGATCATATGGCCCACTGATGACAGCCTTTTAAGTGAATATGTGATTGAGCCTGATTCGAGCATCGGTGGAAGTGGTTCACAACCCCCAACGCCATCTTCCTGACTTCTGATAATTTACTATTTTTTGTAGTGAACTTTGTATACATATTTTTTGTAATGAACTTTGTATATATTTACATACATCCTTCGTTCCATGCTTTATATTTATTCTACTACCTTCGCGGATTTACTTTTAAGACACCTTTTCCTGCATGATGATAATAAACATAATGATAATTATCATAAGCGGGATGAGCAGAACTTAACCTGCACTCGCGGTTTATTTAATTGGCGGCCCGTATTCGGTCAGGTCTTCATTTTGTTCGGAGATCTCTTTATTGGATGTGTTTGAGTGGAGCATCCTTCACCTTTATCGAGTATCTTATAAACTGGCGACTATGCTATTTTTTGCTCGAGCTGAGTAACCTTTCTTAGATGAGTATCTTATGAACTGGTGTTTAGGTTTATTATTTTCTCTGGCTCCTTACCCTGGTGTTACGTCGAGGCTCGCCATGACCATACACTCAGGTCCCTGCACAAGTCACCTAGGACGTCTCCTGGTTTTGTCTGTGCAGGGGTTTGCCAAATCGTTGGGGTAGTTCATATCGGCCAACACAGTTGCGCATCTCACCAGCCTTTCTGGCGGCGCCCCAAGCAGTTTTCCAGTTACCCTGGTGCCTCGGGTTGGCACTTTTTGCTAGGTGGCATGTTCGTATCATCCTAACTAGGCGGGCATGTTATTTCAGCTTTTCCACCCTTCGGACATGTAAGGATTCCCGTAGTTTATAATTGGCTTATTTCGTGATCAAACCATATGTGGGGATCATGTAAGGGTAGCTTAGGAATGTGTTCAAGCTCAAGGCCCTTGCAAGTGTTAAGCACTCCAAAGGTAATACTCTAAGTGCTTACTTGTCTTGAAGAGATAGTTGCACACACTCACAACTCATGCATATGTTTTATCTTTGTATGTTGTGTTTCCTTTTGTTGTGCATCAATGTTTATTCTCATCTTTTCTTGCTTGTTATTTTGATGCATCTTATGTTTATATTGTCATAACATGTTAGGCTATTAGGATGCATCTTGCTTTTACCTTTTTACCCCTTGCATGAATTCTTGTGGGGTTCAAAGGAGTGTGCTGTGCGCTGGTCGTCAAGCGCCAGACCAGCGTAGCTCACCAGCGCTGATCGCCCAGTGGTCTGTCGCTGGTCGTGGGCTGGTCCAGTCCAGCACAGCTCCACCAGCGCAAATCGCCCAGTGGTTTGGCGCTGGTCGTGTGCATGTGTGAGCGCTGGTCGTCAAGCGCCTGTGCAAATTCTGCCTTTGCGCTGGTCGTGCGCCTGTCGTCCAGCGCATAGAGCAATTTTTGGTGCGTTTTTCAAAACGACCACACTTCACTTATGGCCCCTATATATATAACACTTTGACTTTAGGTCAGCCAAGAGAGTTCATATTCATATTCTATACTTAGGATATTTTTCAAGAGAAGAAAAATACACAAAGAACTCATTTTTAATTACTCAAACACTTTTTCATGATCATCAATCATCATCTAGCATCATCTTTGATCATCTAGATGTCATCTTGCATGGATTCTTCATCATACTTTGCTTGGTAAGCTTTTCACTAATATCTTACATATTTTGTGTTTATCTTAACTAGCAATCTCAATTAATTACTTGTATGTTATTTTATATACTTTGAATACAAGTTTGAGATTAGTATGATGTATGTTTGAGAAGTTGTATTGTGATAGCTAATTAGGTTTTGTGCTTAATCTTGATTAGCTAAGCTATTTGACATGTCATTTAGCAATTGATATCTAGGGTTGATTAAATTGATTATATCATCATCCTAGATAAGCATCTAAGGTTACCTAGCCTTGTTTGTTATTTGAATATTCATATATATATTCACATAGGTTGTTTCTCTTCATTGAGAAGTAAGTCTTGAGGCTAAGAGTGCTTAGGCCTCAAGCAAATTGGAATAGGGTTGCTAATAAAGGCCCTCTGGGTAGAAGTGAGGGGTTACAGACCGGAGTGTTAGACGAGGTCTACATAGGTTGTAAACTTCATTTCAATTAGTGATTTTGAGTTCCGAGTGTGGCGCACTATACAGCCCGTGGTTTTTCCCAGTGGTTGGGTTTCCACGTATACATCAAGTGTTATTTAAATTCCGCACTATATTACACTTGTATGTATTTTTGACTAGTAGGGGCATTTTCGTAAAATTGACTTGCATGCGAAAATTGGGTAATAATTAGATAAAATCTATTCACCCCCCCTCTAGCTTTATATATAGAACACGCCTCTAATTTGTTTCAATTGGTATCAGAGCGGGTTCCTAGACATACATAGGTGATCCTAGCTCATTTTTGGTGCGTTGTGCATTTGTGTGATTCTTTGATCCTTCATACATTTTGCATTCATTTCATCCATTCATTATACACTATGAGTGGAATCGGTGGTCCAAATGAGGGTGCTTCGAGCGTAAGGCCACCCCTCCTCACCAGTATAAATTACTCCCAATGGAAAGGGAAGATGGAGGCATATGTGTGTCAAATCCATGATAGGGCATGGATGGCCATTGAAGATGGATATTCGCCTCCTATGATGACTCCCTCAGGTGGAGGAGAAGAAGTGCTCAAGCCTAAGGCACAGTGGACACAACCCGAGTTTGAGTTGTCCAAGTGGAATCAAAAGGCGTGGCATGCCCTTATATGTGCAGTGGACGAAAATCAGTACAAACTGATTCAGAACACTAAGATAGCCAAGGAGGCATGGGATATCTTAGAGGTTGCACACGAGGGAACCGAAGTAGTGAAGGACTCCAAACTTAAAGTCCTCCAAACTCAATTTGAGACACTTAGGATGGAGGAGAATGAGTGCTTCAACGACTTCGAGATTAGGTTGATGGACATTGTCAACCAAAGTCATCAACTTGGTGACCCTTACTCGGATAGAAGGATCAAGCAAAAGATAATGAGATCGCTTCCCGAGAGGTTTGAGTCTAAGGTGACGGCTTTAGAAGAAAATAGTGATTTTAAAGACATGAAGCCGAACGAGGTAATAGGTAGACTTCTCGCCTACGAGTCTAGGAAGGGTCCTAGCTCCACTCCTTCAAAGAAGCAAAAAGGGATTGCTTTGAGAGCTTCCAAGGTTGAGAAGGAGGACAAGGATGACTCGGATGAAGACATGGCACTTTTAATGAGAAAATTCAAGAAGTTTGTAAAATTCGAGAAGAAGGGTCATGCATCCAAAGGGCAAGAATTGAAGAAAAGGGTTCCTTTCAAGAAGGTTGAGCATAGGCAAGAGAATAGCGAAAGGAAAGAGATCCAATGCTATGAGTGTGGTGGCATAGGTCATATCTCATTAGATTGTGGGAATTTGAAGAACAAGAGAGAAAAAATGATGGCCGCCATTTGGAGTGAAAGTGATGACTCCGAAGAGGGAGATAAGTCATCAAGTGATGATGAGCTTATCAATAACTTCAAGGCATTGGGTGCCACTTGTGAAGAAAATGAAGTTGTTGGTAAGAATTCCGTTGCTAGTGATCCCATAGAAGAGAAAGTCGAAGAAGTAGCTCTAGAGGAGATAGTTGTTGCTTCACATTGGGATATGGCACTTATTGACTCAAGAGATCAAGGTGAAGGTCTTGATGAGGATATTGGATCCATAGGAGAGGAGGAGAGTCTAGAAGATGACACTAGTGGAGATGACTCCTTATCTAACTCTACAAATGGAAATGTAGAGAATATGGATATGCATGACTTTATAGTCAATGTTGAAAGCTCCATGAAGAAGAAAGATAGATTTCTAAGGATTTTAGAGGAAGAAAATCTAGAGCTTACAACATACAATGACCTCCTAAAGAAGCAAGTGGAGAAAATGGATCTTAAGGACAACTTTGAAAGTTTTGAAAGCTCTAAGTTAAAGAATGAAAAAGAGATTCAAAGGTTAAAGGAAGAACTACTTAGGCTTTCAACACAAGTTGATCACTTGAATGATGAAGTGATAAGATCCATGGTGGAAGAAGACAAGCTAAAAGATGAGCTAGCTTTGTCTAAGAGGAATGAAGAGGGTTTGAAGAGAGAGCTTGTTGAAGCCAAAGAGTCATTGACTAGAATGACCACAAGCACCAAGAAACTTGACAACATACTTGGTGTAGGAAAAAGCCCTTGTGACAAAAGAGGTCTTGGATTCGAAGTGAGCAAGGATTGCTCTATTCCTAAGAAGACCGTCTTTGTGAAGAGTTTGGGTAAGATAGAAGCGTCACCGGTGCAAACTCCTAGGAAGAAGTTAGAACTAGGACAATGTTCGAAAAATGCACAAGTGAAGGTGGTGAAAGCAAGACAACCCCAAGCTCAACGGATTAGAGCCTCTCGAGTCAACTCTCCTCAACAAATGACTCAATATGAAAAGAGGCAAAACATGCTACCTCATCCAAGGAGGCAACCCATTCCGGTTCAACCACATAGAAGACATGAACCGACTCAACACCAAAGGAGACATCAAATGCATGATGAATCTCCAATGACTTCACACGAATATGGTATGAATTCTTACTTTGTACCAACTTGTCATTATTGTGGTGTTTATGGGCATATTAGGCCTAAGTGCTTTAAGTACATTAAGCATTGTAGGATTAATAGCATGATAGAGAAAAAGAGGCTAAGAAAAGCCCACTTGCATGAGCCTAGGAAATCCTTTGTCAATAATCCTAGGTTAGTGAATGACATGCAACCTTTGTCCACTAGGAAGAAAAATGTCATATCTATGTGGATAAGGAAAAATGAACCCGCTTGCTACGAGACTAACAAGTCTCAAATAGGTTCAACTAAGTCCAATGGACTTGGTAGGTCCATAGGACCTCATGCCCTTCATTAATGAAGGATGATACTAACCCCATATGGGGAACTCAAGCAAAGAGAGCTATTTTTGCATTCTTGTCACTTGCAAAAAATTTGAAAAATCTTATGCTTCTTGTTAATTGCTTGAGTAAGCTTGGTTGCACATATGTATATATGTTTTCAATTCAATAAGTGTGAACCGTGCTTGTTTACAATCCATGTCATATTTATGTTCAAACATGCATTTTGGACTAGGAGATGTATGTAGGAAGTATGATTTGAATGACCTATGATTATCTCCATGACATGATGATTCTTTTATAACATGCTAATGTCTTATGAAAAGCATGAAATTCATGTACATGCTCAAATGAAAAAGCATGAATTGATAATTGCGTTCTTAAATGCAAAAACTTGTGTGAAAAAGCTTATGAGACTCAAATGAAAAAGGATCTTGTATCCATTCAAGGATTTTACAATCCAAATGTCTCTCTTTCTTTATTGGTTGAACATGTCTACTATCATACGGGTTTCATTCCCGGAAAAATCAAATAGGGTGCAAAGTTGCTCATGACATGTTTAGCTTATAAAGTTGGATATAGTTGTTCTTAAATTGAAATCAATGAAATTTCTATATCCTTGCTTCTCTCATGACAATGGTGAAATTGGTTTGAATTCCAATTAGAAACCTTTGTCATTTGCTTTGCCAAATACCATGGTATTTTGGACTTGAATGCTATATATCTTGTATGCAAAGCATTTTGTTTCACACATTTTATCTAATAAATCTCCTCGTTTCTCTCCGATTAATTGAGATTGCATAAAGTGACTTATATTGATTATGCAAATCTTGCATGCTTCTATCTCTCGTTGCTATGAGTGACCCGGTTGGGGACTACTCCTTTGCCTATATCATGACAAAAAGGGGGAGTAGGATATGGTAAGGGGAGGTGCAAATTGTTGTAGCATTTGGTGCACATTGGGGAGAACATATATTGAGGGGGAGTAACCCTTTAAGGGGGAGCATTGCATTTATCATACATTGCATACATTTGGTAATGTTGTGCCTAAATTCTAAAAATGCAAATGCTTGGTATTGTTCTCACATGATTAATCTCACACTTTTCTTGTATTGGAAATGTTAGAAACTCTTTTCAGGGATTGATTATTCTACGAGAGGATTGAAGACTTCAAGTTGCATTCTCTTATCTCTTTGTAATGTAGAATATCATTGTAGTCCCGTAGTTTCTATTTTTTTTGTGAGGAATCAATGTGAGTGATGGTTTTGTCACGAAATAGCCAAATGGGGAGATTGTAAGGATTCCCGTAGTTTATAATTGGCTTATTTCGTGATCAAAACATATGTGGGGATCATGTAAGGGTAGCTTAGGAATGTGTTCAAGCTCAAGGCCCTTGCAAGTGTTAAGCACTCCAAAGGTAATACTCTAAGTGCTTACTTGTCTTGAAGAGATAGTTGCACACACTCACAACTCATGCATATGTTTTATCTTTGTATGTTGTGTTTCCTTTTGTTGTGCATCAATGTTTATTCTCATCTTTTCTTGCTTGTTATTTTGATGCATCTTATGTTTATATTGTCATAACATGTTAGGCTATTAGGATGCATCTTGCTTTTACCTTTTTACCCCTTGCATGAATTCTTGTGGGGTTCAAAGGAGTGTGCTGTGCGCTGGTCGTCAAGCGCCAGACCAGCGTAGCTCACCAGCGCTGATCGCCCAGTGGTCTGTTGCTGGTCGTGGGCTGGTCCAGTCCAGCGCAAATCGCCCAGTGGTTTGGCACTGGTCGTGTGCATGTGTGAGCGCTGGTCGTCAAGCGCCTGTGCAAATTCTGCCTTTGCGCTGGTCGTGCGCCTGTCGTCCAGCGCAAGGCCACCAGCGTACAGAGCAATTTTTGGTGCGTTTTTCAAAACGACCACACTTCACTTATGGCCCCTATATATATAACACTTTGACTTTAGGTCAGCCAAGAGAGTTCATATTCATATTCTATACTTAGGATATTTTTCAAGAGAAGAAAAATACACAAAGAACTCATTTTTAATTACTCAAACACTTTTTCATGATCATCAATCATCATCTAGCATCATCTTTGATCATCTAGATGTCATCTTGCATGGATTCTTCATCATACTTTGCTTGGTAAGCCTTTCACTAATATCTTACATATTTTGTGTTTATCTTAACTAGCAATCTCAATTAATTACTTGTATGTTATTTTATATACTTTGAATACAAGTTTGAGATTAGTATGATGTATGTTTGAGAAGTTGTATTGTGATAGCTAATTAGGTTTTGTGCTTAATCTTGATTAGCTAAGCTATTTGACATGTCATTTAGCAATTGATATCTAGGGTTGATTAAATTGATTATATCATCATCCTAGATAAGCATCTAAGGTTACCTAGCCTTGTTTGTTATTTGAATATTCATATATATTCACATAGGTTGTTTCTCTTCATTGAGAAGTAAGTCTTGAGGCTAAGAGTGCTTAGGCCTCAAGCAAATTGGAATAGGGTTGCTAATAAAGGCTCGCTGGGTAGAAGTGAGGGGTTACAGACCGGAGTGTTAGACGAGGTCTACATAGATTGTAAACTTCATTTCAATTAGTGATTTCGAGTTCCAAGTGTGGCGCACTATACAGCCCGTGGTTTTTCCCAGTGGTTGGGTTTCCACGTATACATAAAGTGTTATTTAAATTCCGCACTATATTACACTTGTATGTATTTTTGACTAGTAGGGGCATTTTCGTAAAATTGACTTGCATGTGAAAATTGGGTAATAATTAGATAAAATCTATTCACCCCCCCTCTAGCTTTATATATAGAACACACCTCTAATTTGTTTCGGGACATTATCTATCCACTCTTTCGCAGTTTCATGGTGCCCGAGTTTTTAATGTTTGAGGATTCTTTTTGGCTGACCACCCTATTCTTGAGGAAGGTTTTTGCTAGGGAATCTTCGGTTTTGCGTAACTAGATTGGCCATGACTTTTAGCAAACAACGTTTATTTATTAGAAACTGAATATCCAAAAACTAAAATCTGGGACATATAAATGTAAACTGCAGAAAACTTGAAATATTTGAAGCATTTAAGTTAAGGGATTCCTTAGGGATAAAATATCTTCAGGTATTGTGCGTTGCATAGTCGAGGCACCAAGCCACCCTTTGGTCGAGCTATCCAGTATGCTCCATGTCCTGCCATACTGTCGATGGTGAAGGGTCATTTCCATTTATCGGTGAGGGACCCCACTGCTTTGTCCTTGGTGTTCGAGGACACCCTTCTTAGTACTAGATCGCCGAGTTGAAATTTTCACACACGGACATGGGAGTTGTAATACCTTGCGGCTCTTTATTGGTAGGCAGTGTTCTTTACTTTTGCTCTTTCTCTGGCTTCTTCAAGTTCGTCCAAATTTTGTAGCAGTGCATTGACGTTGTGATCTAGATTGTATAACTGGACTCTGGGTGAGGTAAAAGCTGTCTCCACCAGGATGATGGCTTCGATTCTGAATGCTAGAGAAAAAGGGGTTTCCCTTGTGGATGTTCTTGCAGTTGTTCGGTATGCCCATAAAACTTCGTGTAGTTTGTCCGCCCAGTTACCTTTCTTTGAATCCAACTTTGCTTTTAGCGTGTGCTTGATCACTTTGTTTACTGCCTCAATTTGACCGTTGGTCTGAGAATGGGCAGGCGAGGCATAATAGTTTGTGATCTTGTGTTCTTGGCACATCTCCTTGAACTTCTTATTCAAATTGGGTCCCATTGTCTGTTATGATGGTGTTCGGGATCCCAAACCTGTATAGTATGTTCTTTTTGACGAAGTTGGTGGTGTTCGCCTCAGTGATGTGCACAAGTGCTTCTGCCTCTACCCACTTGGTAAAATAATCAACTGCCACGATAGCATGTTTTGCTCCTCCTTTGACTCCTATAGGCATTGGTCCTATAAGGTCGAGGCCCCACATGGCAAATAGCCAAGGGGATGTTAAGCTCCTAAGCATTTTTGGAGGTTGTCGAATGTCATTGGCGATCCTTTGGCATGTTTCACAGCTTTCCGCGAATCGTTGAGCTTCAGCGAACAAGGTTGGCCAGTAGAACCCTTGCCTAAGTATCTTATGTGCTAGGCTCTTACCCCCAGTATCGTTTCCACACACCCCATTGTGAACATCCTTTAGGATCTGGTTGGTTTCTTCACCAGCGACACACTTTTGCAATGCTTTCGAAAACCCTCTCCTATATAACTCGCCATTCAGAATTGTGTATCGTGTTGATCTGTATCTGATGCGTTTGGCTTCCACGGTATCTTTTGGAAGTATATTTTCTTCCAAGTATCTCTTAAGCTGAGTTGTCCAATCGTCCAGATTGGTTCGGATTTTTGCTATCATGATTTCTATAGGTTCTGTTGTGCTTGGTTTGGTTAGGTGTGCCACCGGTATTGCCTTGGACCTGATACAAGTCATGGCTGATGCTAGTTTGGATAAGGCATCTGCCTTTTCGTTTTCTACCCGAGGGATCTGAGTGACTTTGTATTTCTTAAACCTTCTAAGCAATCTTTTTGCAATATCTAGTTATGTTATCATGTGCTCATCTCTTGCTTGGTACTCGTCCAGTACCTGGTTAACCACTACTTATGACTCGCTGAAAATTTCCAACTCATCTGCTCCTAATGCTATGCACACCCTTAAGCCGGCCAACAGAGCTTCATACTCGGCTTGGTTGTTAGTTGCCTTGAAATCAAACCTTAAGGTACACTCCACAGCGTCTCCTTCTAGGGTTGTTATGACTATTCCTGCCCCGCTGCCATGGGTGTTTGATGACCCATCTACATGTAACTTCCACTGAAAATTGTCCACTTGTTTTCTTTCCATCATTCTTCTTACCTCGATATTCGGCTAAGTGAACTCTGCTACGAAATCTGACACCGCCTGCCCCTTTATTGCTTCATTTGGGGTGTATTTGATGTCATATTTACTTAGCTCTACAGCCCATTTGGTCAGCCTGCCTGAAAGTTCTGGTTTTTGTAGGATGAGCTTTAGTGGGCAGTCAGTGTACACCTCTATCGTGTGCGCTCGAAAATAAGGCCTCAGTTTCCTTACTGCTGTGATCAGTGGAGAGCTACTTTCTTAGCTGGTGAATACCTGGTCTCGGCTGGTAGCAAGGCCTTGCTTGTGTAATACACTGGCTTTTGCACTCCTTCCTCCAGTCGAATCAGTACTGAACTCGTTGCCACCTATGTGACTGAAAGGTACAGGTACAAGGTTTCCCCGACTATTGGTTTCGAGAGGACGGGTGCTCGTCCCAAGTATTCTTTCAACTTTTGGAATGCTGCTTCACATTCTTCGTTCCATTCGATTCATTTTCCCTTTTTTATTGCTCTAAAGAATGGGGCGCACCTGTCTGTTGATTTGGCAATGAACCGGTTAAGTGAGGCAAGACATCCTGTCAGTCTCTGCACATCCTTTAGTGTCTTTGGTGAAGCCATTTCTTCTAATGATTTGATCTTTTCGGGGTTGAAAGTTCTCACGGTGTGTAAACTATTAATCTAGAGGGGGGTGAATAGATTTTAACTAATTTTACCCAATTTTCGTTTAACGACAAGATTACGAAAATACCCATAATAGTCAATAAAATATAGCAAGTGTAATATTGTGCGGAAATTAAAATAACACTTGATATTTACGTGGAAACTCTCACGGGAAAAACCACGGGCTGTTAAGTGAGCCACACCCGAACCTCGAATCCACTAAATGTGATGAAATTACAACCTAATCCCGGAAGTAATCACACACCTACCTAATCCCGGTATAAGTGAACCTAGTCCGATTACTTGTGAATTAAGCAACCTAATCCCGGTCACAACACAAGACTTAATTCTCTAAAAAGAGATTAACACCCTAAGTGAATATATGAATATCCAAATGTAACATAGAGCAAGGGAAACCCTATATGCTTATCTAAGATGATGAATTTGCAATTAGAACAATCCTAGATATTAAAAACTAAATGACATGTCAATTAGCTTAGATAATCATAGATTATAGAAACCTAGATATCTATCATAAAACAACACTCAATCAAATCAACACAACAATCTCTATCTTGAATATTAAAATTCAATCTAAGAACAATCAAGTAATAAAAGAGATGTCATAATAAATAAAACACTAATTATATATGATAATAGTGAAAAACTTACCAAAGCAAGTGTGATGATAAAAGACCCATGCAAGCAAGCATCCTAGATATGCTAGAGAATGCTAGATGAACTTTGATTCAAATGAATTTTGGTTTGAGTGTTAAAATGAACAAACTTGGTTGCTTTCTCTCTTAAAAATCTCTCTTTTAAAAGTAGGGTTCTTGATGATTAAAGAGTCACACTCAGAACAAGAGAAAGTGATGTATTTATAGGCATGAAAAACAGAGCATGTGAAAAGATAAGTTTGCCCCTGAAACGCACCGATCTGCGATTTCAATTGGCGGATAGGCCGCCGATTATAACCACCAAATTGAACCCGAGAAGAACAAGGGAACAACGGTGGTTTAATTCGGCGGTTTCATGATCGCCGATCTAACCGCCGAATCAAACCGAGAGATTAAATCAATCAGGTATGAACGGTGGTTTTGAAACCGCCGATTCAACCGCAGAATCAAACCGAGAGATAAAATCAATCAGGTCTAAATGACGGTTTCGAACGGTGGTCGTGACCGCCGATCGTAACCGTAGAATTGGTCCAGACACTTCTGGAAGCAAACAGCGGTTTCATTCGGTGGCCAGGCCGCCGATCATAACCGCCGATCACCAACATAGGTGAAAACTAAGGAGAAGCCAAGAGCATTCTCGGCGGTCTTCGCACAAAACCAAGTACATTCTAGTGCATGCGCGGACGTTTCCGAATACTATAGGGAAACGAATTACAAGACACAAATACACACAACAAAATATAATATATAAGTGCAAGTGTAAAATGTGACATGTGAAGAGAAAGCACACAAATGCAAGAATGCTAAGTGAGTGTGTGCAATCTAAATCTCTTCAAAGAAAACCAAGCACTAGAGTTATACCTTTGGCGTGCTTGTCCCTTGAGGACTTGTGAAGGGTCTTCGAGCTTGAAGATCAATCACCTAAACTACCCTTACACAATAATCCCAACACGTGGTTTGTCCACGAAATAAGCCAATCAAAGAATGGGAATCCTTATAGGGGTTTACTTCAATTCCTCTTTGATGGACTTGAAAGCCTAAGAATCTTCCTGACGGTACCCCGAACACACATTTATTCGGATTAAGCTTCATCTTGTACTTCCTCAGGACGTCGAAAGTTTCCTTCAAATCTTCCAAGTGTTTTTCCGCTGTGATACTTTTAGTCAGCATGTTATCTACATAGACTTCCATATTCCTTCCAATCTGTCGAGCGAATATTCTGTTTACCAGCCTTTGATATGTTGCTCCGGCGTTCTTCAGACCGAACAACATTACTTTTTAGCAATATAATCCCTGATCTGTAGTAAAGGTCGTCTTTCCTCATCTGTTTTGTTCATCCGGATCTGATTGTAACCTAAGTAGGCATCCATGAAACTTAGTAATTCATGTCCTGCCGTAGCATCCACTAGCTAGTTGATTCTTGGCAAAGGAAAACTATCCTTTGGGCAGGCTTTGTGTAAGGATTCCCGTTGTTTTTAATTGGCTTATTTCGTGATCAAACCATATGTGGGGGTTCTTTGTAAGGGTAGCCTAAGTATCGGTCTTATTGTTCGAAGCCCTTTGAAGACCTCGTGTTGATAAGCACCGAAGGTAAATTTCTATGTGCTTACTTTTCTTTGAAGAGATTAGTTGCACACACACACTTAACATTCATTGCATATGTGTGCATTCTCTTCATTTGTCGCATTTCACACTTGCACTTATTTATTATGTTTTGTTGTGTGTAATTGTGTCATGTTGTTGTGTAATTCGTTTCCCGATAACTTTCGGAAACGTCTGCGCATGCACGAGAATATGCTTGGTTTAGCGCGAGGACCGCCTATGGAGAATGCCCTTGGTTTCTCCTTTGGTTTTCACCTATCTAGGTGATCGGCGGTTATGTTCGGCGGCCTGGCCGCCGAATGAAACCGCCGTTTTAGTCCAGATTGGTCTGAAGCATTTCTACGGTTAAGATCGGCGGTCACGACCGCCGTTCAAAACCGCCGTTTCAAGACCTGATTGATTTATCTCTCTGTCTAATTCGGCGGTTGAAACGGCGGGCATGAAACCGCCATTCATACCTGGTTGATTTTGATCTCTCTGTTCTGTTTCGGCGGTTGGAATTGGCGGTCACGAAACCGCCGAATGAACCGCCGTTTATGCTCTGTTCTTCACGAGCTCAATTCGGCGGTCATGAACGGCGGCCTGGCCACCGAATGAAACCGCCGATTGGCGCGTTTCTTTGAAACTTACTTAAACGACCTCACTTTGATTTGGCCCCCTATATATATGCCACTTTGACTTTAGGTCAATTAAGAGAGTTGATATTCAGAATTCATACTTAGAATATTTTTCAAAGAGAAGAAAAATTCCAAGAACTCAATTCTTGATTCTCAAACACTTTTTCATGATCATCAATCATCATCTAGCATCATCTTAGACCATCTAGATGTCATCTAGCATGGAATCTTCATCATACTTTGCTTGGTAAGCTTTTCACTAATATCTTACATGTTTTGTGTTTCTCTTATCTAACAATCTCAATTAATTACTTGTTTGTTATTTTGTATGCTTTGGATACAATATTGAGATGAGTATGATGTATGTTTGAGAAGTTATATTGTGCTTGCATATTAGGTTTTGTGCTTAATATTGATTAGCTAAACTAATTGACATGTCATTTAGTTTTGATATCTAGGATTGTTCTTAATTGCATATTAATCATCCTAGATAAGCATATAGGGTTCCCTTGCTCTATGTTGCATTTTGGATATTCACATATATTCACTTAGGGTTGTATTCTCTTCATAGAGAAAGTAAATCTTGTGTGTAGCATCCGGGATTAGGTTGCTTAGAACGCAAGCAAATTGGACTAGGTTCACTCATACCGGGATTAGGTAGGTGTGTGATTACTTCCGGGATTAGGTTGTAATCGTTTGCACATTTAGTGGATTCGAGGTTCGAGTGTGGCTTACTTACATAGCCCGTGGTTTTTCCCGTGAGGGTTTCCACGTAAAAACCAAGTGTTGTTTTAATTTCCGCACCATATCACACTTGCTTGTTTATATTATCTTGAGGGTATTTTCGTAATTTTGACTAACACGAAAAATTGGGTAAAAAGCGTAAAATCTATTCACCCCCCCTCTAGATAGCTTTATACACACCGTGCTATTATTTGTTTCAATTGGTATCACAGCGGGTTCCTAGACATACATAGGTGATCCTTGCTTATTTTGGTGTGTTTTGCATTTTGTGTGATTTTTGATCATTCATACATTTGCATTCATTTCATTCATTCATAAACACTATGAGTGGAAACTGTGGAAATGGTGGTGGCCACGAAGGAGCTTCTAGCACAAGGCCTCCACTTCTTACCGGATTGAACTATTCCCAATGGAAAGGGAAGATGGAATCCTACATATGCCAAATTCATGACCGTGCATGGATGGCGGTGGAAGACGGATATGATCTACCTATGATGACTCCCGAGGGTGGAGGACAAGATGTTTTGAAGCCTAAGGCGCAATGGAACGCGCAAGAGTTTGAGGCTTCTAAGTGGAATAGGAAGGCTATGCATGCCATTATGTGTGCTATGGATGAGAATCAGTACAAGCTTATTCAGAATACTCAGATTGCCAAAGTGGCATGGGACATCCTTCTAGTTGCACATGAGGGAACCGAGGTGGTGAAGGAGTCCAAGCTTCAAGTCCTCCAAACTCAGTTTGAGCTACTAAGGATGGGAGAGGATGAATGCTTCAATGACTTCGAAATCAAATTGATGGACATTGTAAATCAAAGCCATCAACTCGGAGACCCGTATTCGGATAGGAGAGTCAAGCAAAAAATTATGAGATCTCTCCCCGATAGGTTTGAATCCAAGGTGACGGCCATAGAAGAAAATAGTGGCTACATGGATATGAAGCCAAGTGAGGTGATTGGGCGTCTCCTTGCATATGAGTCTAGGAAGGCTCCTAGCACCACTCCTCCTCCTAAGAAGTCTAAAGGAATAGCTTTGAAAGCATCTAAGGATGCAAAGGAGGCAAAGCATGAATCGTATGAAGACCTTGCCTTATTTGTGAAAAGGTTCAATAAGGTTATGGGGTTCATGAAGAAGAAGGGATTTGGGTCAAGAGGACAAGATTTGAAGAAAAAGAGTTCCTTCAAGAAGTTTGAGCCTAGACAAGAGAGGATCGAAAGGAAAGGGGTCTGATGCTTTGAATGTGGTGGGATTGGTCACTTTGCCCCGGAATGTGCTAATCACAATGAAAAGAAGAAAAGCAAAGTGATGGCCGCCACTTGGAGTGGGAGTAGTGATGACTCCAATGAGGAAGATGAGTCTTCAAGTGAAGAAGAGCTCATGGCTAACCTCCTAGCTTTTGCCTCCTCACATAAGAGCAAAAGTGGTAGTGAGAAAGAGGAAATGAGTCAAGAGGAAAATGACTCAAGTGAAGAAGAAAGTGATTCCTCGTCTAACTCCATAAGTAGTTTTGTGGAGAAAAAGGTGTTTGCTAAATGCCATGCCAAGTTTAATGATTTAGCAATCAAGAGCACAAGAAAGATCAAGATGTTGAGAGAAGAAAATCTTGAGCTTGCATCTCATAATGACCTCTTAGGTGAACAAGTTGAAAAATTCAAGAAGATAGAAGATAAGCTAAGAGAGGAGTTAGCTTTATCTAGGAGGAATGAAGAAAGTCTAAAGAGTGAGCTTGAAGAAGTTAGAAATTCTATGACTAGGATGGATTCTAGCACCAAGAAGCTTGACCATATGCTTGGTGTTGGAAAGAGTCCATGTGACAAGAGGGGTCTTGGGTATGAAGATGACAAGAAGATCTCTACCTCTAACAAAACCGTGTTTGTCAAGAGCTTGAAGAGAGAAGAAACTTCATTTGTGCAAGCTCCTAGAAAGAAATTAGAAGTAGGACAATGCTCTAATGCACAAGTGAAGATGGGGCCAAGAAGGCAACCTCAAGCTCAACCCCCTAGGGTCCCTCAAGCCAACATTCCTCCTCAAATGGCTCACAAAGGAAAGAGACCTATCATGCAACCTCAAGCTAGGAAGCAACCAAGACCAGTTCAACAACGAAAAAGGATTGAACCCTTTCATCCACAAAGACAAGGACAAGGTATGATTCCTTATTTCACTCTTATATGTCATTTTTGTGGATTTGATGGTCATATTAGACCACATTGCTTTCGATATATAAAAATGTGCAAAACTAGAAGCATGATAGAGAAGAAAAAGAAAAGAGCCATGATGCATGTTCCTAGGAATGATAATATTATTATGCATGATCCTAGGACATCTAGAGCCTATATACCAAAGACCACTAAGAAAGCTAAGAATGTTTCTAGGTGGATTAGAAAGAATGATATTGTTTGCCATGTTGCTCAAATAGCCTTGAAGGCAAATTCTTCTAATTTTTGGTATCTAGATAGTGGGTGCTCTAGGCACATGACGGGAAACAAGAGTTTCTTCGAGACTCTTGTTATGGAGGAAGGTGGATATGTCACTTTTGGTGATGGATCCAAAAAGAAAGTAGTAGGGAAAGGAACCATTTCCGTTCCCGGATTACCCTCCTTATCCGATGCTTTATTTGTTGATGGCTTGAAAGCCAATTTAATAAGCATTTCACATCTAAGTGATGAAGGATATTCCGTCTTGTTTTGTAAAGATGATTGCTCGATCCTAAAGCCCGATGGACAAACCTTATTGAAAGGTATGAGATCTAGCGACAATTGCTATTGTCTTGAAGCTAGAATAGTCTCAAACAATGTGTCCATGGATGAGCAAATTGAGTTGTGGCATGAAAGACTTGGCCACATGAACTTTAGGGATCTACGGACCCTTGGAAAGTTCGAGTGTGTGCGTGGCCGCCCTAAGCTTGGGAAGAAAGCCAATGGTGTTTGTGGACCTTGCCAACAAGGAAAGCAAACTAAAAGCATGCACAAAAAGGGTAAGTATCTCACCACCAAGGAGCCTCTTGAGCTTCTCCACATGGACCTCATGGGTCCCATGCAAACCGAAAGTTTGGGTGGAAAGAGATACATTTTTGTATGTGTTGATGATTTCTCTAGGTTCACTTGGACATATTTTCTTAGAGAAAAATCCGAAACTTTTGATAAGTTTAAAATGCTTTGTAATAAACTTCAAAATGAAATGAACTCTAAAATTAAAAGCATAAAACGGATTAGAAGTGACCATGGGAGGGAATTTGAGAATGCTACCTTTGAAACCTTTTGTAATGGTTTAGGTATCTCCCATGAGTTTTCGGCTCCTAGGACACCTCAACAAAATGGAGTTGTTGAGAGGAAAAATAGGGTCCTTCAAGAGATGGCCCGTGTGATGTTGCTTAGCAACAATGTCCCTAGGAACCTATGGGCCGAAGCCGTCAATACGGCTTGCTATACAGGGAATCGTGTTTTCCTAAGGCCCGGTACTAGAAATACCTCCTATGAGTTATGGAAAGGCAAGAGGCCAAATGTTAGCTACTTCCACACTTTTGGAAGCAAATGCTACATTTTGAATGACCGTGATCAACTTGGCAAATTCGATGCTAAGAGTGATGAGGGTATCTTTATTGGTTATGCCTTGAATAGTAGAGCCTATAGAGTTTTCAATTTAAAGACTCTAAGTGTTATGGAATCATCCAATGTCGTATTTGATGATACTAGGCTCAAGTCTAATAATCATGAGGAGGAGGTTATTTTTAGTGATGGTTCTCCTTTGGAGAAGGTTGTGGTGCCTCCTAATGTTGGGACATCTAATGTCAACAATGATGACACACAACCTATTGCTAGAGTTCCTCTCTTGGACTCTAAAGAACCCGCTCCATGGGTTAGGAAACTCCATGATAAAGAAGATATCATTGGAGAGGTAAATGAGGGTGTTAGGACTAGACGTCAACTTGCTAATCTTATTAGCTATACTTGCTACACCTCTCAAATTGAACCCAAAAAGGTTGAAGAAGCCTTACATGATGAACTTTGGGTTCTTGCCATGCAAGAAGAGCTAAACCAATTCGAAAGAAATGAGGTTTGGACTCTAGTTCCTAGGCCTAAGACCACTAATGTCATAGGCACTAAATGGATATTTAGGAACAAATCCGATGAGGATGGCAACATAGTGCGGAACAAGGCTAGACTTGTAGCACAAGGGTACTCTCAAATTGAGGGTATCGACTTTGAGGAGACATTTGCTCCCGTTGCCCGTTTAGAGTCTATTAGGCTTCTCTTGTCCATTTCTTGTGTGCACAAGTTCAAATTGCACCAAATGGATGTCAAGAGTGCCTTCCTCAATGGCTTCTTGCAAGAGGAAGTGTTTGTTGAACAACCCAAGGGGTTTGTGGATGCTCACCACCCCAACCATGTCTATCGCCTCAAGAAGGCACTATATGGGTTGAAACAAGCACCGAGGGCTTGGTATAAGCGCCTCACTCAATTTCTTGTTGACAATAACTACACAAGAGGTAGTGTTGATAAGATACTATTCATCAAGAGAGACAATGATGAGCTTTTCATAGCTCAAATATATGTCGATGACATAGTGTTTGGCTCCACCAACAACACCAAGGTCCAACAATTTGTTGATGTTATGTCTCATGAATTTGAGATGAGTCTTGTTGGTGAGCTTAATTACTTCCTAGGTTTGCAAATTAGGCAACTTGATAATGGGATCTTCATAACCCAAGCCAAATATGCCAAAAACCTTGTGAAGAAGTTTGGTCTTGAAAAAGCCAAACATTGTGACACTCCCATGAGCACCACTTTGAAGCTAAGCAAGGATGCTAGCGGTAAAAGTGTGGACCAAACCTTATATCGTGGCATGATAGGGAGCTTGCTCTATTTGACCGCAAGTAGGCCCGATATATCATTTAGTGTAGGAGTTTGTGCTAGGTACCAATCCGATCCCAAGGAGTCCCATCTCTCTTCGGTTAAGAGAGTCATTCGCTTTGTGAATGGGACTTCCAACTATGGGATTTGGTACTCATTTGACACTAATCCTAGTCTTGTAGGATATAGTGATGCGGATTGGGCAGGAAATTGTGATGATAGGAAGAGCACATCGGGCGGTTGTTTCTTTCTACGCAACAACTTGGTGTCTTGGTTTTGCAAGAAGCAAAACTCGATTTCCTTGTCCACGGCGGAAGCCGAGTACATAGCCGCTAGGAGTGGATGCACTCAACTTATGTGGATGAAGCAAATGCTAGTGGATTACGGATTCAACCAAGGTACTCTCACTCTCTTTTGTGATAACATGAGTGCCATTAATATTTCCAAGAATCCGGTGCAACATTCTAGAACTAAGCATATTGACATCCGCCATCACTTCATTAGAGAGCTTGTTGAAAATAAATGCATAGTACTTGAACATGTAGGTACTAATGATCAACTTGCGGATCTATTTACTAAACCCTTAGATGCTACTCGATTTAAAACTCTTAGTAGATCTATTGGGGTATGTCTTGTGGAGTGATGTTCTATGATTGACCCCATATGGGGAACTCAAGCAAAGAGAGCTATTTTGCATTCTTGTATCTTGCAAAAAATTTGAAAAATCTTATGCCTCTTCTTTTAATTGCTTGAGTAAGCTTGGTTGTACATATGTATATATGTTTTCAATTTCTATAAGTGTGAACCTTGCTTGTCTACAATCCATGTCATATTTATGTTCAAACATGCATTTTTGGACTAGGAGATTTACATAGGAAGTATGATGTGAATGACCTATAGTTACCTCCTTGACATGATGATTCTTTAATAACTTGCTAATGTCAAATGAAAAAGCTTGAAATTCATAAAACTTGCTCTCATGAAAAGCATGAATTGATGATTGCATATTCTTAAAATGCAAAACTTGTGTGAAAACTTATGAGACTCAAAATGAATAAAGGATCTTGTATCCATTCAAAGGAATTTACATTCCAAATGTCTCTCTTTCTTTATTAGTTGAACATGGTTACTATCATACGGATAATTTTATCCGGAAAAATCAAATAGGGTGCAAAGTCGCTCATGCCATGTTTCGCTTATAAAGTTGGATATAGTTGCTCTTCTATTGATATCAATAATCTCTATATCCTTGCTTTTCCCATGACATTGGTGAAATTGGTTTGAATTCTTATTAGAAACCTTTGTCATTTGCTTTGCCAAATACCATTGTATTTTGGACTTGAATGCTATATGTCTTGTATGCAAAGCATGTTGGATTAACACATTTTCTCAAAATAAATCTCCTTGTTTCTCTCAAATTAATTGAAGTGCATAAAGTGACTTATATGTATATGCATATCTTGCATGCTTCTATCTCTCGTTGCTATGAGTGACCCGGTTGGGGACTACTCTTTTGCCTATATCATGACAAAAAGGGGGAGTAGGATATGGTAAGGGGAGGTGCAAAATATAGAAGCTATTGTGCACTTTGGGGAGAACATACATTGAGGGGGAGTAACCCGTTGAGGGGGAGTATTGCATTTATCATTCATTGCATACATTTGGTAATGTTGTGCCTATATTCTAAAAATGCAAATGCTTGGTATTGTTCTCACATGATTAATCTCACACTTTTCTTGTATTGGAAATGTTAGAAACTCTTTTCAGGGCTTGATTATTCTACAAGAGATTGAAGACTTGAAGTTTTATTTTCTTATCTCTTTGTGTTGTAGTATATCATAGTTGTCCCGTAGTTTCTATTTTTTTTTGTGAGGAATCAATGTGAGTGATGGTTTTGTCACGAAATAGCCAAAGGGGGAGATTGTAAGGATTCCCGTTGTTTTTAATTGGCTTATTTCGTGATCAAACCATATGTGGGGGTTCTTTGTAAGGGTAGCCTAAGTATCGGTCTTATTGTTCGAAGCCCTTTGAAGACCTCGTGTTGATAAGCACCGAAGGTAAATTTCTATATGCTTACTTTTCTTTGAAGAGATTAGTTGCACACACACACTTAACATTCATTGCATATGTGTGCATTCTCTTCATTTGTCACATTTCACACTTGCACTTATTTATTATGTTTTGTTGTGTGTAATTGTGTGTAATTCGTTTCCCGATAACTTTCGGAAACGTCCGCGCATGCACGAGAATGTGCTTGGTTTAGCGCGAGGACCGCCTATGGAGAATGCCCTTGGCTTCTCCTTTGGTTTTCACCTATCTAGGTGATCGGCGGTTATGTTCGGCGGCCTGGCCGCCGAATGAAACCGCAGTTTCAGTCCAGATTGGTCTGAAGCATTTCTGCGGTTAAGATCGGCGGTCACGACCGCCGTTCAAAACCGCCGTTTCAAGACCTGATTGATTTATCTCTCAGTCTAATTCGGCGGTTGAAACGGCGGGCATGAAACCGCCGTTCATACCTGGTTGATTTTGATCTCTCTGTTCTGTTTCGGCGGTTGGAATCGGCGGTCACGAAACCGCCGAATGAACCGCCGTTTATGCTCTGTTCTTCACGAGCTCAATTCGGCGGTCATGAACGGCGGCCTGGCCACCGAATGAAACCGCCGATTGGCGCGTTTCTTTGAAACTTACTTAAACGACCTCACTTTGATTTGGCCCCCTATATATATGCCACTTTGACTTTAGGTCAATTAAGAGAGTTGATATTCAGAATTCATACTTAGAATATTTTTCAAAGAGAAGAAAAATTCCAAGAACTCAATTCTTGATTCTCAAACACTTTTTCATGATCATCAATCATCATCTAGCATCATCTTAGATCATCTAGATGTCATAAAAATACTCGAGGTGTGTTTATCAATATAAAGCTAGAGGGGGGGTGAATAGATTTTATCTAATTATTACCCAATTTTCGCATGCATGTCAATTTTACGAAAATACCCCTAGCAAGTCAACAAAACATACAAGTGTAATAAGATGCGGAAATAGTAAAAGACACTTGATGTTTACGTGGAAAACCCAACCACTGGGAAAAACCACGGGCTGTTAAGTGCGCCACACTCGGACCTCGAAATCCACTATATGAAAAGACGGTTACACCCTCAAGTGATTCTCGGACCCTCACCCTAGATAACCTCAGGCTATGGACACTACCAATCGCCACTCTTGGTTCAATCCCTAGTGATATCCCCTGATACACTACTCTTGGCGTGAGCACCCTCTAATCTACCACGCGGGCCTTTTATAGCGGCTCTAGTCCAATTTGCTTGAGGCCTAAGCACACTTAGCCCCAAGACTTACTTCTCTGTGAAGAGAAACAACCCTATGTGAATATGTATGAATATTCAATTAATGCAATAAGAGCTAGGGTACTCTAAATGCTTACCTAGGATTATAAGATGACAATATAATCAATCCTAGATATCACATATAGCTATATGACATGGCATATAACTTTAGCTAAGTAAAGGATCACCAATCCTAGATACAAAGCTATCATATAAAACCCACAAACATTCAAAGGATTAACTAGTTGATTAAAAAACAATCTATCAACCTAGTTATCAATACATCACACAAGAATGTTCATGGCATAGCTTTTAGGCAATAATGACCTAATCAAATAAGCTATGAAAAATAATCTCAATCAATAAATGAGATCAATTAGCTAGATGGCATATGAACATTAAAGCCTAGCTAACAAATAAAAACCCAATCAACACATAATCTCAATCTTATATGTAGAAATTAATCTAAACACATATAAGTAAAATATGAGATAAAATTGATAAGTAGAAACACTAATTATGTAAGATAAAAGTGTTCAACAAATCATACCATGTGTGTTGAAGAAGTCCCATGCATTAGCATATGCTAGATGATCCTAGATGATGCTTAGATGAAGATTTATGCATGTGGGGATGGGTTTAGAGAGATAAAGATATGATCTTTAAGCTTTCTCTCTCAAGTCTCTCTAAATATCTCTCTAGGGTTCTTATGATCAAAGACTTGTGTTCTGAACCAGAGATAAGGATGTATTTATAGAGACCAAAAACAGGGCAGGTGAAAATACAATTTTGCCCTTGAAACGCACCGATCGGCGGTTTCATTCGGCGGCCAGGCCGCCAAAATTAACCGCCGAATGGTTCCCGTGTGGAACAGGGGAACTTCGGCGACTTCATTCGGTGGTTTGGAAACCGCCGATACCAACCGCCGTTTTGGACCCGAGAGATATATTTCAATCAAGTCTCATTCGGCGGTTTCGAACGGCGGCAAGGCCGCCGAACGTAACCGCCGATTCACCAAAAATGGTGAAACCAAGGAGAAGCCAAAGGCATCTCCACCGGCGATCATCGCGCAAATCAAAGCACATTACCGTGCACGCGCGGACGTTTCCGAACATCCTTAGGGAAACGAATTACACCACACTAAAAGCTAACATACATGAAGTGCAAGTGTGGGTATTGAATGCATCCTAATGCCTAACATGTCATGGCATTATCATATAACAAGATGCAATCAATTCAACATGCAAGAAGAGATATTGAATAAATCAATAAAGCACAATGCACACAAAATATAAACACACCATACAAGAATAAGAGTTATGCATGTTGTGTGTGTGTGCAACTATATCTCTTCAAGCCAATGTAAGCACTAGATATATACCTTTGGTGCTTGTCCTCTTGAGGTCTTGGAAAGGGTCTTGATCTTCAACAAACACCTAGACTACCCTTACAACCAAACCCCAACATGTGGTTTGACCACGAAATAAGCCAATCAATAATGGGAATCCTTACAGCCTTGAAGACATCCAAGATGGAAGAGGAGGAGGATGACTCATATGAAGACATGGCACTCATTGCCAAAGGATTCAAGAAGTTCTTGAATCTTCAAAAGAGTGATTATGGCTCAAAGGGGAATGACTTCAAGAAGAAGAAGTCCACTATTAAGAATGTCAAGCCATATCATGAGATGTCTTCAAGAGAGAAGATTCAATGCTACGAATGTGGAGGATTCGGGCATATCTCCAAGGAATGTGCTAACTTGGAAGATGAAAGAGAGGAGGTCGCCACTTCAAGTAATAGTGATGAAGAGATTGTGGCAAAATTCTTGGCATTAGGTTGCTCTCACAAGCGGGACAACAAAGTGAAAGTTGTTGAAGGAAGTCCCTCAAGCTTGAATGATTGTGAGAACAACTATTTTGCCTTTCCGATCTCCTACAATGAAGAAGAGAATGAGAGTCAAGAAGAAAGTGACTCTAATAAAGACGACTCTTCATCTAACTCCTCACATGGATATGTGAAGAAAAAGGTTCTAGATAAACACCTCACTGAGTTTAAAAGCTTAGCAATGAAGACCAAGGAAAAGATACGAAGATTGAGAGAAGAGAATCTAGACCTTGAAGCTCATGTTGACCACTTAAGTGAACAAGTGGATAGATCCAAGAATATTGAAGATAAGCTAAGAAAGGAGTTAGACTTATCTAAGAGGAATGAAGAAGAATTAAAAAGAGAGCTTGAAGAGGCTAAAGGATCAAGGACTAGGATAGTTTCTAGCACCGAAAAACTTGACCACATGTTAAGTGTTGGAAAGAGTCCGTGTGATAAGAGAGGTCTTGGGTTTGAAGATAGTAAGGAGTCCTCCACTCCTAACAAGACCATGTTTGTCAAAAGCTTGAGCTACAAAGAAGATTCACCGGTGCAAACTCCTAGGAAGAAGATTGAGCTAGGACAATGCTCTCATAGTGCACAAGTGAAGGTAGCTCCAAGAAGACAACCTCAAGCTCAACCTACAAGAGTTCCTCATGCTAACTTCCCTCAAACTCAAATCCATCAAGGGAAGAGACCAATCATGCAAACTCAACCGTGGAAGCAACCAAGTCTTGGTCAACAACAAAGAAGGAGAAATCCTATCCAACAACCAAGACAACCACAAAGACATGGGAAGGCTCCTATACATGCACAAGGACATGGTATGATTCCTAACTTTGTCCCTACATGTCATTTTTGTGGTGTTGATGGTCATATTAGACCAAAGTGCTTTCGTTACATTAAAATGTGTAGAGTTAAAAGCATGATTGAGAAAAAGAAAGCTAGAGCTAGAATGCATACTCATAGGAAGGAAGAAATTCATTTACATGATCCTATGACATCTAGATCTCTAGAACAATTGACCACTAGGAAGAAAAATGTCACACCTATGTGGATAAGGAAAAATGAACCCGCTTGCTACGAGACTATCAAGTCTCAAATAGGTTCATCCAAGCCAAATGGACTTGGGAGGTCTATAGGACCTCATGACCTTCATTGTTGAAGGTTGATGATTGACCCCATATGGGGAACTCAAGCAAAGAGAGCTATTTTGCATTCTTGTATCTTGCAAAAAATTTGAAATATCTTATGCCTCTTCTTTTATATTGCTTGAGTAAGCTTGGTTGTACATATGTATATATGTTTTAAAATTCCATAAGTGTGAACCTTGCTTGTCTACAATCCATGTCATATTTATGTTCAAACATGCATTTTTGGACTAGGAGATTTACATTGGAAGTATGATTTGAATGACCTATGATTATCTCCATGACATGATGATTCTTTAATAACATGCTAATGACAAATGAAAAAGCATGAAATTCATAAAACATGCTCACATGAAAAGCATGAATTGATGATTGCATTTTCTTAAAAATGCAAAACTTGTGTGAAAACTTATGAGACTCAAAATGAATAAAGGATCTTGTATCCATTCAAAGGAATTTACATTCCAAATGTCTCTCTTTCTTTATTAGTTGAACATGGTTACTATCATACGGATAATTTTATCCGGAAAAATCAAATAGGGTGCAAAGTCGCTCATGCCTTGTTTCGCTTATAAAGTTGGATATAGTTGCTCTTAAATTGAAATCAATAATCTCTATATCCTTGCTTTTCCCATGACATTGGTGAAATTGGTTTGAATTCTTATTAGAAACCTTTGTCATTTGCTTTGCCAAATACCATTGTATTTTGGACTTGAATGCTATATGTCTTGTATGCAAAGCATGTTGGATTCACACATTTTCTCAAAATAAATCTCCTTGTTTCTCTCAAATTAATTGAAGTGCATAAAGTGACTTATATGTATATGCATATCTTGCATGCTTCTATCTCTCGTTGCTATGAGTGACCCGGTTGGGGACTACTCCTTTGCCTATATCATGACAAAAAGGGGGAGTAGGATATGGTAAGGGGAGGTGCAAAATATAGAAGCTATTGTACACTTTGGGGAGAACATACATTGAGGGGGAGTAACCCGTTGAGGGGGAGCATTGCATTTATCATACATTGCATACATTTGGTAATGTTGTGCCTAAATTCAAAAAATGCAAATGCTTGGTATTGTTCTCACATGATTAATCTCACACTTTTCTTGTATTAGAAATGTTAGAAACTCTTTTCAGGGATTGTTTATTCTACAAGAGGATTGAAGACTTCAAGTTGCGTTAGCTTATCTCTTTGTAATGTAGAATATCATTATAGTCCCGTAGTTTCTATTTTTTTTGTGAGGAATCATTGTGAGTGATGGTTTTGTCACGAAATAGCCAAAGGGGGAGATTGTAAGGATTCCCGTTGTTTTTAATTGGCTTATTTCGTGATCAAACCATATGTGGGGGTTCTTTGTAAGGGTAGCCTAAGTATCGGTCTTAATGTTTGAAGCCCTTTGAAGACCTCGTGTTGATAAGCACCGAAGGTAAATTTCTATGTGCTTACCTTTCTTTGAAGAGATTTAGAAGCACACACACACTTTGCATTCTTACATTTGTGTGCATTCTCTTCATATGTCACATTACACACTAGCACTTTGATTGTTATATCTTGTTGTGTATTTATGTGTCTTGTAATTCGTTTCCCTATAGTGTTCGGAAACGTCCGCGCATGCACTAGAATGTGCTTGGTTTTGCGCGAAGACCGCCCACGGAGAATGCCCTTGGCTTCTCCTTGGTTTTCACCTCTGTTGGTGATTGGCGGTTATGATCGGCGGCCTGGCCGCCGAATGGAACCGCCGTTTGCTTCTAGGAGCAATTCTACGGTCACGATCGGCGGTCACGACCGCCGTTCGAAACCGCCGTTCATACCTGATCGATTTCGATCTCTCGGGTCTGATTCGGCGGTTGGTATCGGCGGTCACGAAACCGCCGAATGAACCGCCGTTTATGCTTTGTTCTTCACGAGCTCATTTCGGCGGTCATGATCGGCGGCCTGGCCGCCGATTTAAACCGCCGAACGGTGCGTTTCAAGGGCAAACTTGTCTTTTCACTTGCCCTTTTCTTGATGTCTATAAATATCACACTTTCTCATTTTCAGATTTAATGTTCTTTAACTCTAAGAACCCTAAACTTAAAAGAGAGACATTTGAGAGAAAATCAAATCAAGAACACCTTTTTAACACTCAAAAACCATTCTCATATGCATCAAAATATCATCTAGCATTTTCTAGCTTAGTTAGGATGCTTGCTTGCATGGGTTTTGGTCAACACATATTCTTTGGTAAGTTCTTCACTATTATCATACATAATTAGTGTTTTATTTATCATTGACATCTCTTATATTATTTGTATGCTCTTGAATATATTCTAGATACAAATTAGAGATTGTTGTGTTGACATGATTGAGTGTTGTATTTTTGATAGCTATCTAGGTTTTGTTAATCTATGTTTAGCTAAGCTATTTGACATGTCATCTAGCTTTTAATATCTAGGATTGAATTAATTGCATATTCACTATCCTAGATAAGCATATAGAGTAACCTAGCTCTTAATTGCATTTTGGATATTTTATATATTCACATAGGTTGTATATTCTCTTCATAGAGAAAGTAAGTCTTGTGTGTAGCATCCAGGATTAGGTTGCTTAGAACGCAAGCAAATTGGACTAGGTTCACTCATACCGGGATTAGGTAGGTGTGTGATTACTTCCGGGATTAGGTTGTAATCGTTTGCACATTTAGTGGATTCGAGGTTCGAGTGTGGCTTACTTACATAGCCCGTGGTTTTTCCCGTGAGGGTTTCCACGTAAAAACCAAGTGTTGTTTTAATTTCCGCACCATATTACAATTGCTTGGTTATATTATCTTGAGGGCATTTTCGTAATTTTGACTAACACGAAAAATTGGGTAAAAAGCGTAAAATCTATTCACCCCCCCCCCCCCTCTAGATAGCTTTATACACACCGTGCTATTATTTGTTTCACAAGATATATCAACCAAGCACTCATTAGTGCAAGCGCGGACGTTTCCGAACAATGTCGGGAAACGAATTATAAGGCACATATACACACAACAAGATATATCAACCAATGTGCTAGTGTGTAAAGTGACATGTGAAGAGATGCACATAAAAATAAGCAAGTATGCAATCATAGCAAGAATGCTAAGTGTGTGTGTGCTACTAAATTTCTTCAAAGAAAAACAAGCACAAGAGATTATACCTTTGGCGTGCTTGTATCTTGAGGTCATGGAAGGGCCTTTGATCTTCAATCATTAAACACTTAGACTACCCTTGCATTCAAAACCCCAACATGTGGTTTGACCACGAAATAAGCCAATCAACAAAACGGGAATCCTTACACCCTTTAACCACTCCTACTCCTACTCCTACTCCTACTCCGTATTCCGTTGGGAATTTCATCATTAGGGCATAGGTAGCTATCACTGCTTTAGCTTTATTCAAAAATGGTCGGCCCAGCAACGCGTTGTATGGCCAATTTTCTGTATCCACGACCTTGAAATCGAGTAGTACTGTCTTCTAGCATGGGGCTTTCCCAATTTTGACTAGAAGTTTCACGGTTCCGAGAGATCTTACTTCTACTCCGCCGAATCCTCTGAGCGGGGTGTGAAACGGCTGCAGGTCTCTTCTATCCAACCTTAGTTGGTCATACACTTCTGCACTTAAGATATTTACTAAGCTTCCGTTGTCGATCAAGATTCGGTGGACTTCTCTATGGCCGATCCGTGCACTGATGACCAAAGCATCATTCAGCTTGACATCTACACCATGCGAGTCAGTTTCGGTGAATATAATTGGGTCCCAACCTTCCTTGATTCTCTTTGGGTATGGTTTGATAGAATTAACATCGAGGTCTCTTCGGGCCTCCATTGCTTCCCGGATTTCCTGGTTCCTTTCTCTATTACTTTTCCCAGTTGTTGGCCCACCGAAAATGGTGTTAATTGCTTCTTTATCTTCGGTTTTCTTTGGGCTTTGTTTCCTCACTTGGCTTTCCTGCTGGCACTACAAAAAAAAACCTATCAGTGACGAACTATTTCCAGCGGCGCTAATTGCCGTCGGTAATAGTACCTTTTCCGACGGCCATATCAGTGCCGTCGGAAATGAGTAAAAATCTGATATGACATTTCCGACGGCCAAATGACCGTCGGAAATAGTCTTTGTGCCGTCGAAATTAGTCTTGTTCCATTGGAAATGAGGAAAAAGTAATCCAACATTTCCGACGGCCTAATTGCCGTCGGAAATAGTCACATTTCCGATGGTAAATGGTCTTTTCCGACAGCATTTAGCCGTCGGAAAAGATTAATTTTTTTTTTTTGGAAAAGATTAAAAAATTTTTAAGTGTCAAAAACATATTTTTATATAAAGTTTCTTCAAATAATTTGTATAAATAAAATTTTCATGATTTATTTTTTCTTGAAAAATAAAAAGTTAGATAAAATAATTATATAAACTCTATTTCGTAGTAAGCATTTAATACACCTGATTTTCCTTAAATTGCTATCTGGACAATGACATATATGTACAAAAATCAGGAGTGAACACTTTGATGTAACAAAAATACACAAAACATTTGTTAGGGTTATGATGCAGGGATTTGTGAGATATTGACATCATTCTTTAGGAACTCCCTCTTATTATAAGCAATTTTATCTTGAAAAATTGCCCGATGGCAAAATATCGCCAGTCAACTGTCTAGAAAGTCACGTAGGGATGTCAAGGAACATTACGACGCCCTCGTACATGACATCTACAAGATTGATTTGGGTTGTGTCAAGTTTTCGAGTTATGCCGATGACTTGTGGGACTTTTTGTGTCGTCGGAAATTAAAAAAAAAAAATAAATAACAGTACTACATTTCCGACTACTTTTGGGCCTTCAAAAATAGTCAAATAAGCCGTCAATATTACTCACTTTTCTAACAACATAAAAAGTATCATCGGAAATTCTAAAATTTAATTCGAATTACTTTATGGAAACATCTTACTAAATTAACTAAATATAAAATATAGTAAAATTATTAGTAATCACAAGAACATTTAGTTATTTTTAGTTATGTTTAGTGACACTATATCAGATTTTTTAAAACAAACTCTAATAATTTCAATAAAATATTATTTTAAAAAACAATATCTCAATAGTTATATTTAAACAGTATGAAAAAAAATATTTAATTAGATATTTTACAAAAATATCAATAGCTTATATATAAATAGTATGCAAAACATATCAGATATAAAGTTATAGCAAAATGGTAAGGGTAACCCTTATTGTCATTCAAGTCAAGGGTTCGAACCCCATGAGTTTCATGGATTTAACATTGCTGGGTGCCTGGGTGATGTGGCGCGTGTCGGGTGAGGTGGCGCCTGTCAAGTACAGTCGCACTATTTTTTTTTTATTTTTTTTTATTATTCGACTATTTCCGACGGCAATAAGCAGTCGAAAATAGCGGTAAAGCCGTTGGAAAATGAAAGTAATTTTGACCACCCTTAATTACTATTACCGACGGCATTTTTATCTTTTCCGACGGCCATAGCCGTCGGAAATGGTAGTATTTGTGACGGCTCGTCGGTAAATGGTTTTTTCCGACAAGTGTATTTGTGACGGCCTCCGACGGCCTTTTCCCGTCAGAAAAACGTATTTTCGACAGGAAATGATCTTTTCCGACGGCATTTAGCCGTCGGAAAAGACTATTTTTTTTGTAGTGTGGCCTCGACTTTCCTGTCGATTATCTCTTTGTCCATCCGTTCTCTCGGTTTTCTTTAGGACAATATCTTTCAAGTGCCCTTCCTTGATAAGGGTTTCAATGTGGTCCCTGAGCTGGAAACATTTGGACGTCTCATGTCCATTCTCTTTATGGAATCTACAATACTTCGTGGTGTCCCTCTGGGCATAGAATGATTGCTTGAGAGGTTCTTTAGACATGTTTTTTTCTTCCAAGATTACTAGCACCTCTTCTTGATCTTTCTTTAATGGGGTGTAGTTCGTGTATCATTCCTGGAATTTTTGGTGAGGCTGATATGTCTTTAGGTCATAAGCCCGACTACCATCCCAGCAGTCCCGAGTTTTGTGCTTTTACTTGTCACCTTTTATGTTTTGTGTTTTGGGCGCATTATCTTTTAATTTAGATCCTTCTAGACGCCCACCATGTACAAAGTAACTTCCCGTTGCAATTTCTTCTTCCTTGGCTGGGGTGTAACCCCCAGCCATGTCCATCATATCAGCATAACTGGTCAGGCAAGCTCTCCTTAAATCGAATGACAGTTGGCCATTTTGTAAGTGTAAGGATTCCCATTCTTTGATTGGCTTATTTCGTGGACAAACCACGTGTTGGGGTTTATTGTGTAAGGGTAGTTGAGGTGATTGAACTTCAAGCTCGAAGGCCCTTCACAAGTCCTCAAGCGACAAGCACGCCAAAGGTATAACCTCTAGTGCTTGTTTTTCTTTGAAGAGATTTAGATTGCACACACTCACTTAGCATTCTTGCATTAGTGTGCATTCTCTTCACATGTCACATGTCACATTTCACACTTGCACTTATATGTTGTATCTTGTTGTGTGTATTTGTGTCTTGTAATTCCTTTCCCGATAGTATTCGGAAACGTTCGCGCATGCACTAGAATGTGTTTGGTTTTACGCGAAGACCGCCTACGGAGATAGCCCTTGGCTTCTCCTTGGTTTTCACCTCTATTGGTGATCGGCGGTTATGATCGGTGGCCTGGCCGCCGAATGAAACCGCCATTTGAGTCCAGAGACCTCTGGATCAATTCTGCGGTTACGATCGGCGGCCACGACCGCCGTTCATACCTGATTGATTTATTCTCTTGGTTTGATTCGGCAGTTGGATCGGCAGTTACGAAACCGTCGAATGAAACCGCCATTCATACCCGATTGATTTAGTCTCTCGGTTTGATTCGGCGGTTACGAAACCGCTGAATGAAACCGCCGTTGATCCCCTGTTCTTTTCGAGTTCAATTCGGTAGTTATAATCGGTGGCCTGGCCACCGATTGAAACCGCCGATCGGTGCGTTTCTGGGGCAAACTTGTCTTTTCACATGCTCCGTTTTTTATGTCTATAAATATCTTACTTTCTCATTTTCTGAATTAGTTCTTTAACTCCCAAGAACCCTAAACTTAAAAGAGAGAATTTTGAGAGAAAATCAAATCAAGAACTCACCTTTGACCACTCAAATCAAATCTCTTTTTCATCAAATTTCATATTGCATCAACTATGCCTTCATAAAATGCATCCATGTATGTTTTTGGATTATCACATCTTCCTTGGTATGTTCTTCACTAATCTCATCTAATTTTAGTGTTTTTCATATTAAGACATCTCTTAATTTACTTGTATGTTTTTAGATAATATACTAAATACAAGATAGAGATTATTTGTGATATTTTGATTGAGTGTTGTATTGTGATAGATATCTAGGTTTTTATAATCTATGATTATCTAAGTTATTTGACATGTCATTTAGTTTTAATATCTAGGATTGTTCTAATTGCAAATTCATCATCTTAGATAAGCATATAGGGTTTCCCTTGCTCTATGTTGCATTTTGGATATTCACATATTCACTTAGGGATTTAATCTCTTCATTGAGAATCAAAGTCTTGTGTATAGCATCTGGGATTAGGTTGCTTAGATCGCAAGCATTCGAACTAGGTTTACTCATACCGGGATTAGGTAGGTGTGTGATTACTTCGGGGATTAGGTTGTAATTTCATCACATTTAGTGGATTCGAGGTTCGGGTGTGGCTCACTTAACAGCCCGTGGTTTTTCCCGTGATGGTTTCCACGTAAATATCAAGTGTTGTTTTAATTTCCGCACAATATTACACTTGCTATATTTTATTGACTATTAGGGGCATTTTTGTAATTTTATCTTTAAACGAAAATTGGGTAAAATGAGTTAAAATCTATTCACCCCCCCTCCCTCTAGATTAATAGTTTACACACCGTGAGAACTTTCAATTGGTATCAAAGCGGGTTCCTAGATATACTTAGGTGATCCTTGCTCACTTTGGTGTGTTTTGTATTTTGTGTGATTTTTTGATCATTTATACATTTGCATTCATTTCATTCATTCATAAACACTATCAGTGGAAACGGTGGAAATGGTGGTGGCAACGAAGGTGCTTCTAGCACAAGGCCTTCGCTTCTCACCGGATTGAACTATTCCCAATGGAAAGGGAAGATGGAATCCTACATATGTCAAATTCACGACCGTGCGTGGATGGCGGTGGAAGATGGATATGATCTACCCATGATGACTTCTACGGGTGGAGGAGTAGAAGTATTGAAGCCTAAAGCGCAATGGAACGCGCAAGAGTTTGAGGCTTCAAAGTGGAATAGGAAGGCGATGCATGCCATCCTATGTTCAATGGACGAAAATCAATATAAATTGATTCAAAATACTAGGATAGCTAAGGAGGCATGTGACATCCTAGAGATTGCACATGAAAGAACCAAAGTGGTAAAGGGCTCTAAGCTTCAAGTCCTCCAAACTCAATTTGAGATGCTTAAGATGGAGGAGAATGAGTACTTCAACGACTTCGAGATCAAGTTGATGGACATAGTCAACCAAAGTCATCAACTTGGTGACCCGTATTCGGATAGGAGGATCAAGCCAAAGATTATGAGATCTCTCCCCGATAGGTTTGAGTCTAAGGTGACAGCTTTAGAGGAGAATATCACATATAAGGATATGAAGCCAAGTGAGGTGATAGAGAGGCTTCTAGCTTATGAGTCTAGGTAGGGTCCTACCTCCACACCTCCTAAAAAGCAAAAAGGAATTGCTTTGAAAGCCTCCAAGGATGAAAAAGAGGCAAAGAATGACTCGGACGAAGACCTTGCACTATTTGTAAAGAGATTTAAGAAGGTTATGAAGTTCGGGAAAAAGGACTTTGGTTCCAAAGGTCAAAATTTCAAGAAAAAGGGTTCTTTCAAGAAGTTTGAGCCTAGGCAAGAGAGGATCGAAAGGAAAGGGGTCCGTTGCTTTGAATGTGGTGGGATAGGTCACTTTGCCCCCGAATGTGCAAATCACAATGAAAAGAAAAAGGGAAAAGTGATGGCCGCCACTTGGAGTGGAAGTAGTGATGACTCCAATAAGGGAGATGAGTCTTCGGATGATGAAGAGCTCATAGCTAACCTCCTAGCTTTTGCCTCCTCCCACAAAAGCAAAAGTGCTAGTGAAAGAGACGAAGAGAGTCAAGAGGAAAATGACTCAAGTGAAGAAGAAAGTAATTCCTCTTCTAACTCCATAAATGGATTTGTGGAGAAAAAGGTGCTTGCTAAGTATCACGCCGAGTTCAATGACTTAGCAATCAAGAGCACGAAAAAGATCAAGATGTTGAGAGAAGAAAATCTTGAGCTTTTATCTCATAATGACCACTTAAGTGAACAAGTGGAAAAATCTAAGAAGATAAAAGATGAGCTAAGAAAGGACTTAGACTTATCTAGGAGGAATGAAGAAAGTATAAATAGGGAACTTGAAGAAGCTTTAGAATCATTAGCTAGGATGGATTCTAGCACCAAGAAGCTTGACCATATACTTGGTGTTGGAAAGAGTCCGTGTGACAAGAGGGGTTTTGGGGTATAAAGATGGCAAGAAGATCTCAACCTCTAACAAGACCGTGTTTGTCAAGAGTTTAGGGAATGAAGAAGCTTCATTGGTGCAATCTCCTAGGAATAAGTTAAAACTAGGACAATGTTCAAATGCACAAGTGAAGATGGTGCCAAGAAGGCAACCTCAAGCTCAATCCTCTAGGGTCCCTCAAGTTAACATTCCTCAACAATTGGCTCACAAAGGAAAGAGACCAATCATGCAACCTCAAGCTAGGAAGCAAGCTAGACCGGTTCAACAACGAAGATGGATTGAACCCATTCAACCACAAAGACATGGACAAGCTCATATGCATGCTCTAAGACAAGGTATGATTCCTTATTTTATTCCTACATGTCATTTTTGTGGATTTGAATGTCATATTAGACCAAATTGCTTTTGATATATTAAAATGTGTAAAACACGAAGCATGATTGAAAAGAGAAAAAATAGAGCCAAGATGCATGCTCCTAGGAATGATAATATTGATGTGCATAATCCTAGGACATCTAGAACCCATGTACCAAAGACCACTAAGAAAGCTAAGATTGTTTCTAGGTGGATTAGAAAGAATGAAAATGTTTGTCATGTTGCTCAAATAGCCTTGAAGGCAAATTCTTCTAATTTTTGGTACTTAGATAGTGGGTGCTCTAGGCACATGACGGGAAACAAGAGTTTCTTCGGGACTCTTGTTATAGAGGAAGGAGGATGTGTCACCTTTGGTGATGGATCCAAAAAGAGAGTTGTAGGGAAAGGAACCATTTCCATTCCCGGATTACCCTCCTTATCCAATGCTTTATTTGTTGATGGCTTGAAAGTCAATTTAATAAGCATATCACACCTTAGTGATGAAGGATCTTCCGTCTTATTTTGTAAAGATGATTGCTCTATCCTAAAGCCCGATGGACAAACCTTGTTGAAAGGTATGAGATCTAGTGACAATTGCTATTGTCTTGAAGCTATAATAGTCTCAAACAATGTGTCTATGGATGAGCAAATTGAGTTGTGGCATGAAAGACTTGGCCACATGAACTTTAAGGATTTACGAACCCTTGAAAAGTTTAATTGTGTGCGTGGCCTCCCTAAGCTTAGGAAGAAAGCCAAAGGTGTTTGTGGACCTTGCCAACAAGGAAAACAAACCAAAAGCATGCATAAAAAGGGCAAGTATCTCTCCACCAAGGAGCCCCTAGAGCTTCTCCACATGGACCTCATGGGTCCTATGCAAACCGAAAGCTTAGGTGGAAAGAGATACATCTTTGTTTGTGTTGATGATTTCTCTAGGTTCACATGGACATATTTTCTTAGAGAAAAATCTGAAACTTTTGATAAGTTTAAAATGCTTTGTAATAAAATTCAAAATGAAATGAACTCAAACATTAAAAGTATTAAACGGATTAGAAGTGACTATGGGAGGGAATTTGAGAATGCCACCTTTGAAACCTATTGTAATGGTTTAGGCATCTCCCATGGGTTTTCGGCTTCTAAGACACCTCAACAAAATGGAGTTGTTAAGAGGAAGAATAGGGTCTTTCAAGAGATGGCCCGTGTGATGTTGTTTAGCAACAATGTCCCTAGGAACCTATGGGCCGAAGCCGTCAATACGGCTTGCTATATCGGAAATAGAGTTTTCCTAAGGGCCGGAACTAGAAATACCTCCTATAAGCTATGGAAAGGCAAAAGGCCAAATGTTAGCTACTTCCGCTCCTTTGGAAGCAAATGCTACATTTTAAATGACCGTGATCAACTTGGCAAATTTGATGCTAAGAGAGATGAGGGTATATTTATTGGCTATTCCTTAAATAGTAGAGCCTATAGAGTTTTCAATTTAAAGACTCTAAGTGCCATGGAATCATCTAATGTTGTCTTTGATGATGAAAGGCTTAAGTTTAGTAACCATGAGGAGGAGGTAGTTTTAGATGATGATTCTCCTTTGGAGAAGGTTGTGGAGACTCCCAATGTTGGGACGTCCAATGGTAATTATGATGACACACAGCCTATTGATAGAGTTCCTCTCTTGAACTCTAAAGAACCCGCTCCATGGGTTAGACAACTCCATGATAAGAATGACATCATTGGAGAGGTAAATGAGGGTGTTAGAACTAGGCGTCAAATAGCTAATCTAATTAGCTACACATGCTACACCTCTCAAATAGAACCCAAAAAGGTTGATGAAGCCTTAAATGATGAATTTTGGGTTCTTGCCATGCAAGAAGAGCTAAACCAATTCAAAAGGAATGAGGTTTGGACTTTAGTTCCTAGGCTTAAGAACACACATGTTATAAGCACCAAGTGGATCTATAGGAACAAATCTGATGAGGATGGCAACATATTACAGAACAAGGCTAGACTTGTAGCACAAGGGTACTCTCAAATTGAGGGTATCGACTTTGAGGAGACATTTGCTCCCGTTGCCCGTTTAGAGTCCATTAGGCTTCTCTTGTCTATCTCGTGTATTCACAAGTTCAAATTACATCAAATGGATGTCAAGAGTGCCTTCCTTAATGGCTTCTTGCAAGAGGAAGTGTTTGTTGAACAACCCAAGGGGTTTGTGGATGCACACTACCCCAACCATGTCTATCGCCTCAAAAAGGCTTTATATGGGTTGAAACAAGCACTAAGGGCTTGGTATGAGCGCCTTACTCAATTTCTTGTTGACAATGACTACACAAGATGTAGTGTTGACAAGACCTTGTTCATTAAGAGAAACAAAGATGAGTTATTTATAGCTCAAATCTATGTTGATGACATTGTATTTGGCTCAACCAACAACACCAAAGTCCAACAATTTGTTGATGTCATGTCTCATGAATTTGAGATGAGTCTTGTTGGTGAGCTTAGTTACTTCCTAGGTTTGCAAATTAGGCAAATGAATGATGGGATTTTTATAACCCAAGCCAAATATGCTAAGAACCTAGCGAAGAAGTTTGATCTTGAAAATGCCAAACATTGTGATACACCTATGAGTACCACTTTGAAGCTAAGCAAGGATGCTAGTGGTAAAAGTGTGGAACAAACATTATATCGTGGCATGATAGGTAGCTTGCTTTATTTGACCGCAAGTAGGCCCGATATCTCTTTTAGTGTGGGTGTGTGTGCTAGGTACCAAGTGGATCCTAAGGAGTCCCATCTCTCTTCCGTAAAGAGAATCATTCGCTATGTGAATGAGACTTCCAACTATGGGATTTGGTACTCTTTTGACACTAATGCTAGTCTTGTAGGCTTTAGTGATGCGGATTGGGTAGGAAATTGCGATGATAGGAAGAGCACATCGGGTGGTTGCTTCTTTCTAGGCAACAACTTGGTGTCTTGGTTTTACAAGAAGCAAAACTCGATTTCCTTGTCCACGGCCGAGGCCGAGTACATAGCCACAAGGAGTGGATGCACACAACTCCTATGGATGAAACAAATGCTAGTAGATTACGGATTCAACCAAGGTACACTCACTCTTTTTTGTGATAATATGAGTGCCATAAATATTTCCAAGAATCCGGTTCAACATTCTAGAACTAAGCATATTGAGATCCGCCATCATTTCATTAGAGAGCTTATTGAAAATAAATGCATAGTACTTGAATATGTAGGTACTAATGATCAACTTGCGGACTTATTTACTAAACCCTTAGATGCTACTCGATTTAAAACACTTAGTAGATCTATTGGGATATGTCTTGTGGAGTGATGTGATTTGTGATTGACCCCATATGGGGAACTCAAGCAAAGAGAGCTATTTTGCATACTTGTGACATGCAAAAATTTGAAATATCTTATGCTTCTTTCTTTAATTGCTTGAGTAAGCTTTGTTGTACATATGTATATATGTTTTCAATTCAATAAGTGTGAACCTTGCTTGTTTACAATCCATGTCATATTTATGTTCAAACATGCATTTTTGGACTAGGAGATTTACATAGGAAGTATGATTTTAATGACCTATAGTTATCTCTATGACATGATGATTCTTTTATAACATGCTAATGACAAATGAAAAAGCATGAAATTCATATAACATGCTCACATGAAAAGCATGAATTGATGATTGCAATACTCAAATGCAAAACTTAAGTGAAATACTTATGATACTTAAAATGAATAAAGGATCTTGTATCCGTTCAAAGGATTTTACAATCCAAATGTCTCTATTTCTTTATTGGTTGAACATGGCTACTATCATACAGATATCTTATCCGGAAAAATCAAATAGGGTGCAAAGTTGCTTATGCCATGTTTCGCTTATAAAGTTGGATATAGTTGCTCTTTATATTAAAATCAATGAAATCTCTATATCCTTGCTTTTCTCATGACAATGGTGAAATTGGTTTGAATTCTTATTAGAGACCTTTGTCATTTGCTTTGCCAAATACCATTGTATTTTGGACTTGAATGCTACATGTCTTGTATGCAAAACATGTTTGTTTCACACATTTTCTTTCAAATAAATCTCCTTGTTTCTCTTCAATTAATTTGGGATGCATAACGTGACTTATATTATTATGCAAATATCTTGCATGCTACTATCTCTCTTTGCCTATATCATGACCCGGTTGGGGACTACTCCTTTGCCTATATTATGACAAAAAGGGGGAGTAGATTGTGGTAAGGGGAGTTGCAAATTGTAGTGGCAATTGTGCATATTGGGGAGAATATTCATTGAGAAGGAGTAACTCGTTGAGGGGGAGCATTGACGCGCCCAAACCGGTTCTACAACTGCTATGATAAATTACGATATTTTACAATGGTTATTCTAAAGCGGCGCGTGGGTGGTTCACCCATCGCAAGTGTACTAGTCGTACGAGTTGTAGGGAAAAATACCGTAGTACACGCAGCAGAAGTGAGACTAAAAATAGATTTAGTAACTTTTAAAAGTTTTCCTTTTTATGAACCTTAAACCCTTTAATCAATTAAACATATATATTATCTAACAAAAGAAGAATACCTTTTGTCGCGTGATCCGATTGACTTACGTCGATGGTAATCCACAAGATCTTCAATCCTAGCACGAACGTTGATCACCTAGGAGCGTGGTCTCCCTTTTCTTTGAATTGCAAACCTGAGAATGGACAAACAAACTTTTCTTTTCTTTGTTAGTCACAAAAACAATCAAAAGAAGACTAAGATTATTCCGGTCACTTTTGAGTTCTCAATCTTATGATCGAAACTCGCGTGAACCTCAATTGATGTTGTACACACAAGCTTATTGATGAACAAGCAATTAGTGTACCATCAAAGAATAATCTATTCACTCTTTTATGTTTTAGTAGAATAAAATCTAATCTATGAATTGAGAAGAAGAAGAAAATTGTATCAATCACACAATGCATTCAGTGGCCGAATTCTATAAGTACACATGTATAGGTGGCCAATTTTTCTTTCCTTTTTTCTATTAGGGTTGCCGAAAATAATACACCAAAAGGGACTAGGGTTGCCGCAATACTCAAGCCAAAAAGAGTTTGTATTGCACCCTAATTCCTATTTAGTTTAAGACTTCAAACCCTAATCCAACTCATAGATCTTTTATTCTTTTATTTGACTAAATAAAAAGACTTCTTATTTGATTAAATAAATAAAATTAATTATTTATTTTCTTACCAAACAAGTCTTTTAATTTTAGTATACTACTACCAATAGTATAACTCTAGGAATCATATTTCCTAATCAGAAAAGATTTGTTTCTTAATTAAACAATTAATTAATAAATTAATTAATTCTTATTTAATTAAACAATGAAACAAAATAATATATAGGCTAATATATTAACCCTTGCCGCCCCACTTGTCTAAAATAGGGCCTTATATTATTTTCTCATTTCATTTAATCCATTGGACTTTAAATAAAAAGCCTACATGTGAACCAGACCCATTCTTACTAAAAGAAACAAGCCCACATGCCATTCATTAATATATAAATATAATTGAGCAGCACATTACATAAATAATGTGCAAATTATATTCTTAATATATTAAATGCAATTCTAGATGGACCCTTAAATTGGTCCGGTAGAATATATCAAGTGATCCATGCAAGTCCGTGTGGATTGGGGATCTTGGCGGGCTATCTAAATTTAAGCTTCAATAGACATAACCTAATCACAATCAACAAATGATTCACTTAGGTCCGATCCATTAATTTTAACTCATTCCACTAAAGAGCTAAAATTGAACTCTTAAATAAAGATAGAAAAGGAAGATGTTCCTCATTCATACCCTAGACAATCAAGTTGGAGATAGTGTATCCTCGTGATTAATATCAGTAATCGCCAAGAGTTCATAGACCGCCTATAACTCTCCAAGTTACCATATTTACTCATATGACCACATTTTGAACTTGGATATTTTGACTTGTCCAGAAGCCATGTTTTCAATAGACACTATCGAAAACTCAACGTTGAGATTTAATATCCAATTACCTCAAAACATCCATATGATGATATTATACTCTCATTTAATAAATGGAGCCACGATGTCCATATCTATAAATGAAGTCCTCTATCGATTAACAAACGAATATCACCAAACTATCGAGGATAGACTATGCGATATAATCGTACTCATTGATAACTCAAATGATATCACTTGCAACCATAAGTCCATCATTTATCTCAGGATTAAGATAGACTCTCCGATTGTCCTGATAATGAAAAGACTTTTATCTACTGACGGTTATAGATAAAGTATTTCATTGTGATCCAGTTCAATGCACCCAGTGCACTAGATTCTTTTGCTCGAAGACACTCCGATGATTTTAGACTCATCATATCTCATTTGATCCCACTCAAATGCTAGCAAAAGAATTCTATAACTTTAACAAGATAAAGGTGCCCAACCTTTAACTTAAGTTGTGAACAATATTCAAGACTAACTAAAGAATTGTGTCTACCACATACATATCCAGATGTACGAACAATTCTTCTTTTCTCATAGTCTTTAGACCTTATGATTATTTACTTTGACAATTATAATATTAAACTATAAATGCTATAAGATTTGTTAAACCAGAAATCATTTTATTAATATGAAAAAGATTGTTAATTACAACATTACACTCTTGCTATTGAGCATAATCCTAACACGAGTAATACAGGGACACGAGTAAGGGTGGTTGTTCCCACGGGGAGGTGTCTTAGCTAACAAGTAAGTTCTAGGTTATCATTGATTATTGAATTTCTAATTCCTAACAAGTTCACTATTTAATGCTATCAAGATCAATTATACTAAGATTGTAATTAACTAAGATTTAAGCTAGACTAAAAGATGCTAAGGGATTGATTCATTCAAGTAACCACCAATTCATTAACCAATCATTCATTAAGCACATTCACTACATTCTAAGGCATGTATTTCATTATCAATAATGTTAAGCACCAAATCCATCATCTTACACATAATCTAATATCATAGACAAGTGATCAAGAGAGAATTTTAGGAATAATGATGTAAAGATTCTCTAATTAACCCAAAATTACTTAGAGACATCTCTATAAAATGGATATTGAAACCTTCATACACATAGTAGACACTTTATGCATGAAATCAACTACCAAGTGTGTACCAATATATGTTTATGCAAGACATATCATCAACATATCATTAGAGTTCATAATACACACATACAAAGCCTTAGAGAGTGAAATAACAAATGGATTGATTAAATCATTGGTTTAATTACAAGAGTTACATCAATCCCTTAACAAAAGGAGTTAGTTACACATAGAAGTATATAAACTAAAGAATACAAAAGAAGAGCAAAACAAACCCATTTGGATTAGTTTCTTGGCCAAGAAGACTCCTCTTTGCAATCCAAGAACAATATCCTTCTAGAGCAACTTGAAAAGATCAATTCTAAGTAACTCAAAGTGGTGTTTGGCTACCTAGAAAATGATGGGAAAATGATGAAGAACTAAACTAAAGTTGAGAGAGTTATTCTCTCTCTTAATTCTAAAACTAAAACTAAAACTAAGTTAAACTAAAGTGTGTCTAGTGTAATATTAACTTAGTAACTAAGATATATGATAGATATTTTGTATATAATAAGTTATATGGAAAATATCTAATAATATCTAGGGTGGTAAAGTGTATTGGACAAGCTTAGGTGATAGGAGAAGCAAGTGGGACGAGCTGCCATCAAGTGGAGAGGACCCGGCGAGTTTGATCACTCTGGCTCGCGGGTTTGTTCCCGCCGACGTGAAGTCATGGTGAAAATGGAAGGGTTCCGGCGAGTTCATACCTTCTGGATTGCGGGACATGTCTCTCGGCATGAACTTGCTGAGTTTCCGCGGGTTTGGAAGTGTTCTTCGCGTGCAAGAAGCCGCTGGAAAGGGCTTGATGCTCAAGCTCAGCCATGGAGGTTTTGAAGACTTGGAGGAGTTGGTGGAGATGGAAATCCTTTGCATGGGAGGTCAGAAGTTGGTGCAAATGGACCGGTTAAGCTTCGGCCGTCTTTCTGGGCGGAGACCCGTCGGAAACATCACCAGAAATCATCGGAATGAGTTGGGTCTGCAGTTGGGTCAAACCGGGTTGAATCCGGGTCGTGGGTCACTGTCGCGGGTCAGCTCTGCACCGGTTTGAGGTTGAAGACATGTGACATCATGCTGACGTCACGCTGACGTGTGCAGAGGGAGCCCAAAACGGCGTCGTCCCACTTAAGTGACGTGGCAGCCTTTTATGCGTTGGCTGGCAAATTACACACTGCTCCCCTCAGCTCTTCACTAATCTCCGAATCTGCAATAATTTCTTAAGATTTGCACTTTGACCCCTGATTCTCCCAAATGACATATTTGCCCTCTTTTGCCTCGATTTCGCTACTTTTCTCCAATTTGGTCCAAAATACCCCTAATGAGCTGAAATACTTGAAAAATACTTATTTACAATATTAAATACCAAAAAGGGCTCAGAAAACGGTTACAAAAGCTAAGTAAGGGAGCGCTAAATGTGAACATTTGGAGCGCGATCAAGCATTGCATACACATACATTGCATGATGTTGTACCTAATTTCTTAAATGCAAATGCTTGTTTTATTCTCACTTGATCATCTCACATACTCTTGCTTTGGAAAGTATAATCTTTTGTTTTGAAGGATTGATAGTTTTACAAGAGATTGAAGACTTGAAGTTTTCTTTTATATTTTTTTATATCTCTTTGTAATGTAGAATATCTTTGTTATCCCGAAGATTCAATTATGTTTGTGAGGATCAATATGAGTGGTGGTTTTGTCACGAAATAGCCAAATGGGGAGATTGTAAGGATTCCCATTGTTTGATTGGCTTATTTCGTGGACAAACCACGTGTTGGGGTTTATTGTGTAAGGGTAGTTTAGGTGATTGAACTTCAAGCTTGAAGGCCATTCACAAGTCCTCAAGGGACAAGTACGAAAAAGGTATAATCTCTAGTGCTTGTTTTTCTTTGAAGAGATTTAGATTGCACACACTCACTTAGCATTCTTACATTAGTGTGCATTCTCTTCACATGTCACATTTCACACTTGCACTTATATGTTGTATCTTGTTGTGTGTATTTGTGTCTTGTAATTCGTTTCCTGATAGTATTCAGAAATGTCAGCGCATGCACTAGAATGTGTTTGGTTTTACGCGAATACCGCCTACGGAGATTGCCCTTGGCTTCTCCTTGGTTTTCACCTCTATTAGTGATCGGCGATTATGATCGGTGGCCTGGCCGCCGAATGAAACCGCCGTTTGAGTCCAGAGACCTCTGGATCAATTCTGCAGTTACGATCGGCAGCCACGACCGCCGTTCGAAATCGCCGTTCATACCTGATTAATTTATTCTCTCGGTTTGATTCGACGGTTGGATCGGCGGTTACGAAACCACCGAATGAAACCGCCATTCATACCTGATTGATTTAGTCTCTCGGTTTGATTCAGCGATTGGATCGGCTGTTACGAAACCGCTGAATGAAATCGCCGTTGTTCCCCTATTCTTCTTGGGTTCAATTCGGCGGTTATAATCGGCGGCCTGGCCGCCGATTGAAACCACCGATCGGTGCGTTTCAGGGGCAAACTTGTCTTTTCACATGCTCTATTTTTTATATCTATAAATATCTTACTTTCTCATTCTCTAAATTAGTTCTTTAACTCCCAAGAACCCTAAACTTAAAAGAGAGAATTTTGAGAGAAAATCAAATCAAGAACTCACCTTTGACCAATCAAATCAAATCCCTTTTTCATCAAATTTCATATTGCATCAACTATGCCTTCATAGAATGCATCCATGTATGTTTTTGGATTATCACATCTTCCTTGGTATGTTCTTCACTAATCTCATCTAATTTTAGTGTTTTTCATATTAAGACATCTCTTAGATTACTTGTATGTTTTTAGATAATATACTAAATACAAGATAGAGATTATTTGTGATATTTTGATTGAGTGTTGTATTGTGATAGATATCTAGGTTTTTATAATCTATAATTATCTAAGCTATTTGACATGTCATTTAGTTTTAATATGTAGGATTGTTCTAATTGCAAATTCATCATCTTAGATAAGCATATAGGGTTTCACTTGCTCTATGTTGCATTTTGGATATTCACATATTCACTTAGGGATTTAATCTCTTCATTGAGAATCAAAGTCTTGTGTATAGCATCCGGGATTAGGTTGCTTAGATCGCAAGCATTCGAACTAGGTTCACTTATACCGGGATTAGGTAGGTGTGTGATTACTTCGGGGATTAGGTTGTAATTTCATCACATTTAGTGGATTCGAGGTTCGGGTGTGGCTCACTTAACAGCCCGTGGTTTTTCCCGTGAGGGTTTCTGTAAGGATTCCCGTTGTTTTTAATTGGCTTATTTCGTGATCAAACCATATGTGGGGGTTCTTTGTAAGGGTAGCCTAAGTATCGGTCTTAATGTTCGAAGCCCTTTGAAGACCTCGTGTTGATAAGCACCGAAGGTAAATTTCTATGTGCTTACTTTTCTTTGAAGAGATTAGTTGCACACACACACTTTGCATTCTTACATTTGTGTGCATTCTCTTCATATGTCACATTACACACTAGCACTTTGATTGTTATATCTTGTTGTGTATTTATGTGTCTTGTAATTCGTTTCCCGATAGTGTTCGAAAACGTCCGCGCATGCACTAGAATGTGCTTGGTTTTACGCGAAGACCGCCCACGGAGAATGCCCTTGGCTTCTCCTTGGTTTTCACCTCTGTTGGTGATCGGCGGTTATGATCGGCGGCCTGGCCACCGAATGGAACTGCCGTTTGCTTCCAGGAGCAATTCTGCGGTCACGATCGGCGGTCACGACCGCCGTTAGACACCGCCGTTCATACCTGATCGATTTTGTGCTCATTAATGCTCATTAACATCTCTTCTTGCATGCTTTACATGATTGCATCTTGTATGACCAATGCCATGCCATGCATGCTTTTAAGAATTCATACATAGTGTCAGGCGCTGTACAAAGCGCTGTTCGTACATCGCCCATCCTGGCCTGGTCGAAAATGCATTTTTAAATGCATCAGGTCTGATGCAATTTTGGAAGGTGCTGTACGAGCGATGTACAAAGCGCTGTTCGTACAGCGCCCCTCTGTTTTCCCGTGAGAACAGAGTAGGGGCGCTGTACAGGCGCTGTACAAGAGGCGCTCTACGTACAGCGCCCAAGGCAAAAATAGGGACAACTTTTCAAAACGACCACACTTTGTTTTGGCCTCCTATATATATGCCTCTTTGACTTTAGGTCAATCAAGTGAGTTGATTATCAGATTTCATACTTAGAATATTTTTCTAGAAAAGAAAAATACAAAGAACTCACCTTTAACCACTCAAATCAAATCCCTTGTGCATCAAATTTCATATTGCATCTTCTATGTCTAGATAGAAAGCATCCATGATTGGGTTTGCATCATCACAACTTGCTTGGTAAGATTTTGATTAAGTTCATCTTATTTGAGTATTTTTATTATCAAGCTATTCTCTTTAATTTACTTGTATGTTTTGATCATATGATAAATACAAGATTAGAGAATTAATTGTGATGAATTGATTGAGTGTTGTTTGTGATAGCTAATTAGGTTTTTAATTAATCTTGATTAGCTAAGCTATTTGACATGTCATTTAGCAATTGATATCTAGGATTGATTTAAATTGATTATCTCATCATCCTAGATAAGCATCTAAGGTTACCTAGCCTTGTTTGTTATTTGAATATTCATATATATTCACATAGGTTGTTTCTCTTCATTGAGAAGTAAGTCTTGGGGCTAAGAGTGCTTAGGCCTCAAGCAAATTGGAATATGGTTGCTAATAAAGGCCCGTTGGGTAAAAGTGAGGGGTTACAGACCGGAGTGTTAGACGAGATCTACATAGGTTGTAAACTTCATTTCAATTAGTGATTTCGAGTTTCGAGTGTGGCACACTATACAGCCCGTGATTTTTCCCAGTGGTTGGGTTTCCACGTATATATCAAGTGTTATTTAAATTCCGCATCTTATTACACTTGTATGTATTTTTGACTAGTAGGGGCATTTTCGTAAAATTGACTTGCATGCGAAAATTGGGTAATAATCGTTAAAATCTATCCACCCCCCTATAGATTACATATTTAGAACACACCGTATTCTTTTCAATTGGTATCAGAGCGGGTTCCTAGACATACATAGGTGATCCTAGCTCATTTTTGGTGTGTTTTGCATTTGTGTGATTCTTTGATCATTCATACATTTTGCATTCATTTCATCCATTCATTATACACTATGAGTGGAATCGGTGGTTCAAATGAGGGTGCTTCGAGCGTAAGGCCACCCCTCCTCATCGGCATAAATTACTCCCAATGGAAAGGGAAGATGGAGGCATATGTGTGTCAAATCTATGATAGGGCATGGATGGCCATTGAAGATGGATATTCGCCTCCTATGATGACTCCCACGGGTGGAGGAGAAGAAGTGCTCAAGCCTAAGGCATAGCGGACACAATCCGAGTTTGAGTTGTCCAAGTGGAATCAAAAGGCATGGCACGCCCTTATATGTGCAGTGGACGAAAATCAGTACAAACTGATTCAGAACACTAAGATAGCCAAGGAAGCATGGGACATCTTAGAGGTTGCACATGAGGGAACCGAAGTAGTGAAGGACTCCAAACTTCAAGTCCTCCAAACTCAATTTGAGACACTTAGGATGGAGGAGAATGAGTGCTTCAACGACTTCGAGATTAGGTTGATGGACATTGTCAACCAAAGTCATCAACTTGGTGACCCTTACTCGGATAGAAGGATCAAGCAAAAGATAATGAGATCGCTTCCCGAGAGGTTTGAGTCTAAGGTGACGGCTTTAGAAGAAAACAGTGATTTTAAAGACATAAAACCGAGCGAAGTAATAGGTAGACTTCTCGCCTACGAGTCTAGGAAGGGTCCTAGCTCCACTCCTTCAAAGAAGCAAAAAGGAATTGCTTTGAGTGCTTCTAAGGTAGGGAAGGAGGAGAAAGGTTACTTGGACGAAGACATGATTTTGATGCTTCAAAGATTCAAGAAATTTGTCAAGTTTGAGAATCGTGGCTTTGGATCCAAAGGCCAAGACTTGAAGAAAAAGGCTCCCTTCAAGAAGCATGAGCCTAGGCAAGAGAAAGGGGTCCATTGCTATGAGTGTGGTGGCATAGATCATATCTCACCCGATTGTGGGAATTTGAAGAACAAGAAAGAAAAAATGATGGTCGCCACTTGGAGTGAAAGTGATGACTCCGGAGAGGGAGATAAGTCATCAAGTGATGATGAGCTTGTCAATAACTTCAAGGCATTGGGTGCCACTAATGAAGAAAATGAAGTTGTTGGTAAGAATTCCGCTGCTAGTGATCCCATAGAAGAGAAAGACGAAGAAGTAGCTCTAGAGGAGATAGTTGTTGCTTCACATTGGGATATGGCACTTATTGACTCAAGAGATCAAGGTGAAGGTCTTGATGAGGAAATTGGATCCATAGGAGAAGAGGAGAGTCTAGAAGATGACACTAGTGGAGATGACTCCTTTTCTAACTCTACAAATGGAAATGTAGAGAATATGGATGTGCATGACTTTATAGTCAATGTTGAAAGCTCCATGAAGAAGAAAGATAGATTCCTAAGGATTTTAGAGGAAGAAAATCTAGAGCTTTCAACATACAATGACCTCTTAAGGAAGCAAGTGGAGTGTAAGGATTCCCATCAATTGATTGGCTTATTTCGTGATCAAACCATATGTGGGGATTCTTTGTAAGGGTAGTTTAGATGTTGTTGTTATTGCTTAGGCCCTTTGAAGACCTCATTATTGACAAGCACCAAAGGTAATACTCTAAGTGCTTACTTGTCTTGAAGAGATAGTTGCACACACTCACAACTCATGCATATGTTTAATCTTTGTATGTTGTGTTTCTTTTTGTTGTGCATCAATGCCTATTTACATCTCTTCTTGCTTGTTTTTATGATTGCATCTTGTGTTTATAACATCATAGCATTTAGGCTTTTAGGATGCATCTTAGTTTACCTTTGTTCCCCTTGCATGATTGCTTGTGGGGTTCAAAGTTGTGGGCTGTACGCTGGTCCACCTGCGTCTGTCGTCCAGCGCCGCTCACCGGCGTAAAACGCCCAGTGGCATGCCGCTGGTCGTGCGCTGGTCTACACCAGCGCAAGGCCACCAGCGCTGTTCGCCCAGTATGGCTCCGCTGGTCTGGCGCATGTGTGAGCGCTGGTCGTCAAGCGCCTGTGCAAATTTTGCCTTTGCGCTGGTCGTGCGCCTGTCGTCCAGCGCAAGGCCACCAGCGCACAGAGCAATTTTTGGTGCGTTTTTCAAAACGACCTCACTTCACTTATGGCCTCTATATATATGCTAACTTGATTTTAGGTCATTTAAGAGAGTTCATAATCTGATTTCATACTTAGAATAGTTTTCAAGAAAAGAAAAATACAAAGAACTCATCTTTAACCACTCAAATCAAATCCTTTGTGCATCAAATTTCATATTGCATCTTCTATGTCTATATAGAGTGCATCTATGTATGGATTTGCATCATCACAACTTGCTTGGTAAGATTTTGATTAAGTTCATTTTATTGTAATATTTTTACTACCAAGCCATCTCTTTTAATTTACTTGTATGTTTTAGATCATATGCTAAATACAAGAAAAGAGAATTAATTGTGATGAATTGATTGAGTGTTGTATTGTGATAGCTAATTAGGTTTTTAATTAATCTTGATTAGCTAAGCTATTTGACATGTCATTTAGCAATTGATATCTAGGGTTGATTTAAATTGATTATCTCATCATCCTAGATAAGCATCTAAGGTTCCCTAGCCTTGTTTGTTAATTGAATATTCATACATATTCACATAGGGTTGTGCATCTCTTTTGAGAGATTGAAGTCTTGGTCTAGGGTTGCTATTACAGGCCCGCTGGGTAGTAGTGGTGGGTTACAGACCGGGATTAGGCTGTAAACATCATTACAAGTAGTGACTACGAGGATCAAGCAAATTGAACTAGAGCCACTTTTAAAGGCCCGCGTGGTAGAAATGGGGGGTTATTGACCGCAGTGTTAGATGAGGTCTACATAGGTTGTAAACTCCATTTCAATTAGTGGATTTCGAGGTCCGAGTGTGGCGCACTTAACAGCCCGTGGTTTTTCCCAGTGGTTGGGTTTTCCACGTAAACATCAAGTGTCATTTACTATTTCCGCATCTTATTACACTTGTATGTATCTTTGACTTGCTAGGGGTATTTTCGTAAAATTGACATGCACGCGAAAATTGGGTAATAATTAGATAAAATCTATTCACCCCCCCCCCCCCCCCCCCCCCCCCCCCCCCCTCTAGCTTTATATTGAAAAACACACTTTGAGAACTTTCAATTGGTATCAGAGCGGGTTCCTAGATATACTTAGGTGATCCTAGCTCATTTTGGTGTGTTTTTGCATTTTGTATGTTTGTTTAATTTCTTCATACATTTTGCATTCTTCTCATTTGCATTCATTCAACGTAAACACTATGAGTGAATTTGTGAGAGAAGAAATTGACTCATTTGAGGAGATGCCTCTCTTACTAGAGAGATTTAGGAGATTTGTGAAATTAACCACCTCACCTCCTAAGAAGAAGAAGAAGACAATTGCTTTGGAGACTTCGAAGCATGACAAGAAGGAGGGTATCTCAATTGAAGACATGGGACTCATTAACAAGCCAAACCAAGGAGTGTCTTCAAGAGAGGGGATTCAGTGCTACGAATGTGGAGGATTCGGGCATTTCTCCCCGGAGTGTGGAAACTTGAAGGATAGAAGAAAAGGGAAGGCGAAGGCCACCTTATGGGATAAATATGAAGATGACGAAAATCCTTCAAGTGATGAAGAACTTGCCATCATCTACATGGAATTTGGAGCCAAGAGTGTAGAAGTTGAAGAAGATGGCAAAGTTGCTTTTCCTTGTGATCCCCAAGAAGAACTAGGTATAGAAGTAGTTGGTGTAGCTACTCATAGGGATTTGGCTCTTTCCTCATCAAGAGAAAAATTTGATGATCTTGATGAAGGAGATGACTTCATTGGTGAAATGGAGATTAGAGGAGATGACACAAGTGTTGAATATTTGTCATCTAACTCCACAAGTGGAAGTGTGGAGTGTATGGATCTTAATGACTACAAAGTCAAAGTTAAGAGCTCGATGATGAGGAACAAGGAAGAAATTAGAAGATTAAAAGAAGAGAATCTAGAGCTTTCAACACTAGTAGACCACTTGTGTGAAGAAGTGGTGAGATCCATGGCGGATGAAGATAAGCTAAAAGACAACTTAGCCTTATCTAAGAGGAGAGAAGAAGAGCTAGAAAGAGAGCTTGAAGAAGTTAAGGTCTTAATGGCTAAGATGACTTCAAGCACCAAGAAGCTTGACCACATGTTGGGAGTTGGAAGAAAGCCAAGTGACAAGAGAGGTCTTGGCTACATTGATGACACGGATGCCTCCTCCACAAGCAAGACATCATGTGCCATGGACATGGACTTCAATATGTCCCCTCCTCCTCAACAACCTAGGAAGAAGAGTGACCTAGGAGAGTGTTCAAGAAGTGCCCAAGTGTTTGAGGCACCAAAAGGTCAAGCTCAGGCTCACACCCAAAGGGCTCCTCACACTATCTTTCCTCAAACTCAAAAACAGAATGGGAAGAGTTCAATCATGCAAGCTCAGACAAGCAAGCAACCTCGTCTTGGTTTTCAACAAAAGAGGAGAGATCCGATCCAACAACCAAGACAACCACAACGACAAGGGAAAGCTTCTATCCATGCTAAAGGGAATGGTATGATTCCTAACTTTATTCCCACTTGTCATTTTTGTGGTATTGTTGGTCATATTAGACCAAGTTGCTTGCATTACATTGAAATGTGTAGAGCTAAAAGCATGTTTGACAAGAAAAAGGCTAGAACTAAGATACTTCATAAAAAGGAAGAAAATAATTTACATAATCCTTTTTTATCTTGTTCTCTAGAACCTTCGTCCACTAGGATTGACTTAATGTCACCTAAGTGGAATAAAAAGAATGAACCCGCTTGCTACGAGACTAACAAGTCTCAAATAGGTTCAACCAAGTCCAAAGGACTTGATAGGTCCATAGGACCTCATACCTTTCTTTGAAGTGGTATGGAAATTTGACCCCATATGGGGAACTTAAGCAAAGAGAGCTATTTTGCATCTTGTCACTTGCAAAAAATTTGAAATATCTTGTGCTTCTCTTTTTGTTGCTTGAGTTAGCTTGGTTACACTATGTATATATATTTTCTATTCAATAAGTGTGATCAATGCTTGTATTGCAATTCATGTCATATTTATATTCAAACATGCATTTTTGGACTAGGAGATATATACATAGGATAAAATTTGAATGACCTATAATGATCTCCATGACATGATGATTGCTAAAATGACATGCTAAATGCTAATCTTAAAAAGCATGTTTTGATGATTGCATTTCTTAACTGCAAAAAATGTGTGAAAAAGCTTATGAGACTCAAATGAAAAAGGATCTTGTATCCATTCAAGGATTTTACAATCCAAATGTCTCTCTTTCTTTATTGGTTGAACATGTCTACTATCATACGGATATCTTATCCGGAAAAATCAAATAGAGTGCAAAGTCGCTCATGACATGTTTGGCTTATAAAGTTGGATATAGTTGTTCTTAAATTGAAATCAATGAGAGCCTATATTCTTGCTTCTCTCTTGACATTGGTGAAATTGGTTTGAATTCATATTGAAAACCTTTGTCATTTGCTTTGCCAAATACCATGATATTTTGAACTTAAATGCTACATGTCTTGTATGCAAAGCAATTTTTTGATTCACACATTTTCTTTAAATAAATCTCCTTGTTTCTCTCCAATAAATTGAGATTGCATAAAGTGACTTATATTGATTATGCATATACTAGAATGCTACTATCTCTCTTTGCCGTGAGTAACCCGGTTGGGGACTACTCCTTTGTCTATATCATGACAAAAAGGGGGAGTAGGTTGTGGTAAGGGGAGTTGCAAATTGTAGTAGCAATTGTGCATGTTGGGGAGAATACTAATTGAGGGGGAGTAACCCTTTGAGGGGGAGCATTTGCACATTCATACATTGCATGATGTTGTACTTAAATTCTTAAATGCAAATGCTTGTTTTATCTCACTTGATTCATCCCACCTTTTCTTGTATTGGAAAGTATAGAAACTGTGCTTTCAGGGATTGATTGTTCTACTTGAGATTGAAGACTTCAAGACTATTTATCTTATCTCTTTGTAAAGTAGAATATCATTGTAGTCCCGTAGTTTCTAATTTTTTGTGAGGAATCAATGTTGTAAGGATTCCCGTTGTTTTTAATTGGCTTATTTCGTGATCAAACCATATGTGGGGATTCTTTGTAAGGGTAGTTTAGATGTTGTTGTTATTGCTTAAGCCCTTTGAAGACCTCATGATTGACAAGCACCAAAGGTAAAACTCTAAGTGCTTACTTGTCTTGAAGAGATAGATGCACACACTCACAACTCATGCATATGTTTAATCTTTGTATGTTGTGTTTCTTTTTGTTGTGCATCAATGCCTATTTACATCTCTTCTTGCTTGGTATATTGATTGCATCTTGTGTTTATAACATCATAGCATTTAGGCTTTTAGGATGCATCTTAGTTTACCTTTGTTCCCCTTGCATGATTGCTTGTGGGGTTCAAAGTTGTGGGCTGTGCGCTGGTCCACCTGCGCCTGACGTCCAGCGCCGCCCACCGGCGTAAAACGCCTAGTGGCGTGCCGCTGGTCGTGCGCTGGTCCACACCAGCGCAGCCCACCAGCGCAGATCGTCCAGTTCTCTGTCGCCGGTCGTGCGCTGGTTTACACCAGCGCAAGGTCACCAGCGCTGATCGCCCAGTGTGGCTCCGCTGGTCTGGCGCATGTGTGAGCGCATGTCGTCCAGCGCCTATGCAAAAATGTGCGTGTGCGCTGGTCCTGCGCCTGTCGTCCAGCGCAAGGCCACCAGCGCACAGAGCAATTTTTGGTGCATTTTTCAAAACGACCACAATTCACTTATGGCCCCTATATATATAACACTTTGACTTTAGGTCAGCCAAGAGAGTTCATATTCATATTCTATACTTAGGATATTTTTCAAGAGAAGAAAAATACACAAGAACTCATTTTTAATCACTCAAACACTTTTTCATGATCATCAATCATCATCTAGCATCATCTTGGATCATCTAGATGTCATCTTGCATGGAATCTTCATCATACTTTGCTTGGTAAGTTTTTCACTAATATCTTACATGTTTTGTGTTTCTCTTATCTAGCAATCTCAATTAATTACTTGTTGATTATTTTGTATGCTTTGGATACAATATTGAGATGAGTATGATGTATGTTTGAGAAGTTGTATTGTGCTAGCATATTAGGTTTTGTGCTTAATATTGATTAGCTAAACTAATTGACATGTCATTTAGTTTTGATACCTAGGATTGTTCTTAATTGCATATTAATCATCTTAGATAAGCATATAGGGTTTCCCTTGCTCTATGTTGCATTTTGGATATTTACATATATTCACTTAGGGTTGTATTCTCTTCATAGAGAAAGTAAGTCTTGTGTGTAGCATCCGGGATTAGGTTGCTTAGAACGCAAGCAAATTGGACTAGGTTCACTCATACCGGGATTAGGTAGGTGTGTGATTACTTCCGGGATTAGGTTGTAATCGTTTGCACATTTAGTGGATTCGAGGTTCGAGTGTGGCTTACTTACATAGCCCGTGGTTTTTCCCGTGAGGGTTTCCACGTAAAAATCAAGTGTTGTTTTAATTTCCGCACCATATTACACTTACTTGTTTATATTATCTTGAGGGCATTTTCGTAATTTTGACTAACACGAAAAATTGGGTAAAAAGCGTAAAATCTATTCACCCCCCCTCTAGATAGCTTTATACACACCGTGCTATAATTTGTTTCAAATGTGAGTGGTGGTTTTGTCACGAAATAGCCAAAGGGAGAGATTGTAAGGATTCCCATCAATTGATTGGCTTATTTCGTGATCAAACCATATGTGGGGATTCTTTGTAAGGGTAGTTTAGATGTTGTTGTTATTGCTTAGGCCCTTTGAAGACCTCATTATTGACAAGCACCAAAGGTAATACTCTAAGTGCTTACTTGTCTTGAAGAGATAGTTGCACACACTCACAACTCATGCATATGTTTAATCTTTGTATGTTGTGTTTCTTTTTGTTGTGCATCAATGCCTATTTACATCTCTTCTTGCTTGTTTTTATGATTGCATCTTGTGTTTATAACATCATAGCATTTAGGATTTTAGGATGCATCTTAGTTTACCTTTGTTCCCCTTGCATGATTGCTTGTGGGGTTTAAAGTTATGGGCTGTGCGCTGGTCCACCTGCGCCTGTCGTCCAGCGCCGCTCACCGGCGCAAAACGCCCAGTGGCGTGCCGCTGGTCGTGCGCTGGTCGTGCGCCAGCGCAAGGCCACCAGCGCTGTTCGCCCAGTATGGCTCCGCTGGTCTGGCGCATGTGTGAGCGCTGGTCGTCAAGCGCCTGTGCAAATTTTGCCTGTGCAAATTTTGCCTGTGCAAATTTTGCCTTTGCGCTGGTCATGCGTCTGTCGTCCAGCGCAAGGCCACCAGCGCACAGAGCAATTTCTGGTGCGTTTTTCAAAACGACCTCACTTCACTTATGGCCTCTATATATATGCTAACTTGATTTTAGGTCATTTAAGAGAGTTCATAATCTGATTTCATACTTAGAATATTTTTCAAGAAAAGAAAAATACAAAGAACTCATCTTTAACCACTCAAATCAAATCCTTTGTGCATCAAATTTCATATTGCATCTTCTATGTCTATATAGAGTGCATTTATGTATGGATTTGCATCATCACAACTTGCTTGGTAAGATTTTGATTAAGTTCATTTTATTGTAATATTTTTACTACCAAGCCATCTCTTTTAATTTACTTGTATGTTTTAGATCATATGCTAAATATAAGAAAAGAGAATTAATTGTGATGAATTGATTGAGTGTTGTATTGTGATAGCTAATTAGGTTTTTAATTAATCTTGATTAGCTAAGCTATTTGACATGTCATTTAGCAATTGATATCTAGGGTTGATTTAAATTGATTATCTCATCATCCTAGATAAGCATCTAAGGTTCCATAGCCTTGTTTGTTAATTGAATATTCATACATATTCACATAGGGTTGTGCATCTCTTTTGAGAGATTGAAGTCTTGGTCTAGGGTTGCTATTACAGGTCCGCTGGGTAGTAGTGGTGGGTTACAGACCGGGATTAGGCTGTAAACATCATTACAAGTAGTGACTACGAGGATCAAGCAAATTGGACTAGAGCCACTTTTAAAGGCCCGCGTGGTAGAAGTGGGGGGTTATTAACCGGAGTGTTAGACGAGGTCTACATAGGTGGTAAACTCCATTTCAATTAGTGGATTTCGAGGTCCGAGTGTGGCGCACTTAACAGCCTGTGGTTTTTCCCAGTGGTTGGGTTTTCCACGTAAACATCAAGTGTCATTTACTATTTCCGCATCTTATTACACTTGTATGTATCTTTAACTTGCTAGGGGTATTTTCGTAAAATTGACATGCACGCGAAAATTGGGTAATAATTAGATAAAATCTATTCACCCCCCCCCCCCCCCCCCCCCCTCTAGCTTTATATTGAAAAACACACTTTGAGAACTGTAAGGATTCCCGTTGTTTTTAATTGGCTTATTTCGTGATCAAACCACATATGTGGGGGTTCTTTGTAAGGGTAGCCTAAGTATCGGTCTTATTGTTCGATGCCCTTTGAAGACCTCGTGTTGATAAGCACCGAAGGTAAATTTCTATGTGCTTACTTTTCTTTGAAGAGATTAGTTGCACACACACACTTAACATTCATTGCATATGTGTGCATTCTCTTCATTTGTCACATTTCACACTTGCACTTATTTATTATATTTTGTTGTGTGTAATTGTGTCATGGTTGTGTAATTCGTTTCCCGATAACTTTCGGAAATGTCCGCGCATGCACGAGAATGTGCTTGGTTTAGCGCGAGGACCGCCTATGGAGAATGCCCTTGGCTTCTCCTTGGTTTTCACCTATCTAGGTGATCGGCGGTTATGATCGGCGGCCTGGCCGCCGAATGAAACCGTCGTTTCAGTCCAGATTGGTCTGAAGCATTTCTGCGGTTCAGATCGGCGGTCACGACCGCCATTCGAAACCGCCGTTTCAAGACCTGATTGATTTATCTCTCAGTCTAATTCGGCGGTTGAAACGGCGGGCATGAAACCGCCGTTCATAACTGGTTGATTTTGATCTCTCTGTTCTGTTTCGGCGGTTGGGATCGGCGGTCACGAAACCGCCGAATGAACCGCCGTTTATGCTCTGTTCTTCAAGAGCTTAATTCGGCGGTCATTAACGGCGGCCTGGCCGCCGATTGAAACCGCCGATTGGCGCGTTTCTTTGAAACTTACTTAAACGACCTCACTTTGATTTGGCCCCCTATATATATGCCACTTTGACTTTAGGTCAATTAAGAGAGTTCATATTCAGAATTCATACTTAGGATATTTTTCAAAGAGAAGAAAAATTCCAAGAACTCCATTCTTGATTCTCAAACACTTTTTCATGATCATCAATCATCATCTAGCATCATCTTAGATCATCTAGATGTCATCTAGCATGGAATCTTCATCATACTTTGCTTGGTAAGCTTTTCACTAATAACTTACATGTTTTGTGTTTCTCTTATCTAGCAATCTCAATTAATTACTTGTTTGTTATTTTGTATGCTTTAGATACAATATTGAGATGAGTATGATGTATGTTTGAGATTTTATATTGTGCTTGCATATTAGGTTTTGTGCTTAATATTGATTAGCTAAACTAATTGACATGTCATTTAGTTTTGATATCTAGGATTGCTCTTAATTGAATATTAATCATCTTACATAAGCATATAGGGTTTCCCTTGCTCTATGTTGCATTTTGGATATTCACATATATTCACTTAGGGTTGTATTCTCTTCATAGAGAAAGTAAGTCTTGTGTGTAGCATCCGGGATTAGGTTGCTTAGAACGCAAGCAAATTGGACTAGGTTCACTCATACCGGGATTAGGTAGGTGTGTGATTACTTCCGGGATTAGGTTGTAATTGTTTGCACATTTAGTGGATTCGAGGTTCGAGTGTGGCTTACTTACATAGCCCGTGGTTTTTCCCGTGAGGGTTTCCACGTAAAAACCAAGTGTTGTTTTAATTTCCGCACCATATTACACTTGCTTGTTTATATTATCTTGAGGGCATTTTCGTAATTTTGACTAACACGAAATATTGGGTAAAAAGCGTAAAATCTATTCACCCCCCATCTAGATAGCTTTATACACACCGTGCTATAATTTGTTTCAATTGGTATCAGAGCGGGTTCCTAGACATACATAGGTGATCCTTGCTTATTTTGGTGTGTTTTGCATTTTGTGTGATTTTTGATCATTCATACATTTGCATTTATTTCATTCATTCATAAACACTATGAGTGGAAACGGTGGAAATGGTGGTGGCCACGAAGGAGCTTCTAGCACAAGGCCTCCACTTCTTACCGGATTGAACTATTCCCAATGGAAAGGGAAGATGGAATCCTACATATGCCAAATTCATGACCGTGCATGGATGGCGGTGGAAGACGGATATGATCTCCCTATGATGACTCCCGATGGTGGAGGACAAGATGTTTTGAAGCCTAAGGCGCAATGGAACGCGCAAGAGTTTGAGGCTTCTAAGTGGAATAGGAAGGCTATGCATGCCATTATGTGTGCTATGGATGAGAATCAGTACAAGCTTATTCAGAATACTCAGATTGCCAAAGTGGCATGGGACATCCTTCTAGTTGCACATGAGGGAACCGAGGTGGTGAAGGAGTCCAAGCTTCAAGTCCTCCAAACTCAGTTTGAGCTACTTAGGATGGGAGAGGATGAATGCTTCAATGACTTCGAAATCAAATTGATGGATATTGTAAATCAAAGCCATCAACTCGGAGACCCGTATTCGGATAGGAGAGTCAAGCAAAAAATTATGAGATCTCTCCCCGATAGGTTTGAATCCAAGGTGACGGCCATAGAAGAAAATAGTGGCTACATGGATATGAAGCCAAGTGAGGTGATTGGGCGTCTCCTTGCATATGAGTCTAGGAAGGCTCCTAGCACCACTACTCCTCCTAAGAAGTCTAAAGGAATAGCTTTGAAAGCATCTAAGGATGCAAATGAGGCAAAGCATGAATCGGATGAAGACCTTGCCTTATTTGTGAAAAGGTTCAACAAGGTTATGGGGTTCAAGAAGAAGAAGGGATTTGGGTCAAGAGGACAAGATTTGAAGAAAAAGAGTTCCTTCAAGAAGTTTGAGCCTAGACAAGAGAGGACCGAAAGGAAAGGGGTCCGATGCTTTGAATGTGGTGGGATTGGTCACTTTGCCCCCGAATGTGCTAATCACAATGAAAAGAAGAAGAGCAAAGTGATGGCCGCCACTTGGAGTGGGAGTAGTGATGACTCCAATGAGGAAGATGAGTCTTCAAGTGAAGAAGAGCTCATGGCTAACCTCCTTGCTTTTGCCTCCTCACATAAGAGCAAAAGTGGTAGTGAGAAAGAGGAAATGAGTCAAAAGGAAAATGACTCAAGTGAAGAAGAAAGTGATTCCTCGTCTAACTCCATAAGTAGTTTTGTGGAGAAAAAGGTGCTTGCTAAATGCCATGCCGAGTTTAATGATTTAGCAATCAAGAGCACAAGAAAGATCAAGATGTTGAGAGAAGAAAATCTTGAGCTTGCATCTCGTAATGACCTCTTAGGTGAACAAGTTGAAAAATTCAAGAAGATAGAAGATAAGCTAAGAGAGGAGTTAGCTTTATCTAGGAGGAATGAAGAAAGTCTAAAGAGTGAGCTTGAAGAAGTTAGAAATTCTATGACCAGGATGGATTCTAGCACCAAGAAGCTTGACCATATGTTTGGTGTTGGAAAGAGTCCATGTGACAAGAGGGGTCTTGGGTGAAAGTTATTAAAATACTCGAGGCGTGTTCAATATAAAGCTAGAGGGGGGGGGTGAATAGATTTTAGCTATTATTACCCAATTTTCGCATGCAAGTCAATTTTACGAAAATGCCCCTACTAGTCAAAAATACATACAAGTGTAATATAGTGCGGAATTTAAATAACACTTGATGTATACGTGGAAACCCAACCACTGGGAAAAACCACGGGCTGTATAGTGCGCCACACTCGGAACTCGAAATCACTAATTGAAATGAAGTTTACAACCTATGTAGACCTCGTCTAACATTCCGGTCTGTAACCCCTCACTTCTACCCAGCGGGCCTTTATTAGCAACCCTATTCCAATTTGCTTGAGGCCTAAGCACTCTTAGCCTCAAGACTTACTTCTCTAAGAAGAGAAACAACCTATGTGAATATATATATGAATATTCAAATAACAAACAAGGCTAGGTAACCTTAGATGCTTATCTAGGATGATGATATAATCAATTTAATCAACCCTAGATATCAATTGCTAAATGACATGTCAAATAGCTTAGCTAATCAAGATTAATTAAAAACCTAATTAGCTATCACAAACAACACTCAATTAATTTTCATCACAAATAATCTCTAACTTGTATCTAGCATATAATCAAAAGCATACAAGTAATTAAAGAGATGTATTAATATGAAAAACACTAAAGTAATATGAAATTAGTGAAGAACATACCAAATAAGATGTGATGATTCAAAACCATGCATGGATCAATTCTATGAAGGCATAGAAGATCAAATATGAAATTTGATGCAAAAGGGAATTGATTTGAGTGTTTAAAGATAGGTTCTTGATTTGATTTTTTCTCAAAAATCTCTCTTGAAAGATTAGGGTTCTAATTGCTCAAGAAACTTATTCAGAGATTGAGAAAACAAGATATTTATAGACATCAAGAATTGGGCATGTGAAAAGACACTTTTGCCCCTGAAACGCACCGTTCGGCGGTTTTAATCGGCGGCCAGGCCGCTGATTACGACCGCCGAATTGAGCTCGTGAAGAACAGAGCATTAACGGCGGTTTCATTCGGCGGTTACGTGACCGCCGATACAACCGCCGAATCAAACCCGAGAGATTAAATCGATCAGGTATGAACGGCGGTTTCGAACGGCGGTCGTGACCGCCGATATTGACCGCATAATTGCTTCAGACCAATCTGGACTGAAACGGCGGTTTAATTCGGCGGCCAGGCCGCCGATCATAACCGCCGATCACCAACAATGGTGAAAACCAAGGAGAAGCCAAGGGCATTCTCCATAGGCGGTCTTCGCGCGAAACCAAGCACTCATTAGTGCAAGCGCGGACGTTTCCGAACAATGTCGGGAAACGAATTATAAGGCACATATACACACAACAAGATATATCAACCAAAGTGCTAGTGTGTAAAGTGACATGTGAAGAGATGCACATAAAAATAAGCAAGTATGCAATCATAGCAAGAATGCTAAGTGAGTGTGTGCTACTAAATCTCTTCAAAGAAAAACAAGCACAAGAGATTATACCTTTGGCGTGCTTGAATCTTGAGGTCATGGAAGGGCCTTTGATCTTCAACACTAAACACTTGGACTACCCTTACATTCAAAACCCCAACATGTGGTTTGACCACGAAATAAGCCAATCAACAAAACGGGAATCCTTACAATCTCCCCCTTTGGCTATTTCGTGACAAAACCACCACTCACATTGATTCCTCACAACAAAAATAAACCTATGGGTCAATGAAGATTTTCTACAATACAAAGAGATATATAAAAATAAAACTTGAAGTCTTCAATCTCTTGTAGAACAATCATTCCCTGAAACAAGGTTTCTAAACTTTCCGAAACAAGTAAAAGTGAGATGAATCAAGTGAGGACATAAACAAGCATTTGCATTTCTAAGAAATTAAACACAACATCATGCAATGTATGATGAATGCAATGCTCCCCCTCAAAGGGTTACTCCCCCTCAATGTATATTCTCCCCAATGTGCACCAATTGCTACAACAATTTGCACCTCCCCTTACCACATTATACTCCCCCTTTTTGTCATGATATAGACAAAGGAGTAGTCCCCAACCGGGTCACTCAAGGCAAAGAGAGATAGTAGCATTCTAGTATATGCATAATCAATATAAGTCACTTTATGCAATCTCAATTAATCGGAGAGAAACGAGGAGTTTTATTAGATAAAATGTGTGAAACAAAATGCTTTGCATACAAGACATATTGCATTCAAGTCCAAAATACCATGGTATTTGGCAAAGCAAATGACAAAGGTTTCTAATAGGAATTCAAACCAATTTCACCATTGTCATGAGAGAAGCAAGGATATAGAAATTTCATTGATTTCAATTTAAGAACAACTATATCCAACTTTATAAGCTAAACATGTCATGAGCAACTTTGCACCCTATTTGATTTTTCCGGGAATGAAACCCGTATGATAGTAGACATGTTCAACCAATAAAGAAAGAGAGACATTTGGATTGTAAAATCCTTGAATGGATACTAGATCCTTTTTCATTTGAGTCTCATTAGCTTTTTCACACAAGTTTTTGCATTTAAGAACGCAATTATCAATTCATGCTATTTCATTTGAGCATGTACATGAATTTCATGCTTTTCATAAGACATTAGCATGTTATTTAAGAATCATCATGTCATGGAGATAATCATAGGTCATTCAAATCATACTTCCTACATACATCTCCTAGTCCAAAATGCATGTTTGAACATAAATATGACATGGATTGTAAACAAGCAAGGTTCACACTTATTGAATTGAAAACATATATACATATGTGCAACCAAGCTTACTCAAGCAATCAACCAAGAAGCATAAGATTTTTCAAATTTTTTGCAAGTGACAAGAATGCAAAAATAGCTCTCTTTGCTTGAGTTCCCCATATGGGGTTAGTATCATCCTTCATTAATGAAGGGCATGAGGTCCTATGGACCTACCAAGTCCATTGGACTTAGTTGAACCTATTTGAGACTTGTTAGTCTCGTAGCAAGCGGGTTCATTTTTCCTTATCCACATAGATATAACATTTTTCTTCCTAGTGGACAAAGGTTGCATGTCATTTACTAACCTAGGATTATTGACAAAAGATTTCCTAGGCTCATGCAAATGGGCTCTTCTTAGCCTCTTTTTCTTTATCATGCTATCAATCCTACAATGGTTAATGTACTTAAAGCACTTAGGCCTAATATGCCCATAAACACCACAATAATGACAAGTTGGTACAAAGTAAGAATTCATACCATGTTCTTGTGAAGTCATTGGAGACTCATCATGCATTTGATGTCTCTTTTGGTGTTGAGTCGGTTCATGTCTTCTATTTGGTTGAACCGGAATGGGTTGCCTCCTTGGATTAGGTAGCATGTTTTGCCTCTTTTCATAGTGAGTCATTTGTTGAGGAGAGATGACTCGAGAGGCTCTAATCCGTTGAGCTTGGGGTTGTCTCGTTTTCACCACCTTCACTTGTGCATTTTTCGAACATTGTCCTAGTTCTAACTTCTTCCTAGGAGTTTGCACCGGTGACGCTTCTATCTTACCCAAACTCTTCACAAAGATGGTCTTCTTAGGAATAGAGCAATCCTTGCTCACTTCGAATCCAAGACCTCTTTTGTCACAAGGGCTTTTTCCTACACCAAGTATGTTGTCAAGTTTCTTGGTGCTTGTGGTCATTCTAGTCAATGACTCTTTGGCTTCAACAAGCTCTCTCTTCAAACCCTCTTCATTCCTCTTAGACAAAGCTAGCTCATCTTTTAGCTTGTCTTCTTCCACCATGGATCTTATCACTTCATCATTCAAGTGATCAACTTGTGTTGAAAGCCTAAGTAGTTCTTCCTTTAACCTTTGAATCTCTTTTTCATTCTTTAACTTAGAGCTTTCAAAACTTTCAAAGTTGTCCTTAAGATCCATTTTCTCCACTTGCTTCTTTAGGAGGTCATTGTATGTTGTAAGCTCTAGATTTTCTTCCTCTAAAATCCTTAGAAATCTATCTTTCTTCTTCATGGAGCTTTCAACATTGACTATAAAGTTATGCATATCCATATTCTCTACATTTCCATTTGTAGAGTTAGATAAGGAGTCATCTCCACTAGTGTCATCTTCTAGGCTCTCCTCCTCTCTTATGGATCCAATTTCCTCATCAAGACCTTCACCTTGATCTCTTGAGTCAATAAGTGTCATATCCCAATGCGAAGCAACAACTATCTCCTCTAGAGCTACTTCTTCGACTTTCTCTTCTATGGGATCACTAGCAACGGAATTCTTACCAACAACTTCATTTTCTTCACAATTGGCACCCAATGCCTTGAAGTTATTGATAAGCTCATCATCACTTGATGACTTATCTCCTTCTTCGGAGTCATCACTTTCACTCCAAATGGCGGCCATCATTTTTTCTCTCTTGTTCTTCAAATTCCCACAATCTAGTGAGATATGACCTATGCCACCACACTCATAGCATTGGATCCCTTTCCTTTCACTATTCTCTTGCCTATGCTCAACCTTCTTGAAAGGAACCCTTTTCTTCAATTCTTGCCCTTTGGATGCATGACCCTTCTTCTCGAATTTTACAAACTTCTTGAATTTTCTCATTAAAAGTGCCATGTCTTCATCCGAGTCATCCTTGTCCTCCTTCTCAACCTTGGAAGCTCTCAAAGAAATCCCTTTTTGCTTCTTTGAAGGAGTGGAGCTAGGACCCTTCCTAGACTCGTAGGCGAGAAGTCTACCTATTACCTCGCTCGGCTTCATGTCCTTAAAATCACTATTTTCTTCTAAAGCCGTCACCTTAGACTCAAACCTCTCGGGAAGCGATCTCATTATCTTTTGCTTGATCCTTCTATCCGAGTAAGGGTCACCAAGTTGATGACTTTGGTTGACAATGTCCATCAACCTAATCTCGAAGTCGTTGAAGCACTCATTCTCCTCCATCCTAAGTGTCTCAAATTGAGTTTGGAGGACTTGAAGTTTGGAGTCCTTCACTACTTCGGTTCCCTCGTGTGCAACCTCTAAGATGTCCCATGCCTCCTTGGCTATCTTAGTGTTCTGAATCAATTTGTACTGATTTTCATCCACTGCACATATGAGGGCGTGCCACGCCTTTTGATTCCACTTGGACAACTCAAACTCAGGTTGTGTCCACTGTGCCTTAGGCTTGAGCACTTCTTCTCCTCCATCCGTGGGAGTCATCATAGGAGGCGAATATCCATCTTCAATGGCCATCCATGCCCTATCATGGATTTGACACACATATGCCTCCATCTTCCCTTTCCATTGGGAGTAATTTATGCCGGTGAGGAGGGGTGGCCGTGTGCTTGAAGCACCCTCATGGTTGCCACCGAATCCACTCATTGTATCAAATGAATGAATGAAATGTATGCAAAATGTATGAAAGAGCAAAAATCACACAAATGCACAACACACCTAAAATGAGCTAGGATCACCTAAGTATATCTAGGAACCCGCTCTGATACCAATTGAAAGTTATTAAAATACTCGAGGCGTGTTCAATATAAAGCTAGAGGGGGGGGTGAATAGATTTTAGCTATTATTACCCAATTTTCGCATGCAAGTCAATTTTACGAAAATGCCCCTACTAGTCAAAAATACATACAAGTGTAATATAGTGCGGAATTTAAATAACACTTGATGTATACGTGGAAACCCAACCACTGGGAAAAACCACGGGCTGTATAGTGCGCCACACTCGGAACTCGAAATCACTAATTGAAATGAAGTTTACAACCTATGTAGACCTCGTCTAACATTCCGGTCTGTAACCCCTCACTTCTACCCAGCGGGCCTTTATTAGCAACCCTATTCCAATTTGCTTGAGGCCTAAGCACTCTTAGCCTCAAGACTTACTTCTCTAAGAAGAGAAACAACCTATGTGAATATATATATGAATATTCAAATAACAAACAAGGCTAGGTAACCTTAGATGCTTATCTAGGATGATGATATAATCAATTTAATCAACCCTAGATATCAATTGCTAAATGACATGTCAAATAGCTTAGCTAATCAAGATTAATTAAAAACCTAATTAGCTATCACAAACAACACTCAATTAATTTTCATCACAAATAATCTCTAACTTGTATCTAGCATATAATCAAAAGCATACAAGTAATTAAAGAGATGTATTAATATGAAAAACACTAAAGTAATATGAAATTAGTGAAGAACATACCAAATAAGATGTGATGATTCAAAACCATGCATGGATCAATTCTATGAAGGCATAGAAGATCAAATATGAAATTTGATGCAAAAGGGAATTGATTTGAGTGTTTAAAGATAGGTTCTTGATTTGATTTTTTCTCAAAAATCTCTCTTGAAAGATTAGGGTTCTAATTGCTCAAGAAACTTATTCAGAGATTGAGAAAACAAGATATTTATAGACATCAAGAATTGGGCATGTGAAAAGACACTTTTGCCCCTGAAACGCACCGTTCGGCGGTTTTAATCGGCGGCCAGGCCGCTGATTACGACCGCCGAATTGAGCTCGTGAAGAACAGAGCATTAACGGCGGTTTCATTCGGCGGTTACGTGACCGCCGATACAACCGCCGAATCAAACCCGAGAGATTAAATCGATCAGGTATGAACGGCGGTTTCGAACGGCGGTCGTGACCGCCGATATTGACCGCATAATTGCTTCAGACCAATCTGGACTGAAACGGCGGTTTAATTCGGCGGCCAGGCCGCCGATCATAACCGCCGATCACCAACAATGGTGAAAACCAAGGAGAAGCCAAGGGCATTCTCCATAGGCGGTCTTCGCGCGAAACCAAGCACTCATTAGTGCAAGCGCGGACGTTTCCGAACAATGTCGGGAAACGAATTATAAGGCACATATACACACAACAAGATATATCAACCAAAGTGCTAGTGTGTAAAGTGACATGTGAAGAGATGCACATAAAAATAAGCAAGTATGCAATCATAGCAAGAATGCTAAGTGAGTGTGTGCTACTAAATCTCTTCAAAGAAAAACAAGCACAAGAGATTATACCTTTGGCGTGCTTGAATCTTGAGGTCATGGAAGGGCCTTTGATCTTCAACACTAAACACTTGGACTACCCTTACATTCAAAACCCCAACATGTGGTTTGACCACGAAATAAGCCAATCAACAAAACGGGAATCCTTACATTGGGTATGAAGATGACAAGAAGATCTCTACCTCTAACAAGACCGTGTTTGTCAAGAGCTTGAAGAGAGAAGAAACTTCATTTATGCAAGCTCCTAGAAAGAAATTAGAAGTAGGACAATGCTCTAATGCACAAGTGAAGATGGGGCCAAGAAGGCAACCTCAAGCTCAACCCCCTAGGGTCCCTCAAGCCAACATTCCTCCTCAAATGGCTCACAAAGGAAAGAGACCTATCATGCAACCTCAAGCTAGGAAGCAACCAAGACCGGTTCAACAACGAAAAAGGATTGAACCCCTTCATCCACAAAGACAAGGACAAGGTATGATTCCTTATTTCACTCCTATATGTCATTTTTGTGGATTTGATGGTCATATTAGACCACATTGCTTTCGATATATAAAAATGTGCAAAACTAGAAGCATGATAGAGAAGAAAAAGAAAAGAGCCATGATGCATGTTCCTAGGAATGATAATATTATTATGCATGATCCTAGGACATCTAGAGCCCATATACCAAAGACCACTAAGAAAGCTAAGATTGTTTCTAGGTGGATTAGAAAGAATAATATTGTTTGCCATGTTGCTCAAATAGCCTTGAAGGCAAATTCTTCTAATTTTTGGTATCTAGATAGTGGGTGCTCTAGGCACATGACGGGAAACAAGAGTTTCTTCGAGACTCTTGTTATAGAGGAAGGTGGATATGTCACTTTTGGTGATGGATCCAAAAAGAAAGTAGTAGGGAAAGGAACCATTTCCGTTCCCGGATTACCCTCCTTATCCGATGCTTTATTTGTTGATGGCTTGAAAGCCAATTTAATAAGCATTTCACATCTAAGTGATGAAGGATATTCCGTCTTGTTTTGTAAAGATGATTGCTCGATCCTAAAGCCCGATGGACAAACCTTATTGAAAGGTATGAGATCTAGCGACAATTGCTATTGTCTTGAAGCTAGAATAGTCTCAAACAATGTGTCCATGGATGAGCAAATTGAGTTGTGGCATGAAAGACTTGGCCACATGAACTTTAGGGATCTACGGACCCTTGGAAAGTTCGAGTGTGTGCGTGGCCTCCCTAAGCTTGGGAAGAAAGCCAATGGTGTTTGTGGACCTTGCCAACAAGGAAAGCAAACTAAAAGCAATCACAAAAAGGGTAAGTATCTCACCACCAAGGAGCCTCTTGAGCTTCTCCACATGGACCTCATGGGTCCCATGCAAACCGAAAGTTTGGGTGGAAAGAGATACATTTTTGTATGTGTTGATGATTTCTCTAGGTTCACTTGGACATATTTTCTTAGAGAAAAATCCGAAACTTTTGATAAGTTTAAAATGCTTTGTAATAAACTTCAAAATGAAATGAACTCTAAAATTAAAAGCATAAAACGGATTAGAAGTGACCATGGGAGGGAATTTGAGAATGCTACCTTTGAAACCTTTCGTAATGGTTTAGGTATCTCCCATGAGTTTTCGGCTCCTAGGACACCTCAACAAAATGGAGTTGTTGAGAGGAAAAATAGGGTCCTTCAAGAGATGGCCCGTGTGATGTTGCTTAGCAACAATGTCCCTAGGAACCTATGGGCCGAAGCCGTCAATACGGCTTGCTATATAGGGAATCGTGTTTTCCTAAGGCCCGGTACTAGAAATACCTCCTATGAGTTATGGAAAGGCAAGAGGCCAAATGTTAGCTACTTCCACACTTTTGGAAGCAAATGCTACGTTTTGAATGACCATGATCAACTTGGCAAATTCGATGCTAAGAGTGATGAGGGTATCTTTATTGGTTATGCCTTGAATAGTAGAGCCTATAGAGTTTTCAATTTAAAGACTCTAAGTGTTATGGAATCATCCAATGTCGTATTTGATGATACTAGGCTCAAGTCTAATAATCATGAGGAGGAGGTTATTTTTAATGATGGTTCTCCTTTGGAGAAGGTTGTGGTGCCTCCTAATGTTGGGACATCTAATGTCAACAATGATGACACACAACCTATTGCTAGAGTTCCTCTCTTGGACTCTAAAGAACCCGCTCCATGGGTTAGGAAACTCCATGATAAAGAAGATATCATTGGAGAGGTAAATGAGGGTGTTAGGACTAGACGTCAACTTGCTAATCTTATTAGCTATACTTGCTACACCTCTCAAATTGAACCCAAAAAGGTTGAAGAAGCCTTACATAATGAATTTTCGGTTCTTGCCATGCAAGAAGAGCTAAACCAATTCGAAAGGAATGAGGTTTGGACTCTAGTTCCTAGGCCTAAGACCACTAATGTCATAGGCACTAAATGGATATTTAGGAACAAATCCGATGAGGATGGCAACATAGTGCGGAACAAGGCTAGACTTGTAGAACAAGGGTACTCTCAAATTGAGGGTATCGACTTTGAGGAGACATTTGCTCCCGTTGCCCGTTTAGAGTCTATTAGGCTTTTCTTGTCCATTTCTTATGTGCACAAGTTCAAATTGCACCAAATGGATGTCAAGAGTGCCTTCCTCAATGGCTTCTTGCAAGAGGTAGTGTTTGTTGAACAACCCAAGGGGTTTGTGGATGCTCACCACCCCAACCATGTCTATTGCCTCAAGAAGGCATTTTATGGGTTGAAACAAGCACCGAGGGCTTGGTATGAGCGCCTCACTCAATTTCTTGTTGACAATAACTACACAAGAGGTAGTGTTGACAAGACACTATTCATCAAGAGAGATAATGATGAGCTTTTCATAGCTCAAATATATGTTGATGACATAGTGTTTGGCTCCACCAACAACACCAAGGTCCAACAATTTGTTGATGTCATGTCTCATGAATTTGAGATGAGCCTTGTTGGTGAGCTTAGTTACTTCCTAGGTTTGCAAATTAGGCAACTAGACAATGGGATTTTCATAACCCAAGCCAAATATGCCAAAAACCTAGTGAAGAAGTTTGGTTTAGAAAATGCCAAACATTGTGATACACCCGTGAGTACCACTTTGAAGCTAAGCAAATATGCTAGTGGTAAAAGTGTGGAACAAACGTTATATCGTGGCATGATAGGTAGCTTGCTTTATTTGACCGCAAGTAGGCCCGATATCTCCTTTAGTGTGGGTGTGTGTGCTAGGTACCAAGCGGATCCTAAGGAGTCCCATCTCTCTTCCGTTAAGAGAATCATTCGTTATGTGAATGGGACATCCAACTATGGGATTTGGTACTCTTTTGACACTAATGCTAGTCTTGTAGGCTTTAGTGATGCGAATTGGGCAGGAAATTGTGATGATAGGAAGAGCACATCGGGCGGTTGCTTCTTTCTAGGCAACAACTTGGTGTCTTGGTTTTCCAAGAAGTAAAACTCGATTTCCTTGTCCACGGCCGAGGCCGAGTACATAGCCGCGGGGAGTGGATGCACACAACTCCTATGGATGAAGCAAATGCTAGTAGACTACGGATTCAACCAAGGTACTCTCACTCTCTTTTGTGATAACATGAGTGCTATTAATATTTCCAAGAATCCGGTGCAACATTCTAGGACTAAGCATATTGACATCCGCCATCACTTCATTAGAGAGCTTGTTGAAAATAAATGCATAGTACTTGAACATGTAGGTACAAATGATCAACTTGCGGACCTATTTACTAAACCCTTAGATGCTACTCGATTTAAAACTCTTAGTAGATCTATTGGGGTATGTCTTGTGGAGTGATGTTCTATGATTGACCCCATATGGGGAACTCAAGCAAAGAGAGCTAGTTTGCATTCTTGTCTCTTGCAAAAAATTTGAAATATCTTATGCCTCTTCTTTTGATTGCTTGAGTAAGCTTGGTTGTACATATGTATATATGTTTTAAAATTCCATAAGTGTGAACCTTGCTTGTCTACAATCCATGTCATATTTATGTTCAAACATGCATTTTTGGACTAGGAGATTTACATAGGAAGTATGATGTGAATGACCTATAGTTATCTCCATGACATGATGATTCTTTAATAACATGCTAATGTCAAATGAAAAAGCTTGAAATTCATAAAACTTGCTCTCATGAAAAGCATGAATTGATGATTGCATATTCTTAAAATGCAAAACTTGTGTGAAAACTTATGAGACTTAAAATGAATAAAGGATCTTGTATCCATTCAAAGGAATTTACATTCCAAATGTCTCTCTTTCTTTATTAGTTGAACATGGTTACTATCATACGGATAATTTTTTATCCGGAAAAATCAAATAGGGTGCAAAGTCGCTCATGCCATGTTTCACTTATAAAGTTGGATATAGTTGCTCTTAATTTGAAATCAATAATCTCTATATCCTTGCTTTTCCCATGACATTGGTGAAATTGGTTTGAATTCTTATTAGAAACCTTTGTCATTTGCTTTGCCAAATACCATTGTATTTTGGACTTGAATGCTATATGTCTTGTATGCAAAGCATGTTGGATTCACACATTTTCTCTAAATAAATCTCCTTGTTTCTCTCAAATTAATTGAAGTGCATAAAGTGACTTATATGTATATGCATATCTTGCATGCTTCTATCTCTCGTTGCTATGAGTGACCCGGTTGGGGGACTACTCCTTTGCCTATATCATGACAAAAAGGGGGAGTAGGATATGGTAATGGGAGGTGCAAAATATAGAAGCTATTGTGCACTTTGGGGAGAACATACATTGAGGGGGAGTAACCCGTTGAGGGGGAGCATTGCATTTATCATACATTGCATACATTTGGTAATGTTGTGCCTAAATTCTAAAAATGCAAATGCTTGGTATTGTTCTCACATGATTAATCTCACACTTTTCTTGTATTAGAAATGTTAGAAACTCTTTTCAGGGATTGATTATTCTACAAGAGGATTGAAGACTTCAAGTTGCATTAGCTTATCTCTTTGTAATGTAGAATATCATTATAGTCCCATAGTTTCTATTTTTTTTGTGAGGAATCATTGTGAGTGATGGTTTTGTCACGAAATAGCCAAAGGGGGAGATTGTAAGGATTCCCGTTGTTTTTAATTGGCTTATTTCGTGATCAAACCATATGTGGGGGTTCTTTGTAAGGGTAGCCTAAGTATCGGTCTTATTGTTCGAAGCCCTTTGAAGACCTCGTGTTGATAAGCACCGAAGGTAAATTTCTATGTGCTTACTTTTCTTTGAAGAGACTAGTTGCACACACACACTTAACATTCATTGCATATGTATGCATTCTCTTCATTTGTCACATTTCACACTTGCACTTATTTATTATGTTTTGTTGTGTGTAATTGTGTCATGTTGTTGTGTAATTCGTTTCCCGATAACTTTCGGAAACGTCCGCGCATGCACGAGAATGTGCTTGGTTTAGCGCGAGGACCGCCTATGGAGAATGCCCTTGGCTTCTCCTTGGTTTTCACCTATCTAGGTGATCGGCGGTTATGATCGGCGGCCTGGCCGCCGAATGAAACCGCCGTTTCAGTCCAGATTGGTCTGAAGCATTTCTGCGGTTAAGATCGGCGGTCACGACCGCCGTTCGAAACCGCCGTTTCAAGACCTGATTGATTTTTCTCTCAGTCTAATTCGGCGGTTGAAACGGCGGGCATGAAACCGCCGTTCGAAACCGCTGTTCATACCTGGTTGATTTTGATCTCTTTGTTCTGTTTCGGCGGTTGGGATCGGCGGTCACGAAACCGTCGAATGAACCGCCGTTTATGCTCTGTTCTTCACGAGCTCAATTTGGCGGTCATGAACGGCGGTCTGGCCGCCGATTGAAACCGCCGATTGGCGCGTTTCTTTGAAACTTACTTAAACGACCTCACTTTGATTTGGCCCCCTATATATATGCCACTTTGACTTTAGGTCAATTAAGAGAGTTCATATTCAGAATTCATACTTAGGATATTTTTCAAAAAGAAGAAAAATTCCAAGAACTCCATTATTGATTCTCAAACACTTTTTCATGATCATCAATCATCATCTAGCATCATCTTAGATCATCTAGATGTCATCTAGCATGGAATCTTCATCATACTTTGCTTGGTAAGCTTTTCACTAATATCTTACATGTTTTGTGTTTCTCTTATCTAGCAATCTCAATTAATTAATTGTTTGTTATTTTGTATGCTTTAGATACAATATTGAGATGAGTATGATGTATGTTTGAGATTTTATATTGTGCTTGCATATTAGGTTTTGTGCTTAATATTGATTAGCTAAACTAATTGACATGTCATTTAGTTTTGATATCTAGGATTGCTCTTTATTGCATATTAATCATCTTAGATAAGCATATAGGGTTTCCCTTGCTCTATGTTGCATTTTGGATATTCACATATATTCACTTAGGGTTGTATTCTCTTCATAGAGAAAGTAAGTCTTGTGTCTAGCATCTGGGATTAGGTTGCTTAGAACGCAAGCAAATTGGACTAGGTTCACTCATACCGGGATTAGGTAGGTGTGTGATTACTTCCGGGATTAGGTTGTAATCGTTTGCACATTTAGTGGATTCGAGGTTGGAGTGTGGCTTACTTACATAGCCCGTGGTTTTTCCCGTGAGGGTTTCCACGTAAAAACCAAGTGTTGTTTTAATTTCCGCACCATATTACACTTGCTTGTTTATATTATCTTGAGGGCATTTTTGTAATTTTGACTAACACGAAAAATTGGGTAAAAAGCGTAAAATCTATTCACCCCCCCTCTAGATAGCTTTATACACACCGTGCTATAATTTGTTTCATTGTGTATGTGTTGTTATTTTGTGCTCATTAATGCTCATTAACATCTCTTCTTGCATGCTTTACATGATTGCATCTTGTATGACCAATGCCATGCCATGCCATGCATGCTTTTAAGAATTCATACATAGTGTCAGGCGCTGTACAAAGCGCTGTTCGTACAGCGCCCATCCTGGCCTGGTCGAAAATGCATTTTTAAATGCATCAGGTCTGATGCAATTTTGGAAGGCGCTGTACAAAGCGCTGCTCGTACAGCGCCCCTCTGTTTTCCCGTGAGAACAGAGTAGGGGCGCTGTACAGGCGCTGTACAAGAGGCGCTCTACGTACAGCGCCCAAGGCAAAAATAGGGACAACTTTTCAAAACAACCACACTTTGTTTTGGCCTCCTATATATATATGCCTCTTTGACTTTAGGTCAATCAAGTGAGTTGATTATCAGATTTCATACTTAGAATATTTTTCTAGAAAAGAAAAATACAAAGAACTCACCTTTAACCACTCAAATCAAATCCCTTGTGCATCAAATTTCATATTGCATCTTCTATGTCTAGATAGAAAGCATCCATGATTGGGTTTGCATCATCACAACTTGCTTGGTAAGATTTTGATTAAGTTCATCTTATTTGAGTATTTTTATTATCAAGCTATTCTCTTTAATTTACTTGTATGTTTTGATCATATGATAAATACAAGATTAGAGAATTAATTGTGATGAATTGATTGAGTGTTGTTTGTGATAGCTAATTAGGTTTTTAATTAATCTTGATTAGCTAAGCTATTTGACATGTTATTTAGCAATTGATATCTAGGATTGATTTAAATTGATTATCTCATCATCCTAGATAAGCATCTAAGGTTACCTAGCCTTGTTTGTTATTTGAATATTCATATATATTCACATAGGTTGTTTCTCTTCATTGAGAAGTAAGTCTTGGGGCTAAGAGTGCTTAGGCCTCAAGCAAATTGGAATAGGGTTGCTAATAAAGGCCCGCTGGGTAAAAGTGAGGGGTTACAGACCGGAGTGTTAGACGAGGTCTACATAGGTTGTGAACTTCATTTCAATTAGTGATTTCGAGTTCCGAATGTGGCGCACTATACAGCCCGTGGTTTTTCCCAGTGGTTGGGTTTCCACGTATATATCAAGTGTTATTTAAATTTCGCATCTTATTACACTTGTATGTATTTTTGACTAGTAGGGGCATTTTCATAAAATTGACTTGCATGGCATGCGAAAATTGGGTAATAATCGTTAAAATCTATTCACCCCCCCTCTAGATTACATATTTAGAACACACCGTATTCTTTTCAGCTTATGCTTGCTGTTGGTAATCTACCGAACCATCGATAACCTAAATCCCCAAGTGTTTGCGAGAAGTTTAGGCATAGCAGGGCATCATTGTTGATGTACTGGGCCATAGCACTTCTATATCTTCTAACATGCTCCTTTGGATCGGTATCCTTTTTTAATTGCTCTATATGTGGCATCCAAAACCTTTCCAGGAAGGGCATCTTTAGGATTCCGTTGGTGAAACGAACTTCCTGACTCGTCATCTGATAATTCGTTGCCTCCGTAACGCCTAACTAAAGCATCCATCTGCCATCGATTATTTTGAACCTTCCGGGTCAAACTTTGTATGAGTATGTCCCTTTCTCCTTCCGGTTCTCCCACTGAGTTAAATCCTTGACTGATGGTCAACTTCTACCTTCTTCCTTCAGGTTCCTGTTCTCTAGTTCCCTGGTTCAAGCTATGCAATCGAATTGTGCCCTTTCGTTTATGACCATGGTTTTGGTCGCTTTCTCTTGAAGATGATGACCTATCTCTCTTGTGTGTCTGTCTTCTTAGTCGATTCAGATCTTCCGCCTGATCGGGGCTATACCTTATGCTAGAGTTGTCTCCCCCTCTATGCTCCCTATTGTCTTGAGCTTGTCTTTCTGACAGTGTTTCGGACCGATCTATTGGGTTTTGACCCATCTTTAAGGGTGCGTCCAATGTTGGGGCGACTACTACAGATCGTAACTTCCTTGGCTGTTGATCCGGGGTAAGCAGGTTATGGGACGAAGTTAAGCCTTCCGTGGTGGACAGGTTAATCCCTTGCTTGGCCGTATTAGATATGAGTTGTTGTAGAGATGCCCGGAACCGTTGAGCGATCTCCTCGCTGGTTGGAGGGAAACGTTGAATGCCAGCTATGGCAGTTGATTGATCTACTGTTGTCAGCATGGCATCTACGGCATTAACAGCGGTGTCTTCCTCCAACTCATTATCCGGTAGTCCTTGACTATACCTGGAATCGCTGTCATCTCCTTCGCCAGCCATTGTTTCACAAGGGTTCTCGAAGTATGTTCAAAAAGGTATGAACCACAGTGTAAATGCCCCTCATTCTAGCGTCAATTATTGATGGTGATTTTTCGCCAGTCAATCAGTCAACAGTTTTATGTCGATGAAAACCTGTAAATATGAATGAAACAAAGGGTATAATAATAATCAATGATAAAAGACGCGAAATACGTGGTAAAACTCCAAAGATTGGAGAAACATCCACGGGTTGTTGCCCTAGCAACACAATCAAATCCACTATAATTATTGTAAAGACACACTCTGATTTCTGTAGCTGTTTTTCATATACCCATCTCTCTGTGTTTTGCAGGGGTATTTATACATGGTGATATTAGGGTTTTTTGGGTACCACTAGGGCTTGGTGTCGTGGTCTGCAAGTTGTGGGTGGCTATCGAGTCCTTGTAGGACTTGTTTTCTTGTTTGATATTTGCAACGTGCTTTGGTTCAACTGGATCTGAATTTGTATAGGACTCTAACTTCCTTTTATACAGAGAGCTTGTTTGTTTCCTTTTTGGATTCCTGGTAGCTGTACCGTAGTTACTCTAGGGCTGCTGGTTGCTGATTTTGCCTTCATACTAGAAAGGTGAAGGTTTTTTAGTCTGTCTTCTTTGTTGGTGTCGAGTAGGTCCGAGTGGGCTTTATTGCCAGAGCTGTCTTACTCGGCTCTAACCCTGTTTGCTTTGATAGGTGCCGAGTAGCTTGTTCTTAAGAGACGTTCCCTTGGTTGACTTTCTTTTGACCTTCTGCTTACGTGGCTACGTTGATTTGCTTATCACGATGACGTGTCATTTATGACAATTTTTACCTATAACAAAACCCGAACCCGTGGGACCCGCTTGAACCCAACCCGCTTAAAGAGGGTTTGGGTTGGGATAATTGTATCCGTGGGTGGATTGGGGTTTGAAAATTGTACCTGTCACGAGTTCGGGTTCGGGTTCGGGTATGGATTTGGAAAAAAAACCATACCTGATCCCGTGAACTTGTTATTATGTGTGTGTGTAATTTTAATATTGTGTTCTTATTTATTTGTGTTTGTGTGTAATTTTAATATTTTGAACTTATTGATTATGAACTTGTGTTGTGTTGAATTCAGAACTAGAATTTACAGATTATGTACCTATGTTAGTATTTTAGAACTTGAACTACATTTTTTTTTTCCCGTTCTAGTTTTTTTTTAAGCTATTTATACTTTTAAGCTTAAAATGATAAATGTTCACGGGTTCGCGGGTACCACAACCATCCACAAATACTCTAAAGTTCGCGGGTTCGTGGGTGAGTCTGGATCAGTGTTCAAAAACGCGGCTGCCTAGGCCGATTAATTAGACCAATTCAGCTAGGTGGCCGGAAACTGCAGTGAAAAGGTGAAAATTGGAGCAATTCCGCGGTGGCTGAGGCGCCGATTAATTGGCTAAGCGGGTCAAAGCCGTTGACCCCGCCTAGCCAGTTTTTTTTTTTTTTTTTTTTAAACGAAAAAAAAAGAGTAAAAAACGTCACTGTTTTAACCGAATTCTACTTTCACTTCATTCTTCCATTCTCTTCTTCGACCAAACAGAGTACCAAACCTAATCAGAAATTCAAAATACCAAATCGGCCCAAAGAAGCTTCTATCGCTTGCCTTCAGTCGCCGAAAGCTGTCGTCTTCGTCGCCACTCGCCAGTTCGCAGCCGTTCGCCGCCGTTCGCCACAGGCATCGATGAAGAAATGGATCTAGAGAGAGAAAGAGGTTGGGTTTGTTTCTTCAATTTTTGAAAGAGAGAGAAACGAAGAAGAAGAAGCTAGAAGAAAGAAAGAGAGATGTAAATTATGTGGCTGTGTGTGCTCTCGGTCTCGGTAGATATTTTAATTTCTTAATATTTTATCACCTTTTTTTTTATTTGACTTATTCATTTATCTGTTTTAGACTTTTAGCTTAGTACTTTATTTATGTTATAAATATTATGCAATTATATATATGAATAAATGTCCTTCAATATAGGGAAGTAACTTCCATCCTTATATCTTCCCATTAGCTCCATCATCATGATCCACTTTAAGGTTCATAATGTTTTGATTTATGTACATTTAATGTATTGTGTGGTTATGACTTGTGAAGCTATATAAAGGAGCTCTTACCATTGTATTTGATGGATGTAAGAATGTACTTGAAGGAATAAAGATTCACATTCTCTTTTGGGCTACCATTTTCCTCTACTCTTATTTTGTGTTTATGTTATTATGTTATTATGTTATTATGTTATTGTTCATTCTTAATCAATTTATAATACGTTATCAGCAAGAGTCTCTAACCATTACGTGTTTCAATTTTCAGATTTGAAAGCTTCTTGCCTGAAGACAATATATGTATGATCAATGTTTTATACGTGATTAGAGATGACAGTTTCTTAACGAGATTGAGCCCTTCAACAATTTGTAAAGTTTTTCTAGTCTATTATTTTTGTTCTAAATATTGGTTTTTATTGTTATCCCCTCTTATTTTTGCTTACAATGTTATTTGGGTTGCCAAGAAATTAAAATAATAAATATATATGTATTGCAACCTAAAGATTGCAAGAATAGAGTAAATGAATTGCAACCCAAAGATCGTAAAATCAAAGGGCCTGAAGCTTAATCTGATATTTGAAAATTATGGAATCAAAGAGCCTGAAGCCTGGTTTGATGTCTAAAGATTGCAAAATCAAAAAGCATGAAGCTTGACATAATCTTATTTAAAATTATGAATTGCAATCGAATCAAATTATGAAATAATGAATTTACATTGATTCAAAACTTGGAGTTCTGAATTTCGATTGAAGTGATAATTATTTTTGGAATTCGAATTTCCAAAACCTATTATTCTAAAGTATAAACTCGAAGTTTATATACGCATGTGGAGTCGTAATGAAGTTTTAAACTTCTATTAAATATGAATTTTGTTAAGAACTTGAAGTTCTTAAATAGTAAATCATGAACTTAATACTGTGATGCAATTATAACCAAATATCTATTTGTTAATAGATATTGTGAAATCACTTTTGTGATTTATTTTAGAGGATAAGGACTATAAGATAAAGTCTAGAAATTTAAAAAAGGGTAAATATATTTTATTGAATTTTGAGCATGATCCAAGTATTTCAATTTGATTTACTTTATTGTTGCTTAGATTTAATTTATTTATACAACTATTTTTATAAGTATGCTCTATGGTTGCCACTATGTGTTGGATCTTCCACATCAGAAAATAAATTTAGTTTTATTTTCAGCGGTTCTTTTTTCGATATTGTGATTGGAATTTATCGATGTATATAGAACCAGCAATTCTGAATTCAAATCCAATTAGAAACTAAAAGTTTCAAATTTGAATCCAATTAAGAATCTGAAGTTCTTAATTTGAAGATGAACCAGAAGTTCCAAGAGTCAATATGATTTTATTAAGAACCCAACATCTTGAAATAAGATATCACAATCTCATTATGAGACCATAAGTTCCAATAAATTGTGAAGTATTTCTTTCCCTAATTATTGGACCCGAAAAATGAGTTTCATTTGTATATTCTGTTTTGTTCACTATATTTGGTTTTTAAGGAAAATTTAGATGATTGTATTGCGACCTGAAGATTGCAAAAATGAAGTGAACGTTTTGCAACTTGAAGATTGCATAAATTAAAATACCTAAAACTCAATCAAATGTGAGATTGCAAAATCAAAGAGCTAGAGCTCAATTTGATATTAATCCTGAAGAGCCAGAAGCTCAATCTAATTATGAATTATGATCAAATCAGAATAAGAAATTCTGAATTTAAATCGAATTAAAACTTTAAATTTTGAATTTCAATTTATGTGATTATTATTTGGAACATGAAGTTCTAAATTCATATTTTTAATTGTATCCATGAAATTTAAATATGAACTTGAAGTTCTAATGAAATTCAAACTTTGTTTAAAACTTGAAGTTTTGAAATTATATATCATAATCATAAAGTTATGATACAAGTAGGTTCAAAATTAATTTGCTTAACCTCTTGAGTTTCTTACAGTTATGATCTTCCTACCTCGTATTAATTGTTCATATTTCATAAGAAAAGACTCCAGCAATGTGATTGCTCCTTCTTACCAAGGTATGTAAAGTGTAAAAGTTTATATTTTCATATACAATAATATATAAATTTTCATATTTCGCACATCTATTGTCAAAAACTATCTATTATTCATTCATTGACCTTTGATTTCACTGTGCGATATTTAGTTTTATGATCCTCAAATTTTATGATTTTTAAAATCGGTGGTTTTATTGTGAAGTGAATTTGCATTCACATGGTTTTAAAATTAAGTTTTTGTATTGCTTTCAGTAGTTTTGAATAATCATAACATGAAGTTGTTTTTCATGGTTTATTTATCTAATACCTGATATGGATTCTTTATGAATTATATTTTACTTTAATTGCTCACTTCTAATTAAAATATTTTATGATAAAAATAGTGTTATTTATTCCATAACTATATCTCTTAGTGATGTTTGACAGATGAAAACTTTCATAGAAAATATGAATTTTCAAAATTTTCATAATATATATTTTATTGTCATATGTACATTTTGATATATTTACATGATACATATGAACAATTAATATATTTGTTGGTTAATATATTACATACTTATAACTGTTATGACATGATATCTAGGATTCTTATTAAGATTAGATATATTTTGAATTTAGATTTTTATTGTTTAAATGGTTACTCCAAATCATGTTGATTAGAATATTGTTCCAGATGTAACAATATTAATAGCCTATATTTGAACATATTATTAGTTTATATCATATCTTTTATGGCTGAACAAAACAAATAGTTTTGATTAGAATGCCATTAACATCACCCAATTTGATTCATATCATTCCCTGAGATGAATGTTACATAAGGTCACAGTGGTGGTTGTGGATATAATTGTAATCACTATCATATAGAGACCATAGTGATTTAATAAGAAATTCAAATTGATCCACTAGAAGTGGAATAACATCAAAATAAAGCATGAAAATTAAGGAGTGTTGAATACACCATACAAGAATTAAAAAAACTTGTGTTTGCTATATGTTAAATAGAAGGGCAATGACTATATACATTATGTATGAAAGTTCTCACGGTGTGTTAAATATTAATCTGGGGGGCTGAATAGATTTTAATCGTTATTACCCAATTTTCGCATACAAGTCAATTTTACGAAAATGTCCCTAACTAGTCAAATAGACATACAAGTGAAATATGGTGCGGAATGTAAATCACACTTGATGTTTACGTGGAAACCCTCACGGGAAAAACCACAGGCTGTTTTGTGAGCCACACCCGAACCTCGAATCCACTAAATGTGATAAAATTACAACCTAATCCCGGAAGTAATCACACACCTACCTAATCCCGGTATAAGTGAACCTAGTCCAATTGCTTGCGAATTAAGCAACCTAATCCCGGTCACAACACAAGACTTAATTTTCTAATAAGAGATTAACACCCTAAGTGAATATGTGAATATCCAAAATGCAACATATAGCAAGGGAACCCTATATGCTTATCTAAGATGATGATTTTGCAATAAATGTAATCCTAGATATTAAGAACTAAATGACATGTCAAATAGCTTAGCTAATCAAGATTAAGCAAAAACCTAATTAGCTATCACAATACAACACTCAATCAAATCAACACAACAATCTCTATCTTGAATATTAGAATCTAATCTAAGAACAATCAAGTAATGAAAGAGATGCTATAATAAATAAAACACTAATTATATATGATAATAGTGAAAAACTTACCAAGACAAGTGTGATGATGAAAGACCTATGCAAGCAAGCATCCTAGATATGCTAGAAGATGCTAGATGAATTTTGATGCATATGAATTTTGGTTTGAGTGTTTAAATGAGCAAACTTGGTTGCTTTTTCTCTTAAAAATCCCTCTTTTAAAAGTAAGGTTCTTGATGATTAAAGAGTCACACTCAGAACAAGAGAAAGTGATGTATTTATAGGCATGAAAAACAGAGCATGTGAAAAGACAAGTTTGCCACTGAAATGCACCGATCGGTGGTTTCAATCGGTGGCCAAGCCGCCGTTTATGACCGCCGAATGGCTCCCGAGAGGGGCAGGGGAACAACGGCGGTTTCAATCGGCGGTGTCAAAACTGCCGAATTAACCGTAAAATCAAACCTGAGAGATTAAATCAATCAGGTATGAACGGTGGTTTCAAACGGCGGTCATGGCCGTCGATCATAACCGCAGAATTGATCCAGAGGTCTCTGAACTCAAACGGCAGTTTCATTTGGTGGCCAGGCCGCCGATCATAACCGCTGTTTTACCAAAAAAGGTGAAATCAAAGGAGAAGCCAAGGGCATTCTCCATAGGCGGTCTTCGCGCAAACCAAGCACATACTAGTGCATGCGCGGAAGTTTCCGAGCAAAATCGAAAAATGAATTACAAGGCACATAAGCACACACAAAATACAACATCAAAGTGCATGTGTGAAATATGACATGTGAAGAGTATGCACACAAATGCAAGAATACTAAGTGAGTGTGTGCAATCTAAATCTCTTCAAAGAAAAAACTAAGCACTAGAGATTATACCTTTGGCGTGCTTGTCCCTTGAGGTCTTGAAAGGGCCTTTGAGCTTGATTCTCAAACTCTTAAACTGCCCTTACACAATAAACCCCAACATGTGGTTTGTCCACGAAATAAGCCAATCAATAAACGGGAACCTTACAATCTCCCCCTTTGGCTATTTCGTGACAAAACCACCACTCACATTGATCCTCACAAACATAAATGAAGTTACGGGATAGCAATGAAATTCTATATTACAAAGAGATAAGAAAATAAAACTTCAAGTCTTCAATCTCTTGTAGAATTATCAATCCCTGAAAATAAGGTTTCTATACTTTCCAATACAAGTAAAATGTGAGATTAATCAAGTGAGAACAAAAACAAGCATTTGCATTTTAAGAGATTAGGCACAACATTATGCAATGTATGTGTATGCAATGCTCCCCCTCAACTGGTTACTCCCCCTCAATGAATAGTCTCCCCAACATGCACAATTGCCACTACAATTTGCAACTCTCCTTACCACATTATACTCCCCCTTTTTGTCATGATATAGGCAAAGGAGTAGTCCCCAACCGGGTCACTTCTAGCAAAGAGAGATAGAAGCATACAAGAAATTTGCATAAACATATAAGTCACTTTATGCATCTCAATTAATTGGAGAGAAACAAGGATATTTATTTAAAGAAAATTTGTGAATCAAACATGCTTTGCATACAAGACATGTAGCATTCAAGCCCAAAATACAATGGTATTTGGCAAAGCAAATGATAAAGGTTTCTAATAAGAATTCAAACCAATCTCACAATTGTCATGGGAGAAGCTAGGATATAGAGATTTTATTGTTTTCAATATAAGAGCAACTATATCCAACTTTATAAGCGAAACATGGCAAGAGCGACTTTGCACCCTATTTGATTTTTCCGGGTAAGAAACCCGTATGATAGTAGCCATGTTCAACTAATAAAGAAAGAGAGACATTTGGAATTTAAATTCCTTTGAACAGATACAAGATCTTTTATTCATTTTGAGTCTCATAAGCTTTTTCACACAAGTTTTTGCATTTTAAGAATAAGCAATCATCAATTCATGCTTTTTCATTTGAGCATGTTATATGAATTTCATGCTTTTTCATTTGACATTAGCATGTTATAAAAGAATCATCATGTCATGGAGATAACTATAGGTCATCCAAATCATACTTCCTATGAAAATCTCCTAGTCCAAAAATGCATGTTTGAACATAAATATGACATGGATTGTAAACAAGCATGGTTCACACTTATTGAATTGAAAACATATATACATATGTGCAACCAAGCTTACTCAAGCAATTAAAAGAAGAAGCATAAGATATTTCAAAAAAAATTTTACAAGTATCAAGAATGCAAAATAGCTCTCTTTGCTTGAGTTCCCCATATGGGGTCAATCGTAAATCACATCACTCCACAAGACATATCCCAATAGATCTACTAAGAGTTTTAAATCGAGTAGCATCTTAGGGTTTTGTAAATAAGTCTGCAAGTTGATCATTAGTACCTACATGTTCAAGTACTATGCATTTATTTTCAACAAGCTCTCTAATGAAGTGATGGTGGATGTCAATATACTTAGTTCTAGAATGTTGCATCGGATTCTTGGAAATATTAATGGCACTTATATTATCACAAAAGAGAGTGAGTGTACCTTGGTTGAATCTGTAGTCTACTAGCATTTGCTTCATCCATAGGAGTTGTGTGCATCCACTCCCCACGGCAATGTATTCGGCCTCGGGCGTGGACAAGGAAATCGAGTTATGCTTCTTACAAAACCAAGACACCAAGACACCAAGTTGTTGCCTAGAAAGAAGCAACAGCCCGATGTGCTCTTCCTATCATCACAATTTCCTGCCCAATCCGCATCACTAAAGCCTACAAGACTAGCATTAGTGTTAAAAGAGTACCAAATCCCATAGTTAGATGTCCCATTCACATAGCGAATGATTCTCTTAACGGAAGAGAGATGGGACTCCTTAGGATCCGCTTGGTACCTAGCACACACACCCATATTAAAAGAGATATCGGGCCTACTTGCGGTTAAATAAAGCAAGCTACCTATCATGCCACGATATAACGTTTGTTCCACACTTTTACCACTAGCATCCTTGCTTAGTTTCAAAGTGGTACTCATGGGTGTATTACAATGTTTGGCATTTTCAAGACCAAACTTCTTCACTAAGTTTTTGGCATATTTAGCTTGGGTTATAAAAATCCCATCATTTAGTTGCCTAATTTGCAAACCTAGGAAGTAACTAAGCTCACCAATAAGACACATCTCAAATTTATGAGACATGACATCAACAAATTGTTGGACTTTGGTGTTGTAGGTTGAGCCAAATACAATGTCATCAACATAGATTTAAGCTATAAATAACTCATCTTTGTTTCTCTTGATGAACAAGGTCTTGTCAACACTACCTCTTGTGTAGTCATTGTCAACAAAAAATTGAGTGAGGCGCTCATACCAAGCCCTCGGTGTTTGTTTCAACCCATACAAAGACTTTTTGAGGCGATAGACATGGTTGGGGTGGTATGCATCCACAAACCCCTTGGGTTGTTCAACAAACACTTCCTCTTGTAAGAACCCATTTAGGAAGACACTCTTGACGTCCATTTGGTGTAATTTGAACTTGTGAATACATGAGATGGATAAGAGAAGCCTAATGGACTCTAAATGGGCAACGGGAGCAAATGTCTCCTCAAAGTCGATACCCTCAATTTAAGAGTACCCTTGTGCTACAAGTCTAGCCTTGTTCCGCACTATGTTGCCATCCTCATCGGATTTGTTCCTATAAATCCACTTAGTGCCTATAACATGTGTGCTTTTAGGCCTAGGAACTAGAGTCCAAACCGCATTCCTATCGAATTGGTTTCGCTCTTCTTGCATGGCAAGAACCCAAAATTCATCATTTAAGGCCTCGTCAACATTTTTGGGTTCAATTTGAGAGGTGTAGCATGTGTAGCTAATTAGATTAGCTATTTGACGCCTAATCCTAACACCCTCATTTACCTCTCCAATGATGTCATTCTTATCATGGAGTTGTCTAACCCATGGAGCGGGTTCTTTAGAGTTCAAGAGAGGAATTCTATCAATAGGTAGTGTGTCCTTATAATCACCATTGAACATCCCAACATTGGGTGTCTCCACAACCTTCTCCAAAGGAGAATCATCATCTAAAACTACCTCCTCCTCGTGGTTACTAGACTTAAGCCTTTCATCATCAAATACAACATTGGATGATTCCATGACACTTAGAGTCTTTAAATTAAAAACTCTATAGTCTCTACTATTTAAGGCATAGCCAATAAAGATACCCTCATCACTCTTAGCATCAAATTTGCCAAGTTGATCACGGTCATTTAAAATGTAGCATTTGCTTCTAAAGGAGTGGAAGTAGCTAACATTTGGCCTTTTACCTTTCCATAGCTCATAAGAGGTATTTCTAGTTCCGGGCCTTAGGAAAACTCTATTTCCTATATAGCAAGCCGTATTGACGGCTTCAGCCCATAAGTTCCTAGGGACATTGTTTCTAAGCAATATCACACGGGCCATCTCTTGAAGGACCCTATTCTTTCTCTCAATAACTCCATTTTGTTGAGGTGTCCTAGGAGCCGAAAACTTATGGGAGATGCCTAGACCATTACAATAGGTTTCAAATGTGGCATTCTCAAATTCCCTCCCATTGTCACTTCTAATCCGTTTTATGCTTTTAATGTTAGAGTTCATTTCATTTTGAATTTTATTACAAAGCATTTTAAACTTATCAAAAGTTTCGGATTTTTCTCTAAGAAAATATGTCCATGTGAACCTAGACCTAAACTCTCGGTTTGCATAGGACACATTAGATCCATGTGGAGAAGCTCTAGGGGCTTCTTGGTGGAGAGATACTTGCTCTTTTTGTGCATGCTTTTGGTTTGTTTTCCTTGTTGGCAAGGTCCACAAACACCATTGGCTTTCTTCCCAAGCTTAGGGAGGCCACGCACACAATTGAACTTTCCAAGGGTTCGTAAATCCTGAAAGTTCATGTGACCAAGTCTTTCATGCCACAACTCAATTTGCTCATCCATGGACACTGTAAGGATTCCCATTAATTGATTGGCTTATTTCGTGGTCAAACCACATGTTGGGGTTTGGTTGTAAGGGTAGTCTAGGTGATTTGTTGAAGATCAAGACCCTTTCCAAGACCTCAAGAGGACAAGCACCAAAGGTATATCTTGTGCTTACTTTGGCTTGAAGAGTTATAGTTGCACACACACACACAACATGCATAACTCTTATTCTTGTATGGTGTGTTTATATTTTGTGTGCATTGTGCTTTATTGATTTATTCAATATCTCTTCTTGCATGTTGAATTGATTGCATCTTGTTATATGATAATGCCATGACATGTTAGGCATTAGGATGCATTCAATACCCACACTTGCACTTCATGCATGATTAGCTTTTATGTGTGGTGTAATTCGTTTCCCTAAGGATGTTCGGAAACGTCCGCGCGTGCACGTTGATGTGCTTTGTTTTGCGCGATGATCGCCGGTGGAGATGCCTTTGGCTTCTCCTTGGTTTCACCATTTTTGGTGAATCGGCGGTTACGTTCGGCGGCCTGGCCGCCGTTCGAAACCGCCGAATGAGACCTGATTGAAATATATCTCTCGGGTCCAAAATGGCGGTTGGAATCGGCGGTTTCCAAACCGCCGAACAAAGTCGCCGAAGTTCCCCTGTTCCACTCGGGAGCCATTCGGCGGTTCAATTCGGCGACCTGGCCACCGAATTAAACCGCCGATCGGTGCGTTTCAAGGGCAAAATTATATTTTCACCTGCCCTGTTTTTGGTCTCTATAAATACATCCTTATCTCTGGTTCAGAATACAAGTCTTTGATCATAAGAACCCTAGAGAGATATTTAGAGAGACTTGAGAGAGAAAGCTTAAAGATCATATCTTTATCTCTCTAAACCCATTCCCACATGCATAAATCTTCATCTAAGCATCATCTAGGATCATCTAGCATATGCTAATGCATGGGACTTCTTCAACACACATGGTATGATTTGTTGAACACTTTTATCTTACATAATTAGTGTTTCTACTTATCAATTTTATCTCATATTTTACTTATATGTGTTTAGATTAATTTCTACATATAAGATTGAGATTATGTGTTGATTGGGTTTTTATTTATTAGCTAGGCTTTAATGTTCATATGCCATCTAGCTAATTGATCTCATTTGTTAATTGAGATTATTTTTCATAGCTTATTTGATTAGGTCATTATTGCCTAAAAGCTATGCCATGAACATTCTTGTGTGATGTATTGATAACTAGGTTGATAGATTGTGTTTTAATCAACTAGTTAATCCTTTGAATGTTTGTGGGTTTTATATGATAGCTTTGTATCTAGGATTGGTTATCCTTTACTTAGCTAAAGTTATATGCCATGTCATATAGCTATATGTGATATCTAGGATTGATTATATTGTCATCTTATAATCCTAGGTAAGCATTTAGAGTACCCTAGCTCTTATTGCATTAATTGAATATTCATACATATTCACATAGGGTTGTGCATCTCTTTTGAGAGATTGAAGTCTTGGGGCTAAGTGTGCTTAGGCCTCAAGCAAATTGGACTAGAGCCGCTATAAAAGGCCCGCGTGGTAGATTAGAGGGTGCTCACGCCAAGAGTAGTGTATCAGGGGATATCACTAGGGATTGAACCAAGAGTGGCGATTGGTAGTGTCCATAGCCTGAGGTTATCTAGGGTGAGGGTCCGAGAATCACTTGAGGGTGTAACCGTCTTTTCATATAGTGGATTTCGAGGTCCGAGTGTGGCGCACTTAACAGCCCGTGGTTTTTCCCAGTGGTTGGGTTTTCCACGTATACATCAAGTGTCATTTATTATTTCCGCACTATATTACACTTGTATGTATTGTTGACTTGCTAGGGGTATTTTCGTAAAATTGACATGCATGCGAAAATTGGGTAATAATTAGATAAAATCTATTCACCCCCCCCCCCCCCCTCTAGCTTTATACACACCATGCTATAATTTGTTTCAGACACATTGTTTGAGACTATACTAGCTTCAAGACAATAGCAATTGTCGCTAGATCTTATACCTTTCAACAAAGTTTGTCCATCAGGCTTTAGGATAGAGCAATCATTTTTACTAAACATGACGGAATATCCTTCATCACTAAGATGAGAAATGCTTATCAAATTGGCTTTCAAGCAATCAACAAACAAAGCATTAGATAAGGAGGGTAATCCGGGAACAGAAATGGTTCCTTTCCCTACAACTTTCTTTTTTGATCCATCACCAAAAGTGACATATCCTCTTTCCTCCATAGCAAGAGTCTTGAAGAAACTCTTGTTTCCCGTCATGTGCCTAGAGCACCCACTATCTAAATACCAAAAATTAGAAGAATTTGCCTTCAAGGCTATTTGAGCAACATGGCAAACATTTTCATTCTTTCTAATCCACCTAGAAACAATATTAGCTTTCTTAGTGGTCTTTGGTACATGGGCTCTAGTTATCCTAGGCTCATGCATATCAATTTTATCATTCCTAAGAACATGCAACTTGGCTCTCTTCTTTCTCTTTTCAATCATGCTTCGTGTTTTACACATTTTAATATATCAAAAGCAATTTGGTCTAATATGACCATCAAATCCATAAAAATGACATGTAGGAATAAAATAAGGAATCATACCTTGTCCTTGTGCATGCATGAGAGCTTTTCCATGTCTTTGTGGTTGAGTGGGTTCAATCCATCTTCGTTGTTGAACCGGTCTAACTTGTTTACTAGCTTGAGGTTGCATGATTGGTCTCTTTCCTTTGTGAGCCAATTGTTGAGGAATTTTGGCTTGAGGGACCCTAGTGGGTTGAGCTTGAGGTTGCCTTCTTGGCACCAACTTCACTTGTGCATTATTTGAACATTGTCCTAGTTCTAACTTCTTCCTAGGAGTGTGCACCAATGAAGCTTTTTCGCTCCTTAAACTCTTGACAAACACGGTCTTGTTAGAGGTTGAGATCTTCTTGCCATCTTCATACCCAAGACCCTTCTTATCACATGGATTCTTTCCAACACTAAGCAAATGATCAAGCTTTTGAGTGCTAGAGGTCATCCTAGTCATAGACTCTCTTACTTCTTCAAGTTCCCTCTTTAGACTTTCTTCATTCCTCCTAGATAAGTCTAAATCTTTTCTTAGCTTATCTTCTACCTTCTTGGATTTTTCCACTTGTTCACTTAAGGGGTCATTATGAGATAAAAGCTCAAGATTCTCTTCTCTCAACATCTTGATCTTTTTCGTGGTTTTCATCTCTAAGCTTTTGAACTCCGCGTAATGTTCAACAAGAACTTTTCTCTCCATATATCCATTTGTGGAGTGAGTTGAGGAGTCATCTTCACTTGAGTCATTTTCCTCTTGACTCTCTTCCTCTTCTTCACTTCTATCTTGGCTCTTGTGAGAAAAGGCAAAAGCTATGAAGTTAGCCATTTCATCATCCGAAGTTTCATCTTCTTCATTGGAGTCATTACTATTCCCACTCCATGTGGCGGCCATCACTTTACCTTTCTTCTTATCATTGTGATTAGCACATTCGGGGGCAAAATGACCTATACCACCACATTTATAACATCGGACCCCTTTCCTTTCGGTCTTCTCTTGCCTAGGCTTAAACTTATTGTAGGAACCCTTTTTCTTGAAGTTTTAACCTTTAGAACCAAAGTCCTTTTTCCCGAACTTCATAACTGTAAGGTTCCCATTTGTTGATTGGCTCATTTCATGGACAAACCACATGTTGGGGGTTCTTTGTAAGGGTAGCCTAGGTATCGGTGGTATTGCTCAAGCCCTTTGAAGACCTCGTCTTGATAAGCACCGAAGGTAAATTTTTATGTGCTTACTTTTCTTTAAAGAGATTAGTTGCACACACACACTAAACATACATTGCATATGTGTGCATTCTCTTCTCTTGTCACATTTCACACTTGCACTTATTTGTTATATTTTGTTGTGTGTAATTGTGTCTTGTTGTCTTGTAATTCGTTTCCCCGACATTGTTCGGAAACGTCCGCACTTGCACTAATGAGTGCTTGGTTTCACGCGAAGACCGCCCTCGGAGAATGCCCTTGGCTTCTCCTTGGTTTTCACCATTGTTGGTGATCAGCGGCCTGGCCGCCGAATGAAACCGCTGTTTGCTTCCAGTAGTGTATGGAGCGATTCTGCAGTTCTGATCGGCGGTCACGACCGCCCGTTCGAAACCGCCGTTCAAGACCTGATTGATTTTATCTCTCGGCCTAATTCGGCGGTTGAAACGGCGGTCACGAATGAAACCGCCGTTTTCATACCTGATTGATTTTTAATCTCAGGTTTGATTCGGCGGTTAGATCGGCGGTCACGAAACCGCCGTTGGTCCCCTGTTCCTCTCGGCCCAATTCGGCGGTTATTATAGGTGGCCTAGCCGCCGATTGAAACCGCCGATCGGTGCATTTCAGGGGAAAACTTGTCTTTTCACATGCTCTGTTTTTCATGCCTATAAATACATCACTTTCTCTTGTTCTGAATGTGACTCTTTAATCATCAAGAACCCTAATTTTAAAAGAGAGATTTTTAAGAGAGAAAGCAATCAAGTTTGCTCATCAAACACTCAAACCAAAATCCATTTGCATCAAAGTTCATCTAGCATTCTCTAGCATATCTAGGATGCTTGCTTTCATGGGTCTTTGATCATCACACTTGTTTTGGTAAGTTTTTCACTATTATCATACATAATTAGTGTTTAATTTATTATGGCATCTCTTTTATTACTTGATTGTTCTTAGATTATATTCTAATATTCAAGATAGAGATCGTTGTGTTGATTTGATTGAGTGTTGTTTTTATGATAGATATCTAGGTTTCTATAATCTATGATTATCTAAGCTAATTGACATGTCATTTAGCTTTAATATCTAGGATTGTTTATAATTGCATATTCATCATCTTAGATAAGCATATAGGGTTTCCCTTGCTCTATGTTGCATTTGAATATTCATATATTCACTTAGGGTGTTAATCTCTTTTTAGAGAATTAAGTCTTGTGTTGTGACCGGGATTAGGTTGCTTAATTCGCAAGCAATCGAACTAGGTTCACTCATACCGGGATTAGGTAGGTGTGTGATTACTTCCGGGATTAGGTTGTAATCGTTTACACATTTAGTGGATTCGAGGTTCGAGTGTGGCTTACTTACTAGCTCGTGGTTTTTCTTGTGAGGGTTTCCACGTAAAAATCAAGTGTTATTTAATTTCCGCATTTTATACTTGATTTATTGCTTTATCTATTTAGGGGTAATTTCGTAATTTGGACTAACACGAAAAATTAGGTAAAAAGCTTAAAATCTATTCACCCCCCTCTAGGTAGTTTTATACACACCGTGCTATAATTTGTTTCAATAACCTTCTTGAATCTCTTCACAAATAATGCAAAGTCTTCGTTCGAGTCATTCTTTGCCTCTTTTTCATCCTTGGAGGCTTTCAAAGCAATTCCTTTTTGCTTTTTAGGAGGTGTGGAGATAGGACCCTTCCTAGACTCATAAGCTAGAAGTCTCCCAATCACCTCACTTGGCTTCATATCCTTATATCCACTATTTTCCTCTAAAGCCATTACCTTAGATTCAAACCTATCGGGGAGAGATCTCATAATATTTTGCTTGATTCTCCTATCCGAGTAAGGGTCACCAAGTTGATGACTTTTGTTGACTATGTCCATCAACTTGATCTCGAAATCGTTGAAGCACTCATTCTCCTCCATCTTAAGCATCTCGAATTGAGTTTGGAGGACTTGAAGCTTAGAGTCATTCACCACTTCGGTTCCCTCATGTACAATCTCTAGGATGTCCCATGCCTCCTTAGCTATCCTAGTATTTTGAATCAATTTATATTGATTTTCGTCAATTGCACATAGGATGACATGCATCGCCTTCCTATTCCATTTTGATGCCTCAAACTCTTGCGCGTTCCATTGTGCCTTAGGCTTGAGCACATCCTCTCCTCCACCCGCAGGAGTCATCATGGGTGATGTGTAGCCGTCTTCAACCGCCATCCAAGCCCGGTCATGGATTTGACATATGTACGACTTCATCTTGCCTTTCCAAGAGGCATAATTCAACACGGTAAGAAGCGGAGGCCTTGTGCTAGAAGCACCCTCGTTGCCACCACTATTTCCACCGTTTCCACTCATAGTGTTTATGAATGAATGAAATGAATGCAAATGTATGAATGATCAAAAATCACACAAAATGCAAAACACACCAAAATAAGCAAGGATCACCTAAGTATATCTAGGAACCCGCTCTGATACCAGTTGAAAGTTCTCACGGTGTGTTAAATATTAATCTAGAGGGGGGGTGAATAGATTTTAATCGTTATTTTATGAAAATGCCCCTAACTTTAGCGTGCTTGTCCCTTGAGGTCTTGAAAGAGCCTTTGAGCTTGATTCTCAAACTCCTAAACTACCCTTACACAATAAACCTCAACATGTGGTTTGTCCACGAAATAAGCCAATCAATAAACGGGAACCTTACAATGTATATTTATGATCTTTGGTTGATCTTTACTAAGAATAATGAATGTTCCAAAAGAACTAATATTTTATTACAAAGTGAAAAACAATTACATAAATATACTTGGTATTTATTAGATCCAGAAGATCTATGACTAGAGAAATTATTTTGAGTCAATATATAAAAAATATTTTACATGATTTTTGTCTCATGCCAGAAGCATGTGTGATTTTATAGTTTATTCTCTCATAAGATCATATGCTTAATATGACAAATGTTATGAACTAGAAGTTCAACTCATTTCATTTTAAAGAAAATGATGAATTGTGATATTGAAATATTTTATATGGATATCCATTTCACAAATAAAAATTATTTTTGTTACTGAATGTTCCTGAAGGACATAAGACGATATAAGTAAGTACTTAATAGATAATATGACAGAATAAACGAGGTCATTACGATGATGTAAAAGATTTTCTCGAAGAATAAAAATTTAATTTTCTTGTCGTTAGGGGGAGAATTATCATAAATTGATAAACGACGTAAAATTACATGGCTTACATTATCTTGTGATTTGCATATTATGCAAATAATTTTTCAGATGATTCGAAGAAAATAATAAAATTACATTCTGCCAATATACAAACCCGAGTGGTTGTTCTTGTAGAACAATTTATGAAATGGCAGCAAAAATCATCTGTTAATGAAAGACAATTTAGTTCAAATGATAGGGTTCCCTAGAAGTGGAAGTTGAAATATCATAATAATACTCGAGTGAAAAATAAATCATCATTATCAAAGGCTCCCGAAGAGTTAGTCTCACAAGTGAAAAACAAAATCCTGAAGATACATATAGAAATGTTAAATCCCCCCTATGAGACTATTGAAGTAGAAATTAGAAAAATCTCAATTATCCCAATAGAGACACATGTACCAAAAATAAAGAGATTATCTTTCTCTGAAAGGAATATTTGTATAAAGAGGCATGTGTACTAAACATTAAAGAGATTTCAATAACCCTTGAAGAGGCACGCACATGGATTACGAAAAGTAAATCAATTATATTGATAATATAGAAATTGAGATCATATATTGCTCTGTATATTATGAAAAATATGATGATGATCTTAAACTATAAATTGTATATATGTCGACATAGTGGTGAAAAACAAAAGGCAGAGTTATACTTATTTTGAATTTGAAAATTTTGGACTTGTAGTCCAAATGTTTGATGACATCAAACTTATTAAATATAATTATTTTTTCGTACGAATTAAGATAAAAGGTTTACTGCAAAAACCTAGTTTGATAATAAATAAAAATCCTAGAAGGATTTAAATGCCTAAAGCAAGTAGTTCGATACTACATTTTGTATATATTGAATTTAATAAAATAAAATGCATGTAGTGCATACGCTTTTGTGAATATTGTGTTGAAAGAATCAACAAATTTGATTCCAAAGAAATATATGTTGATTGTTTGAGACTTATTAATACTCCCGACGAGCTTACAAATTATACTTTTATAATGAATAATTTCTAAGTTGAAAAATCTTGAAAAATAATATTTAGTCTCGATTAATGGCCGAGTTGAGAGTTTTTTCAATTATCATAAAAATACATGAACCAACATATATAAGAAAAGGTACTGAAGTACTTTTTTACAGCTAAAACTTATTGGATGGATACCTCGATACTTATTATATAAAATTAAAGTCAAGTATGATCCCTTCTCATTCTCGAAAAAGATAATGAAGAACCTTTTGGTCTTGAAGTACCAAATCTATATTCAAATCGTGTTTTAAAACAACATGATGTTGTATATGATAAGTTGCACCAATTTAAAAGCAACTATAGGCAAAGGTTTTAACGAGGCATATTCACTGTATGATTGATGGACATTAATTCAAGGGGGAGTGTTATAAATATTATGCAATTATATATATGAATGAATGTCCTTCAATATAGGGAAGTAACTTCCATCCTTATATCTTCCCATTAGCTCCATCATCATGATCCACTTTAAGGTTCATAATGTTTTGATTTATGTACATTTAATGTATTGTGTGGTTATGACTTGTGAGGCTATATAAAGGAGCTCTTACCATTGTATTTGATGGATGTAAGAATGTACTTGAAGGAATAAAGATTCACATTCTCTTTTGGGCTACCATTTTCTTCTACTCTTATTTTGTGTTTATGTTATTATGTTATTATCTTATTGTTTATTCTTAATCAATTTATAATAATTTATCATTTTTATTTTTAGATCCCTTAGCACCATTTTTATTCGGTCATTCTAACTATGTAAGTGCCATCTGTCTTTTATTATCAAGAATCAAGACTAGATAGATCCCTAAATCGAATCAAAATACTATGAAATATGGTATTTATGGATTTGGAAAGAATTTTGTTTGGATTTCACTACAAGAAAATATGTTTTCCATAACAGCTCATTTACCACTGGCTTAAAAGGCCTGTTTAGGAAAGTAACATTTACAACGGGCCTTTAAATGCCCGTTGTAGATAATCGCTTTATTAACAACGGGCATATAAAGGTCCGTTGTAGATAATCGCGTAAATTTGTTTAACAATGGGCCTTTAAATGCCCGTTTTACAAAATGCCCGTTGGCATAAAGGCCCGTTGTAAAAGGTAAATGGAGGGAAATTTTTTTTAAAACTTTTCATTTCCCACCATTAACAAAAAAAACATTTTATTTATACTTCTCCATTCTTTAAACAAAAAATTCGAAAATTTTCATCTCCCACCATGCCAATAACAAAAATCTTTTATTTATACTTCTTCATTCTCTAAAAACTATCACTTTCTCCAAATGATCACACTTTTGTCTCTCTCTCTCTCTCTCTCTCTCTCATTTAATCACTTTCTCTTTATTTTCTCCAAAATTTGTTTCAATTCCATATTTCTAGTTCTTTGATTTTCTTGTTGTGTAATTAAAAATTAGTTCTATTATTTTGGGTTTATGTTCTTCTTCTCCTTTGTGTCTTACTCTAACACATACATACACTTAATCTTCAAGATTTAAAAGGCTAATAATTTTTATAGTTTGGTTTTTAAGATGTTTGCTTAATTAGAAAGAAATCATATTTTTCATGGTACTTTGTTGTATAAGGTAAGTTCATTTGTTTTATATATAATTGCTATTAATTCTCTTATTTTTATATTATTCATAATTCATAGTTTTTATTTTATCATTTTGTTTCAATTATGTAAGTTGTAATTTTGGTTTTAGTTTTTTTTTTTTTTATGAGTGTGATAATGATTATTTCTTCCCCTTTTTTTAGAATTTTTTTTTCTTTTTAAGTAACACACAAGATTTCTACAAAAAATTCTTGATATATAATTAGAGAAAGTATGGGTGAATAAAATGTGGATTCTAGAACCATTTAAATTTCTCCATAAAAAATCATATAAATTTCAATTTCAAAAATCAAAAATAAAAATGATAAAATTTCTAGAATTTTCAGATGAACAAAATTCTAAAATTCCAATAATTTGTTTAAACGAATTCCAATAATTTGTTTAAACAAGCTATGTATAAAATCAATAAATTAATTTCGATTTAAAAAAAAAAAAATACTCATCAACTATGGGCAATGCCCGTTGTAATTAATGCATCGACAACGGGCATTGCCCGTTGTAAGTAATGCATCAACAACGGGCAAAGACCGTTTTCAATAACGCATAGACAACGGGCAATGCCCGTTGTCGAAAAGCGCACTTTTCCACTACTGCTCTATCTATAGCGGGCACAATGCCTGTGGTCGATACACATCTACAACGGGCATTGCCCGTTGTCGTTAAGTGTTTTTCTTGTAGTGTTATAATTGGAATTTGTTTGTGATTGGATTTTTATGTAGGAAAAGAAAAAAAATAGGTATAAATTCGCCAACCGATTAATCGCCGACTAATCAGCCCAGGCGCTAGGCGCTGGGTCTCCGCCCGACTAGCGTCTAGTGCTTACTAGAACACTAGTCTGGATGTTGCTTAAATCCGCGGGTGAAACCAGAACCCAAACCCGCTACATTTCGTGGGTTTGTGGATGGGTTTGGATGTCATTTTCTTTCGCGGGTTTGGGTTTGGTTTTTCTCAAACCCACCCGAACCCGGTCCATTGCCATTCCTACTCTGCACCCATTACATTTACAAAATAACCTTAAATATTGTAAATTCTTTATTTTAATTATATTGTTTTTCATTTTTTCCCTTTACACCCAATTTATTTACAGACCAAGAGCATTCAATTCACCTACTTCCAAATCTAAAGTACCATGTAATCATTTAGCAAAAGCCACTTCAACCAACCCATCATGATTCCGTAAAACTGCACCCTCATGATGCCCAAATTTTTTTTTTTTTTTTCTCAAGTTTAATTGCAGTTGAATAACAAAAGCTAAATTGATTATTCCTTCCCCGTATGTTAGACAGCTGAAAAGAGCATTTTTACTACAAGAAAAAAGAGGTTTTATGATGGAGAAAAATCGTCATAACAGGCAATTCATAACATTTAAAAAACGTCATTAATCTCAATGTCAAGAACAGTTTCTTGACAATTTTAAAAGCGTCATAATTTTATGATGGAATTTTTTGTTATAAATTCTTGATGGTTTTTAAAAGTCATAAATGACGTCATTACATCTTGGTAATAGTAAACCATCATAAAATTTACAATGATTATAATTTACCCCGGTGGCCATCGAATTGATGACACACTATCAAAATGGTCATTGAATTGGAAAGTTGTTCCAAAATGGCCATTTTTGGCGAACTTTGTGACACTAATGGCCATTCCATTCAATTCCATCCAATGAGTGGCATTTTGGTAAATAAAGGGATGACATTAATTTATTTTAGATATTTTTTGGAAATCAATTTTTTCAATGAGTGACATTTTGGTAAATAAGTGGATGACATAAATTTATTTTAGATGTTTTTTTGGAAATCAATTTTTTCTTTTTTTGAAAAGAATAATATATAATTATTCTTTTCAAAAAAAGAAAAAAGGTTTAGATCAATACATGTGTCTCTTATTTGTTTTTTTAGATTTTTTAGATTTTGTAGCCTTAATCTTCTTAAAAAAGAAATATATATATATATATATATATATATATATATATATATATATATATATATATATATGAGATATGCTATACATATATACACACTAAATATAATTATTCGTTTTAAAAAACAAAAGAAAAAATTGATTTAAAAAAAAAATCTAAAATAAATTAATATCATCCTCTTATTTACCAAAATGTCACTCATTGGATGGAATTGGATGGAATGGCCATTAATGTCACAAAGTTCGCCAAAAATGGCCATTTTGGAACAACTTTTCAATCCAGTGGCCATTTTAGTGTGTCATCAATTCGATGGCCACCGGGGTAATTATCCCTAAAATTTACAATGGTTATAAACCATCAACTTGTTTTCTTATATAAAAAAAAAAAATTATCGCTACAATCTATAATAAATAAATATAATATTATATAAAATTGGAAATCAATATATTAAAAAAAAAACTCAATAAAAATATGGCAAAAAATAATCTTTAATAATCAATATTATTAAAACTCAGCAAAAATTTCATTACATATACTTTTGAATAACATAAATTATGCCACATCATCTTCCATTAACATAAATCTATGATTTGATGTGTGCATCTCCTTCCAAGGTTAATGAGCTCATTAGAATAAGTTGTTTTTCTTCCGGATCTTTTTTACTCCAACTTCTATAGATGCAGTTCAAGCAGCTAGTCTGCAAAGATGACTTGAAATTTTAATTTCAATTTCAATATTTTAAAATAAATATAAAATCTAAATAAACAAATGAATATTTATTTTTTAATAAAAATTGTAGCAGTATTTTTACTAAATAAAATGATAAATTTATATTAAACACAAATATATATATATATATATATATATATATATATATATATATGAAATTATTTGTGCAGCAAACTTGTTATTACTAAAAAAAAATCAACATTTTTTTTTCGAATCTAAAATTAAACGATAACAAGAATCAAAATTGAAAGTTTAAAAGTTCAGAATCTCATCTTAAGTAAAAACCCACAAAAGAGAGTTCGAAGACACAAAATATTTGAATTTCTAAACTTATCAATTTAAAAGGGCAAGAATAATGATATTACAAACCCATAAATATGTTGGGATTTATGCCATAAAGCTTGTAATTTGTAAATATTATAAATTCAATAATAAAAGAAGTTGTTATTTCATTAAAATATATTAATTCATACACTTATATTATATATGCTAACATCCAAGATTGCTAGATGTAATCTCAAACTAAGTATATGAATGTCATATACAGAGAAATTCAGTTTGAGACATTCAATCTAAAGTGTTCATAGAAAGCAAATAAATCTGGGTAATTTATGTGTGATTAATCTATAGTTGTGGTCCATTCCGTATTGTACGGTGGTTTTATCCTAGACTACTCATATGGTGTTATTAGAATGGAGGCACCTTATACGATTGATCATATAGGACTAGGCCACGATCTATATGAATATGTCACTAAGATCTGTTAGTTGAAAAGATTCATATATATCAACTAATGATGGCTATATATGGGTAATCTAAATCTTGAGTGTTTTACTGACTCCTTCATGTTAGATCATGGTTCTTGATTTACCATGGGTGAGATCAGAATAACATTCTCAGTCAATATCTCCGTATCTTGGAGTCACAATTTGACTTGTGGCTGGGAAAGTATACACACAATAGTGGAATCCACTCATTTTTGCAAGAAGTAGATAAGTAGTTTCCTTAAAGGTTGATTCGAGGCTTGAACGATTAAGAGTGCTCCCTTTCTTCCATAAAGGAATGAAGGATATAATCATTCAAGAGAATCAATGGTACTTAAAGGAAAAGATATAATTAGAGAAGTATAACGGACTTTATGACCTAGCTCTACTTATGAAATACTTGTGGAAGATCATACTATATGTATTAGCTATATCATTGGACACTGATAAATTGGTTATGTAAAACATATACAGTTACGAGAGTACAAACCTTGGTTTTTTAGTGGAATAACTTCAAAGTTAATAATTGTGAAATATTAATTAAAGATGATTTATGACATTTATTTATGATGCTTTTTTTCAACCGTCAAACCTATATGATGGGATTTAAAAAAATCATAAAAACTTGATGCTTTGTTTTAAATGTCAAGATTCAATGACGCTTGCAGATAATATCATTGAATGTTGATGGTTTTTTTAAAACCATCAAGGATTGTTACCATTCAAAAATCGTCAAGAAGGGTTGATATTTAAAAACCATCAAGAATTATTGATATTTAAAAACCATCAAGATGGGTTGAAATTTAAAATGAATGAATTGTTAATAAGAAGAAGAAGTGTTGATGAACCAGAGGAAGGTTTGGATGAGGTCAATGAAGAGGGTGCTGGAAGAGATGTGTTTGGTTCCAAGGTAGGAGAAGTGGGAAATGTTGGTTCTGTGCATGACCGGCCTATAAAGAGTATAGGAAGAAAGAAAAATCTATCGGTAAAGAGTCATGGTATGATAACGAGACTTTCGAAGGCTACGGATTTCGAAAATGAAAACATAGTTCCTGAGGAGATGAAGGCATCCTGGAATTTAAAAGAAGAGATAGCTAAGGTCATCAAAGCCGGAAGGGTCTTAGGCCTTAATTTTAATGGAAGAGAAAAGGATATGGTGGAGGAGATTGTTAAGAGAATCAAAGCTGGAACTTTTGGTAAGATGGAGGGGATTCTGCTATGCAATAACAATTAGTGCTGCGTTTTGTGCTGTTTGGGCCTGCTTCAGTATTTTGACAGATTTGCAGTTGTTCTTCGTAGGCTCGTCTTTGCTGGGTTTTGGGCTGTTTCTCTGAGTGGCTTGGCATTGATTTTCTTTTGGGTTGCGAGTTTCGCGTCTGCTAGTGGGTTGCTTTCTGTTTAGTTTTTGTTGGTTGGTCATGTGTTCTCTTCAGTTTGGGGGTTTTTTTGGCTGCGTGCTTTGTTGATAAATAAAATTTAGTATTTATATCTATATTTATAAAAAATATTCTTATTGAAAAAAAAAATCTTCAAATGTTAGTATTAATGTTTTTATATTCTAATTTCAATTGAGAATTTTGATTATATAAATTTTATTTTGGTAAAGATTATGTAATTGATATTATTTATTTTAATCATAAATTGGTATATAAGTTAATTAATGGCTCCAAAGTGACATGTGTCATGTTCTTACTAGTTTTTGTGATGTCTACCATACTCTTGAATACACACAATGACTTATATAAACCCTAACCCTAACCCTAACCATTCTAACTTTGCACAGCCACACCTATTTTTCTTCCAATTCAATTTCTTTTTGCTTTCCATCCTTCTATTTTCCATTGGCTCTACTTTGAAATTTCACCATTCATTTTTTTTTTTTTTGTTTCACTACCAGGTCGTCGATGCCACAGATTTTGTCACCATGGCGTCCAAAGACTCCAGATTTGTCACCACGCCCTTGGAAGCCGCTGAACTTCGTCACCACACCACCCACACAGTCCTTCTACACGAGGTATTTAAATTTTGAGTGAGTTTTTTTTTTTTTTTTTAACAAACATGTTATTATTATTATTATTATTATTATTGTTATTATTATTATTATTATTATTATATTCAAGACTATGACATGAATATATGAAAAATAAAAAAACAACAATCTTGAAAAGTTTATTTATGGGTTTGTAATATCATTATTCTGGCCATTTTAAATTGATAAGTTTAGAAATTCAAATATTTTGTGTCATCGAACTCTCTTTTGTGGGTTTTTACTTAAGGTGAGATTGTGAACTTTTAAACTTTCAATTTTGATTCTTGTTATCGTTTAATTTTAGATTCGAAAAAAAAAATGTTGATTGTTTTTAAGTAATAACAAGTTTGCTGCACAAATAATTTCATTATTTATTTTTTTTTTTTTGTGTTTAATATAAATTAATCATTTTATTTAGTAAAAATACTGCTACAATTTTTATTAAAAAATAAATATTCATTTGTTTATTTGGATTTTATATTTATTTTAAAAATATCGAAATTGAAATTAAAATTTCAAGTCATCTTTGTAGATTAGTTGCTTGAATTGCATCTACAGGTGAATATAAGTGGGAGTAAAAAAGATCCGGAAGAAAAACAACTTATTCTGATGAGCTCATTAACTTTTGAAAGAGATGCACACATAAGGAACATAATATCAGTATCGGCATCAATGTCGAGCTTCTAAATTTACGGATATTTCGAGGATATTATCGATATCGGTGGATATTCTGTCAAAAATTAAAAAAATGATGGATATTTACATTTAAAGTTAGATTTTTTTTGTGAAATTTTAGGACAAGTTTAAACAAGTAATTATACATCATATTAATCATATTTCAATGATAAATTAGCATAGTTATGAGTTTATTATAAATTATATCATAGATAGAGTCTGTATATACTTTTTAAAATTGAGTATTTAATAGAATAATATTTTGTTTCGCTTTTACAATATTATATACAATATAAAGAGATTAAATATTTAATAAACAAAATTATCATTAAATAAATAAATATATATATATAGTAATAGTTCCACACTTCCAAATTCTATCATAAATCATAATTCATACATAATAATACATTGCATGTCTGAAATTTAAAACCAAAATGAATTCCTTGCTGGTTCAAATACATAAGATACATTTATATCTTGATTCGAACAATAATTTTCCCAAGAAAATGTGCTTGCATAGTTTTCAATGTAGTTATTAATATGCCACACATATGTTGCTTGATCTCTTCCAACCGATCCATGAATTGGATAGTTTGGATTTACCCAACTTGGTGGATATTGTTGATCTTCATGCATAGGTATTGCATATGGCATTTGTGGTGAAGGATAATCAAATATATTGCAACCACCATAACTACCATAATATGGCACATGAGAACTTGACACTGTCTGTGAATCACCCAAAGAACTATTTTCAGTGTCTATACTCATCGAGGAGAGAGTCATATTCAAAGAATCTTCGTCATTTTGAATTGTTCCTCCATGTTGTCTACCACGATTATGATCAAAATTACCTGTATGAGCATCCCAACCCGCCGCACTAGCATTCCAACCTGTTGCACCAGCATCCCAACCTCCAGCACGAACATCCCAACTTGCTACACCAGCATTCCAACCTCCTGCACCAGAATCCCAACCTTTTGCCTCATCCCCACCATCCCCATCATCTCCATCATCTCCATCATCTTTTCCTCCACTATTTATATCAGAGGTATGTTAGTCATCAGAAGAGCTGGTAACAATAACTCCACGATCTACACCAACTTCTTCTCTAATCACTTGTTCAACATTTATTCCCATGTCTCGAGCATGAGAAGCAATATGTGAATCAGGATTTCCCTCGTCATCATCCAAGGAGGCAGGTCTAACCCAGCTAAAAATAGGATTCTCATTATCGTCTCCTGCTTCAGCAGCTACTTAAAGTAGATCCATAAAATCAGTTTTATTTACTTTATCTTTTTCAGCTGCCATATCCCTAAGTTTCAACTTCATATTATAATAGCAATAAACAAGTTGTTCAAGCTTAAAATATGCAAGACAGTTCCTTTGTTTTGTGTGGATTAAAGCAAATGTTGACCAATTTCTTTCACATGCAAAAGATGATGATGTTTGTTATTGTATGCGAACTGCTATTGCACTCAATGATGGAGCACAGTTTCCATACATTACCCACCAATCAGCTGTAATAAAAATTATTAAGTATTATAAATATGAATATTATTTCAATAATATTATTATTTATTATTAATATGTAAATTTTTGTAATAAAAGTTATATACCTGGTTGCATTTTGCTTCTAGCTGCAATGGCTGCTCGTTCACTAAAACTTTTCCTTCCGTCCTTAAAGTATGTGAGCTACATTCATGAGATCAATATGTGTATAATATATATTAATATGACACAATACTCACATGCAAAGAATTTATAATATTGGAATTATAAAATTGGTTGTAAATTGTAACTTTTTACCTCATTTCCAAAATTAGCAATTCCTACAGCTTCCGTGTCTAAATGCGCATAGACATTATGTACGGCTTTCAGAAGATCCGAATTATCCCCAATATTGTCTCTATATTGGTACTTTGGGTTCAAATAGTAAGCTATAATATTAAAAAAAATGAATAATTTTAGTATAAATACTATACTAAATTTTAATTATGAATGACAAACAATCCAAAATAAAATTTACCTGCAGCATGTAGTGGGTGATTAAGCATTTTATCCCATTGGTCTTGTATAATGTTTAGAACCTATTGACTCCCTCTTTGTTGTTTTACTGTATCTTTCATCACACGCATTAACTCATACACGATAGGCATAGTGGGTACAACTTCTGTATCAACCAATCTCAGAACTTGGTACAGTGGCTCATATATTTTGACTACAGAAGCCACATTATCCCAAAACTCTACATCTAAAATGCGCCATTCTATTTTTTTTCCATTTACTGTTCAACTCAACCGATTTGTAGCCCATGCATCACTGGTAAATAATTGTTTCAAATTTGTCTTTTTTTTTCAAAAGACTATCAAGGGCAATATGATTGGTCGCAAATCGAGTTGCACCAAGCCGCACTATCTCCCCTTTACAAACCTCCCTCATTTGCGATAGTAACCATCCATGATTATATATAAAGTTTGTCACAGCCCTAGCATCATGAATAACACTTGCAACAATGTCCTTCTTTCCAATATCCTCAAAAATCAAATCTATACAATGTGCTGCACAAGGAGTCCAAAATAAGGAATATTTTTTCATCAATTTCTTATTTGCTTTCACAAATGCAGAGCCATTGTCTGTGACAATTTGCACAACGTTCTTCTCACCGACCTCTTTCACCACATCTTTGAGCAATCCATAAATACACTGATGATCTTTAATTTTGTTGGATGCATCAACAGATTTTAGGAAAATTGTGTGACCCTTACAATACACCATAAAATTAATTATCGACAATCTTGTCGGTCCCGTCCACCCATCACACATTATGGTGCAGCCATATTTCTCCGATTTAATTTTGAAGCTATCAACATACTCTTTTATTTCCTTGTACTCGATGTCTAAGTACTTATGCCTAATTTCATATGCTGATGGTGGTTGAACTCCAACACCTATATTCACATGCATGTTAAATTTAATTGTGAAATAAAAAATAAAAACAAATCAAAATTTCAAAAACATTATTATTTAAGAAAAAATAATACCTGATTCTTGAGCACCAACAATCATGTTCTTAAAATGATGAGAGTCAGCTTTATGTGGGGGCACATTATCATAAATAAAAAACTTCGATACTAGCCTCACCATTTTTTCTCTAATGCTACCCACCTTGAACATATCTTTAATATTCTTTTGCTTTGCACCTGATGATTTGTACATTGAAGGTGCAACAGGAAGTTTATAATGCGGCTCTCGCCCACTTTGAGTGCAACGTACTTGTTGTGGTGGTTGATCGACTACTACCACCGGCTCCTGAACCCTCTCCTCTCTTTGACCTCCCTCCAAAGAATCTTGCTGCTTGTTCTCTTTGCGATTCAGATGCTTTGGATGCATCTATTGCCAAACGATAATCCTCTCATTCATCAAGAAGCATACCTTTAGGATAATGATAGATATCTTCTTCCTCTTCTGTATGACGGAAATTTCCCCTTAATTCTTGTTGAATTTGTTCAATCTGTTCAATCTCCCTTGCAGCTTTTTTTTGTTTTGTTATTTCTTTATTTTTTTGCAATTGAGATATTTGAAATTTAACTTTCTGTGGCACCTTTGAGCATACTTTTACATTTTTATACAACTCATTACCAGTTAAATGAAATTTAAATCTGGTAATTCCTCCACTTTGCATTGTGTGACCGCAAAATGTGCATATAGTACCATTTTTATTATTCGGTATTGTTCTGCAATACTCCCATGCTGAATCACTTTTAGTGCTTGACATCTTATGCAATATAATTCTCTATCAAAACAAAATTAAATTTTGTACCAATCAATTTATAAATATGAAAATTCTAATGAGTATTTGAAATAATACCACACAACATCTAAAATTTGCATACAATATTACAGTTATAATATCATTATTTTTTTTATAAAAGTTTTTTTTTTTTTATCAAAGTAAACATTTACGTACCTGATTATTTGATGAAGAATTGAAGATATTGAGAATTTGAGATAAACTTGTAATGTAAAATTTGCTATGTCAAGTACTCAAGTGTAGTCGTATGTTGTGTATAATGAAAACTTGAAAGAGAAGAGTGGAGATTATTTTATAGATGAAGTGAACAATTAGATGAATGAATGAAGGAGATTTTCGTTGTTGCATTCATTTATATTCGCTGCAACGAATAAATACATGATGCATGTGCATTCATTTTGTTTCTATTTGGCATAGCCATACTATTTGGCATAGGCATTCATTATTAATATTCTCTACCATACTATTTGGCATAGGCATGCATTAATATTCTCTGCCATACTATTTGACATAGGCATTCATTATTATTATTCTCTACCATACTATTTGGCATAGGCATGCATTATTATTCTCTACCATACTATTTTTCAAAATTATATCCTTATGATTCTCTACCGTACGGGCCATACCAAATAATTGTGTTCTTATTTATTTTTTATTTTATTTTTTGATAAAAATAATTGAGTTTCTTTAGATTCTCTACTCAAAAGAAACAAATGTGGGTTTTTACACGTTTTGCACAAATAATGTTAAGATTCTTTTATTTGGAATGTTGGTACAAAGTTACAAAAAAATCAATTCTACATATTTATAAATTGATTGGTACATATTTAATACTATTTGGAATTAGTTTTACACATTTGAGTCACAAACAAAATTTTTTTTTCAGATTGCTTTCACAAAATTTTACATATTTTGCACGTCCACTCTTTGGTTTTTTATCCAATTTTACTTCAAGTCCTCAATAATTTTACTATTGACTATTATGTTAAATTTTTTTATAAATTTGTTAATGCTTCTTCTAAAATAATTTTCATTTTAAATTATTTTAACAATAATTTAATTGTTTAAGATTAAAAAAATTATTTTAATATTATGCAAAATATCCATGGACTTTCGGGGTAAAATTCATGAAATTTCAGGAATTTCGGGATATTTCGGGAATATCGAGAAATTTTTACAGATATTTCGAAATCGGCCGGATATTCTGTAGGATATTAGATATTTGCCTATTTCGATGTCGGTCCCTCCAAAATACGAATATATCGGTGGATATTTCGGTATATCTATCGATTTTAAGTACCCTGCTGACACATCAAATCATTAATTTATGTTAGTAGAAGATGATGTAGCATAATTTATGTTGTTCAAAAGTATATGTAATGAAATTTTTGCTGAGTTTTAATAATATTGATTATTACAGATTATTTTTTGCCATATTTTTTATTGAGTTTTAATTATACTTTTGAGTTTTTTGTTTTTAAATATATTGATTTCCAATTTTATATAATATTATATTTATTTATTATAGATTGCAACAATAATTCATTTTTTTTATAAGATAACAAGTTGATGGTTTATAACCATCGTAAATTTATGATGGTTTACTATTGTCAAGATGTAATGAAGCTCATTTATGACTGTTAAAAACCATCAAGAATTTATGTCATAAAATTATGATGCTTTTAAAACTATCAAGAAATTGTTCTTGACATTGAGATTAATGATGTTTTTTAAACGTCATGAATTGCCTGTTATGACGATTTTTCTCTATCATAAAACCTCTTTTTTCTTGTAGTAAAAATGCTCTTTTCGGCTGTCTAACATACGGGGAAGGAATAATCAATTTAGCTTTTGTGATTCAACTGGCTTTTTTTTTTTTTTTTTTTTTTTAAAGGCAGACATTTAATTCAACAAATGCCAGAGAACAAAACAGAACAAACAGACAACACAAACAACAGCAAAACACCTGGAGCCAAGACAGGCACCCATAACCCAGAAACAAAGCAAAGACCAGCCCCACAACCAGAGGCAAAGCAGAGGCCACAACAAACAAAGCCACAAACTAGAAAACTACTGATCACTCTCTCCACTCAATAAATTCCCCATCCGCAGCAGAACCCCTTTTCGCCAAACGATTAGCTGCAGTATTAGAGTCTCTAGAAATATAATGCACCGAAGTATTGCCTAAGTGGCGCAGCAAGCAGCGAATGTCATAGATTATGTTCACCAGAGAGAGATTGCCAAAATTATCGTCATTCACCCAAGAGACAGCCTCCCTAGAATCACTTTCAATAAAAAATTTCTTTCCCTTCAGCGAGGCTTTCGAGAAGCACAGAGAGCAAGCTTTGAAAATTGCCAATAACTCAGCAGAGGAGACATTCACATTCCCTGCAGAAGCCAAGAAAGAGCATAAGATCACCCCTTTTGAGTTTCGCAAAATCCCCCCAATCCCCACCCGACCAAACTCCTCTCTCACCGAACAATCCACATTAAATTTTAGGGCCTCGTTTAAGGGTGGGATCCAAGCCTCCACCTTATGAGCCCTCATAGGTTTGGCATCAAAGCAACAAATCTCCAAATTTTCCAAAATGACAGTTATCGGTTCCGAAGAACCCTTCCCATGGTGTTTGAACCACCAAGCAACCCTGAACCTAACCATATCCAAATAGTACCCCAGCTCAGCTGAAACTCCTTTGAACACTACTTGGTTTCTCGCTTCCCAAATAGACAACACTATAGCATTGAAAAGCGTCGCCCAAGCTCTTCCCATACCAGAACTCAATTAAACTGCAATTAAACTTGAAAAAAAAAAAAAGCATCATGAGGGTGCAGTTTTACGGAATCATGAGGGTTGGTTAAAGTGGCTTTTGCTAAAAGATTACATGGTACTTTTGATCCGGGAGTAGGTGAATTGATTGTTCTTGGTCTGCATAATCTGAATTTTCAAGTTGAACTTTCAAAATACTTTCTCAAGTCTGGCAATATGGTGGAACACACCTTGGCCAGATTTGCTTTGTTTCATGGAGAGGATAGAGTCTGGGTAGAGTTTTACTGCTAATTTTTTATTTTATTTTATTTTTAGGGCCTAGCCACGGCCTAAACAGGGTACTAACTTTCCAACCCACTAGAGACAGACAGGGACCTTAAGCCAAAAAGCCAACAAATCTCATCTTCTGATGTGCAGGATCCTCAACCTAGAGGCAAGCACAGAGCATACTGAGATAATTACAGACTGCTATTTATATGAGTGACATGGCATTCAAAGGAAGAAGAGGAACAATTTAGCAAGACATGAGAGTTAAAACACACAAGAAAATATTTATTGATGTGATTATGAGTTTACACAAGTGACGAGCTCTCCTTATATAGGGGGAGAGATAGAGTGCTGACAAACCTATTATACAGTAAGGCCACAAACGTGGCAGACACCTAGGTAAAGCAAAGCAGGGCCATCGGCCAAAGATTACAGACAATCAAACTCAAATAAAGACAAAGGATTCCTAATACAAACGAAATAACATAATTAAACCTAATAAGGCCAAACAGTTGCCTAATAAAACAAAATAGCATAATGAAAGTGAATTATTTCATTTCACGTGACGAGTTGAGATTTTGGTCTGAGCGAAGCTGAATCACGGACTAGAAGACATATTACAGTTGGCATGATTTTCATCATCTGAATCTTGGGCTCCACAGATGAAGCAGGGCCATGCAGTGTCAAAGGGGTCCTGAGAGTCAATCATGTATGAATTCAGAAAAGGGTCCCAGCTTTGAGAGGGGTCTCTGGGAACATCTGGTAGGATGAAAACTTCGTCGGTGGAGACATAATTAACATCACAGAGGAAATTGAGCAGACCGACTTGAAGGATTTGTGGATACATCTTTGGATAATCATACGTGGTATGCCATTCATAACTGGAGTTGGCAGTCCAAAGGAGTCGTTTGTGGGGATTGTACCGGTAGGGCCTATTGAAGATCCATATACAGCATACAGAGGCAGCTGATTCATAAACAAGCTTCCAAAGGTTATATTTGCCCATGAGCTCAGTGAGTTTGTTCTTCCAGTTGGTCAAGGACGTGAACCATTGGAGGAAAACCCATAACAGAGAGTTCCGTTGAGAAGGATCATGGAGATGACCGTATAGAGCCTGAAGTGGGAAGACGATGGCATGATGATGTAGAACTGATAAACACCAGAGGAACCAAAGGAGTTGGGGAGAAAAATAGTAGAAAGGTGGCATTATGAACGGGTCAAGAAATGGTCTGGACAGGTTGGTGACGGTGTGACGACAGTCTTGTCTGTTGATCTGAGCTAGGTAGACCGGAAGTTGAGTCTTGGCAAAGGACTGGATCTGATTTAAAGAAGGTTGATGATCAGGTGGCAACGTGGCCAAGAGTTCTGGTGGGAATGAGTAATCAGGTATGGCTGGTGAGGATGATGAGGGACCAGCATGAGATGATGAGGGACCAGCAGGAGAAGTCATGAAGACAAGAGGATAATGACCTGTGGGTGTAATGAGATGAGTGAGTAGAGGTCTGGAGAGCATGTCAGCAATTATATTGTGATGGCCTTTCACGTGACGAACAATGAAGTCATATCGGGCAAACCAGTCTTTCAGTCTTAAAAGGAGAGGATTGGGAGGAATCTTATTGTGAAAATCGAGTATCTTTGGAAAAGAAGAGTTGTCCATTTCAACAATAAAGTTTCTTGTCCTGAGGTGAAAATCCAGCTTTTGGATTCCGTATTTGACAGCAAGAATCTCTTTATAGATAGTGTGATAATGCTGTTGGGCATCTTTGAATTTTCCACTAGCATGACCACAGTATCTTCGTTGACCGTCTCGATCTTCAATGAGAACGGCTCCCCATAAAATATCACTGGCATCAGTCTGGAGGATGAGCTGGCCTGAAGAAGGGATGACGAGGGCAGGAGGAGATTGAGTGATCTCCTTTAATTTGATGACGGCCTCAGTGTGGGAGGAACTCCAGGGAGGAGGACGCTTCTTGAGGAGCGTAGAAAGAACTGAGGTGTAATGACTGACATGAGGAATGAAATCTCTGACATAGTTGACGATTCCGAGAAACTGTTGAACTTGTTTCACACTGAGATCAGAATCGGGGAAGTCTAATAATCGGACAACCAAATGAGGACCAGGACGGTATTGGCCGTTGAAAATGTGCATTCCAAGAAATTCAATTTCAGATTTCCCAACTATGCTTTTCTTTTCAGAGAGCATGATACCATAGTGATGAACAATGTCATGGAACTGTTGGAGAAGGAGATTGTGAGAGGTATCATCTGGAGAGAACAGGAGGATATCATCAATGTAGACGAGTGCTGAGTGTAAGAGAGGATGAAAAATCCTGGTAACAGCCTTTTGGAAAAGGGATGGAGCAGTCTTTAAACCAAAAGGGAGAACAGTCCATTGGTATTGAGCATTAGGAAGACAGAACGCTGTCTTATATCTTTCATCAGGATGAATACCAATTTGCCAAAAAGCACCTTTGAGATCAAATTTGGAGAAGATCGTAGCACCTGGAAGTTGAGAGAATAAGACATTTGGCCTGGGGACAGGAAACTTGTCATCTCTGAGAAAGAGGTTGAGTGGCTTGTAATCCACGACTAATCTCTTTTTTCCTCTGAGCAATTCAGTGCGTTTTTCAACGTAAAAGGCTTGACACGCCCAGGGAGAAGAGGTATGTTCGATCAGACCTTGACGGAGGAGCTCATTGCATTCTTCATTAGCGAGCTTGAGATCTGAGGGAGACATGCCTGAGTGGGTAGCTTTGGTAGGATTAGTATCTTCATTAAGCTTAAGGGAAGCTTGATAAAGAAATCTGGATTCTTCCACAGAGGAGAAGGATGAGAGAAAGTGGCATGATTGTCAGCACAAAGCAGGAGTAATTTTTGTTGAATATATTCAAAAGGGGCTTGGACTTCTGAGAGCGGGAAAATCTTCGGAATGTCAAAAAAAGCTTTGAAATGATTTTTGTATCTAATGCCAGTAGGGAGAATCCGAAGAGAATAACATTGGCGGAAAACATCCCAGCCGATGAGGATATCTTTATTTGGAAGAGGAGTGCCGACGACTTGGACCCAAAGAGTAAAGGATGGGAAAAACTGAATACCAATCTTCTTTCTGGAAATCAGATTAGTGGAAAAAACCTTTCCATCAGCGGCCCGAAAGTGCCGAACTTGGGATTTCCAAAATTCTGGAGGAAGGACCTTTGGGTTCATCATTGTAGTATGAGAACCTGTGTCAAAATAAGCGATGACATCAACAGGTTTGGAGTACTTGTCAGGTAGAATTCGAACCGGAGCTTGGGGACCGGAATGAGAATCGAGCTGAGTAGCCTGATAGGATTCTGGGATAGAACTGTAGTCAGAGGAGCCAAAATATTCCGAATCAGAAAGATCTTCTTGAAGAACAAAGGTCGTGGAGGAATCTGCCTGATCTTGTTCAGAGAAGATGGATTCAATGTCTGCATCGGATGGAACTTCATCAGCAATATCTTTCAACTGCTGAACTAATCTGGCGGACTTTGCCTTTTTGTTGGGACATTTCTTAGCATAATGGCCGAGTTTACCGCAAATGTAGCAGCGTTGGGATTTATTCCAACCGCGCTCTGCTTTCTTGCGGAAGAACTTGAATCGTTTAGTCCTGCCTTTCTTGTTTTTGAAACGTTTGAAATGATTCTTCTTCTTCGTGTTGCAGGTGCAATAGCCTAAGGATTTGCACTTGATTTGAAGAGAAGGTTGACGGCATTGGGACTGTAGGTGTTTGCCTTCTGTGAGCATCTTGGAGAAGAATCTTTGAGTGGCACAGAGTTTATCCAGAGAGCTGAAAGCATACATGTGGAGTTCACCTAAGGATGTATCATTGAGAGATCGTCCAGAGGTGTCTATTTTTCGTTGTATCTCATCTTGGAGGTCATCTGGAAGGGAGTTGACATAGACCTGTTTAAGACTATGATCATTAATTCCACCAAGGGTATGATATCGTTGAGACATACGCTTGTAATGGAACATAATGTCATTTCTTTTGAGAGAGCAACAACGCATGTCAAAGAATTCTTGTCGAGCCTGTTTATAGAGATGGTCAGGATCACCAAGGAATTCTCTGAATATGTATCCCATGGCTTGGGAGGCTAAGGGGACTCTGACAAATTGGAGTTGTCTATATTCACCAAGAGCTTGGTACCAATCTCTGAGAGAACCAGTAAAACGAGAGACGAACTCACGTAGAATTGTTTCAAGGTTCTGTTCAGACTTTGCCATTTGTAGGTCAAGCCATGCGCTCATCTCTGAAACCCTTTTTCTCCAGGAGCCAGGAGAAGTGTCATCAAGAGTAAACCAAGGGCCATTGGTAGGTTTAGCAGGAGAACGGCCAGGAACATGTTCTGGAGGCTCTTCGACAAAGGGAGCAGGAGTAATGGAGGAAGTCTCATCGGGAGACTCATAGGTTCTTGTTAAGGGCTGAGGATATGTGCGAGATGCCATGAAAACTTGAGTAAGGTCTGCATGAGCATGAGGAGAAGATGCGGCAGTATCCAGCCAGGATGAAGGACAGGAAGTCTGTGATGACTGGGAGGAGACGTCTTCAGAAAATGATGCTGAATCAGACTTGGATGAGGAGGAAAACGTCTTAGAAGCAAATAGAACTGGGTCGTATAAACTGGAAGCAGCGTGCTTGTCTTTCTGCTTTGAAGGAGACCTGTTCTTAGGTTTTGCTTGAGGGGAAGAGAGAACGGGATATTTCTGGAATAATTCACCAGTGGATTTAAAGTGGTTGGAAAAATCATCAGATCTGGAAGGGGGTGAATGTGTAGGAGATACAGGGAAAAACAGTGATTGTGAGTGACGAGAGTAAGGTTTTGGTTTGTGAGAATGATCTCTGGTCAGCTGCTCAAGCTATTCTTTAAGTTGCTTGATTTCTCTTTCCTTTGCGTCAAAGTCTGGGCTAGAATATCCATGAGAAATATATCTATAAAGATCAGCATGAAGCATTGCTATTCTCGATTGAAGGTCAGAGGCCAAATCTCTGAAGGAGGCATCAAGACTTTGGAGAAGGTGATCATGTTGAGAAACATGTCGTGTAACACGATCAATCTTCTGATCAATAGAGTTAAGAACTCTGTTCTGAGCTCTGGCATTGTGAGATTGTCAGTTGAGGACTTGTTCAGCCTGGGAGGGCTGTTTGTAAGAACCATCGGGTTGGATTTCGGTAGATTGGATAAAAGGTTTTGAAAAACGAGTTTTTTCTTGATTTGAGGAAGGTTCAAGTGGAGGGAAATCACAATCATAATCTGAGGTCATGTAGCAAGGGACAGGTGCGGGTTGAGTAGGGACAGCAATGGCAGATTGTGGAGGTAGGAGACCTTCAGATCGTAAGATCTGTAAAGCTCTGTCATAAATGGGTAAAGGTTTATTTTTGATAGGATAGAGGCCTATCCAAGGACTATCAGGATGATCTGGTTTGTGAGGTTTATTCCAGGGTTTGCAGAAGGTAGGAGAGGTGTCTTTGAGACAGCGTCGACATATACAGTCTGCATCACATATATTGGGATCATCATCCCAAATGAAGTGACCATGGATCTTATCAGTGTAGATCGGAGATCCGTCAGCTTCAAAACTGTGGATAGGAATGTCAGCTTCGGTGGTAATTGGTTGAATCATAAGGGCTTGGAATATCGGAGGAGTCTCCGAACTGGAAGAAGCCTTAGAACCGGTGAAGGGAGCATAGATAGTTTTGATGGAGCCATCTGGCTGAGGAACATATGACGTATCAGCAGCAACGACATGAGCATCGTCCTGGAAAACCTTTTCATAATTTGTGAGCCATTCAAGAGGCATGATCTCTGTGAGCTTTTCTCTGGGCAGTTGTTTTGGAATTTGGAGGATGGTGGGAACTTCATCTTCTCTTTCTGCTTTGATGAAGATGGTGTCACCATTATGGCCAGGAAGTGGGAGATCAAGAGCATGATCTTGAAGTCTGTAAGCAAGCTGATGATGGACGGTAGCCATGTAGGAATTGGCTTGCATGGGAGCACCAAGAATCTGAACTTGGATCTTGAGACATTTGTGGAGGTTCTGGTCTCGTAAAGGAATGTTGAAGTTGGGATAGTATGTGAGGGATATGCTTCCAGCATGAAGAGTAGATAGGCAGGTGCCAATCACAGCATGTTCATACTGAGTGTAGATGGTGTTGAGCAAGGCCAGTCTGGCAGTGACAGGTAAGCCTTTTCGACTATGTAGGGAGAGGATGATTCTGACAGCACCTATGTGGAGATGGGAGTATCCTTCCTTGATCCATTGATCTATCATGTTTTGGTCAATGGTGAGAGTGACATATTGTTCACTGAGAGAGGATGGAATCAAACATTTATCTAAGCCTGTGGACTGGACATATTCTTTGATGGGAAGTGGTCTGGTATGGACAAGACGAGTTAACCGGGTGGCGAGAGATTTGTTTCTCTTGAAGATGTTGTAAGGGTTGAGCAGAGAGAAAGTAGTTTCATTTATCTGGGCAGAAGCAGGGATATGGGTGTATTCTACTAGATCTTGGATTCTGTTGGATTGGGTTCTTTGGATAGTAGGAGAAGGTAAGGACATAGAAGAAGACAATCTATTAGGAACTAGGGAAGCAGTAGAGGGATTTGTGCTAGTGTTTGCCATTTTTGAGAAATTTCTTCCTTCTATACCAGTCTAACATACTCATAACAGTCTAATATAATTAAAATAAAGAATTTATAATATTTTAGTTTATTTTTAAAACCAAAAACTAGTTTATATATATATATATATGTATAATTTAGTTTTAATTCACAATTGGATGGACACTAGGGTAGTGTCTCACTAAATGAGTGGCCACAAAGGTAAGTTTCCCTATGGATACCCATTTCCGTCACATTATTCTCCTATAATGGTAATTGAACTGAATTTCTCATCTAAATTTGAGTTGATATACCATAATTAACTTATCATACAGTAGTTACAACTTCGGTTACACTATTTTTATATCATCAAATTAATGAAATCTGTACACATGGTGATATGATTCTAGCTCATACAAAGCAACTTCAAAATCTATAAATATATGCCACCAACTTCATATATCAATGACAAAACATGATTTCTCTGGTGGTTAGCCTCTCACACCTGCACCAAAATCATGAGGTTGTGGTTTTGAGTTTGTCCCATAGATGTAACTCATTAACCATTTACCCTGAGCAAACTATGATAAACGTGATTTTACATGTACATGTTTTGAACATTGATGTACAAATACCAAATATTTCTTCCCCAGGATAAGTAAAAACAAAAAAAAAACAAAAAATCTTGTACAGATTGTAATCACTCTCAATTTTTTTTTAAAAACAAATGTAATATCGTCCATCGCCCATAAGATTGATACAAGCAAGTATGGGTGACAATCGTGTACTATGTTATGAGATAATTTGGTTTAGAGAAGAGAAGAAGAGAGAATCAAGAGAGGAGCAAGGAAAAGTGTTTAACTTGTAATTCGATACCTTATTCATTAGCAACTTGGCCCTTTTATAGGCTTACATCCTGACAACTAATAACTACAAAGTAGGAATAGATTGGCAACACATTATGTGCACAATCTCATCCAAACAAGTAAACAACTAACACTATCTTATTCATTCCAATTCAAAGACTACTACTGACTCAGACTTGCATGCATGTAGGCCACATGCGTGAGGGTGCCCATTCCGTAGCTGGTCTCACATCATTCCTTCCCCCTTACCGCGTCCTTGTCCTCAAGGACGAACTCAGGATACGTCTTCGAAAAAACGCCAACAGTTCTCCCAAGTTGCATCTTCGATCGGTTCACCCATCCATTTGACTAGTATCTCCGCTTGATGGGCACTACGAATCATCCCACTAGCATGTATACAATTTTTGGGTGGTAATAATCGAGATCGTATACGACGAACTTTAAATTTTTCGCCTTTTGTCATGATGTCCATCCAATCGCTCCAATGGCTAGAAACAAATTCTTGAATCATCAAATCCTGCAACAAAAGATAAATTGAAGTATTTTTATGGTGAGATTCGTGTGACTCATAAAAACAATCCAGAAAATATGAATTGTTCTCATATGGGACTTTCTCAAATACATATTCATCAAATATCGGTGGTTTATCAAAATCGACAAAAACCTCCGCCGACACATATGTATCATCGAAAAACACCAAATGATAGGTGGCTAATTGTGTGTGAGAGTTCTGAAAACTAAATTTTTGTAGAGACCGAAAGTTGGCTAAGATGGTGTTAAGGGTAGAGTGAATTTGGTCGAAGCGAGACTCATGACGAGCCAGAATTGCGTAAACTCCATTATAGAACTCGGCATCCATGAACCGAACGGCTCTGATACCAATTGTTATGAGATAATTTGGTTTAGAGAAGAGAAGAAGAGAGAATCAAGAGAGGAGCAAGGAAAAGTGTTTAACTTGTAATTCGATACCTTATTCATTAGCAACTTGGCCCTTTTATAGGCTTACATCCTGACAACTAATAACTACAAAGTAGGAATAGATTGGCAACACATTATGTGCACAATCTCATCCAAACAAGTAAACAACTAACACTATCTTATTCATTCCAATTCAAAGACTACTACTGACTCAGACTTGCATGCATGTAGGCCACATGCGTGAGGGTGCCCATTCCGTAGCTGGTCTCACATCATACTATACTAGCTACATTAGAGAGTTTTAACACCATTTTTTTTTTAATTGACACCATTATGGATCAGGGGTCTGCCGGGATCTAGTGAGATTGGATTCTACAAACATGGCTCAGAACGTAATTTCCATTTTAGGTAACAAGTCTTCCCACACTTTGCGATTTTAATGGGTAAACCGCAAATGTGAGATTATATTTATAATACCAAATTTGAACCTTGATGTGTATGGAACATCATTTTGAAGTCTATGACCATTACGGTAAGAGACCCTTAGTCATATTAAGACAGTATTAGTCCCATATCAGAGGTAGAGACGGACCATAACGAGGGCTTAGGCGGGCAAAATGATTAAAGGTTCTAATAAAATAAATAAAAATTTCCCAGTCAAAGTATGACTCAGGAGGTGAAACAGTGGTACATTGTTTTTCTTATTCTCTGTTACTTCAACATCAATTTTTCATCTCATCTTCACTTTTCTCTCTCATTTCACTAGTTTTCTCACTCACTCCGGTATATCTCGTAAAATTGTTCCCCTTCTTTTTTAACCAATTTCAGGCTTCACAAACTCAACACCAACAAAACATGTTGACTTTATTAAAACGTGTTGATACGTATATCAACTTTATTAATAATAACTGGACCACATGGTGATAAGATTCAAAATCGATTAATATAAGCCACCAACTTCATCATCAATGTCTTGTCCTTAGCTTAGTTAGCTAATAATATATGTGAAGAACAGACGACGTGAATCATTATCCTGAATTCAAGTTGGCGACGTGTTTGTCAACTTTATTAGTTTTTTTGGACCATCTCCATTAATAATAATTGGACCTTACACAGTTAGTCAGTCACACAAAAAGATAATGAAAAATTCAAATCATTCATTAATAAAACGTGTTGTATATCAACGTTATTAATAATAACCGGACCACTTGAACCAATAGATTTACTCCACTCGACACCCGTGATGCTACACTATGAATGTGTTTGGTATGGCTTTTCAAGTAAAGCTTCTAGAGTAGATCTTTTTGTAGTAAAACTTCTAACAAAAAAAGGCTTTTGTTTGTATAAATTATAAAAAAGGTGTTGACAATGTATTTTTAGAAATAGCATTTGGTTGAGTGAATTACAAAAAAGCTGTTGACAATGTATTTATAATGAAAGAGTTATGATGGAATATCTAAAATTTATAAAGGGTAGTTGAGACAATTCATATGTTTTATAAAAGCTCAAAAAAAGTTTTTTTGGAAAAGCCTAAATTTTGGGCTTCTCCAAGTAGACTTAAAATGGTTTTTTTTAAAGGGTAATTGAGACAATTTATATATTAAAAAAACTGTTTTGAGTTTTACCAAAAAGCTTCAAAATAGCTCATAGCATTAAAAAAACGTTTTTGATCATTTCAAAAGCCATACCAAACATACACTATACCTATAGTACATGTAATAATTGTTCTATTAAAATAATAATAATAATAATAAAGACTTAAAGCTAAGTAACATTCTTTCCCTTAAAATAAAATAAAAATAAAAAAAATTGAAAGTTTATAATCACTCTCTAAGCTAAGTACATGGAATTTAAAATGAAAGCTGTCAATTCCGGTGAACTTAATCCAACAAGTTTACATGCCAATTATATATAGGGAAAATTACCAAATATAGCCGAATAGATTATAGAGAAATTGTTTTTAGCCTAGTTTCATAATTTAATTGTTTATAACCATTTTGCAATAAATTCTTTCAATTCCTAGCTAAAATTACAGAAATACCTCCACTAACATAATTTTTTAAATTTTTTAATAGTTTTCCTTTGTTCTTCTTCTCTTCCATGAGATATGTACTCCTCTTTCCTTCTTTCTCTTATACTTCCGCCTTCATTCTTTCTCTTATACTTCTCTTATACTTCTTGTTTTTTTGGGTGGAGAAATCATATCAAAATTCAAATACATTATATAACAGATATTTGTTATGATGGTGATTATTGCAGATGAGAGGTTTACTTATACTAAACCTTTAAACTTGTAAACTCTTGTATACATGAGTACCGCCCTTTCCCTTGTATGTAAAAAAAAAAAAAAGAGAGAGAGAGAGAAAATGGTTAGTGGTAACCTTCCAATTAATGGTTTAAAACCAATATTTGTGGACCAGAGATGACAATTAAATTGTCTTTGTTTTCTAAAAATAGACCAAAAAATCTGTACATGAATCAAGATAATTGAGAAGTTTGAATAATATATTTAGATGTGAGAAATATATCAACTAATAGTTCTACTTCCTAATTCCTCTGATCTTTTTTACTAACTTGAACATGAAATTTCTTTCAAAAAAAAAAAAAAAACTTGAACATTTTGTATATTAATGTACCAGGAAACAAGCAAAACCATACCAGAACTGTTCTACAAACGAAAAGAAAGCAACAACACCCTGCCAAAACAGAGCAACCAAACAAACAAAAGAAACAGAGGGCACACAATAACTATACTGAATCAATATAACAGTGACTACATAATAAAAGCCCCAAATCAATTTAACCAACCATAACATTACAAATTATGACTACATGCATATCATCATTTGCTAATCCCTACCCAACAATCTAACATCAAATCACATAAAAAAACAGGAAATCATAACAGAAATTGTAAGAAGTAACCAAAAAATTTATTGGTTTATTGTTTTTAGCCATCAATTTATATTTTATTATACTTATTACCTTTAGTCTTGAACAAACAAGATTTCCCTCCATTTTGTCTTTACTTCACCCACCCAAAAATTTGGAAATCAACTGACATGTAACTTGAAAATCATTGACATGTAAGTTGAAAGTCAATTGGTATGTAAAACTTAACTGACATGTAACTTGAAAAATCAACTCGCATGTAACTTGAAATCAAATGTCATGTAACCAAGTTACAAGTTAGGTGAAGTAAAATTTAGGGGTAATTTTTTCAAAAATGGTCAAAAGTGATTAAAACAATAAACTATAAATTTGTGGCTAAAAACAATAAACCAATAATTTTTTTGGCTCTTTATGAATTCATCCCTATATATATATATATATATATATATATATATATATATATATATATATATATATATACAAACTATCAATAAGAAAAGATTGTTTTTATTCCATTGAGATGAAGAAGGCAAACTTGAACCCTGTTCCCGATATTACATGGAAAACTTGATCCACTCTCACTCGATAATTGATTATTATTTTTTTCCAAAGTATGGAAGTATAGTTTTTCTTTGTTTTATAAATTATAATATAACACTCGAAATAATAAATTGTAGTTGGAAAATAAATTTATAAATAAATAAAAAACAAAATAAAACACTAACTTAAAATTATAACTAACAAACCCAAGATTCTAGCTTGTTAATTAGAAAAAATAAATTGAAACTAAGAAAAATATCTGAATTAAAATAACCGAATATAAATAATAGATTAAGAGTAATACTATACAATCTAAATAATTAACCCAAATGATGTTGCAATTTAGTTATTAGGTTGAAGATAATTATTAATTTGAGAGGGAGTTGATTTGGGATGTGTGAGGGAGAGAGAAAGAAAGAATTAATTGGGAGATTGGAGTATTGGACTTAAGAGAGAGAGAGAGAGAGAGAGAGAGAGTGCGCGCGCTAGGACTTAGATGTGAGTGGGTGAGAGACAGAGTGTGTGTTAGGAAATGAGAAAGCGCTAGGACTTGGATGTGAGTGGGTGAGAACCAGAGTTTGTGTTGGGACATGAGAGAGGTGAGAGGTGAGTTGATTAATATTTCTTTTGCCCCTATATATATATAAATTTTCCTATGATAACTTTTTACAATGCATACTTTAAGAACCTTTGATGAAATTTAGTTGAATATATTGAATCATCGTGTGATTTTTTGTATGGATGATAAGAACATTGAAATACATTTGTGGAAAAAAATTAACAATTTTTTGTGTACAATAACTAATTTGTTCCGACTTTTTTAAAGATAAAACATTTAAAATAGGGAAATATAAGAAAAAATAGTTCTTAAATCCAAACAATTTCCAAATTTTTACCAAACGTTTTAATTTTCTTAGGATGCATACAACAAATATCATCGAAAAACTTTCAATTACATGCAATTTCTATTGTAAGAAAAAATCGCACACACAAATCTAAACACACAGATAATATGAAAGCAATAAGAAGAAAAAAGACGACACTAAAGATTTTACGTGGTTCAGCAATTTGCCTACGTCCACGGAGTGCACCGCACTCAATCCATACTTTCAGAGTTGATTACAATCTCTCTGTCTCTCTCTCAGTATCTCTACAATTTACTCTCTATCTCTCTAGCAATATTTTCTCACACCCATTAGGGTTTACATAATGGTGGTATTTATATGGGAGCACTAGGGTTGGCCAAATCCTAATTGGGATCTATTTCCTTTTCCTCTTTCTTCACTGTGCAAATCTTCATCGCACGCGGATTTGTTTCGGACCGCTACCGGTGCCATAGCACTCCTCACAGCAGAACCTACTGGAGACAAACCGCTGTCCCAACCGTTGCCAAAACCCGCAGTGCAACACACGGCGTGCAACACTGTTGATAGACCGCTGCCTTGCCGCTGCCAAAACCCGCAACGCCATACGCATCGGTTACCTTCGATTTGGCCGCACCATACCGCTGCCATTGCAAATCTTCACATCTCTGTGTATTACACAGCGTGAAGCAAATAGTCTTCAAATTGCTTATTTGTCTTTAGCATTAAAGTCTAATAATGCACTCATCATTATTTGGCATATTTTGTTGATTTTGATGATTATTAATTTCCACCAAACTCCAACGATTCAATTAATTTTTTTTTCTTCCTTGTTGACATGAAGTCTTCACTAATAATCCCAACAATCTCCCACTTGAATACTGAAACTCAATAGACGTTCTCCATCCTTCCTAGATGACTCAGTGGATAAATAACGGTGCGCTCATCCCCCACGTCTTCACTCTTGAAGACCCACTGAAGCTGTGCACAGCTCCAGTTTCTTAGTAGTGACTGGCTTTGTTAACATGTCAGCCAGATTCTTGCTACCTGCTATCTTCACAAGCTTTAACACACCTTCTTCGATTAACAATCGAATGAAATGGTAGCGAAGATCTATATGTTTGGTCCTAGAATGGAACGCCGAATTCTTGGCCAAGTGTATTGCACTCTAACTGTCACTGTGCAACATATTCATCACTTGATCGAATCCCAACTCAGCTAACAAACCTTGTAACCATATCAGCTCTTTGCTTGATTTTGTCACAGCCACGTACTCTGCTTCAGTTGTAGAGATTGTCACTATCTTCTATAACTGGGACATCCAACTAATTACGGTACTAGCCATTGTGAACACATATCCGGTGGTATTTCTCCTATGGTCCACCTCCCTAGTAAAATCTGAATCCACATGACCTTCCAGCTTGAGTTCGTCTCTTCTAAAGATTAGACATCTCTCTGTTGTACCCCGCAAGTATCTTAGGATCCACTTCACGGCCTCCCAGTGAGGCTTGCCCGGATTTGACATATATCGGCTCACAACTCCCACTGCTTGGGAAATATCTGGTATTGTGTAAGTCATGACATACATTGGACTTCCAATGGCTGAAGCATAAGGAACTTTAACCATGAAGTCCTTCTCCTCTTCCGTCTTCGGACTCTAGTCCTTGGACAACTTGAAATGACTAGCCAAAGGTGTTCTTACTGATTTTGCATCACTTATGCTGAATCTCTGCAACACCTTCCGAACGTTCTCTGCTTGTGAAAGCTTCAATGTACCTTCCTGTTTGTTTCTGCTAATTCTCATTCCAAGAATCTGCTTTGCTACACCTAAATCCTTCATCTCACCAGCTACTAACATGTCATCAACATAAAGTAAAAAGATAATAAAACTTGATTTAACCTTTTTGAAATAGCAGCAGCAGTCAGCATTGCATCTGAAATATCCATTGCCTTTCATAAACCCATCAAACTTCTTGTACCACTGTTGGGGAGCTTATTTTAAACCATACAAGCTCTTTGTCAACCTACACACCAACTCTTCCTTGCCCTCTTCCGTAAACCCCTCCGGTTGCTTCATGTATATTTCTTCCTCCAAATCACCATTAAAAAAGGCAGTCTTCACATCTAACTGCTCCAAATATAATCATTTCGCTGCGACAATGCTTAACACTAACTGGATCGTAGTTAATTTAACAACAAAAGAAAATATTTCAGAGTAGTCAACACCTTCTATTTGTTGGAAGCCTTTGACCACTAGTCGTGCCTTGTATCTCTTTGAACCATCATGTTCCTCTTTGATCTGAAACACCCACTTATTCTGTAGAGCTTTCTTTCCTTCAAGCAACTTGACTAACTCCCAAGTTTGATTAGAAATCAACGACTTCATCTCATCCTTCATTGCAAGCTCTCACTTGCTCGCATCTTTTCCTTGATATGCTTCATCATAGCACTCAAGTTCCCCTGCATCTGTCAATAGCGTGTATTACAAGTACTTCCTATTTGGTACAAGAGTTCGAGTTGATCTTCTCATTGCACTCTGAGTCTGTGTCGCTGGAACATCTCTATGTGGGATAGGATCTATAACCTGGAGCGGCACACCTTATTCTTCATCATTCTGATTAACTGGTTCCATGATCTTGTTATCTGACATATCATTGGGCCTAAAATACTCTGGCTCTTCTGACTCAAACACCTGTGTGTTTCTGTCTTTGTACATAACCCTTTCATTAAAGACAACATATCTACTTCTGATCATCTTGCGGTTTTGGTCATCCCACAGCTTGTAACCAAATTCATCTTCTCCACAGCTCACCAAAGTACACTTCACTGACTTGGTGTCTAGCTTATTCCTCGCATGATCACCTATATGTACATAAGAAACACACCTAAATACTTTAAGATGAGAAAGTTTTACCTCTTTCTTAGTCTAGATCTCTTCTGGTATAGTGAGGTCCAAAGGTTTTGATAGTCCTCTATTGATCAAATACGCTCCTGTATTGACTGCTTCTGCCCAGAACTGTTTTGGCAACCCAGAATGTAACCTCATGCTTCTGGCTCTCTCAGTCAATGACCTGTTCATGCGTTCTGCTATCTCATTCTGCTATGGGGTTCTAGGAACCGTTCTACTGAGTTTTATCCCACTCAGTTAGCAAAACCTCTTGAACTCATTGTTTTCATACTCTCCACCATTGTCTGAATTCAGCTTTTTGATCTTTAACCCTGTCTCGTTCTCAACCCTAGCTTTCCATCTCTTGAAAGCATCAAACACCTCAGACTTGTGTTTTAGAAAATAAACCCATACCTTCCTGGAGTGGTTGCCAATAAATGTGATGAAATACTGTTTACCTTCGGTTGACGAGACTAAAGCTGGACCCTAAACATCGGTGTGCACTAGTTCCAGCTTCTCCTTTACCGGTACCCTTTTAGTTTTCTTGAAGCTTACTCGCTTCTGTTTTCCTAACACGCAGCTCTCACAGAAATCAACCTCAACACTTTTCAAATCTGGCAACTTACCTTTCGATTGTAGACACTTCAGCCCCTGACTACTCATATGCCCAAACCTTTGGTGCCTCAAGTTCGGATCATCTTTACCTTCCGCCGTAGCGATTAAACCACAACCATCCATGGCTGTGTAAAGTGACCCATTATTATTTCCTCGGGCGATTGTCATAATACCCTTCAAAATCTTCCACTTATCATCTGTGAAAGTCGTCATGTAACCCTCTGACGCTAGTTGCCCAATGGAGATCAAATTCTTCCTCAAATCTGGTATGTGCCTCACGTTGTTGAGCTTCCAAACTGACCATTTCAGTTGAATCTTCACATCTCTCTTCCCGGTAATGTTGCATGCTTGATCGTCACTAAGATACATCTTACCCAAATTTCTGGAGACATAATTCTCGAACAACTCCCTATGAGGTGTGGCATGGAATGACGCTCCTGAATCCATAACCCAAGACTCTGTCTTACTTTCCAATGAGCAGATGAGGCAGTCATTTGACTCCTCCGACATACAGTTCGCACTACCCTTGCCCTTATCTTTCTTCTCAGATCTGCACTCATACGAGAAGTGGCCTTTCTTACCACTGTTCCAGCACTCTACATCTTTCTTGTTTCATTGCTGATTTCTCGAATAGTTGACCTGATACCTGGATTTAGACTTACCTCTTGACTTTGATCTTCCTCGTTGATTCGTGTTCCGATTTCTGTTTCTGCTTTCTCTACCTTCTATATTCAATGCTGAAGATTTAGACGCTCCAAATCCCTTTTCACGCATCCTAATTTCTTCAGTCATGATCATGTTCACAACCTGTGAGAAATCCAATTTTTCTTTCCCGAACGAGTTGGCAATTGACTGACATGTCATCTTCCAACTTTTTGGTAATTGGGTGAGCATAAACACCGCTAAGAATTCTTCATCGAAACCCATAGACACAGAAGTTAACCCATCCTTCACTTCGTTAAACTGGTTTAGATACTCTCTAAAACCCTGACCTTCCGTCATCTTTAGATTTGATAACTTTTTGACAAGATGGACCTTCCTCACCGCAGAAGGCTGTTCATACAAGTTTGATAAAGTCTTCATAAGGTCTCTAGCAGTTTGCTGATCCTTTACGTTAAAAGCGACCTGCTTCGTCAAACTGAGACGAATTGCTCCCAATGCTTTCCTGTCTAGGAGTTTGAGATCCTCTTCATCCATGTTCTTCGGCTTTCGCTTCTCTGACCAATCTTCATCGGTCATAGTTGCTGGCTTCTCTTTTATCGGCCAATGCAGGTCCTTCTGGTACAGATAATCCTTCATCTGCATCTTCTAGAAACTGAAATTCGTCCCATCGAATTTTTCAATCTTGTGAGAATCTTTCTCTGATCCCATCTCCACGATAAAATCGTTGACCTCGAGAAAACCTAGATTTGTGTGAAAAATAACCCGCCCTAGCCCAGGGCTTTGATATCAATTGTTGTAAGAAAAAATCGCACACACAAATCTAAACACACAGATAATATGAAAGCAATAAGAAGAAAAAAGATGATACCAAAGATTTTACGTGATTCAGCAATTTGCCTACGTCCACGGAGCGCACCGCAGTCAATCCACTACTTTCAGAGTTGATTCAATCTCTCAGTCTCTCTACAATTTGCTCTCTATCTCTCTAGCAATATTTTCTCACACCTATTAGGGTTTACATAATGGTGGTATTTATATGGGAGCACTTGGGTTGGCCAAATCCTAATTGGGATCTATTTCTTTTTCCTCTTTCTTCACTGTGTAAATCTTCATCGCACGCGGATTTACGTCGAACCGCTGCTGGTGCCATAACGCTCTCGCAGCGCTCCTCACAGCGGAACCTACTGGAGACAAACCGCTTCCGAAACCCACAGCGCAACACACAGCGTGCAACACTGTTGATAGACCGCTGCTTTACCGATGCCAAAACCCGCAGAGCCATGCGCAGCAGTTGCCTTCGATTTGGCCGCACCATACCGCTGCCATTGCAAATCTTCACATCGCTGTGTATTACACAACGTGAAACAAATAGTCTTCAAAATTGCTTATTTGTCTTTAGCATTAAAGTCTAATAATGCACTCATCATTATTTGGCATCTTTTGTTGACTTTGATGATTATTAATTTCCACCAAACTCCAACAATTCAATTCATATATTTTTATTTCTTCCTTGTTGACATGAAGTCTTCACCAATAATCCTAACAATTTCATCAAATGTGCTTATTGTATTAAAATAACGGGGTGATTGTATGAAAAATTCCCTATATATAAAAGACTTCACAAATAAAAACCCTCTTACATAAGATCTTTTGCATGGAAAATAAGAAATATGAAATATACTTATGAAATTTTTTTGAATTTTTTTTTTAATTTGGGAACTATTTTTTTCTAAATTTTTAGATTTTATTCTTGAAAAAAATTGATTTTATGTAAAAACTTAAAAGTTAATTATCCCTTTCAAAATTAAAAATGTAAATTGATATTAAAAAATAATTATCTGAATATCTTATTATTATTTTTTTACCTTTTCAACTTTAATTACTTATTTTCTTTTACGAGTCTAACATCTTCAACATATTTCATTCAATTTCTTTCCCAACAAGTCCTACTTCAACTTACTGAATATAACAAATAACAACAGAATATGTAGTTCTCTTTACACCAAAGCTTCTTCTGCAATGGTTTGTAAAAGAAAAAAATAATAATAATATTACTTTTGCAATCAACGAAAAAAAAAAAAAAAAAAACTCAACAGAAAAAAACTCAACATTACAATTTTTTTTATTGGAGAAGTAATTAAACTTGTTAGATACAAAAATTTGAAGTATTGCTCTATGGCATATATTTTATTATTTGGAATACATAACCTACAAACTCAATTATATTTATTTTATTTTTTTGAAAAGAACTAATAGATTATTAACATACAGTTGAAACCGGTACAAGGATTCGAACTGAAAATTCATCTTCTTATAAATTAAAATAGATAATAGAAAATAATAAAAAAAATTTGAAAGCAACGTATTATTGAGAAAAACGAGCCCATACGAGGCAATGAAAAGTTGAATACTTGAATGTAGCGGAAAAATCATATTGTGGCTAAAATAATAAATAATAATACTTGAGTTAGAGAGAAGATATTTTGAGAGAATACAGGTTTGCTGATAAAATACAAAAAGAGAAGTTAGATGGATTGACTTTTCACCTTAAAAATTAATTTGCCAAAATATATATTTTTTTTTCACAAGAAAACATAAGAGAGTTTAAGAGAGAGAATCGTTTTATTTGTGGTTATAAAAGTTATTATTATTATTATTTTTTTAAACAGATAAAAGTTACTTTTAAGTTTTTACATTATAAAATCAGTTTTTTTTTTTTTTTTTTTTCAAGAATAAAATATAACCATTGGAGTAAACCAAAGGCTAGATTTGGATGTCCTAAGATTACTTTTCATCTGTGCGTACATTGAATATATATGGGCTGCCCTTGGGTGCAACGTTACATGATGCAACAAAATTTTTTTGACTGTGATTATGTCTTCTTTGGTGCAACCACATCAGATAATATGTGATTATATGTTCTACATGCGATCACATGCAATAATTTAATTGAGTGATCACATGCAATTCATGTGCGAAAACATTATATATATTTATGATCACATGTAATCATATGTGATCATATACTATTTTTTAAAATTATATGGTGTCATGTTGTACTCAAGAATGAGCCAATATATATATATATAAACTGGATTAAGGTTTCTATCAAGGATTTGGATCATCTCCTTACCTCATCTTTTTCCTAATCTTTTTAAAGCACATGGTTGATTATTGATAAAATGGTTATGGAAACCAATCATATCATAGCCACACATTCATTGCAATATTTATGTATCATAAGATTAGGTGAAATCAAGAAAAAGACGAGGTAATAAAGGGAGGATCCAAATCCTTATATCATAACGTAATGATATCAAATACTACTAATACCTCACAACACACACCACACTTGTTTTTTGTAAGCAAGATAAAATTTAAAATTTTATCACAAATACAAAAATCGAATGCACAATCACTTAATAAAATGTGGATGTCCATTTACAGGCCCATTACTGAAAGATAGTATCGATAAAACCCAAGTTCACTAAGTAAATATTGTCGGTTTTAAGCTTCCTTCACCTTTTCGTACGGATTTGCTTTAGATCATGGGTTTCATGTAAGTGTCTTCACTGATCAAGACTTATATGGAATATGACAAATTATTTGATCAATGAGCTGAGTTTCATATTTTAGTAAAATGTCATGTTTTTCTTCCAATCTTCCATGATCCTGTATATCATAGTTTTTATCTCCTTGTTTAAATTAAGTTCTTTTACATTAGAGTAATAAATAATAATAGATCGGTCAAAATTAATTGTGAAAGTTAATACTGTATTATGATTTATCGTCAAAATTAATTAATAGCTAATAACTATATGTGAAGAACAAACAACGTAAATCATTATCCTGAGCAATCCATGATAACAATTTCCAAAGGGAAAATGCTTGGGTGCTGACCAGCTGTCAGTACCCAAGCATACTGACCACCCAATGGGGTGTTGCCACGTAGCCAAAACTCTTTCACTTTTTACATTTTTCTCTTGCTTTGGGTTACGTAGCAACCAAACATTGGGTTGGTCAGTACCTTGGGTATTAACCAGTCAGCACCCAAGTGTTGTCCTTATTAATAATGGAGATAGTCAAAAAAAAAAAAAAAAAAACCCAATGATAACGATTCACGTTGTCTATTCTTCACGAAGAGTACGCTAATTAATAATTAAGGAGATTAATTTCAGATTAAACCGAGTCCATTATTATAAGTTTTTGTTTTTTTAATTAACATTGAAAAGAACTTTTATTCCAAAACGCCAAAAGGCACACAGCAACAACAGAACCCCAAACAACAAACCGGGAGACCAAAACAAGGCCCCAGGCACGCAAAAGAGCAAGCGTAAAAACAGCCAAGAAAAAAAGAGAGAAAAAACAGAGGAGGCACAAGCAAGAAGAAGCGAGAAGCAAACCCCCACAGAGAAACAAAGAGTACAAGCATCACAAGCATAGAGTATTACACAATTACGAACTCGGTCACTCGTTTCCCTTGTTCGATAGATTTTCACGAAGGGAGAACTTGAGCCTTGATGAAACTGAGCCTGAACGGCTGGGTACTAGTTAGAGCCAGATGCCGCGCATATTCCACATATTTAATCCCAACATCACTGCATAAATTGACAGTGGACTCACTCACATCTGAAGGACAGTGAACAATATTGTATGCATTTCCGATGTCAGCTTTGACAAACTTGAACCAGTTTTGCAAGGTTTGAGGTCCAGGGTTTCCAACAACTCCATTAGTTGTAATAAACCAAGCTCCTCTTTTTTCATCGTAGTTGTCAACTTTCCACACCATTGGTTCATTGCAACTGATTATGTTGGCATAGAACTGGATGTTCACATCCATGGATTCGTGGACATAGCCTCGGTTTTCACTGCTGTAATTGGTTGGAAAAAAGAACATTGGATAGCCCCTTAAGATGTCCAAGGAATGTTGGGTAACATCCAGTGGACATGATCCATTTCTATTAAGGGATAGAGTGAGACCACCGCCGCCGGCTCCTCGGATTGTTGAGATGATGTAATAAGCCCTGCCGGCTTCAACCTCATCGCCATCGAGGTCGAGCAATGGATTGGTGTGCCCTGACAAGGGTTTTGTGAGCAAGGCGAAGAAAAGGAAGGAGAGTGATAATGCTAGGAGAGAACTCTTCATTGTTATTAATTACTTAGGTAGAAGAAAAGGATGGAAGGTTGTTTGATGTGTGAAAATGGATGCACTACAGTTTAACTTTATAGAGCATTGCCTTGAGTTGAGGATATATAAGGATATTTTGGTAAATGAATGTATATTTCAAGCAAACAAAACGTGTCTTAGGGAGTAGTGGAGTACATGAGATGATGTTGATCCAATTATATATCTCTCACACTTAGTGTGTGTTTGGTATAGCTTTTGTATGAGTTAAAAGTGCTTTTTTTTGTTTTTTTTTCTTTTTTTCTTTTTAATAAAGATGCAATGTCAATAGTATTCTTTACTAATTTTAAAATATTTCATCATATGCCCCTTCCACTACAAAACCCTATTTTATTTGAATACTTATACGACATTAATTTTGTCTCCTCATCTTCATTGACATTAAAGAAATTGAAGTTTTCATAATTCACATATAAGTTCAAATCATCACTTTTAATTTTTTTTTTAAGATAATCATAAACAATAATATAATTATTTTATTTTATTTTTATTTTATTTTAATAATGCTTCTTATTTTTAATGTTTATCATTATGAAGTTTATATATTCGGTTGATCTGTCATGTGTCTGTGATTTTTTTTTTTAATTCATATATTTGTAAATTTTTTTAAAGGGAAAGTATCATTTTCCCCCTATATTTTAACCTTTAGCAAATCTCTCTCCTATATTTTCATTAATGGCCGTTATCCCCCTTGAAAATGAAAGTCTTCGCCATATTCCCCGTTTCCGTTAGCTTTTCTATTGAAACCTCTCATTAACTGTTAACCTTGAAGGGTAATAAGGTAACTTCGCCACATGGACCTGAATGGGAATTAATGTGGGAGGGTACAAAGGTAAAATCATTAATACACATTAATAATTTAATAGAACTAAAATTAACGAGTGGATGAGAATTTTAAATATATATATATATAATACTTCTCTAATCAGAACCGTCATGACTTTATAATTTCAGGACGTCCAACCACAACCACACATTCATAGTGGGCCCATAGCCCTACATTAAGCTAAATATATATTTTTTTTCATTTAAAAGGATCACCGTGGAGATCAATTAAAAAAAAGTAACCTAAACTGATACACCCAAATCCTCTTTTCATCTCATCTTCTCCACCACACAAACCCAAACCCTAGCCACCACCACCACTCAAACAACCTCATCTCGTCAATTAATACATGTATATCTCAAAGCGTGAAAAACGTGTCTTTGTGAGTAGATGAGAGGAGGTTCACGCAATGATATTTCTATCCCACTTACGTACACCATTGAAATTGTGAATTAAAGGCGAATTTTTGTACGAAAATCCGAATTAATTATAACCATAATAAAGCAAATTTGATTGGGAGAGGCAAAATCCATTGAAAACTGAAAAAGTAAAATGCATCTGTGACATTTGACATGATAGCATAACAATAATATGTTAATATGACCAAGAGTCATTTCTTACGGTAGTTGGAGACTTTAAAATAAAGTTTTACCATATGGAAAAACCTAGTACTATAAATATAATCTCACATTTACCTATTAAAACCGTAAAGTTAAGTGTAGGAAGACCCTTCCCCTAGATCGAATGAGAGTTGCATTTTAGACTGTGCTTATAGAATATAATCGAGTTCCGACCGACCCCTAATCTGTAATGTGTCATCTTTCACAAAAGAAAACGTTGTTAATACGCAATAATGTAGCTAGCAGTACATGGTAATGATCCATGCTTGCGTGTATCAATCTTATGGACAATGGATATTAAAATTTTAATTTATTTTTATTTTTAAATTTTTTGGGAGAGTGATTGCGGTCCTAGAAGAAACCTTTTTTTTTTTTTTCTTTCACTTATCCTGGAGAAGAAATGTTTGGTAAGTTTACAACAATGTTTAAAACGTGTACATGTAGTATTAAGGTCCAATTATTAACAATGGAGATAGTCCAAATAAAAAAAACAATAAAGTTGTGATACAACTTGTTAATGATTGATTGGTTGAATTTTTCAGTGTTGTCGCAAGCTTCGTCTGTTCTTCACATATAGTTATTAGCTAAGGACAAGACATTGATGATGAAGTTGGTGTTATATATTTATAGATTTTGAAGTTGCTTTGAACAAGAATCTTAATTAACTGATTTTGCATTTTGGTTTTTGTATTTGTGATAAAATTTTAAATTTTATCTTGCTTATAAAAAAACAAGTTCGGTGTATTATGAGGTAATCAGTGGTATTTGATATGAATAGGTTTTGACATGTATACTTGTTGGATTTTTTATTTTTTTTTTATTTTGATGGAATATACTTGTTGGATTAAGTTCACCGGATTTGACAGCTTTCGGTTTAAATTCATTAATTCATCCATTTTCAAAGAAAATTACTTAGCTTTAAGCCTTTAACTTTTTTTGGTTGAAGAAATATCACATGTCCTATATGTCTAGTATTAGCATCACGGGTGCTGATATTGAAATTGAAAAATATTATTTACACACTGTTTGGGTTAATTTTATTTGAGTCGACATGTCAGCACAGAGTTCAAAATTCATATAACCCAAATCTCCAAGACATCAGGCCACGTCAGCTTGACAAGCCACACAAAGCTAGATTTCACCATGTGCTTTAAACGAGAACTTATCCCCCATGTGTACAAAGTTAGATTTCATTAATTTGATAATTTAGAAAATAATGTTAAGACTCTTAAGTCGTAAGCTGTACATATAATGTAAATCATAATATTAACTTTCACAATTAATTTTGACCGATCTATTATTATTTATTACTATAATGTAAAAGAACTTAATTTTAAAGGGTAATTGAGACAATTCATATATTAAAAAAGCCGTTTTAAGTTTTATCAAACAACTAAAAAAAACTTCAAAATAGCTTATAGAAATAAAAAAGCACTCTTGATCTTTTGAAAAGCCATACCAAACACACACTTAATCCAGTGTATATATATATATTTTCTATTATCAGTTCGAACCGACAATAAATATGTGGAATTGATGAGAAATATCACCTTTTTAAACTGATTTGGTGACAATGTCAGTGCTTTAATAAGTTAAGTTTAAAAGGCACATATTATGGTGAACGGACAAAAATACCCTTACTTTACACATTTTCTTTTCTTACTTTGAAGTTTTCTGAGATTTTAAACAGACTTCCAATGGAGGATAAATTAAGTTCTTTTACATTAGAGTAATAAATAATAATAGATCGGTCAAAATTAATTGTGAAAGTTAATACTGTATTATGATTTATCGTCAAAATTAATTAATAGCTAATAACTATATGTGAAGAACAAACAACGTAAATCATTATCCTGAGCAATCCATGATAACAATTTCCAAAGGGAAAATGCTTGGGTACTGACCAGCTGTCAGTACCCAAGCATACTGACCACCAAATGGGGTGTTACCACGTAGCCAAAACTCTTTCACTTTTTATATTTTTCTCTTGCTTTGGGTTACGTGGCAACCAATCATTGGGTTGGTCAGTATCTTGGGTATTGACCAGTCAACACCCAAGTGTTGTCCTTATTAATAATGGAGATAGTCAAAAAAAAAAAAAAAAAAAAAAAACCCAATGATAATGATTCACGTTGTCTATTCTTCACGAAGAGTATGCTAATTAATAATTAAGGAGATTAATTTCAGATTAAACCGAGTCCATTATTATAAGTTTTTGTTTTTTTAATTAACATTGAAAAGAACTTTTATTCCAAAACGCCAAAAGGCACACAGCAACAACAGAACCCCAAACAACAAACCAGGAGACCAAAACAAGGCCCCAGGCACGCAAAAGAGCAAGCGCAAAAACAGCCAAGAAAAAAAAGAGAGAAAAAACAGAGGAGGCACAAGCAATAAGAAGCGAGAAGCAAACCCCCACAGAGAAACAAAGAGTACAAGCATCACAAGCATAGAGTATTACACAATTACGAACTCGGTCACTCGTTTCCCTTGTTCGATAGATTTTCACGAAGGGAGAAATTGAGCCTTGATGAAGCTGAGCCTGAACGGCTGGGTACTAGTTAGAGCCAGATGCCGCGCATTTTCCACATATTTAATCCCAACATCACTGCATAAATTGACAGTGGACTCACTCACATCTGAAGGACAGTGAACAATCTTGTATGCATTTCCGATGTCAGCTTTGACAAACTTGAACCAGTTTTGCAGGGTTTGAGGTCCAGGGTTTCCTACAACTCCATTAGTTGTAATAAACCAAGCTCCTCTTTTTTCATCGTAGTTGTCAACTTTCCACACCATTGGTTGATTGCAATTGATTATGTTGGCATAGAACAGGATGTTCACATCCATGGATTCGTGGACATAGCCTCGGTTTTCACTGCTGTAATTGGTTGGAAAAAAGAACATTGGATAGCCCCTGAAGAGGTCCAAGGAATGTTGGGTAACATCCAGTGGACATGATCCATTTCTATTAAAGGATAGAGTGAGACCACCGCCGCCGGCTCCTCGGATTGCTGAGATGATGTAATAAGCCCTGCCGGCTTCAACCTCATCGCCATCGAGGTCGAGCAATGGATCGGGGTGCCCTGACAAGGGTTTTGTGAGCAAGGCGAAGAAAAGGAAGGAGAGTGATAATGCTAGGAGAGAACTCTTCATTGTTATTAATTACTTAGCTAGAAGAAAAGGATGGAAGGTTGTTTGATGTGTGAAAATGGATGCACTACAGTTTATATTTATAGAGCATTGCCTTGAGGATATATAAGGATATTTTGGTAAATGAATGTATATTTCAAGCATGAAAAACGTGTCTTAGGGAGTAGTGGAGTACATGAGATGATGTTGATCCAATTATATATCTCTTACACTTAGTGTATTTGGTATGGCTTTTGAATGAGCCAAAAGCTTTCTTTATTTTTTAATTTTTTTTAATTTTTTTAATTTTTTCATAAAGTTGCAATGTCAATACTGTCCTCTACGAATTTTAAAATATTTCATCATATGCCCCTTCCATTACAAAACCCTATTTTCTTTGAATACTTATCGGACATTAATTTTGTCTCCTCATCTTCATTGACATTAAAGAAATTGAAGTTTTCATATTTCACATATAAGTTCAAACCATCACTTTTAATTTTTTTTTAGATAATCATAAACAATAATATAATTTTTTATTTTTTTTTTAATAATGCTTCTTATGTTTAATGCTTGTCGTTATGAAGTTTATATATTCGGTTGATATGTTATGTGTCTGTAATTTTTTTTTTTTTTTTAATTCATATATCTGTAATTTTTTTTTAAAGGGAAAGTATCAATTTCCCCCTATATTTTAACCTTTTTGTAAATCTCTCCCCTATATTTTCAATTAATGGCCGTTATCCCCCTTGAAAATGAAAGTCTTTGCCATATTCCCCGTTTTCGTTAGCTTTTCTATTAAAACCTCTCATTAATTGTTAACCTTGAAGGGTAATAAGGTAACTTCGCCACATGGACCTGAATGGGAATTAATGTGGGAGGGTACAAAGGTAAAATCATTAATACACATTAATAATTTAATAAAACTAAAATTAATGAGTGGATGAGAATTTTAAATATATATATATATATATATATATATATATAATACTTCTCTAATCAGGACCGTCCTGACTTTATAATTTCAGGGCGTCCAACCACAACCGCATATTCACAGTGGGCCCACAGCCCCACATTAAACTAAATATATATATTTTTTTCATTTAAAGGATCGCCGTGGAGATCAATTAAAAAAAAAAAAAGTAACCTAAACTAATACACCCAAATCCTCTCTTCATCTCATCTTCTCCACCACATAAATCCAAACCCTAGCCACCACCACCATTCAAACAACCTCATCTCATCAATTAATGCATGTATACCTCAAAGTGTGAAAAACGTGTCTTAGTGAGTAGATGAGAGGAGGTTCACGCAATGATATTTCTATCCCACTTACACCATTGAAATTGTGAATTAAAGGCGAATTTTCATACAAAAATCCGAATTAATTATAACCATAATAAAGCAAATTTGATTGGGAGAGGCAAAATCCATTCAAAACTGAAAAAGTAAAATGCATCTATGACATTTGACATGATAGCATAACAATAATATGTTAATATGACCAAGAGTCATTTCTTACAGTGGTTGGAGACTTTAAAATAAAGCTTTACGATATGGAAAAACCTAATACTATAAATATAATCTCACATTTACCTATTAAAACCGTAAAGCTAAGTGTAGGAAGACCCTTCCCCTAGATCGAGTGAGAGTTGTATTTCAGATTGTGCTTATAGAGTACAATCGAGTTCCGACTGACCCCTAACTTGTAATGTGTCATCTTTCAAAAAGGTGTTAATATGCAATAATGTAGCTAGCAGTACACGGTAGTGACCCATGCTTGCGTGTATCAATCTTATGGACAATGGATATTAAAATTTTAATTTATTTTTATTTTAAAATTTTTTGGGAGAGTGATTGCGGTCCTGTAAGAAACTTTTTTTTTTTCTTCACTTATCTGGAGAAGAAATGTTTGGTAATTTTACAACAATGTTTAAAACGTGTACATGTGGTAATTAAGGTCCAATTATTAATAATGGAGATAGTCCAAAAAAAGAAAACAATAAAGTTGTGATACAACTTGTTAATGATTGATTGGTTGAATTTTTCAGTGTTGTCGCAAGCTTCGTCTGTTCTTCACATATAGTTATTACTTATTAGCTAAGGACAAGACATTGATGATGAAGTTGGTGGCATATATTTATAGATTTTGAAGTTGCCTTGAACGAGAAACTTAATTAACTGATTGTGCCTTTTGGTTTTTGTATTTGTGATAAAATTTTAAATTTTATCTTCCTTATAAAAAAACCAAGTGCGGTGTATTATGAGGTATCAGTGGTATTTGATATCAATAGGTTTTGACATAAACTGTTAGGAATCTAGGTCTACGACTAGAACCTAGATCCACTGTGATATTACTAAGTTCCTGTCAAGATTCACTTAACAAATAGTAATATATAGAAAAAGAGTACCAAAAAATAAAACTAAATGAACAAGAAAAGTAAAAGAGATAAGAGACAGAGATTTTATAGTGGTTCAGCTTGATAACAAGCCTACATCCACTTTGAGCCAAACTGAGAGGCTCACTTCACTATAGAGATTGATTTACAGATCTAGACTACACAGGACTCAGCCTGATAAACCCTCAAAGGGAGCCCAGAAACCCAGTACAACAATACTCAACCACACACGCCAGTAAACCCAACCCTCAACAGAGATCACAAACCCAGAATCACTCAAAGATTACATCAACAGAATCAGCACTCACCGATCTCTCTTTTTCTCTCTTACCACTCTTACAAATTCAAAGAAGAGAAGACAGAAATCCACGAAGAATCTCAAGAACACTAAGAACAACTACAGATAAAAGAGAGAGTCTGAGAATACACAGAAAACCCTAAAAATCAGAGTATTATTCTCTCTCCATCGTTTTACTTTATATAGCCATCAGAAGATAAGGTCCAGCTGGCCAAAGTGAACCAATCACCTTGTAAGGATTCCCATATATTGATTGGCTTATTTCGTGGACAAACCACATATTGGGGTTGATAATATAAGGGTAGTTTAGGTGTTTGAACTTCATGCTCGAAGGCCCTTTCAAGACCCCAAGGGACAAGCACGCCAAAGGTATAATTTCTTGTGCTTGATTTTTCTTTGAAGAGATTTAGTAAGCACACACACACTTAGCATACTTGCATTTGTGTGCATACTCTTCACATGTCACTTTACACACTAGCACTTTGATTGTGATGTCTTGTTGTGTGTATATGTGCTTAGTAATTCGTTTCCCGATAATGTTCGGAAACGTCCGCGCTCACACGTATGTGTGCTTAGTTTTGCGCGAAGACCGCCCACAGAGAATGCCCTTGGCTTATCCTTGGTTTTCACCATTGTTGGTGATCGGCGGCCTGGCCGCCGAATTAAACCGCCATTTCAGTCCAGATTGGTCTGAAGCAATTATGCGGTCACGATCGGCGGTCATGACCGCCGTTCGAAACCGCCGTTCATACCTGATCGATTTTAATCTCTCGGTCTATTTCGGCGGTTGGATCGGCGGTCACGAAACCGCCGAATGAAACCGCCGTTGATGCTCTGTTCTTCACGAGCTCAATTTGGCGGTCGTGATCGGCGGCCTGGCCGCCGATTGAAACCGCCGAACGGTGCATTTCAGGGGTAAACTTGTCTTTTCACATGCCCAATTCTTGATGTCTATAAATATCTTACTTTCTCATTCTCTGATCAAGTCTCTTGAGTCATTAGAACCCTAAACTTCAAAGAGAGATTTTTGAGAAAAAATCAAATCAAGAACTCACCTTTAAACACTCAAATCAAATCCTTTTTGCATCAAAGTTCATCTTGCATTCATCTATGATTGGGTTTACATCATCACAACATGGTTGGTAAGATTTTAATTAATTTCATCTTATTTTAGTATTTTTACTATCAAGCATATTCTCTTTTAATTACTTGTATGTTTTTGATCATATGATAAATACAAGATTAGAGAATTAATTGTGATGAATTGATTAAGTGTTGTTTTGTGAAAGCTAATTAGGTTTTTGACTAATCTTGATTAGCTAAGCTATTTGACATGTCATTTAGCAATTGATATCTAGGGTTGATTAAATTGATTATATCATCATCCTAGATAAGCATCTAAGGTTACCTAGCCTTGTTTGTTATTTGAATATTCATACATATTCACATAGGTTGCATAATCTCTTCTTAGAGAATTAAGTCTTGAGGCTAAGGTTGCTTAGGCCTCAAGCAATTGGACTAGAGTCACTTTTAAAGGCCCGAGTGGTAGAAGTGGGGGGTTATTGACCGGAGTGTTAGACGAGGTCTACATAGGTTGTAAACTCCATTTCGATTAGTGGATTTCGAGGTCTGAATGTGGCGCACTAAACAGCCCGTGGTTTTTCCCAATGGTTGGGTTTCCATGTATACATCAAGTGTTATTTAAATTCCGCACTATATTACACTTGCTTGTATTTTTTACTAGTAGGGGCATTTTCGTAAAATTGACTTGCATGCGTAAATTGGGTAATAATAGTTAAAATCTATTCACCCCCCTCTAGATAATATTTACCATACACACCGAGCGTTATTTTATTTACTTTCAATTGGTATTAGAGCGGGTTCCTAGATATACTTAGGTGATCCTAGCTCATTTTAGGTGTGTTTTGCATTTGTGTGATTTTTGCTCATTCATACATTTTGCATTCATTTGAATTCATTCATTACATACAATGAGTGGATACGGTGGCAACCATGAGGGTGCTTCAAGCACACGGCCTCCCCTCCTCACCGGTGTGAATTATGCCTCATGGAAAGGCAAGATGGAGGCATATGTGTGCCAAATCCATGATAGGGCATGGATGGCTATTGAAGATGGGTATGCACCTCCTATGATGACTCCCATGGGTGGTGGAGAAGAAGTACTCAAGCCTAAGGCTCAGTGGTCACCTGAAGAGTTTGAGACTTCAAAATGGAATAGGAAGGCATGGCATGCTCTTCTATGTGCAGTGGATGAAAATCAGTACAAACTGATTCAGAACACTAGAATAGCCAAGGAGGCATGGGATATCCTAAAGGTTGCACATGAAGGAACCGATGTGGTTAAGGATTCCAAGCTACAAGTCCTTCAAACGCAATTTGAGTTGCTTAAAATGGAAGAGGACGAGTGCTTCAATGACTTTGAAGTCAAGTTTATGGATATTGTGAATCAAAGCCATCAACTCGGTGATCCTTATTCGGATAGGAGAGTTAAGCAGAAAATTATAAGGTCTCTCCCTGCTAGGTTTGAATCAAAGGTGACGGCTTTAGAGGAAAATAGCACCTATAAGGACATGAAGCCGAGCGAGGTTATTGGAAAACTCCTCGCCTATGAATCTAGGAAGGCTCCTAGCATTTCACCTCCTAAAAAGCAAAAAGGAATTGCTTTGAATGCTTCCAAGGTTGTGAAGGAGGAAAAAGGTGACTCGGACGAAGACATGGCATTGTTGCTTAGAAGATTCAAGAAATTCGTCAAGTTCGAGAAGAAGGGCTTTGGATCCAAAGGCCAAGACTTGAAGAAAAAGGCTCCCTTCAAGAGTTTTGAGCCTAGGCAAGAGCATAGTGAGAAGAAAGGGGTCCAATGCTATGAGTGTGGTGGTATAGGTCACATCTCACCCGATTGTGGGAACTTGAAGAACAAGATGGCAAAAGTGATGGCCACAACATGGAGTGAAAGTGATGACTCCGGAAAGGGAGACAAGTCATCAAGTGATGATGAGCTTACCATCAACTACACGGCATTTGGGGTCACTTGTGTAGAAGATAAAGTTGTTGGTAAGAATGACTTAACTAGTGATCCCATAGAAGAAAAAGATGAAGAAGTAGCTCTAGAGGTGATAGGCGAAGCTACTCATTGGGATATGGCTCTCATTGACTCAAGAGACCAAGGTGAAGGTCTAAATGAGGGAAATGACTCCATAGGTGAGATGGAGAGTAGAGGAGATAGCTCTAGTGTAGATGACTCCTCATCTAACTCTACAAATGGAAGTGTAGAGAAAATGGATGTGAATGACTTTATAGTCAAGTGTGAAAGTTCATTGGAGAAGAACAATAGAAAATTGAAGATTTTAGAAGATGAAAATCTAGAACTTTCAACACACAATGACCACTTAAGTAAACAAGTGGAGGCATCCAAGATGATTGAAGACAAGCTAAGGGATGAGCTAGCTATGTCTAAGAGGAATGAAGAAGGGTTGAAGAGAGAGCTTGTTGAAGCCATAGAGTCACTGTCTAGGATGACTACAAGCACCAAGAAACTTGACCACATTCTTGGTAGTGGAAAGAACCCTTGTGACAAGAGAGGTATTGGGTATGAAGTAAGCAAGGAGATCACTACTCCAACCAAGACCATCTTTGTCAAGAGTTTAGGCAAGAACGAAGCCTCACCGGTGCACACACCTAGGAAGAAAATCGATCTAGGACAATGCTCAAGAAGTGCAAATGTGAAGGAAGCTTCAAAGAGACAACCTCAAGCTCAAAAAGTTCCTCTACCAAACTTCCCTCAAGCTCATATTCATCAAGGGAAGAGGCCAATCATGCAAAATAGATCAAGGAAGCAAACGAGACCGGTTCAACAACAAAGAAGATTTAAACCCGCTCAACCACAAAGTCATGGGAAGGCTCCTATGCATGCACAAGGACATGGTATGAATTCTAAATTTATCCCTACATGTCACTTTTGTGGTATTAATGGTCACATTAGACCAAATTGCTTTCATTTCATTAAATTATGTAGAATCAAAAGCATGATTGAAAAGAGAATGACAAGAGCTAGAATGCATGCTAATAGGAAGGAAAATATTCATGTTCATGATCCTATTATTCCTAGTACTATTGAACCATTGTCCACTAGGAAGAAAAATGTCATATCTATGTGGATAAGGAAAAATGAACCCGCTTGCTATGAGACTAACAAGTCTCAAATAGGTTCAACCAAGTCAAATGGACTTGGGAGGTCCATAGGACCTCATGACCTTCTTTGATGAAGGATGATATTGACCCCATATGGGGAACTCAAGCAAAGAGAGCTTATGCATACTTGTTGCATGCAAATATTTGAAAAATCTTATGCTTCTTTGTTAATTGCTTGAGTAAGCTTGGTTGCACATATGTATATATGTTTTCAATTCAATAAGTGTGAACCATGCTTGTTTACAAACCATGTCATATTTATGTTCAAACATGCATTTTTGGACTAGGAGATTTACATAGGAAGTATGATATGAATGACCTATAGTTATCTCCATGACATGATGATTCTTAATGACATGCTTAAAAATTGAAAAGCATGAGTTGTTTTTATAACATGCTAATGACATATGAATAGCATGAAATTCAAATGACATGCTCAAATGAAAAAGCATGAATTGATGATTGCAATTTATAAATGCAAAACATTGTGTGAAAAAGCTTATGAGACTCAAAATGAATAAAGGATCTTGTATCCGTTCAAAGGAATTTATATTCCAAATTGTCCCTCCTTCTTTATTTGTTGAACATGTCTACTATCATATGGGTTTCATTTCCGGAAAAATCAAATAGGGTGCAAAGTTGCTCTTGACATGTTTGACTTATAAAGATGGATATAGTTGCTCATAAATTAAAATCAATGAAAACTCTATATCCTTGCTTCTCTCATGACATTGGTGAAATTGGTTTGAATTCTTATTAGAAACCTTTGTCATTTGCTTTGCCAAATACCATTGTATTTTGGACTTGAATGCTACATGTCTTGTATGCAAAGCATGTTTTGTTTCACATATTTATTTCAAAATAAATCTCCTTGTTTCTCTCCATTTGATATAGTTGCATAAAGTGCATTTTATGATTATGCAAATGACTTGAATGCTATCATCTCTCTTTGCTAAGTGACCCGGTTGGGGACTACTCCTTTGCCTATATCATGACAAAAAGGGGGAGTAGAATGGTGGTAAAGGGAGTTGCAATTATGCATGTTGGGGAGACAATACATTGAGGGGGAGTAACCCATTGAGGGGGAGCATTGCATTCACATACATTGCATGATATTGTGTTTAAATTCTTAGAAATGCAAATGCTTGTTTATGTTCTCACTTGATTAATCTCACATTTTACTTGAATTGGAAAGTATAGAAACATTTGCTTTCAGGGATTGATAGTTCTACTTGAGATTGAAGTCTTCAAGATTATTTTTATATATCTCTTTGTATAGTAGAAAATCATAGTAGACCCGTAGTTTCTATTATGATGTGAGGAATCAATGTGAGTGGTGGTTTTGTCACGAAATAGCCAAAGGGGGAGATTGTAAGGATTCCCATATATTGATTGGCTTATTTCGTGGACAAACCACATGTTGGGGTTGATAATGTAAGGGTGGTTTAGGTGTTTGAACTTCATGCTCGAAGGCCCTTTCAAGACCCCAAGGGACAAGCACGCCAAAGGTATAATTTCTTGTGCTTGATTTTTCTTTGAAGAGATTTAGTAAGCACACACACACTTAGCATACTTGCATTTGTGTGCATACTCTTCACATGTCATTTTACACACTAGCATTTTGATTGTGATACCTTGTTGTGTGTTTATGTGCTTAGTAATTCGTTTCCCGATAATGTTCGGAAACGTCCGCACTCACACGTATGTGTGCTTAGTTTTGCGCGAAGACCGCCCACGGAGAATGTCCTTGGCTTCTCCTTGGTTTTCACCATTATTGGTGATCGGCGGTTATGATCGGCGGCCTGGCCGCCGAATTAAACCGCCGTTTCAGTCCAGATTGGTCTGAAGCAATTATACGGTCATGATCGGCGGTCACGATCGCCGTTCGAAACCGCCGTTCATACCTGATCAATTTTAATCTCTCGGTCTATTTCGGCGGTTGGATCGGCGGTCACGAAACCGCCGAATGAAACCGCCATTGATGCTCTGTTCTTCACGAGCTCAATTCGGCGGTCGTGATCGGCGGCCTAGCCGCCGATTGAAACCGCCGAACGCTGCGTTTCAGGGGCAAACTTGTCTTTTCACATGCCCAATTCTTGATGTCTATAAATATCTTACTTTCTCATTCTCTGATCAAGTCTCTTGAGTCATTAGAACCCTAAACTTCAAAGAGAGATTTTTGAGAAAAAATCAAATCAAGAACTCACCTTTAAACACTCAAATCAAATCCTTTTTGCATCAAAGTTCATCTTGCATTCATCTATGATTGGGTTTGCATCATCACAACATGCTTGGTAAGATTTTAATTAATTTCATCTTATTTTAGTATTTTTACTATCAAGCATATTCTCTTTTAATTAGTTGTATGTTTTTGATCATATGATAAATACAAGATTAGAGAATTAATTGTGATGAATTGATTGAGTGTTGTTTTGTGATAGCTAATTAGGTTTTTGACTAATCTTGATTAGCTAAGCTATTTGACATGTCATTTAGCAATTGATATCTAGGGTTGATTAAATTGATTATATCATCATCCTAGATAAGCATCTAAGGTTACCTAGCATTGTTTGCTATTTGAATATTCATACATATTCACATAGGTTGCATAATCTCTTCTTAGAGAATTAAGTCTTGAGGCTAAGGTTGCTTAGACCTCAAGCAATTGGACTAGAGCCACTTTTAAAGGCCTGAGTGGTAGAAGTGGGGAGTTATTGACCGGAGTGTTAGACGAGGTCTACATAGGTTGTAAACTCCATTTCGATTAGTGGATTTCGAGGTCCGAGTGTGGCGCACTAAACAGCCCATGGTTTTTCCTAGTGGTTGGGTTTCCACGTATACATCAAGTGTTATTTAAATTCCGCACTATATTACACTTGCTTGTATTTTTGACTAGTAGGGGCATTTTCATAAAATTGACTTGCATGTGAAAATTGGGTAATAATAGTTAAAATCTATTCACCCCCCCTCTAGATAATATTTACCATACACACCGAGCGTTATTTTATTTACTTTCACACCTGTTGCCAAATCACCATGAGAATCCTGACTCAGCCTTATCAATTCAAACTGATAAGTCAAAACGCACCGTATCACTAGGTCGGTTGGATCAGGCAAGTGGGAGCACGGTTGTTGGGCTTCTACAAGCTTCAACCCTTTTCATCATTGGGCTTCTAGAATTTGGGCCAAGGCGAAATTAGATGGACTGACAAAACCCATAAATTCCACCTTAGTTCATCTCAATTCAGATAGCAGAGTAAGCTCCTCTTAAAACCTGGCTCAAAAAACATACAAACAAACAAGTTAACCATAATCACCTAACTTCAGTAGGTTCAAGCAATGCTTAAACTTACTGTAGGGAGCAACTTTGATACCCATGTGAGCAGGATTATCCTCAGTGGAAATCTTTTCCACCTCAACAACACCTTCAGAGATTTGATCTCTAATAAAGTGATATTTAATTTCTATATGTTTGGTTCTCTCATGAAAAACAGGATTCTTCTAAAGATGTAAAGCACTTTGACTGTTAGTGTAGATGATAGCCTTCCCACTAAACAATTTAATGTCACCTAAAAGGCCTTGAAGCCAAATGGCTTCCTTAATGGCCTCAGTAACTGCTATGTATTCTGCCTCAGTAGTGGATAGGGCCACAACAGGCTGTAACTGGCTTTTCCAGCTTACACAGCAGCCTGCAATGGTGAAGAAATATGAGGAGCTGGACCTCCTTTTATCTCTATCACCAGCATAATCAGAATCAGCATACCCAATCAGGTCAACAACAGAATTAGGACAATCATATATCAGTCCAACTGAAGTGGTTGAACTAATATATCTCAATAGCCATTTCATGGCATTCCAATGGCCTTTACCAGGATTGGCCATATATCTAGACAAAACACTAATAGCTTGTGCTAAGTCTGGTCTAGTGCTAATCATAGCATACATAACTGACCCAACTGCATTGGAGTAAGGGATATTCTCCATAAATCTGGTCTCCTCAATAGATCTGGGAGACAGAGCAGTAGAAAGCACAAAACTGGGTGACAGTGGGATATTAGCTTGTTTACAGTTTTTCATAGAGAACCTTTCAACCAGTTTAATCAGGTAATTTTCTTGTTTAAGGCACAGTCTTGATTCTTCTCTGGTTCTAACAATTTCTATCCCTATGATTCTTTTTGCATCTCCTAAATCTTTCATGTCAAATTCAGATTTTAATTTTCCTTTTAATTCTTTAATCCTAGGCATGCTTTTACTAGCAATTAACATGTCATCAACATACAAAAGCAGATAGACAGAATTCATAATATTTTCACTAGTAAAATAAAAACATGTGTCATAATTGCTTTTAATAAAACCCAAGCTAGTAATGAAATTATCAAATTTTTTGTACCATTGCCTAGGGGCTTGTTTCAGCCCATACAAGGATTTCTGAAGAAGACAGACATGAGAAGGCTTGGGTTTGGACTCAAAACCTTCGGGTTGGGACATATAGATGGTCTCATCTAAGTCCTCATGCAAAAAGGCAGTCTTAACATCAAGTTGTTCAAGTTCTAGGTCATAGAGACTAACAAGGGCAATGACTATTCTAATAGTCTTGTATTTGACTACAGGTGAGAATATCTCATTGTAGTCTATTCCTTCTCTTTGAGTAAAGCCCTTAGCAACAAGCCTAGCCTTGTATCTAGGTTGTTCATTTTTCTCTAGACCCTCTTTTATTTTAAAGACCCACTTGCAAGCAACAACTTTCTGTTTTTCTGGTTTCTTCACAAGAGACCAGGTTCCATTTTTCTCAAGAGATTCCATCTCTTCTCTCATAGCATTAAGCCATTTCAGTTTATCAATGGAACTGACTGCTTCTAAGAAACTCCTAGGTTTAGCATTTTCTAATTGTTGACCAGTGCATAAAGCAAAAGAAATAACATCAGCATAGGCATACTTACTGTTAGGCTTAATTATCATTTTAGCTCTATCCCTAACAAGTTCATAATCCGCTAGAGATTCCATGTTGATCTCAGGCTGACTTTGACTTTCTTCCACCTGATCAGAATCAGAAGAAGTAGCCAGATCATCCTCATTGGGATTAGGCTGAACCGAGTCAAGACCAAAAAAATGACTACTAATTTCCACCTTAACCTGATTATCAGCATCATTAGAAGGATCTGTTTTAGGTTCAGAATTAGGGTCATTATCCTTACAAGACATTATAGCCTTATCAAAGATGACATCTCTACTCACAATGACTTTGAAACCTTTTTGGTCTCTCAGCCATACTCTATATCCATTGACTCCTAAAGGGTAGCCTAAGAAAACACCTCTTAAAGACCTTGGTTCCAGCTTACCTTCTGACTGATGTGCATAAGCTGCACAACCAAACACTTTCAAGTGTTTCAGAGAAGGAGGCCTACCAGTCCATTTTTCTTCAGGTGTTAAAAGGTTTATGGCAGTGGATGGGGATCTATTTATTAGGTATGTAGCAGTAACAACTGCTTCACCCCAGAATTTTTGACTTAAACCAGAACTGATTAGGAGACATCTGACCTTATCAAGAATGGTCCTATTCATCCTCTCAGCTATACCATTCTGCTGAGGTGTATATCTAACAGTTCTGTGTCTTTCTATGCCATGGTCATAGCAAAATTTATTGAATTCTTCCTTACAAAACTCTAGGCCATTATCAGTTTTTAGTACTTTGACTTTCTTGGAAGTCTGATTTTCAACCAACCGTTTCCAAGCTTTAAAGCTTTCAAAAGCTAGATCTTTAGACTTCAATAAGTACACCCATACCTTTCTAGTATAATCATCTATTAAAGATAGAAAATAATGGTTTCCACCATGTGTTGGGACCTTTGAAGGTCCCCAAAGGTCTGGATGTACATATTGAAGGATCTCTTTTGTGTTGTGTTGAGCTGTACTAAAACTTAGCCTATGCTGTTTTCCTAAGACACAGTTTTCACAAAATTCCAGTTTATTAATACTATCCCCATTAATCAAATTTTGTTTGCTTAATTCACTTAAACCTTTCTCACTCATGTGGCCTAGTCTCTTATGCCATAAAGATGAGATGTCAATATTCTTGGTAGCTACACAAGCTGCCAGATTAGTAACAGTCATACCTTTTAGGACATATAGACTATTTTTCTTGTCACCCTTTAGAATCACAAGGGAACCCCTAGACATTTTTAAGACACCCTTCTCAGCCTTATAACAGTAGCCCTCCTCATCAAGGACTCCTAAAGAAATTAGATTTCTTTTCAGATTAGGCACATATCTCACATTCTTAAAGACTCTAACCATGCCATCATACATTTTAATGGCCATAGATCCAACACCTTCCACCTGACACTGTTGATTATTCCCCATCAGCACACTACCTCCACTGAGTTCTTTGAACTCTGTGAACCAATCTTTCCTAGGTGTCATGTGAAAGGAACAAACAACCTGAGTCTAGGATCCACTCAGACTTAACATCCTCAGTGCTCACAGCCAGCACTTCACTATGTTCATAGGACCTAGATGCTACAGCCGCATCACCATCATTATGAGTCTTTTCTTGATTTTTCTTTTTAAATTCATAACAGTATTTTCTGATGTGACCTTCTTTACCACAGAAATAGCACTTTCTAGTGCCGTTTCTATTCCTAGACTGAGACCTATAGTGGTTAGGTGTCTTACTTCTTCCTTTGCCTTTATTATAATTATTGTTATTATTATTGCCATTCCTATTAGGTTGTCTCCCTCTCACAAAAAGATTCTCACCACTATTTTTATTCTCAATTTTTAGTTCTAAATCTTTAGATTTAAGAGCAGAAATACATTCTTCAAGAGACAGAGAGGTTCTACCATATTTGATAGCAGCTTTTACATCTCTAAAGGAATCAGGCAAAGCATTCAGTAAAATAATAGCTTCATTTTCATTACTGAGTTTTTCATTTTCTCCAGCATTAGCAAGTTCAACTGTCATCTTTTTAAACACATCAAGATTCTGATCCAGGTTCTTATTAGGATTCATTTTATAACCGAAAAGCCTTTCTTTAAGATAAATTTTATTCGGAAGCAATTTAGTAAGATACAGGCTTTCTAGTTTATTCCAGATATTACAGATAGTAGTTTCATCATTAACTTCCCTAAGAACATTATCAGATAAATTCAAGATTATAGTTCCTAGAGCCATTTCAAACATATCATCTTTCTGTTCAGGAGATAAAGTTCCAGGCAATTTATCAGGTCTTTCAATGGCCTTGAGGATTTTCTGCTGAGACAGAAGGGCTTTCACCTTTCGTCTCCAGATGCCGAAATCCCCAGTGCCATCAAATTTATCAATGTCAAACTTCATAGACATGCAAGGTGTATTAAAATTACCAAAGTTGTGAATGATTACCTCCTTTGCATTGCTAGCAGTTTCACTGCTTTCCTTTTCCACTCCAGTTGAGTCTTCAGAGATTGAAGGCTGATCAACTGGAGGATCTTCTTGCTCAATGTTCGCCGTTGATACGTCAAAGGCTCTGATACCACTGTTAGGAATCTAGGTATACGACTAGAACCTAGATCCACTGTGATATTACTAAGTTCCTGTCAAGATTCACTTAACAAATAGTAATATATAGAAAAAGAGTAACAAGAAAAGTAAAAGAGATAAGAGACAGAGATTTTATAGTGGTTCAGCTTGATAACAAGCCTATATCCACTTTGAGCCAAACCGAGAGGCTCACTTCACTATAGAGATTGATTTACAGATCTAGACTACACAGGACTCAGCCTGATAAACCCTCAAAGGGAGCCCAGAAACCCAGTACAACAATACTCAACCACACACACCAGTAAACCCAACCCTCATCAGAGATCACAAACCCAGAATCACTCAAAGATTACATCAACAGAATCAGCACTCACCGATCTCTCTTTTTCTCTCTTACCACTCTTACAAATTCAAAGAAGAGAAGACAGAAATCCACGAAGAATCTCAAGAACACTAAGAACAATTACAGAGAAAAGAGGGAGTCTGAGAATACACAGAAAACCCTAAAAATCAGAGTATTATTCTCTCTTCATCGTTTCACTTTATATAGCCATCAAAAGATAAAGTCCAGCTGGCCAAAGTGAACCAATCACCTATTGCCAAATCACCATGAGAATCCTGACTCAGCCTTATCAGTTCAAACTGATAAGTCAAAACGCACCGTATCACTAGGTCGGTTGGATCAGGCAAGTGGGAGCACGGTTGTTGGGCTTCTACAAGCTTCAACCCTTTTCATCATTGGGCTTCTAGAATTTGGGCCGAGGCAAAATTAGATGGACTAACAAAACCCACATAAACCTTAATCCATTTTTTAAATATACATATATATACAATCTTTCTATTATCAATTCAAACTGATAATAAATATATCAGGACGAAGAATGTGGACCACAGATTATGAAGAAGTTTTGACAAGTGCATACACTTTGAGTCAAAGTATGTAAATCTAGTGGTCCACATTTTTCTTCCTGATATATTTATTGTCAGTTCGAACTGATAATAGAAAATTTGTATATATATGTATATATCAATTAGCATGTATACTTGTTGGATTAAATTCACCGGATTTGACAGCTTTCGGTTTAAATTCATTAATTCATCCACTTTCAAAGAAAATTACTTAGCTTTAAGTCTTTTAACTCTTTTTTTTATTAGCATCACGGGGTCGGGTGCTGATATTGAAATTGAAAAATATTATTTACACACTGTTTATGTTAATTTTATTTGACTTGACATGTCGGCCTAGACCGTCAAGGAAGCTACTGTCAAGAATAGTATTGACAGTTATTCTTGACGGTTTTTAATTATCAATTTACCACTTGACTACAACCTTTGATATGTTAACAATTGAACAATATTTTTATATAATTAAATATGAGTTGTTACAAATAAAAAAAAAACATTTTAAGATAAATTTAAATTTATTCAACTAATCAAAATTCTAATTTCTACGACAAACATATATTTAAAAATATTTATTGAAACTTTTAATAAAATTATATTTTATTTAAAATATAGTCGAGTTATTGGTCAATACTCTATGGTCACGTTTGGTTACATGTTGGAATGGTAATCAGAATGGTAATGAGAATCAGAATGAGAATAGAAAGGAAAGGAAAGGAAAGGAAAGGAAAGGAAAACTAAGTTTTTTGTTTGGTTGGAACTTTATAATTAGTCTTTGAATCAGTATTATTTTGTTTGGATAACAACGGAATGGAATGGACTTAACTGTATTTTAACCAAAATACCCCAAATTATAAAACATTCATAATAACATGATAATTATGGATAATAATAATAAAATATATAAGTATATTATATACATATAATTAATATTATATATAATACATATAATAATATATATATATATTATATAATAATATATATATATATTATATAATAATATATATATATATTATATAATAATATATATATATATATATATATATATAATACTGTATATATAATTTATAACATATAAATATATTATTATATTATATAAATATATTTATATATTTATATATTATATATTATATTATTATATATATTATATAAAATAATATATATTATTATTATATATATAATATATTTATATTATTATATGTATTATATAATATATATATATATATATATAAAATATTTATATAATATAAATATATAATATATATTATTTAATATATTAATATATAACATATAAATATATTTATATAATATAATATTATATAATATATATATATAATAATATATTTATAAAATATAATATATAATATATATATTAATAATATATATATATATATATTTAATATAATATACAAATATATTATATATATTTTAATAATAATAATATGTATAATATATATAATAATATAATATATATTTATATATCATTAATATAATATATAATAATAATATATTATTTTTTGAAAGGAGTTTATTTTTGGAAAGGACGGTCGTCGGTAGTGGGTGGTCGGCGTCGGCAGTGGGCGGTGGTTCGGCGGTGAGGGAGATGGTTATTATAAATATAAAAAATGTTATTTAATTAAATATTATTATTAAATATTAAATAATGAAAATTTTAAAATATATATATTAACATTTCTTGACAGTTTTTAAGTGTCAAGAAAAAAAAACTGTCAACAAAAAAAACTGTCATCCAAAAACTGTCATCTATGAAGGTTTTCTAGTAGTGACCGTGTGTACAAAATTAGATTTCATTAATTTGATAATTTAGAAAATAATGTTAGACTCTTAAGTCGCAAGCTATATATATCATGTAAATCATAATATTAACTTTCACAATTAATTTTGACCGATCTATTATTATTTATTACTATAATGTAAAAGAACTTAATTTAAATAAGGAGATAAAAACTATGATATACAGGATCATGGAAGATTGGAAGAAAAACGTGACATTTTACTAAAAATGTGAAACTCATTAATCAAATCATTTTTCATATTCAATATAAGTCTTGATCAGTGAAGACACTTACGTGAAACCCATGATCTAAAGTAAATCCGTGCGTAAATGTGAAGGAAGCTTAAAACCGACAATATTTACTTTAGTGAACTTGGGTTTTATCGATACTATCTTTCAATAATGGGCCTGTAAGTGGACATCCACATTTAATTAAGTGATTGTACATTTCGGTTTTTGTATTTGTTATAAATTTTAAATTCTATCTTGCTTATAAAAAACAAGTGTGTGGTGTGTTATGAGGTATTTGTAATATTTGATATCATTAGGTCATGATATGATATAAGGATTTTGATCCTCCCCTTACCTCATCTTTTTCTTGATTTCACCTAATCTTATGACACATAAGCATTGTAATGAATGTGTGGTTAATATGTGATTGGTTTCCACAACCATTTTATCAACGATCAACCACATGCTTTAAAAAGATCAGGAAAAATATGAGGTAAGGAGATGATCCAAATCCTTGATATAAACCTTAGGGTATGTTTATATGACTTTTCAAGTAGAGCTTCTAGAGTTGATCTTTTTGTTATAGAGCTTCTAATGAGTAGAGCTTCTAACAAAAAAGGATTTTGGTTGTGTAAATTACAAAAAATGTGTTGATAATGTATTTTTAGAAATAGCTTTTAGTTGAGTGAATTACAAAAAAGGTGTTGACAATGTATTTATAATGAAAGAGTTATAGTGGAATATCTAAAATTTATAACGGCCAGTTGAGACAATAATTCATATGTTTTTAAATAATTAAAAAAAAAAAAAAGCTTTTTGGAAAGAGAGCTTCTCATTACAATCCAAATTTTTTCTATTTACACTCCAGTTTATTTTTTTTTTATACATGACAATTTTAACCTGAATTAAAATTACTAAACAAGACAAAAAAAATTCTAATAAAACTCCAAACTAATTAAATTATTAAAAAAAAAAAAAAAAATTCTCTCTCCTAAATCATTAGATTAAATATTACGTATTAAACTCTTTCTCATAAATATGTTATTATCATATTAAAAACTCTCTACTAATTACTCTCTCTCTCTCTCTCTTTATATTTCAATATTTTTTTTCTAGAAAAATAGGGTACTTGTTTTTAAGTTTATATATATATATATATATACATATATATATACGGTTCATAAAAATCAAGCTTATTCGTAAGTTTTTTTTTTTTTTTCTTAACTGTTAGTCTTGCTTGAGAAAGAATAGAGATAGAAAATTATAGATATGTATTGGAGGAGATAGAATTTAATATGGTAATTAAAAATTTATGGGAGAGTGTTTAATATGTAATATTTAATCTAATGATTTATGAGAGATTTTTTTTTTTAATAATTTAATTCATAAAAGATTACTTCTTGGATGAATCCAAAGGTTACGACGGTTCGTCCTAACTTTTATTAAAATAAAATGGAATGTCTTTAGAAATTTATTTTTTAAAATGGAGTATATTGAAGCTCTCTTTGGAAAATCCCAAATTTTGGGTTTCTCCAAATAGATATAAAATGGTTTTTATAAAGGGTAATTGAGACAATTCATATATTAAAAAAGTTATTTTAAGTTTTACAAAACAACTAAAAAAATTTCAAAATAACTTATAACATTAAAAAAACACTTTTGATCCTTTGAAAAGCAATACCAAACACACACTTAATCCAGTATATGTATATATAACTTCTCTTCTTGTATTTCATCAGCAAACCTGTATTCTCTCTAACTCAAGTATTTCCATTTATTATTTTAGACACAACACGATTCTTCCGCTACATTCCGCTAGTTTTAATTTATAAGAAGATGAATTTTCAGTTCTTCGGAACCTAGTACCGGTTTCAACCGTGAATGTTAATAATCTATTTGTTCTTTTCAAAAAAAAAAAAAATAGTCTATTAGTTTAAATAATAATTGAGTTTGTAAGTTATGTATTCCAAATAATGAAATATATGCCACAGAGCAATGATTCAAAATTTTGTTTCTAACAAGTTTATTTACTTCTCCAATAAAAAAATTGTAATGTTGAGTTTTTTGTCCGTTGATTGCAAAAGAATTGTTATTATTATTTTTTATTTATTTTTTCTTTTACAAACCATTGCAGAAGAAGCTTTGGTGTAAAGAGAACTACATATTCTGTTGTTAATTGTTATATTCAGTAAGTTGAAGTAGGACTTGTTGGGGAAGAAATTGAATGAAATATGTTGAAGATGTTAGACTTGTAAAAGAAAATAAGTAATTAAAGTGGAAAAGGTAAAATAAAAAATAAAAAAATTAATAAGATATTCAGATAATTATTTTTTAATATTAATTTACATTTTTATTTTTGAAAGGGATAAGTTACTTTTAAGTTTTTACATAAAATCAATTTTTTTCAAGAATAAAATCTAATCATTTAGAAAAAATAATTCCCAAATTCAAAAAAAAATTCAAAATTTTTTCATAAGTATATTTCATTTTTCTTATTATCCATACAAAAGATCTTATGTAAGAGGGTTTTTATTTGTGAAGTCTTTCATATATAGGGAACTTTTCATATAATCACCCCATTATTTTAATACAATAAGCACATTTGATGAAATTGCATATAATTGAATGTTTTACGATGAGATTTTTTTTATGCATCCTAAGAAAATTAAAATATACATTTGTTAAAAATTTGGAAATTGTTTGGATTTGGGAACTATTTTTTTTTTCTATTTCCCTATTTTAAATGTTTTATCTTCAAAAAAGTTAGAACAAAATTAGTTCTTGTACCCGAAAAATTGTCAATTAATTTCCACAAATGTATTTCGATGTTCTTATCATCCATACAAAAAATCACACGAAGATTCAATATATTCAACTAAATTTCATCAAAGGTTCTTAAGGTGTGCATTGTAAAAAGTTCTCATTGGAAAATTTATATATATTTATATATTTAGGGGCAAAATAAATATTAATCAACTCACCTCTCACCTCTCTCACGTCCCAACACACACTCTATCTCTCACCCACTCACATCCAAGTCCCAGCGTGCACACACACACACACACTCTCTCTCTCTCTCTCTCTCTCTCAATCAATCAAGTCCAATACTCCATCTTCCAATTAATTCTTTCTTTCTCTCTCTCCCTCACACATCCTAAATCAATTCTCTCTTAAATTAATGATTATCTTCAACCTAACAACTCAATTGCAACATCATTTGGGTTAAATTTTAGGTTAATTATTTAGATTGCATAATATTACTCTTAATCTACTATTTATATTCTGTTATTTTAATTCAGATATTTTTCTTAGTTTCAATTTATTTTTTCTAATTAACAAGCTAGAATCTTGGGCTTATTAGTCATAATTTTAAGTTAGTGTTTTATTATTATTTTTTTATAAATTTATTTTCCAACTACAACTTATTATTTGGAGTGTTATATTATAATTTACAAAACTATGAAAAACTATATTTCCATACTTTGGAAAAAAAAATCAATTATCGAGTGAGAGTGGATCAAGTTTGTCTTCTTTATCTCAATGGAATATATATATATATATATATATATATATATAGGGATGAATTCATAAAGAGCCAAAAAATTTATTGGTTTAATGTTTTTAGCCACCAATTTATAGTTTATTGTTTTCATCACTTTTGAACACTTTTGGTCAAAATTACCCCTAAATTTTACTTCACTTGACATGTAACTTGGTTACATGACATTTGATTTTAAGTTACATGCAAGTTGATTTTTCATGTTACATGTCAGTTAAGTTTTATATGCCAATTGACTTTCAACTTACATGTCAATAATTTTCAAGTTACATACCAGTTGATTTCCAAATTCTTGGGTGGGTGAAGTAAAGACAAAATGGAAGGCAATCTTGTCTGTTTAAGACTAAAGGTAATAAGTATAATAAAATATAAATTGATGGCTAAAAACAATAAACCAATAAATGTTTTTGTTACTTCTTGCAATTTCCTCTCTCTCTCTCTCTCTCTCTCTCTCTCTCTCTCTCTCTCTCTCTCTCTCTCTATATATATATATATATATATATATATATATATATATATATATGGGGTGAATTCATAAAGAGCGAAAAAATTTATTGGTTTATTGTTTTTGGCCACCAATTTATATTTTATTGTTTTCATCACTTTTGACCACTTTGGACAAAATTACCCCTAAATTTTACTTCATCTAACATGTAACTTGATTACATGCCATTTGATTTCAAGTTACATGCAAGTTGATTTTTTAAGTTAATTACAAGTCAGTTAAGTTTTAAATTACATGCTAATTGACTTTCAACTTACATGTCAATGGTTTTCAAGTTACATGCTAGTTGATTTCCAAATTTTTGGGTGGGTGAAGTAACAATAAAATGGAGGGCAATCTTGTCTGTTCAAGGCTAAAGGTTATAAGTATAATATAATATAAAATTATGGCTAAAAACAATAAACCAATAAAATTTTTGTTACTTCTTGCAATTTCATATATATATATATATATATATATATATATATGTATATGGTCAGGTTATATCGACTCAAATTTATGACTCAATTTTTTGACTTCAATATTTCAACCATTAGATTAAAGAACACATGAGCAAATGTATGGTTAAGATATTTAAGTCAAAAAATTTAGTCAGAAATTTGATTCAATATAACTTAACCCATATTGTTTTAGCCCGCCAAATGATATATGTATATACAGTCTTTCTATTATCAGTTCGAACTGACAAAAGTTATATCAGTTTCTTGTACGTGGGTCACTGAATTTAAATACTTTGACTGACAAGTGTATACAGCCAAGTCAGAGTATTTAAATCCAGTGGCCCACATGCAAGGAACTGATATAACTTTTGTCAGTTCGAACTGATAATAGAATTTCTGTATATATATATACAGATTTTCTATTATCAGTTCGAACTGACAATAAATATATCAGGACGAAAAATGTGGACCACTAGATTTACATACTTTGACTCAAAGTGAATGCACTTGTCAAAACTTCTCCATAATATGTGGTTCACATTATTCGTCCTGATATATTTATTGTCAGTTCGGACTGATAATAGAAAGACTGTATATATATATATATATATATATATCAATTGGCATGTAGACTTGTAGGATTAAGTTCACTGGAATTGACAATTTTCATTTTAAATTCAATTCCTTAATTAATGAAAGAGTGATTATAAACTTTCAAAGATTTTTTTTTTTATTTTATTTGAAGTGAAAGAATGTTACTTAACTTTAAGTCTTTATTATTATTATTATTATTATTTTTAATATAACAAATATTACATGTACTATAGGTATAGTGTATGTTCGGTATGACTTTTGAAAGTATCAAATCCACTTTTTTAATGCTAGAAGCTATTTTGAAGTTTTTTTTAGTTGTTTAGTAAAACTCAAAACATTTTTTTTAATATATGAATTGTCTCAATTAGCCTTTAAAAAAGCCATTTTATATCTACTTGGAGAAGCCCAAAATTTGGGCTTTTCCAAAAAGCTTTTTTTAACTTTTTTAAAACATATGAATTGTCTCAACTACCCTTTATAAATTTTAGATATTTCACTCTAACTCTTTCATTATAAATACATTGTCAACACCTTTTCTGTAATTCACTCAACCAAAAGTTATTTCTAAAAATATATTGTTAACACCTTTTTTTTGTAATTTACACATTCTAAATCTTTTTTTTGTTAGAAGTTCTATTACAAAAAGATCTACTTTAGAAACTCTACTTGAAAAGCCATACCAAACACACTCATAGAATAACATCACAGGTGGAGTAAATCTATTGGTTCAAGTGGTCCAGTTATTATTAATAAAGTTGAAATACAACACGTTTTATTAATGAATGATTTGAATTTTTCAATATCTTTTTGTGTAAGTCCAATTATTATTAATGGAGATGGTCCAAAAAATAACCAATAAAGATGACAAACACGTCAACAACTTGAATTTTTCAATGTTGTCGCCAGCTTCGTCTGGACTCTGGAAATTGTTATATCACATATATTATCAGCTAAGGACAATACATTGATGATGAAGTGAATTGGTGGCTTATATTAATCGATTTTGAAGTTGCTTTGAATGAGAATCTTATCACCATGTGGTCCAGTTATTAGTAATAAAGTTGATATACATATCAACACGTTTTAATAACATCAGCTTCGTTTTGAATGGATAAAAGTGGATAAGAACGTAGATAGAAATATTTTTTAACAAAATGACTTATGAGAATAAAATTAATATCATTGAAAATAAATCAAAATACTCAATAACCTTGATTATGATCTGTTAAACACAAATGTAATCTTAAGCATAATATTTTACTAAATAAAAATTACACAATTATAGTATTTTGAAAGTTTGAGAATTGCAACTGCTTTGATTATCTCATGCAATCTCGCTTCCTTGTTGGCTGCAGATGCGGATTGGGTTCATCTTAGAGGACATCTTAGATTAAATATTACGTATTAAACTCTTTCTCATAAATCTGTTATTATCATATTAAAAACTCTCTACTAATTACTCTCTCTCTCTCTCTTTATATTTCAATATTTTTTTTCTAAAAAAATAGGGTACTTGTTTTTAAGTTTATATATATATATATATACGGTTCTTAAAAATCAAGCTTATTCGTAAGTTTTTTTTTTTTTTTTTTTCTTAACTGTTAGTCTTGCTTGAGAAAGAATAGAGATAGAAAATTATAGATATGTATTGGAGGAGATAGAATTTAATATGGTAATTAAAAATTTATGGGAGAGTGTTTAATATGTAATATTTAATCTAATGATTTATGAGAGATTTTTTTTTTTAATAATTTAATTTATAAAAGATTACTTCTTGGATGAATCCAAAGGTTACGACGGTTCGTCCTAACTTTTATTAAAATAAAATGGAATGTCTTTAGAAATTTATTTTTTTAAATGGAGTATATTGAAGCTCTCTTTGGAAAATCCCAAATTTTGGGTTTCTCCAAATAGATATAAAATGATTTTTATAAAGGGTAATTGAGACAATTCATATATTAAAAAAGTTATTTTAAGTTTTACCAAACAACTAAAAAAATTTCAAAATAACTTATAACATTAAAAAAACACTTTTGATCCTTTGAAAAGTAATACCAAACACACACTTAATCCAGTATATGTATATATAACTTCTCTTCTTGTATTTCATCAGCAAACCTGTATTCTCTCTAACTCAAGTATTTCCATTTATTATTTTAGACACAACACGATTCTTCCGCTACATTCCGCTAGTTTTAATTTATAAGAAGATGAATTTTCAGTTCTTCGGAACCTAGTACCGGTTTCAACCGTGAATGTTAATAATCTATTTGTTCTTTTCAAAAAAAAAAAAAAAATTAGTCTATTAGTTTAAATAATAATTGAGTTTGTAAGTTATGTATTCCAAATAATGAAATATATGCCACAGAGCAATAATTCAAAATTTTGTTTCTAACAAGTTTATTTACTTCTCCAATAAAAAAATTGTAATGTTGAGTTTTTTGTCCGTTGATTGCAAAAGAATTGTTATTATTATTTTTTATTTATTTTTTCTTTTACAAACCATTGCAGAAGAAGCTTTGGTGTAAAGAGAACTACATATTCTGTTGTTAATTGTTATATTCAGTAAGTTGAAGTAGGACTTGTTGGGGAAGAAATTGAATGAAATATGTTGAAGATGTTAGACTTGTAAAAGAAAATAAGTAATTAAAGTGGAAAAGGTAAAATAAAAAATAAAAAAATTAATAAGATATTCAGATAATTATTTTTTAATATTAATTTACATTTTTATTTTTGAAAGGGATAAGTTACTTTTAAGTTTTTACATAAAATCAATTTTTTTCAAGAATAAAATCTAATCATTTAGAAAAAATAATTCCCAAATTCAAAAAAAAATTCAAAATTTTTTCATAAGTATATTTCATTTTTCTTATTATCCATACAAAAGATCTTATGTAAGAGGGTTTTTATTTGTGAAGTCTTTCATATATAGGGAACTTTTCATATAATCACCCCATTATTTTAATACAATAAGCACATTTGATGAAATTGCATATAATTGAATGTTTTACGATGAGATTTTTTTTATGCATCCTAAGAAAATTAAAATATACATTTGTTAAAAATTTGGAAATTGTTTGGATTTGGGAACTATTTTTTTTTTTCTATTTCCCTATTTTAAATGTTTTATCTTCAAAAAAGTTAGAACAAAATTAGTTCTTGTACCCGAAAAATTGTCAATTAATTTCCACAAATGTATTTCGATGTTCTTATCATCCATACAAAAAATCACACGAAGATTCAATATATTCAACTAAATTTCATCAAAGGTTCTTAAGGTGTGCATTGTAAAAAGTTCTCATTGGAAAATTTATATATATTTATATATTTAGGGGCAAAATAAATATTAATCAACTCACCTCTCACCTCTCTCACGTCCCAACACACACTCTATCTCTCACCCACTCACATCCAAGTCCCAGCGTGCACACACACACACACACTCTCTCTCTCTCTCTCTCTCTCAATCAATCAAGTCCAATACTCCATCTTCCAATTAATTCTTTCTTTCTCTCTCTCCCTCACACATCCTAAATCAATTCTCTCTTAAATTAATGATTATCTTCAACCTAACAACTCAATTGCAACATCATTTGGGTTAAATTTTAGGTTAATTATTTAGATTGCATAATATTACTCTTAATCTATTATTTATATTCTGTTATTTTAATTCAGATATTTTTCTTAGTTTCAATTTATTTTTTCTAATTAACAAGCTAGAATCTTGGGCTTATTAGTCATAATTTTAAGTTAGTGTTTTATTATTATTTTTTTATAAATTTATTTTCCAACTACAACTTATTATTTGGAGTGTTATATTATAATTTACAAAACTATGAAAAACTATATTTCCATACTTTGGAAAAAAAAAAATCAATTATCGAGTGAGAGTGGATCAAGTTTGTCTTCTTTATCTCAATGGAATATATATATATATAGGGATGAATTCATAAAGAGCCAAAAAAATTATTGGTTTAATGTTTTTAGCCACCAATTTATAGTTTATTGTTTTCATCACTTTTGAACACTTTTGGTCAAAATTACCCCTAAATTTTACTTCACTTGACATGTAACTTGGTTACATGACATTTGATTTTAAGTTACATGCAAGTTGATTTTTCATGTTACATGTCAGTTAAGTTTTATATGCCAATTGACTTTCAACTTACATGTCAATAATTTTCAAGTTACATACCAGTTGATTTCCAAATTCTTGGGTGGGTGAAGTAAAGACAAAATGGAAGGCAATCTTGTCTGTTTAAGACTAAAGGTAATAAGTATAATAAAATATAAATTGATGGCTAAAAACAATAAACAAATAAATGTTTTTGTTACTTCTTGCAATTTCCTCTCTCTCTCTCTCTCTCTCTCTCTCTCTCTCTCTCTCTCTATATATATATATATATATATATATATATATATATGGGGTGAATTCATAAAGAGCGAAAAAATTTATTGGTTTATTGTTTTTGGCCACCAATTTATATTTTATTGTTTTCATCACTTTTGACCACTTTGGATAAAATTACCCCTAAATTTTACTTCATCTAACATGTAACTTGATTACATGCCATTTGATTTCAAGTTACATGCGAGTTGATTTTTTAAGTTAATTACAAGTCAGTTAAGTTTTAAATTACATGCTAATTGACTTTCAACTTACATGTCAATGGTTTTCAAGTTACATGCTAGTTGATTTCCAAATTTTTGGGTGGGTGAAGTAACAATAAAATGGAGGGCAATCTTGTCTGTTCAAGGCTAAAGGTTATAAGTATAATATAATATAAAATTATGGCTAAAAACAATAAACCAATAAAATTTTTGTTACTTCTTGCAATTTCATATATATATATATATATATATATATATATATATATATATATATATATATATATGTATATGGTCAGGTTATATCGACTCAAATTTATGACTCAATTTTTTGACTTCAATATTTCAACTATTAGATTAAAGAACACATGAGCAAATGTATGGTTAAGATATTTAAGTCAAAAAATTTAGTCAGAAATTTGATTCAATATAACTTAACCCATATTGTTTTAGCCCGCCAAATGATATATGTATATACAGTCTTTCTATTATCAGTTCGAACTGACAAAAGTTATATCAGTTTCTTGTACGTGGGTCACTGAATTTAAATACTTTGACTGACAAGTGTATACAGCCAAGTCAGAGTATTTAAATCCAGTGGCCCACATGCAAGGAACTGATATAACTTTTGTCAGTTCGAACTGATAATAGAATTTCTGTATATATATATACAGATTTTCTATTATCAGTTCGAACTGACAATAAATATATCAGGACGAAAAATGTGGACCACTAGATTTACATACTTTGACTCAAAGTGTATGCACTTGTCAAAACTTCTCCATAATATGTGGTCCACATTCTTCGTCCTGATATATTTATTATCAGTTCGGACTGATAATAGAAAGACTGTATATATATATATATATCAATTGGCATGTAGACTTGTAGGATTAAGTTCACTGGAATTGACAATTTTCATTTTAAATTCAATTCCTTAATTAATGAAAGAGTGATTATAAACTTTCAAAGATTTTTTTTTTTAATTTTATTTGAAGTGAAAGAATGTTACTTAACTTTAAGTCTTTGTTATTATTATTATTATTATTTTTAATATAACAAATATTACATGTACTATAGGTATAGTGTATGTTCGGTATGACTTTTGAAAGTATCAAATCCACTTTTTTAATGCTAGAAGCTATTTTGAAGTTTTTTTTAGTTGTTTAGTAAAACTCAAAACATTTTTTTTAATATATGAATTGTCTCAATTAGCCTTTAAAAAAGCCATTTTATATCTACTTGGAGAAGCCCAAAATTTGGGCTTTTCCAAAAAGCTTTTTTTAACTTTTTTAAAACATATGAATTGTCTCAACTACCCTTTATAAATTTTAGATATTCCACTCTAACTCTTTCATTATAAATACATTGTCAACACCTTTTCTGTAATTCACTCAACCAAAAGTTATTTCTAAAAATATATTGTTAACACCTTTTTTTTGTAATTTACACATTCTAAATCTTTTTTTTGTTAGAAGTTCTATTACAAAAAGATCTACTTTAGAAACTCTACTTGAAAAGCCATACCAAACACACTCATAGAATAACATCACAGGTGGAGTAAATCTATTGGTTCAAGTGGTCCAGTTATTATTAATAAAGTTGAAATACAACACGTTTTATTAATGAATGATTTGAATTTTTCAATATCTTTTTGTGTAAGGTCCAATTATTATTAATGGAGATGGTCCAAAAAATAACCAATAAAGATGACAAACACGTCAACAACTTGAATTTTTCAATGTTGTCGCCAGCTTCGTCTGGACTCTGGAAATTGTTATATCACATATATTATCAGCTAAGGACAATACATTGATGATGAAGTGAATTGGTGGCTTATATTAATCGATTTTGAAGTTGCTTTGAATGAGAATCTTATCACCATGTGGTCCAGTTATTAGTAATAAAGTTGATATACATATCAACACGTTTTAATAACATCAGCTTCGTTTTGAATAGATAAAAGTGGATAAGAACGTAGATAGAAATATTTTTTAACAAAATGACTTATGAGAATAAAATTAATATCATTGAAAATAAATCAAAATACTCAATAACCTTGATTATGATCTGTTAAACACAAATGCAATCTTAAGCATAATATTTTACTAAATAAAAATTACACAATTATAGTATTTTGAAAGTTTGAGAATTGCAACTGCTTTGATTATCTCATGCAATCTCGCTTCCTTGTTGGCTGCAGATGCGGATTGGGTTCATCTTAGAGGACATTGCTTCTTCCTTCTCTCTAACCTGTTTTGTTGGTGTTGAGTTTGTGAAGCCTGAAATTGGTTAAAAAAGAAGGGGAACAATTTTATGAGATAGACCGGAGTGAGTGAGAAAACTAGTGAAATGAGAGAGAAAAGCGAAGATGAGATGAAAAATTCAAGATGTTGAAGAAAGAGAGAATAAGAAAAACAATGTACCACTGTTTCACCTCCTGAGTCATACTTTGACTGGGAAAAATTTATTTATTTTATTAGAACCTTTAATCATTTTGCCTGACCAACTGCCCAAGCCCTCGTTATGGTCCGTCTCTACCTTTGATATAGGACTAATACTGTCTTAATATGACTAAGGGTCTCTTACCTTAATGAACAGAGACTTCAAAATGAAGTTATATGCATATCAGGGTTCAAATTTGGTATTGTAAATATAATCCCACATTTACCCATTAAAAACGCAAAGTGTGGGAAGACTCGTTACCTAAAGTGGAAATTACGTTCTGAGACATGTTTGTAGAACCCAAAACACCCCAAAATTCAAAGAGTAATCAAGCATTTTGATATGGAATGTTTTATTATAAACCATAAATTAATTCACTAAAGAAAATTAATAATTATAAAATACCTCTAAATAAATCATTCTCCAACAAAAATATATCTCCAAATAAAACCAACAATAAGGTCCAAATCGATCTAAAGGAAATTAAAACAATTCCGAGAATTCTAACTTCAAATTCTAAGTAACAAAATCAAAGGGAGTCGTTATATAACATCTCAATCACTTCCAACTCCAAGCCTATCGCCCTAGCAGTAAGCTCTTAAGAATCTCTGTCTGCAAAATGTTAAATGACAAGGGGTGAGCCGTCAACTCAATAAACATTGTATAATACGCAACCGAAAACATTTATAACAAATACCAAAAGCTTTTAAAGAGTTCATAAAAGCAAAAATCAAATATTCATATACAAGTAAACTTGTAAAAGTAATATTTTCATTGTACGATAACGATTAATAATATTTCATAAAAATAAGCTCAAGTCAAGTAGTGTCACCAATACCCCCAGTGACCCAGCCATTTACATTTTAGAAGTTGGTACATGACCAAAATCATAACATTTCATTTGTCGTGCGCGCTGTATTTACATTTTCACTAGTGATCACCATTTCGTTACATTTCATTTACTACTGACATTGAGTTAAAACATTACTTTCAAAATATGTATATAATAATACATTTGCGTTACTAAAGCACAAAAGAACGGAACATATAAACTTTAAAGAAGAGTTCAAGTAAAGGCAAGACTCATTTAAGGAATTGGATAAATAAAAGTAACGAATATATAAGTAGAAAAATATGAGTTTACACAAGTATAAGCATATATATATATAAATCGTTTCAGAACATAAAAATATAACAATTAAATTTATTTCATATATATATATTTTTGCAACCACATACTATGCAAAAACCACTTACCTTGGAAGGTAGCAAGTCTAATGCTTCACTAATGATATTGGAAAGTCACACGCGGAACCTAAACATTTAGAATAATGATCCTTCAATCAAATTAACCAAATACAAGAAATCTGACTCCACTTCTTAGAAGAAAATACATTTTTATTCATTTTATTGTAGACATTCCAGTAAAACAGATTTTAGTGCTCAAACGTTAGTGATTCGAAAATCTTAAGGGCCTCAAAATATTTCAAAACTTAGTCAATAAACCTAAACATCAGATTACTAATTCCCTATCTTGCTAGATCTCGGTAAACACCTGATCCATAATGGTGTTAGTTTTAAAAAAGTGTTAATATGCTCTAATGTAGCTAGTATAGTACACGATTGTCACCCATACTTGCTTGTATCAATCTTATGGGTGATGGATGATATTACATTTGTTTTTTTAAAAAAAATTGAGAGTGATTACAATCCGTACAAGTTTTTTTTTTTTTTTTTACATATCTTGGGGAAGAAATATTTGGTATTTGTACATCAATGTTTAAAACGTGTACATGTAAAATCACATTTGGTGTAAGGTCCACTAATTAATGATGGAGATAGTTCAAAAAAAAAAAAAACAATAGAGTTGATATACACTAACTGGTATTTCTTTTCAATGCTGTTGTCAGCTTCGTCTGAACCTCTTGAAATTGAAATATTGTTATTTCATGGATTGCTTGTGTTACATGGTTAATGAGTTCATCTGACAAACTCAAACCCACAAGCTCGTGATGTTGGTCAGGACTGGCCCAACTGTATTGATGGAGGGGCGGCCACCCCGGACCCCTTTTTTAAAGGGCAAAATTTGCATGTATTTATATTAATCCAAGGGCACAATATTTGTTGGGTTTCAGGCTAAGTTGGTGTAAGGTTCCCATTTGTTGATTGGCTCATTTCGTGGACAAACCACATGTTGGGGGTTCTTTGTAAGGGTAGCCTAGGTATCGGTGTTATTGCTCAAGCCCTTTGAAGACCTTGTCTTGATAAGCACCGAAGGTAAATTTCTTTGTGCTTACTTTTCTTTAAAGAGATTAGTTGCACACACACACTTAACATACATTGCATATGTGTGCATTCTCTTCACTTGTCACATTTTACACTTGCACTTATTTGTTATATTTTGTTGTGTGTAATTGTGTCTTGTTGTCTTGTAATTCGTTTCCCGATAGTTTTCGGAAACGTCCGCGCATGCACTAGAATGTACTTGGTTTAGCGCGAGGACCGCCTACGGAGAATGCCCTTGGCTTCTCCTTGGTTTTCACCTTTGTTGGTGATCGGCAGTTATGATCGGTGGCCTGGCCGCCGAATGAAACCGCCGTTTGCTTCCAGTAGTGTATGGAGCGATTTTGCGGTTATGATCGGTGGTCACGACCGCCGTTCGAAACCACCGTTCAAGACCTAATTGATTTTATCTCTCGGCCTAATTCGACGGTTGCATCGGCGGTCACGAATGAAACCGCCATTTTCATACCTGATTGATTTTTTAATCTCAGGATTGATTCGGTGGTTAGATCGGCGGTCACGAAACCGCCGAATGAAACCGTCGTTGGTCCCCTGTTCCTCTCGGGCCAATTCGGCGGTTATGATCGGCGGCCTGACCGCCGATTGAAATCGCCGATCGGTGCGTTTCAGGGGCAAACTTGTCTTTTCACATGCTCTGTTTTTCATGCCTATAAATACATCACTTTCTCTTGTTCTGAATGTGACTCTTTAATCATCAAGAACCCTACTTTAAAAAGAGAGATTTTTAAGAGAGAAAGCAATCAAGTTTGCTCATCAAACACTCAAACCAAAATCCATTTGCATCAAAGTTCATCTAGCATTCTCTAGCATATCTAGGATGCTTGCTTGCATGGGTCTTTCATCATCACACTTGCTTTGGTAAGTTTTTCACTATTATCATACATAATTAGTGTTTAATTTATTATGGCATCTCTTTTATTACTTGATTGTTCTTAGATTATATTCTAATATTCAAGATAGAGATTGTTGTGTTGATTTGATTGAGTGTTGTTTTTATGATAGATATCTAGGTTTCTCTATCTATGATTATCTAAGCTAATTGACATGTCATTGAGCTTTAATATCTAGGATTGTTTTTAATTGCATATTCATCATCTTAGATAAGCATATAGGGTTTCCCTTGCTCTATGTTGCATTTGAATATTCATATATTCACTTAGGGTGTTAATCTCTTTTTAGAGAATTAAGTCTTGTGTTGTGACTGGGATTAGGTTGCTTAATTCGCAAGCAATCGGACTAGGTTCACTTATACCGGGATTAGGTAGGTGTGTGATTACTTCCGGGATTAGGTTGTAATCGTTTACACATTTAGTGGATTCGAGGTTCGAGTGTGGCTTACTTACTAGCCCGTGGTTTTTCCCGTGAGGGTTTCCACGTAAAAATCAAGTGTTATTTAATTTCCGCATTTTATACTTGATTTATTGCTTTATCTATTTAGGGGTAATTTCATAATTTTGACTAATCACGAAAAATTGGGTAATAAGCTTAAAATCTATTCACCCCCATCTAGATAGTTTTATACACACGTGCTATAATTTGTTTCAATTGGTATCAGAGCGGGTTCCTAGACATACATATGTGATCCTTTCTTATTTTGGTGTGTTTTGCATTTTGTGTGATTTTTGATCATTCATACATTTGCATTCATTTCATTCATTCATAAACACTATGAGTGGAAACGGTGGAAATGGTGGTGGCAACGAAGGTGCTTCAAGCACAAGGCCTCCACTTCTTACCGGATTGAACTATTCCTAATGGAAAGGGAAGATGAAACCCTACATATGCCAAATTCATGACCGTGCATGGATGGCGGTGGAAGACGGATATGATCTACCCAAGATGACTCCCGATGGTGGAGAAGAAGAAGTATTGAAGCCAAAGGCGCAATGGAACGCGCAAGAGTTTGAGGCTTCAAAGTGGAATAGGAAGGCGATGCATGCCATCTTATGTGCTATGGACGAAAATCAATACAAATTGATTCAAAATACTAGGATAGCTAAGGAGGCTTGGGACATCCTAGAGATTGTACATGAGGGAACCGAAGTGGTGAAGGACTCTAAGCTTCAAGTTCTCCAAACTCAATTCGAGATGCTTAAGATGGAGGAGAATGAGTGCTTCAACGACTTCGAGATCAAGTTGATGGACATAGTCAACCAAAGTCATCAACTTGGTGATCCATATTCGGATAGGAGAATCAAGCAAAAGATTATGAGATCTCTTCCGGATAGGTTTGAATCAAAAGTAACGGCTTTAGAAGAAAATAGTGGATATAAGGATATGAAGCCGAGTGAGGTGATTGGGAGACTTCTAGCTTATGAGTCTAGGAAGGGTCCTATCTTCACACTTCCTAAAAAGCAAAAAGGAATTGTTTTGAAAACCTCCAAGGATGAAAAGGAGGCAATGAAGAATAACTCGGACGAAGACCTTGCATTATTTGTGAAGAGATTCAAGAGGGTCATGAAGTTCGGGAAAAAGGACTTTGGTTCCAAAGGTCAAAACTACAAGAAAAAGGGTTCCTACAACAAGTTTGAGCCTAGGAAAGAGAAGACCAAAAGGAAAGGGGTCCGATGCTTCAAGTGTGGTGGCATAGGTCACTTTGCCCCCGAATGTGCTAATCACAATGTCAAGAAGAAAGGTAAAGTGATGGCTGCCACATGGAGTAGTAGTAGTGATGACTCCATTGAGGGAGATGAGTCTTCAAGTGATGAAGAGCTCATGGCTAATCTCCTAGCTTTTGCCTCCTCCCATAAAAGCAAAAGTGCTAGTGAGAAAGAGGAAATGAGTCAAGAGGAAAATGACTCAAGTGGAGAAGAAAGTGATTCCTCGTCTAACTCCATAAGTAGTTTTATGGAGAAAGAGGTGCTTGCTAAATGCCATGCCGAGTTTAATGATTTAGCAATCAAGAGCACAAGAAAGATCAAGATGTTGAGAGAAGAAAATCTTGAGCTTTCATCTCAAAATGACCACTTAAGTGAACAAGTGGAAAAACTCAAGAAGATGGAAGATAAGCTAAATGAGGAGTTAGTCTTATCTAGGAGGAATGAAGAAAGCCTAAAGAGGGAGCTTGAAGAAGTAAGAGAGTCTATGACTAGGATGGATTCTAGCACCAAGAAGCTTGACCATATGCTTGGTGTTGGAAAGAGTCCATGTGACAATAGGGGTCTTGGGTATGAAGATGGCAAGAAGATCTCAACCTCTAACAAGACCGTGTTTGTTAAGAGTTTGAGGAACGAAGAAACTTCATTTGTGCAAATTCCTAAGAAGAAGTTAGAAATAGGACAATGTTCAAATGCACAAGTGAAGATGGGGCCAAGAAGGCAACCTCAAGCTCAACCCCCTAGGGTCTCTCAAGCCTACATTCCTCCACAAATGGCTCACAAAGGAAAGAGACCAATCATGCAACCTCAAGCTAGGAAGCAATCAAGACCGGTTCAACAACGAAGATGCTTTGAACCCATTCATCCACAAAGATAAGGACAAGGTATGATTCCTTATTTTACTCCTATATGTCATTTTTGTGGATTTGATGGTCATATTAGACCACATTGCTTTCGATATATTAAAATGTGCAAAACTAGAAGCATGATTGAGAAGAAAAAGAAAAGAGCCATGATGCATGTTCCTAGGAATGATAATATTATTATGCATGATCCTAGGACATCTAGAGCCCATGTACCAAAGACCACTAAGAAAGCTAAGATTGTTTCTAGGTGGATTAGAAAGAATGAAAATGTTTGCCATGTTGCTCAAATAGCCTTGAAGGCAAATTCTTCTAATTTTTGGTATTTAGATAGTGGGTGCTCTAGGCACATGACGGGAAACAAGAGTTTCTTCGAGACTCTTGTTATGGAGGAAGGAGGATATGTCACTTTTGGTGATGGATCCAAAAAGAAAGTTGTAGGGAAAGGAACCATTTTCGTTCCCGGATTACCCTCCTTATCCGATGCTTTATTTGTTGATGGCTTGAAAGCCAATTTAATAAGCATTTCACATCTAAGTGATGAAGGATATTCCGTCTTGTTTTGTAAAGATGATTGCTCGATCCTAAAGCCCGATGGACAAACCTTATTGAAAGGAATGAGATCTAGCGATAATTGCTATTGTCTTGAAGCTAGAATAGTCTCAAACAATGTGTCCATGGATGAGCAAATAGAGTTGTGGCATGAAAGACTTGGCCACATGAACTTTAGGGATTTAAGAACCATTGGAAAGTTCGAGTGTGTGCGTGGCCTCCCTAAGCTTGGGAAGAAAGCCAATGGTATTTGTGGACCTTGCCAACAAGGAAAACAAACTAAAAGCATGCACAAAAAGGGCAAGTATCTCTCCACCAAGGAGCCCCTAGAGCTTCTCCACATGGATCTCATGGCTCTTATGCAAACCAAGAGTTTAGATGGAAAGAGATACATTTTTGTTTGTGTTGATGATTTCTCTAGATTTACATGGACATATTTTCTTAGAGAAAAATCTGAAACTTTTGATAAGTTTAAAATGCTTTGGACTAAAATACAAAATGAAATGAATTCTAACATTAAAAGCATTAAATGGATTAGAAGTGACCATAGGAGGGGATTTGAGAATGCCTCTTTTGAAAGCTATTGCAATAGCTTAGGCATCTCCCATGAGTTCTCGGCTCCTAGGACACCTCAACAAAATGGAGTTGTTGAGAGGAAGAATAGGGTCCTTCAAGAGATGGCCCGAGTGATGTTGCTTAGTAACAATGTCCCTAGAAACCTATGGGCCGAAGCCGTCAATATGGCTTGCTATATAGGGAATCGTGTTTTCCTAAGGCCCGGATCTAGAAACACCTCCTATGAGTTAAGGAAGGGTAGGAAGCCAAATGTTAGCTACTTCCACACATTTGGAAGCAAATGCTACATTTTAAATGACCGTGATCAACTTGGCAAGTTTGATGCTAAGAGTGATGAGGGTATCTTTATTGCCTATGCCTTGAATAGTAGAGCCTATAGAGTTTTCAACTCGAACCGTCATGGAATCATCAAATGTTGTTTTTGATGATACAAGGCTCAAGTCTCATGACCATGAGGAGGAGGAAGTTTTAGATGATGACTCTCATTTGGAGAGGGTTGTGGTGACTCCCAATGTTGAGACGTCTAATGACATTAATGAAGTCACACAACCTATTACTAGAGTCCCTCTCTTAGACTCTAATGAACCCATTCCATGGGTTAGAAGGCTCCATAACAAAGAGGATGTTATTGGAGATGTGAATGAGGGTGTTAGAACTAGGCGTCAAATAGCTAATCTAATTAGCTACACATGCTACACCTCTCAAATTGAACCCAAAAAGGTTGATGAAGCCTTAAATGATGAATTTTGGGTTCTAGCCATGCATGAAGAGCTAAACCAATTCGAAAGGAATGAGGTTTGGACTCTAGTTCCTAGGCCTAAAAACACTCATGTGATAGGCACTAAGTGGATTTATTGGAACAAATCCGATGAGGATGGCAACATAGTGCGGAACAAGGCTAGACTTGTAGCACAAGGTTACTCTCAAATTGAGGGTATCGACTTTGAGGAGACTTTTGCTCCCGTTGCCTGTTTAGAGTCCATTAGGCTTCTCTTGTCCATTTCTTGTGTGCACAAGTTCAAATTGCACCAAATGGATGTCAAGAGTGCCTTCCTCAATGGCTTCTTGCAAGAGGAAGTGTTTGTTGAACATCCTAAGGGGTTTGTGGATGCACACCACCCCAACCATGTCTATCGCCTCAAGAAGGCACTATATGGGTTGAAACAAGCACCGAGGGCTTGGTATGAGCGCCTCACTCAATTTCTTGTTGACAATGACTACACAAGAGGTAGTGTTGACAAGACCTTGTTCATCAAGAGAAACAAAGATGAGTTATTTATAGCTCAAATCTATGTTGATGACATTGTATTTGGCTCCACCAACAACACCAAGGTCCAACAATTTATTGATGTCATGTCTCATGAATTTGAGACGAGTCTTGTTGGTGAGCTTAGTTACTTCCTAGGTTTGCAAATTAGGCAATTAGATGATGGGATTTTCATAACCCAAGCCAAATATGCCAAAAACCTAGTGAAGAAGTTTGGTTTAGAGAATGCCAAATATTGTGATACACCCATGAGTACCGCTTTGAAGCTAAGCAAGGATGCTAGTGGTAAAAGTGTGGAACAAACTCTATATCGGGGCATGATAGGTAGCTTGCTTTATTTGACTGCAAGTAGACCCGATATATCTTTTAGTGTGGGTGTGTGTGCTAGGTACCAAGCGGATCCCAAGGAGTCCCATCTCTCTTCTGTAAAGAGAATCATTCGCTATGTGAATGGGACTTCCAACTATGGGATTTGGTACTCTTTTGACATTAATGCTATTCTTGTAGGCTTTAGTGATGCGGATTGGGCAAGAAATTGTGATGACAGGAAAAGCACATTGGGCGGTTGCTTCTTCCTAGGCAACAACTTAGTGTCTTGGTTTTGCAAGAAGCAAAACTCGATTTCCTTGTCCACGGCCGAGGCCGAGTACATAGCCGCGGGGAGTGGATGCACACAACTCCTATGGATAAAGCAAATGCTAGTAGACTACGGATTCAACCAAGGTACTCTCACTCTCTTTTGTGATAACATGAGTGCCATTAATATTTCCAAGAATCTGGTGCAACATTCTAGAACTAAGCATATTGACATCTGCCATCATTTCATTAGAGAGCTTGTTGAAAATGAATGTATAGTACTTGAACATGTAGGTACTAATGATCAACTTGCGGACCTATTTACTAAACCCTTAGATTCTACTCGATTTAAAACACTAAGTAGATCTATTGGGATATGTCTTGTGGAGTGATGTGTTTTGTTATTTGACCCCATATGGGGAACTCAAGCAAAGAGAGCTATTTTGCATTCTTGTATCTTGCAAAAAATTCTAAATAACTTATGCATCTTCTTTTAATTGTTTGAGTAAGCTTGGTTGCACATATGTATATATGTTTTCAATTCAATAAGTGTGAACCTTGCTTGTTTTCAATCCATGTCATATTTTTGTTTAAACATGCATTTTTGGACTAGGAGATGTATGTTGGAAGTATGATTTGAATGACCTATGATTATCTCCATGACATGATGATTCTTAAATAACATGCTAATGTCTAATGAAAAAGCATGAAATTCATATAACACGCTCACATGAAAAGCATGAATTGATGATTGCATACTCTTAAAATGCAAAACCTTGTGTGAAAGCTTATAAGACTCAAAATGAATAAAGGATCTTGTATCCGTTCAAAGGAATTTACATTCCAAATGTCTCTCCTTCTTTATTGGTTGAAAATGGCTACTATCATACGGATATCTTATCCGGAAAAATCAAATAGGGTGCAAAGTTGCTCATGCCATGTTTCGCTTATAAAGTTGGATATAGTTGTTCTTAAATTGAAATCAATATATTCTATATCCTTGCTTTACTCATGACATTGGTGAAATTGGTTTAAATTCTTATTAGAAACCTTTGTCATTTGCTTTGCCAAATACCATTGTATTTTGGACTTGAATGCTACATGTCTTGTATGCAAAGCATGTTTGATTCATACATTTTCTTTCAAATAAATCTCCTTGTTTCTCTCTAATTAATTGAGATGCATAAAGTGACTTATATTAATTATGCAAATCTTGCATGCTACTATCTCTCGTTGCTATGAGTGACCCGGTTGGGGACTACTCCTTTGCCTATATCATGACAAAAAGGGGGAGTAGTATATGGTAAGGGGAGTTGCAAAATATAGAAGCAATTGTGCATATTGGGGAGAACATTCATTGAGGGGGAGTAACACGTTGAGGGGGAGTAACACGTTGAGGGGGAGCATTGCATACACATACATTTCATAATGTTGTGCCTAAACTTTTAAAATGCAAATGCTTGTTTTTGTTCTCACTTGATTCATCTCACTTTTTACTTGTATTGGAAATGTTAGAAACTTTCTTTTCAGGGCTTGATTATTCTACAAGAGATTGAAGACTTGAAGTTTTATTTTCTTATCTCTTTGTGTTGTAGAAAATCATAGTTGTCCTGTAGTTTCTATTTCTTTGTGAGGAATCAATGTGAGTGGTGGTTTTGTCACGAAATAGCCAAAGGGGGAGATTGTAAGGTTCCCATTTGTTGATTGGCTCATTTCGTGGACAAACCACATATTGGGGGTTCTTTGTAATGGTAGCCTAGGTATCGGTGTTATTGCTCAAGCCCTTTGAAGACCTCGTCTTGATAAGCACCGAAGGTAAATTTCTTTGTGCTTACTTTTCTTTAAAGAGATTAGTTGCACACACACACTTAACATACATTGCATATGTGTGCATTCTCTTCACTTGTCACATTTCACATTTGCACTTATTTGTTATATTTTGTTGTGTGTAATTGTGTCTTGTTGTCTTGTAATTCATTTCCCGATAGTTTTCAAAAACGTCCGCGCATGCACTAGAGTGTACTTGGTTTAGCGCGAGGACTGCCTACGGAGAATGCCCTTGGCTTCTTCTTGGTTTTCACCTTTGTTGGTGATCGGCGGTTATGATCGGCGGCCTGGCCGCCGAATGAAACCGCCGTTTGCTTCCAGTAGTGTATGGAGCGATTCTGCGGTTATGATCGGCGGTCAAGACCGCCGTTCGAAACCGCCGTTCAAGACCTGATTGATTTTATCTCTCGGCCTAATTCGGCGGTTGCATCGGCGGTCACGAATGAAACCGTCGTTTTCATACCTGATTGATTTTTTAATCTCATGATTGATTCGACGGTTAGATCGGCGGTCACGAAACCGCCGAATGAAACCGCCGAATGAAATCGCCGTTGGTCCTATGTTCCTCTCGGGCCAATTCGGCGGTTATGATCGGCGGCCTGACCGCCGATTGAAACCGCCGATCGGTGCGTTTTCGGGGCAAACTTGTCTTTTCACATGCTCTGTTTTTCATGCCTATAAATACATCACTTTCTCTTGATCTGAATGTGACTCTTTAATCATCAAGAATCCTACTTTAAAAAGAGAGATTTTTAAGAGAGAAAGCAATTAAGTTTGCTTATCAAACACTCAAACCAAAATCCATTTGCATCAAAGTTCATCTAGCATTCTCTAGCATATCTAGGATGCTTGCTTGCATGGGTCTTTCATCATCACACTTGCTTTGGTAAGTTTTTCACTATTATCATACATAATTAGTGTTTAATTTATTATGGCATCTCTTTTATTACTTGATTGTTCTTAGATTATATTCTAATATTCAAGATAGAGATTGTTGTGTTGATTTGATTGAGTGTTGTTTTTATGATAGATATCTAGGTTTCTCTATCTATGATTATCTAAGCTAATTGACATGTCATTTAGCTTTAATATCTAGAATTGTTTTTAATTGCATATTCATCATCTTAGATAAGCATATAGGGTTTCCCTTGCTCTATGTTGCATTTGAATATTCATATATTCACTTAGGGTGTTAATCTCTTTTTAGAGAATTAAGTCTTGTGTTGTGACCGGGATTAGGTTGCTTAATTCACAAGCAATCGGACTAGGTTCACTTATACCGGGATTAGGTAGGTGTGTGATTACTTCCGGGATTAGGTTGTAATTGTTTACACATTTAGTGGATTCGAGGTTCGAGTGTGGCTCACTTACTAGCCCGTGGTTTTTCCCGTGAGGGTTTCCACGTAAAAATCAAGTGTTATTTAATTTCCGCATTTTATACTTGATTTATTGCTTTATCTATTTAGGGGTAATTTCGTAATTTTGACTAATCACGAAAAATTGGGTAATAAGCTTAAAATCTATTCACCCCCCCCACCCCTCCTCTAGATAGTTTTATACACACCGTGCTATAATTTGTTTCAGTTGGGCCCAGGACAAACAAATGTCTAAATGCTTTCTTTTTATCAATTATAAGATATTACTTATTAGTCCAAATGTCATGGGGCCCACTTTGTGCCAACACCCTATTCCTTATTCAACATGTCATGGGGCCATTTTCCCATTTTTTTACATTTTTTATCCAAGCCCCAAAAACATCTAGGCCGGCCTTGATGTTGATGTAGGTGTTAGAGGCAAATCACTGGACAAATCAAGTCTTGTCATATATCAATTGATATATGAAGTTGGTGGTGGCATATATTTATAGATTTTGAAGTTGCTTTGTACGAGAATCATATAACCATGTGTATAGATTTCATTAATTTGATGATATAAAAATAGTGTAACCGAAGTTGTAACTACTAAATGATAAGTTAATTATAATCGAGTCAAGGTATATCAACTCAAATTTAGATGGGAAATTCAGTTCAATTGCCATTATAGGAGAATAATGTGACGAAAATGGGTATCTATAGGGAAACTTACCTTAGTTTAGTGAGACTACCCTCGTGTCCATCCAATTGTAAATTAAAACTAAAATATAAAAAATAAAATAAAAACTAGTTTAAAATTTCAATACACTATATAAAAAGAGTGGGTTGAGCCTGATTTTTAACCCTCCTATTATGTTGTGATTTTTTTAAAATTATAAAAAGACTTATATACCCTTACTCTTTCAGTGTTTTCTACTTTCAATAATTGATATAGTTATATAAAATCTATAAAAATTAGAGGGTATATAATCCACCATATTGCCAGACCCGAGAAAGTATTTTGAAAGTTCCCCCCAAAATATATATCAACAATTTTGAAAGTTCCCACATGGAATCTTTTAGCTAAAGCCACTTTAACCAACCCCTTATGATTCCGTAAAACTGCACCCTATTATCACAAGCCTACTTCTGGTTTGTGATGGAGTGGATTTTAATTTTTATATAGGTGTAAAGAGAATTTATTATTTATCTATATAATTATGTTTTTATGTAATTTAGTTTATGGGTATTTTAGTATAAATTTTTTTGTTAAACAATGGGTGTGGGGAGAATATTTTTGGGTGTGAATAGAGCCGGTACATTTAAAAGTTTTAAAGTTTTTAAAAAATAATATATTTATATACAACTTGCGGTGAGACTACTCAAACTTGGATCGACATTGTGCAATGGTATGATACATCTAAAAAAAAATGATAATCTAAATGGTAAGGTACATTAGTTTTTTTTTTTTTTTTTTTGAAAATATTATAATAATTTAGATTTTTGGGGTGGTGGAGAGACCCGAACCTACAACCTCGTGGTGTGGGTGTGAGGGGCTTAACCATTAAACCAACCTTATCTTGTTTTACTAATGATGTGACAGGCTTCTGTGCTTTGGCTGTTAAATATCAATATGTACCCGTAATTTCTCCCTTAATCACAAATCCTTCAATATTCGCTCCATTCTTTCATATTTACCCCTAATTTCTTCAAAATTACGCCATGCCCTTGAACTTCCCTATTTACTTGAAATACTTATTTTAGACATTAAAAAACGCAGTTATACACCAGAAACAAGCATAAAATAATAGGGAATGAGGGCCTAAAATGGCTACATTTTTAGCTCGATCATTGGTGTGTCTTCTTGCCCGCCCTTACATCCCGCACTAGACTCCTCTTTGAATAATTGCACCTATTTGCCCTATTTTCTTCACTTTAAGCACAAACACCATCTTCAAAGAACATTTACCTACACATGGCTCAAACACACGTTATATACACAAAAACGCTCGAAAGCGAATACAAAAGCTAAGAAAAGGGAGCTCAAAATATGTACATTTGTAGAGCAAGCAACACTCCTACCATGGAGCCACATTGGGCGTTGGTCTATTTTTTATTTTATTTTTTACCTTTTAGTTACCATTAATCTTGTTTTTGAATATGAATTACTATATTAATACCTTGTTTTAAATATATTGAATGAATTAATGGACAAGATGATGTTGGCTTAATGGTAAGCCTCTCACACCTACACCCAAGAGGTTACGAGTTCGAATTATCCCCCTTCCGAAATATTGTAATAGTTAAAAAAAAAAAAACATAATGAATTAATGCATTCGATTGATGATAACCCTTAGTAATTATATCTTTTCACTTTGAGAACTTTAAAAAAAAAAAGGGAAATATATTTGGCTATGGTCAAATTATATATCAACTATAAAAAAGTGAAACAAGTTAGACGGATTGACATATATATATATATATGGGCCATTCTTCGATTCAACATTACACAATACAACAATATGTGATCACATATGATTACATGTGATCACAAATATATATAATGTTATCGCATATGAATTGCATGTTGTAAGGTTCCCATTTGTTGATTGGCTTATTTCGTGAACAAACCACATATTAGGGTTCTTTGTAAGGGTAGCCTAGGTATCGGGTTTATTGTTCGAAGCCCTTTTGAAGACCTCGTGTTGATAAGCACCGAAGGTATATTTCTTTGTGCTTACTTGTCTTGAAGAGATAGTTGCACACACTCACAACTCATGCATATGTTTAATACTTGTATGTTATGTGTCTTATTTTTGTGCATTAATGTTCATTAACATCTCTTCTTGCATGTTAGTTTGATTGCATCTTGCATATCCAATTGCATTGTCATGCTTAGACTTAGGATTGCATTTTTGCATTGGGCGCTCCCAAAAGCGCTCTACAGAGGCGTTGTACGAATAGCGCCCATTGAGCGCTGTTCAGACCTGATCGATTTAATTCGGTCGCTGTTGGGTCGCTGTACAAAGCGCTCTACGTACAGCGCCGCTCTATTTTCCCGTGAGAATAGAGTAGGGGCGCTGTACAAGAGGCGCTCTACGTACAGCGCCCAAGGCAATTTTGAGGCAAACTTATCAAAACGACCACACTTTGTTTTGGCCTCCTATATATATGCCACTTTGACTTTAGGTCAATTACAAGAGTTCATATTCAGATTCCATACTTAGGATATTTTTCAAAGAGAAGAAAAATTCCAAAGAACTCATTTTTAGATTACTCAAACACTTTTTCATGATCATCAATCATCATCTAGCATCATCCTTGATCATCTAGATGACATCTTGCATGGATTCTTCATCATACTTTGCTTGGTAAGCTTTTCACTAATATCTTACATATTTTGTGTTTCTCTTAACAAGCAATCTCAATTAATTACTTGTATGTTATTTTATCTACTTCGAATACAAGTTTGAGATTAGTATGATGTATGTTTGAGAAGTTGTATTGTGATAGCTAATTAGGTTTTGTGCTTAATCTTGATTAGCTAAACTATTTGATTGACATGTCATTTAGTTTTGATATCTAAGATTGCTCTAATTGCATATTAATCATCTTAGATAAGCATATAGGGTTTCCCTTGCTTTATGTTGCACTTTGAATATTCATATATTCACTTAGGGTTGTTATTCTCTTCATAGAGAAAGTAAGTCTTGTGTGTAGCATCCGGGATTAGGTTGCTTAGATCGCAAGCAAATTGGACTAGGTTCACTAATACCGGGATTAGGTAGGTGTGTGATTACTTCCGGGATTATGTTGTAATCGTTTTACACATTTAGTGGATTCGAGGTTCGAGTGTGGCTTACTTACTAGCCCGTGGTTTTTCCCGTGAGGGTTTCCACGTAAAAATCAAGTCTTATTTAATTTCCGCATTTTATACTTGATTTATTGCTTTATCTATTTAGGGGTAAATTCGTAATTTTGACTAACACGAAAAATTGGGTAAAAAGCTTAAAATCTATTCACCCCCCTCTAGATAGTTTTATACACACCGTGCTATTATTTGTTTCAATTGGTATCAGAGCGGGTTCCTAGACATACTTAGGTGATCCTTGCTTTTTTTGGTGTGTTTTGCATTTTGTGTGATTTTTGATCATTCATACATTTGCATTCATTTCATTCATTCATAAACACTATGAGTGGATACGGTGGAAATGGTGGTGGCCACGAAGGTGCTTCTAGCACAAGGCCTCCACTTCTTACCGGTTTAAATTATTCCTAATGGAAAGGGAAGATGGAATCCTACATATGCCAAATTCATGACCGTGCATGGATGGCGATGGAAGACGGATATGATCTACCCAAGATGACTCCCGGTGGTGGAGGAGAAGAAGTTTTGAAGCCTAAGGCGCAATGGAACGCGCAAGAGTTTGAGGCTTCTAAGTGGAATAGGAAGGCTATGCATGCCATCATGTGTGCAATGGATGAGAATCAATACAAGCTTATTCAGAATACTCAGATTGCAAAAGTGGCATGGGACATCCTTCAAGTTGCACATGAGGGAACCGAGGTGGTGAAGGAGTCCAAGCTTCAAGTCCTCCAAACTCAATTTGAGCTACTTAGGATGGGAGAGGATGAATGCTTCATTGACTTCGAAATCAAATTGATGGACATTGTAAATCAAAGCCATCAACTCGGAGACCCGTATTCGGATAGGAGAGTCAAGCAAAAAATTATGAGATCTCTCCCCGATAGGTTTGAATCAAAGGTGACGGCCATAGAAGAAAATAGTGGCTGCATGGATATGAAGCCAAGTGAGGTGATTGGACGTCTCCTTGCATATGAGTCTAAGAAGGCTCCTAGCACCACTACTCCTCCTAAAAAGTCTAAAGGAATAGCTTTGAAAGCTTCTAAGGATGTAAATGAGGCAAAGCATGACTCGGATGAAGACCTTGCCTTATTCGTGAAAAGGTTTAATAAGGTTATGGGGTTCAAGAAGAAGGGATTTGGGTCAAGAGGACAAGACTTGAAGAAAAAAGGTTCCTTCAAGAAGTTTGAGCCTAGACAAGAGAGGACCGAAAGGAAAGGGGTCCGATGCTTTGAATGTGGTGGGATTGGTCACTTTGCCCCCGAATGTGCTAATCACAATGAAAAGAAGAAGGACAAAGTGATGGCCGCCACTTGGAGTGGGAGTAGTGATGGCTCCAATGAGGAAGATGAGACTTCAAGTGAAGAAGAGCTCATGGCTAACTTCCTAGCGTTTGCCTCATCTCACAAGAGCAAAAGTGCTAGTGAGAGAGAGGAAATGAGTCAAGAGGAAATTGACTCTAGTGAAGAAGGAAGTGACTCCTCTTCTAATTCCATAAAGCAATTTGTGGAGCAAAAGGTGCTTGCTAAATACCATGCCGAGTTCAATGATTTAGCAATTAAAAGCACAAGAAAGATTGAGAGGCTGAGAGAAGAGAACCTTGAACTTTCAGCTCATAATGACCACTTAAGTTGAAACAAATTATAGCACGGTGTGTATAAAGCTATCTAGAGGGGGGGTGAATAGATTTTACGCTTTTTACCCAATTTTTAGTGTTAGTCAAAATTACGAAAATGCCCTCAAGATAATATAAACAAGCAAGTGTAATATGGTGCGGAAATTAAAACAACACTTGGTTTTTACGTGGAAACCCTCACGGGAAAAACCACGGGCTATGTAAGTAAGCCACACTCGAACCTCGAATCCACTAAATGTGCAAACGATTACAACCTAATCCCGGAAGTAATCACACACCTACCTAATCCCGGTATGAGTGAACCTAGTCCAATTTGCTTGCGTTCTAAGCAACCTAATCCCGGATGCTACACACAAGACTTACTTTCTCTATGAAGAGAATACAACCCTAAGTGAATATATGTAAATATCCAAAATGCAACATAGAGCAAGGGAAACCCTATATGCTTATCTAAGATGATTAATATGCAATTAAGAACAATCCTAGATATCAAAACTAAATGACATATCAATTAGTTTAGCTAATCAATATTAAGCACAAAACCTAATATGCTAGCACAATACAACTTCTCAAACATACATCATACTCATCTCAATATTGTATCCAAAGCATACAGAATAATCAACACGTAATTAATTGAGATTGCTAGATAAGAGAAACACAAAACATGTAAGATATTAGTGAAAAACTTACCAAGCAAAGTATGATGAAGATTCCATGCAAGATGACATCTAGATGATCCAAGATGATGCTAGATGATGATTGATGATCACGAAAAAGTGTTTGAGTGATTAAAAATGAGTTCTTGTGTATTTTTCTTCTCTTGAAAAATATCCTAAGTATAGAATATGAATATGAACTCTCTTGGCTGACCTAAAGTCAAAGTGTTATATATATAGGGGCCATAAGTGAAGTGTGGTCGTTTTGAAAAACGCACCAAAAATTGCTCTGTGCGTTGGTGGCCTTGCGCTGGACGACAGGCGCAGGACCAGCGCACACGCACATTTTTGCATTGGCGCTGGACGACATGCGCTCACACATGCGCCAGACCAGCGGAGCCACACTGGGCGATCAGCGCTGGTGACCTTGCGCTGGTGTAGACCAGCGCACGACCGGTGACAGAGAACTGGACGATCTGCGCTGGTGTGGACCAGCGCACGACCAGCGGCACGCCACTGGGCGTTTTGCGCCGGTGATCGGCGCTGGACGTCAGGCGCAGGTGGACCAGCGCACAGCCCACAACTTTGAACCCCACAAGCAATCATGCAAGGGGAACAAAGGTAAATTAAAATGCATCCTAAAAGCCTAAATGCTATGATGTTATAAACACAAGATGCAATCAATATACCAAGCAAGAAGAGATGTAAATAGGCATTGATGCACAACAAAAAGAAACACAACATACAAAGATTAAACATATGCATGAGTTGTGAGTGTGTGCATCTATCTCTTCAAGACAAGTAAGCACTTAGAGTTTTACCTTTGGTGCTTGTCAATCATGAGGTCTTCAAAGGGCCTAAGCAATAACAACAACATTTAAACTACCCTTACAAAGAATCCCCACATATGGTTTGATCACGAAATAAGCCAATTAAAAACAACGGGAATCCTTACAATCTCCCCCTTTGGCTATTTCGTGACAAAACCATCACTCACATTGATTCCTCACAAAAAAAATAGAAACTACGGGACTACAATGATATTCTACATTACAAAGAGATAAGAGAATGCAACTTGAAGTCTTCAATCCTCTTGTAGAATAATCAATCCCTGAAAAGAGTTTCTAACATTTCTAATACAAGAAAAGTGTGAGATTAATCATGTGAGAACAATACCAAGCATTTGCATTTTTAGAATTTAGGCACAACATTATCAAATGTATGCAATGTATGATAAATGCAATGCTCCCCCTCAACGGGTTACTCCCCCTCAATGTATGTTCTCCCCAAAGTGTACAATAACATCTATATTTTGCACATCCCCTTACCATATCCTACTCCCCCTTTTTGTCATGATATAGGCAAAGGAGTAGTCCCCAACCGGGTCACTCATAGCAACGAGAGATAGAAGCATACAAGATTTGCATATACATATAAGTCACTTTATGCACTTCAATTAATTTGAGAGAAACAAGGAGATTTATTTTGAGAAAATGTGTGAATCCAACATGCTTTGCATACAAGACATATAGCATTCAAGTCCAAAATACAATGGTATTTGGCAAAGCAAATGACAAAGGTTTCTAATAAGAATTCAAACCAATTTCACCAATGTCATGGGAAAAGCAAGGATATAGAGATTATTGATTTCAATTTAAGAGCAACTATATCCAACTTTATAAGCGAAACATGGCATGAGCGACTTTGCACCCTATTTGATTTTTCCGGATAAGATATCCGTATGATAGTAGTCATGTTCAACCAATAAAGAAAGAGAGACATTTGGAATATAAATTCCTTTGAACGGATACAAGATCCTTTATTCATTTTGAGTCTCATAAGCTTTCACACAAGTTTTGCATTTTTAAGAATATGCAATCATCAATTCATGCTTTTCATGTGAGCATGTTATATGAATTTCATGCTTTTTCATTTGTCATTAGCATGTTATTAAAGAATCATCATGTCATGGAGAAAACTATAGGTCATTCACATCATACTTCCTATGTAAATCTCCTAGTCCAAAAATGCATGTTTGAACATAAATATGACATGGATTGTAGACAAGCAAGGTTCACACTTATGGAATTTGAAAACATATATACATATGTACAACCAAGCTTACTCAAGCAATCAAAAGAAGAGGCATAAGATATTTCAAATTTTTTGCAAGATACAAGAATGCAAAATAGCTCTCTTTGCTTGAGTTCCCCATATGGGGTCAATCATAGAACATCACTCCAGAAGACATACCCCAATAGATCTACTAAGAGTTTTAAATCGAGTAGCATCTAAGGGTTTAGTAAATAGGTCCGCAAGTTGATCATTTGTACCTACATGTTCAAGTACTATGCATTTATTTTCAACAAGCTCTCTAATGAAGTGATGGCGGATGTCAATATGCTTAGTTCTAGAATGTTGCACCAGATTCTTGGAAATATTAATGGCACTCATGTTATCACAAAAGAGAGTGAGAGTACCTTGGTTGAATCCATAGTCCACTAGCATTTGCTTCATCCACATAAGTTGAGTGCATCCACTCCCCGCGGCTATGTACTCGGCTTCCGCTGTGGACAAGGAAATCGAGTTTTGCTTCTTGCAAAACCAAGACACCAAGTTGTTGCCTAGAAAGAAGCAACCGCCCGATGTGCTCTTCCTATCATCATAATTTCCTGCCCAATCCGCATCACTATATCCTACAAGACTAGGATTAGTGTCAAATGAGTACCAAATCCCATAGTTGGAAGTCCCATTCACAAAGCGAATGACTCTCTTAACCGAAGAGAGATGGGACTCCTTGGGATCGGATTGGTACCTAGCACAAACTCCTACACTAAATGATATATCGGGCCTACTTGCGGTCAAATAGAGCAAGCTCCCTATCATGCCACGATATAAGGTTTGGTCCACACTTTTACCGCTAGCATCCTTGCTTAGCTTCAAAGTGGTGCTCATAGGAGTGTCACAATGTTTGGCATTTTCAAGACCAAACTTCTTCACAAGGTTTTTGGCATATTTGGCTTGGGTTATGAAGATCCCATTATCAAGTTGCCTAATTTGCAAACCTAGGAAGTAATTAAGCTCACCAACAAGACTCATCTCAAATTCATGAGACATGACATCAACAAATTGTTGGACCTTGGTGTTGTTGGTGGAGCCAAACACTATGTCATCGACATATATTTGAGCTATGAAAAACTCATCATTGTCTCTCTTGATGAATAGTATCTTGTCAACACTACCTCTTGTGTAGTTATTGTCAACAAGAAATTGAGTGAGGCGCTCATACCAAGCCCTCGGTGCTTGTTTCAACCCATAAAGTGCCTTCTTGAGGCAATAGACATGGTTGGGGTGGTGAGCATCCACAAACCCCTTGGGTTGTTCAACAAACACTTCCTCTTGCAAGAAGCCATTAAGGAAGGCACTCTTGACATCCATTTGGTGCAATTTGAACTTGTGCACACAACAAATGGACAAGAGAAGCCTAATAGACTCTAAACGGGCAACGGGAGCAAATGTCTCCTCAAAGTCGATACCCTCAATTTGAGAGTACCCTTGTGCTACAAGTCTAGCCTTGTTCCGCACTATGTTGCCATCCTCATTGGATTTGTTCCTAAATATCCATTTAGTGCCTATGACATTTGTGGTCTTAGGCCTAGGAACTAGAGTCCAAACCTCATTCCTTTCGAATTGGTTTAGCTCTTCTTGCATGGCAAGAACCCAAAATTCATCATTTAAGGCTTCTTCAACCTTTTTGGGTTCAATTTGAGAGGTGTAGCAAGTATAGCTAATAAGATTAGCAAGTTGACGTCTAGTCCTAACACCCTCATTTACCTCTCAAATGATATCTTCTTTATCATGGAGTTTCCTAACCCATGGAGCGGGTTCTTTAGAGTCCAAGAGAGAAACTCTAGCAATAGGTTATGTGTCATCATTGTTGACATTAGATGTCCAAACATTAGGAGACACCACAACCTTCTCCAAAGGAGAACCATCACTAAAAATAACCTCCTCCTCATGATCATTAGATTTGAGCCTAGTATCATCAAATACGACATTGGATGATTCCATAACACTTAGAGTCTTTAAATTGAAAACTCTATAGGCTCTACTATTCAAGGCATAGCTAATAAAAATACCCTCATCACTCTTAGCATCGAATTTGCCAAGTTGATCACGGTCATTCAAAATGTAGCATTTGCTTCCAAAAGTGTGGAAGTAGCTAACATTTGGCCTCTTGCCTTTCCATAACTCATAGGAGGTATTTCTAGTACCGGGCCTTAGGAAAACATGATTCCCTATATAGCAAGCCGTATTGACGGCTTCGGCCCATAGGTTCCTAGGGACATTGTTGCTAAGCAACATCACACGGGCCATCTCTTGAAGGACCCTATTTTTCCTCTCAACAACTCCATTTTGTTGAGGTGTCCTAGGAGCCGAAAACTCATGGGAGATACCTAAACCATTACAAAAGGTTTCAAAGGTAGCATTCTCAAATTCCCTCCCATGGTCACTTCTAATCCGTTTTATGCTTTTAATGTTAGAGTTCATTTCATTTTGAAGTTTATTACAAAGCATTTTAAACTTATCAAAAGTTTCGGATTTTTCTCTAAGAAAATATGTCCAAGTGAACCTAGAGAAATCATCAACACATACAAAAATGTATCTCTTTCCACCCAAACTTTCGGTTTGCATGGGACCCATGAGGTCCATGTGGAGAAGCTCAAGAGGCTCCTTGGTGGTAAGATACTTACCCTTTTTGTGCATGCTTTTAGTTTGCTTTCCTTGTTGGCAAGGTCCACAAACACCATTGGCTTTCTTCCTAAGCTTAGGGAGGCCACGCACACACTCGAACTTTCCAAGGGTCCGTAGATCCCTAAAGTTCATGTGGCCAAGTCTTTCATGCCACAACTCAATTTGCTCATCCATGGACACATTGTTTGAGACTATTCTAGCTTCAAGACAATAGCAATTGTCGCTAGATCTCATACCTTTCAATAAGGTTTGTCCATCGGGCTTTAGGATCGAGCAATCATCTTTACAAAACAAGACGGAATATCCTTCATCACTTAGATGTGAAATGCTTATTAAATTGGCTTTCAAGCCATCAACAAATAAGGCATCGGATAAGGAGGGTAATCCGGGAACGGAAATGGTTCCTTTCCCTACAACTTTCTTTTTGGATCCATCACCAAAAGTGACATATCCACCTTCCTCCATAACAAGAGTCTCGAAGAAACTCTTGTTTCCCGTCATGTGCCTAGAGCACCCACTATCTAAATACCAAAAATTAGAAGAATTTGCCTTCAAGGCTATTTGAGCAACATGGCACACAATTTCATTCTTTCTAATCCACCTAGAAACAATCTTAGCTTTCTTAGTGGTCTTTGGTACATGGGCTCTAGATGTCCTAGGATCATGCATAATAATATTATTATTCCTAGGAACATGCATCATGGCTCTTTTCTTTTTCTTCTCTATCATGCTTCTAGTTTTGCACATTTTTATATAACGAAAGCAATGTGGTCTAATATGACCATCAAATCCACAAAAGTGACATATAGGAGTAAAATAAGGAATCATACCTTGTCCTTGTCTTTGTAGATGAAGGGGTTCAATCCTTCTTCGTTGTTGAACCGGTCTTGGTTGCTTCCTAGCTTGAGGTTGCATGATAGGTCTCTTTCCTTTGTGAGCCATTTGAGGAGGAATGTTGGCTTAAGGGACCCTAGGGGGTTGAGCTTGAGGTTGCCTTCTTGGCCCCATCTTCACTTGTGCATTAGAGCATTATCCTACTTCTAATTTCTTTCTAGGAGCTTGCACAAATGAAGTTTCTTCTTTCTTCAAGCTCTTGACAAACACGGTCTTGTTAGAGGTAGAGATCTTCTTGTCATCTTCATACCCAAGACCCCTCTTGTCACATGGACTCTTTCCAACACCAAGCATATGGTCAAGCTTCTTGGTGCTAGAGTCAATCCTAGTCATAGAATTTCTAACTTCTTCAAGCTCACTCTTTAGACTTTCTTCATTCCTCCTAGATAAAGCTAACTCCTTTCTTAGCTTATCTTCTATCTTCTTGAATTTTTCCACTTGTTCACCTAAGTGGTCATTATGAGATGCAAGCTCAAGATTTTCTTCTCTCAACATCTTGATCTTTCTTGTGCTCTTGATTGCTAAATCATTAAACTCGGCATGGCATTTAGCAAGCACCTTTTTCTCCACAAAACTACTTATGGAGTTAGATGAGGAATCACTTTCTTCTTCACTTGAGTCATTTTCCTCTTGACTCATTTCCTCTCTCTCACTAGCACTTTTGCTTTTATGGGAGGAGGCAAAAGCTAGGAGATTAGCCATGAGCTCTTCATCACTTAAAGACTCATCTCCCTCAATGGAGTCATCACTACTCCCACTCCAAGTGGCGGCCATCACTTTTCCCTTTTTCCTCTCATTGTGATTTGCACATTCGGGGGCAAAATGACCTATGCCACCACACTCGAAACATCGGACCCCTTTCCTTTCGGTCCTCTCTTGCCTAGGTTCAAACTTCTTGAAAGAGCCCTTTTTCTTCAAGTCTTGACCTTTTGACCCAAAGCTCTTTTTTCTAAACTTCATAACCTTGTTGAACCTCTTTACAAACAAGGCAAGGTCTTCATCCGAGTCAACCTTCTTTGCCTCCTTTTCATCCTTGGAGGTTTTTAAAGCAATTCCTTTTTGCTTTTTAGTGGGTGTGGAGATAGGCCCTTTCCTAGACTCATAAGCTAGAAGTCTCCCAATCACCTCACTCGGCTTCATATCCTTATATCCACTATTTTCTTCTAAAGCCGTCACCTTCGATTCAAACCTATCGGGTAGAGATCTCATAATCTTTTGCTTGATTCTCCTATACGAATATGGATCACCAAGTTGATGGCTTTAGTTGACTATATGCATCAACTTGATCTCGAAGTCGTTGAAGCACTCATTCTCCTCCATCTTAAGCATCTCGAATTGAGTTTGGAGGACTTGAAGCTTAGAGTTCTTCACCACTTCGGTTCCCTCATGTGCAATCTCTAGGATGTCCCAAGCCTCTTTAGCTATCCTAGTATTTTGAATCAATTTATATTGATTTTCATCCATAGCACACAAGATGGCATGCATCGCCTTCCTATTCCACTTTGAAGCCTCAAACTCTTGCGAGTTCCATTGCGCCTTAGGCTTCAATACTTCTTCTCCTCCACCATCGGGAGTCATCTTGGGTAGATCATATCCGTCTTCAACCGCCATCCATGCACGGTCATGAATTTGGCATATGTAGGATTCCATCTTCCCTTTCCATTAGGAATAGTTCAATCCGGTAAGAAGTGGAGGCCTTGTGCTAGGCCACCACCATTTCCACCGTTTCCACTCATAGTGTTTATGAATGAATGAAATGAATGCAAATGTATGAATGATCAAAAATCACACAAAATGCAAAACACACCAAAATAAGCAAGGATCACCTATGTATGTCTAGGAACCCGCTCTGATACCAATTGAAACAAATTATAGCACGGTGTGTATAAAGCTATCTAGAGGGGGGGTGAATAGATTTTACGCTTTTTACCCAATTTTTCGTGTTAGTCAAAATTACGAAAATGCCCTCAAGATAATATAAACAAGCAAGTGTAATATGGTGCGGAAATTAAAACAACACTTGGTTTTTACGTGGAAACCCTCACGGGAAAAACCACGGGCTATGTAAGTAAGCCACACTCGAACCTCGAATCCACTAAATGTGCAAACGATTACAACCTAATCCCTGAAGTAATCACACACCTACCTAATCCCAGTATGAGTGAACCTAGTCCAATTTGCTTGCGTTCTAAGCAACCTAATCCCGGATGCTACACACAAGACTTACTTTCTCTATGAAGAGAATACAACCCTAAGTGAATATATGTAAATATCCAAAATGCAACATAGAGCAAGGGAAACCCTATATGATTATCTAAGATGATTAATATGCAATTAAGAACAATCCTAGATATCAAAACTAAATGACATGTCAATTAGTTTAGCTAATCAATATTAAGCACAAAACCTAATATGCTAGCACATTACAACTTCTCAAACATACATCATACTCATCTCAATATTGTATCCAAAGCATACAGAATAATCAACAAGTAATTAATTGAGATTGCTAGATAAGAGAAACACAAAACATGTAAGATATTAGTGAAAAACTTACCAAGCAAAGTATGATGAAGATTCCATGCAAGATGACATCTAGATGATCCAAGATGATGCTAGATGATGATTGATGATCATGAAAAAGTGTTTGAGTGATTAAAAATGAGTTCTTGTGTATTTTTCTTCTCTTGAAAAATATCCTAAGTATAGAATATGAATATGAACTCTCTTGGTTGACCTAAAGTCAAAGTGTTATATATATAGGGGCCATAAGTGAAGTGTGGTCGTTTTGAAAAACGCACCAAAAATTGCTCTGTGCGCTGGTGGCCTTGCGCTGGACGACAGGCTCAGGACCAGCGCACACGCATATTTTTGCATTGGCGCTGGACGACATGCGCTCACACATGCGCCAGACCAGCGGAGCCACACTGGGCGATCAGCGCTGGTGACCTTGCGCTGGTGTAGACCAGCGCACGACCGGTGACAGAGAACTGGACGATCTGCGCTGGTGTGGACCAGCGCACGACCAGCGGCACGCCACTGGGCGTTTTGCGCCGGTGATCGGCGCTGGACGTCAGGCGCAGGTGGACCAGCGCACAGCCCACAACTTTGAACCCCACAAGCAATCATGCAAGGGGAACAAAGGTAAACTAAAATGCATCCTAAAAGCCTAAATGCTATGATGTTATAAACACAAGATGTAATCAATATACCAAGCAAGAAGAGATGTAAATAGGCATTGATGCACAACAAAAAGAAACACAACATACAAAGATTAAACATATGCATGAGTTGTGAGTGTGTGCATCTATCTCTTTAAGACAAGTAAGCACTTAGAGTTTTACCTTTGGTGCTTGTCAATCATGAGGTCTTCAAAGGGCCTAAGCAATAACAACAACATCTAAACTACCCTTACAAAGAATCCCCACATATGGTTTGATCACGAAATAAGCCAATTAAAAACAACGGGAATCCTTACATAAGTGAACAAGTGGAAAGATTGAAGAGGAGAGAGGATAAGTTAATTGAGGAGTTAGACTTATCCAAGAGAAGTGAAGAAGGCTTGAAGAGGGAACTTGTAGAAGTTAAAGGGTCCTTGGCTAGGATAGGTTCTAGCACCAAGAAGCTTGATCATTTACTTGGTGTTGGAAAGAGTCCAAGTGACAAGAGAGGTCTCAGGTTTGAAGATGATATGGATACTTCCACTTCCAAGAAGACCACTTTTGTTAAGAGTTTGGGGAGTAAAGAAGCTTCATTGGTGCAAGCTCCTAAGAAGAAATTAGAAGTAGGACAATGCTCAAATGCACAAGTGAAGATGGGGCCAAGAAGGCAACCTCAGGCTCAACCCCCTAGGGTCTCTCAAGCCAACATTCCTCCACAAATGGCTCACAAAGGAAAGAGACTTATCATGCAACCTCAAGCTTGGAAGCAACCTAGACCGGTTCAACAACGAAGATGGATTGAACCCACTTATCCACAAAGACATGGACAAGCTCCCATACATGCACAAAGACGAGGTATGATTCCTTTTTTCATCCCTATTTGTCACTATTGTGGTTGTGATGGTCATATTAGACCAAATTGCTTTCAATATATTAAAATGTGTAGAACACGAAGCATGATAGAAAAGAGAAAGAATAGAGCCAAGATGCATGTTCCTAGGAATAACAATATTGATTTGCATGATCCTAGGAATAGTAGAGCACATGTACCAAAGACCACTAAGAAATCTAAAATTGTTGCTAAGTGGATTAGAAAGAATAAAAATGTTTGCCATGTTGCACAAATAGCATTGAAGGCAAATTCTTCTAATTTTTGGTATTTGGATAGTGGGTGCTCTAGGCACATGACGGGAAACAAGAGTTTCTTCGAGACTCTTGTTATGCAGGAAGGTGGAAATGTCACTTTTGGTGATGGATCCAAAAGAAATGTTGTAGGGAAAGGAACCATTTCCGTTCCCGGATTACCCTCCTTATCCAATGCTTTATTTGTTGATGGCTTGAAAGCCAATTTAATAAGCATTTCACATCTTAATGATGATGGATATTCCGTCTTGTTTTCTAAAGATTATTGCTCTATCCTAAAACCCGATGGACAAACCTTGTTGAAGGGCATGAGATCTAGAGACAATTGTTATTGTCTTGAAGCTAGTATTGTATCTAATCATGTGTCCATGGATGAGCAAATTGAGTTGTGACATGAAAGACTTAGCCACATGAACTTTAGGGATCTACGGACCCTTGGAAAGTTCAATTGTGTGCGTGGCCTCCCTAAGCTTGGGAAGAAAGCCAATGGTGTTTGTGGACCTTGCCAACAAGGAAAGCAAACTAAAAGCATTCACAAAAAGTGTAAGTATCTCACCACCAAGGAGCCTCTTGAGCTTCTCCACATGGACCTCATGGGTCCCATGCAAACCGAAAGTTTGGGTGGAAAGAGATACATTTTTGTTTGTATTGATGATTTCTCTAGGTTCACATGGACATATTTTCTTAGAGAAAAATCCGAAACTTTTGATAAGTTTAAAATGCTTTGTGATAAAATACAAAATGAGATGAATTCTAATATTAAAAGCATAAAACGGATTAGAAGTGATCATGGGAGGGAATTTGAGAATGCCTCATTTGAAAGCTATTGCAATAGCTTAGGCATCTCCCATGAGTTCTCGGCTCCTAGGACACCTCAACAAAATGGAGTTGTTGAGAGGAAGAATAGGGTCCTTCAAGAGATGGCCCGTGTGATGTTGCTTAGCAACAATGTCCCTAGGAACCTATGGGCCGAAGCCGTCAATACGGCTTGCTATATAGGGAATCGTGTTTTCCTAAGGCCCGGTACTAGAAATACCTCCTATGAGTTATGGAAAGGCAAGAGGCCAAATGTTAGCTACTTCCACACTTTTGGAAGCAAATGCTACATTTTAAATGATCGTGATCAACTTGGCAAATTAGATGCTAAGAGTGATGAGGGTATTTTTATTGGCTATGCCTTGAATAGTAGAGCCTATAGAGTTTTCAATTTAAAAACTCTAAGTGTTATGGAATCATTCAATGTCGTATTTGATGATACTAGGCTCAAGTGTAATGATCATGAGGAGGAGGTTGTTTTTAGTGATGTTTCTCCTTTGGAGAGGGTTGTGGTGACTCCTAATGTTGGGACATCTAATGAAAATGATGAAGTCATACAACCCACTACTAGAGTCCCTCTCTTGGACTCTAATGAACCCGCTCCATGGGTTAGAAGACTCCATAACAAAGAGGATGTTATTGGAGATATAAATGAGGGTGTTAGGACTAGACGTCAACTTGCTAATCTTATTAGCTACACATGCTACACCTCTCAAATTGAACCCAAAAAGGTTGAAGAAGCCTTGTAAGGATTCCCGTTGTTTTTAATTGGCTTATTTCGTGATCAAACCATATGTGGGGATTCTTTGTAAGGGTAGTTTAGATGTTGTTGTTATTGCTTAGGCCCTTTGAAGACCTCATTATTGACAAGCACCAAAGGTAATACTCTAAGTGCTTACTTGTCTTGAAGAGATAGTTGCACACACTCACAACTCATGCATATGTTTAATCTTTGTATGTTGTGTTTCTTTTTGTTGTGCATCAATGCCTATTTACATCTCTTCTTGCTTGTTATTATGATTGCATCTTGTGTTTATAACATCATAGCATTTAGGCTTTTAGGATGCATCTTAGTTTACCTTTGTTCCCCTTGCATGATTGCTTGTGGGGTTCAAAGTTGTGGGCTGTGCGTTGGTCCACCTGCGCCTGTCGTCCAGCGCCGCTCACCGGCGCAAAACGCCCAGTGGCGTGCCGCTGGTCGTGCGCTGGTCCACACCAGCGCAGTCCACCAGCGCAGATCGTCCAGTTCTCTGTCGCCGGTCGTGCGCTGGTCTACACCAGCGCAAGGCCACCAGCGCTGATCGCCCAGTATGGCTCCGCTGGTCTGGCGCCTGTGTGAGCGCATGTCGTCCAGCGCCAAAGCAAAAATGTGCGTATGCGCTGGTCCTGCGCCTGTCGTCCAGCGTAGGTCCACCAGCGCACAGAGCAATTTTCTGGCGCATTTTCAAAACGACCTCACTTCACTTATGGCCTCTATATATATGCTAACTTGATTTTAGGTCATTTACAAGAGTTCTTATTCATGCTTCATACTTAGGATATTTTTCAAGAGAAGAAAAATACACAAAGAACTCATTTTTAACCACTCAAATCAAATCCCTTGTGCATCAAATTTCATATTGCATCTTCTATGTCTAGATAGAAAGCATCAATGATTGGGTTTGCATCATCACAACTTGGTTGGTAAGATTTTGATTAAGTTCATCTTATTTGAGTATTTTTATTATCAAGCTATTCTCTTTAATTTACTTGTATGTTTTGATCATATGATAAATACAAGATTAGAGAATTAATTGTGATGAATTGATTGAGTGTTGTATTGTGATAGCTAATTAAGTTTTTGAATAATCTTGATTAACTAAGCTATTTGACATGTCATTTAGCAATTGATATCTAGGGTTGATTAAATTGATTATATCATCATCCTAGATAAGCATCTAAGGTTACCTAGCCTTGTTTGTTATTTGAATATTCATACATATTCACATAGGTTGCATAATCTCTTCTTAGAGAATCAAGTCTTGAGGCTAAGGTTGCTTAGGCCTCAAGCAATTGGACTAGAGCCACTTTTAAAGGCCCGAGTGGTAGAAGTGGGGGGTTATTGACCAGAGTGTTAGACTAGGTCTACATATGTTGTAAACTCCATTTCGATTAGTGGATTTCGAGGTCCGAGTGTGGCGCACTAAACAGCCCGTGGTTTTTCCCAGTGGTTGGGTTTCCACGTATACATCAAGTGTTATTTAAATTCCGCACTATATTACACTTGCTTGTATTTTTTGACTAGTAGGGGCATTTTCATAAAATTGACTTGCATGCGAAAATTGGGTAATAATAGTTAAAATCTATTCACCCCCCCTCTAGATATTATATATCATACACACCACGTATTCTTTTCAAGCCTTAAATGATGAATTTTGGGTTCTTGCCATGCAAGAAGAGCTAAACCAATTCGAAAGGAATGAGGTTTGGACTCTAGTTCCTAGGCCTAAGACCACTAATGTCATAGGCACTAAATGGATATTTAGGAACAAATCCGATGAGGATGGCAACATAGTGCGGAACAAGGCTAGACTTGTAGCACAAGGGTACTCTCAAATTGAGGGTATCAACTTTGAGGAGACATTTGCTCCTGTTGCCCGTTTAGAGTCCATTAGGCTTCTCTTGTCCATTTCTTATGTGCACAAGTTCAAATTGCACCAAATGGATGTCAAGAGTGCCTTCCTCAATGGCTTCTTGCAAGAGGAAGTGTTTGTTGAACAACCCAAGGGGTTTGTGGATGCACACCACCCTAACCATGTCTATCGCCTCAAGAAGGCACTATATGGGTTGAAACAAGCACCGACGGCTTGGTATGAGCGCCTCACTCAATTTCTTGTTGACAATGACTACACAAGAGGTAGTGTTGACAAGACTTTGTTCATCAAGAGAAATAAAGATGAGTTATTTATAGCTCAAATCTATGTTGATGACATTGTATTCGGCTCCACCAACAACACCAAGGTCCAACAATTTGTTGATGTCATGTCTCATGAATTTGAGATGAGTCTTGTTGGTAAGCTTAGTTACTTCATAGGTTTGCAAATTAGGCAATTAGATGATGGGATTTTCATAACCCAAGCCAAATATGCCAAAAACCTAGTGAAGAAGTTCGGTTTAGAGAATGCCAAACATTGTAATACACCCATGAGTACCACTTTGAAGCTAAGCAAGGATGCTAGTGGTAAAAGTGTGGAACAAACGTTATATCGTGGCATGATAGGTAGCTTGCTCTATTTGACCGCAAGTAGGCCCGATATCTCCTTTAGTGTGGGTGTGTGTGCTAGGTATCAAGCGGATCCTAAGGAGTCCCATCTCTCTTCCGTAAAGAGAATCATTCGCTATATGAATGGGACATCCAACTATGGGATTTGGTACTCTTTTGACCCTAATGCTAGTCTTGTAGGCTTTAGTGATGCGGATTGGGCAGGAAATTGCGATGATAGGAAGAGCACATCGGGCGGTTGCTTCTTTCTAGGCAACAACTTGGTGTCTTGGTTTTGCAAGAAGCAAAACTCTATTTCCTTGTCCACGGCCGAGGCCGAGTACATAGCCGCGGGAACTGGATGCACACAACTCCTATGGATGAAGCAAATGCTAGTAGACTACGGATTCAACCAAGGTACTCTCACTCTCTTTTGTGATAACATGAGTGCTATTAATATTTCCAAGAATCCGGTACAACATTCTAGAACTAAGCATATTGACATCCGTCATCACTTCATTAGAGAGCTTGTTGAAAATAAATGCATAGTACTTGAACATGTAGGTACTAATGATCAACTTGCGGACTTATTTACTAAACCCTTAGATGCTACTCGATTAAAAACTCTTAGTAGATCTATTGGGATATGTCTTGTGGAGTGATGTTCTATGATTGACCCCATATGGGGAACTCAAGCAAAGAGAGCTAATTTGCATTCTTGTCACTTGCAAAAAATTTGAAATAACTTATGCCTCTTCTTTTAATTGTTTGAGTAAGCTTGGTTGCACATATGTATATATGTTTTCAATTCAATAAGTGTGAACCTTGCTTGTTTACAATCCATGTCATATTTATGTTCAAACATGCATTTTTGGACTAGGAGATGTATGTAGGAAGTATGATTTGAATGACCTATGATTATCTCCATGACATGATGATTCTTTAATAACATGCTAATGTCATATGAAAAAGCATGAAATTCATATAACATGCTCACATGAAAAGCATGAATTGATGATTGCATATTCTTAAAATGCAAAACCTTGTGTGAAAGCTTATGAGACTCAAAATGAATAAAGGATCTTGTATCCGTTCAAAGGAATTTACATTCCAAATGTCTCTCCTTTTTTATTGGTTGAACATGGCTACAATCATATGGATATCTTATCCGGAAAAATTAAAAAGGGTGCAAAGTCGCTCATGCCATGTTTCGCTTATAAAGTTGGATATAGTTGTTCTTAAATTGAAATCAATATATTCTATATCCTTGCTTTACTCATGACATTGGTGAAATTGGTTTGAATTCTTATTAGAAACCTTTGTCATTTGCTTTGCCAAATACCATTGAATTTTGGACTTGAATGCTACATGTCTTGTATGCAAAGCATGTTTGATTCACACATTTTATGTCAAATAAATCTCCTTGTTTCTCTTCAATTAATTGAGGTGCATAAAGTGACTTATATATATATGCAAATATCTTGCATGCTTCTATCTCTCGTTGCTTTGAGTGACCCGGTTGGGGACTACTCCTTTGCCTATATCATGACAAAAAAGGGGGAGTAGGATATGGTAAGGGGAGTTGCAAAATAGAGGCAATTTTATATATTGGGGAGAACATTCGTTGAGGGGGAGTAACCATTTGAGGGGGAGCATTGCATACACATACATTTCATATTGTTGTGCCTTAAACTTTTAAAATGCGAATGCTTGTTATTGTTCTCACTTGATTAATCTCACACTTTACTTGTATTGGAAATGTTAGAAACTTATTTTCAGGGATTGGTTATTCTACAAGAGGTTGAAGACTCAAGTTTCATTTTCTTATCTCTTTGTAATGTAGAATATCAATGTAGTCCCGTAGTTTCTATTTCTTTGTGAGGAATCAATGTGAGTGGTGTTTTTGTCACGAAATAGCCAAAGGGGGAGATTGTAAGGTTCCCATTTGTTGATTGGCTTATTTCGTGGACAAACCACATATTAGGGTTCTTTGTAAGGGTAGCCTAGGTATCGGGTTTATTGTTCGAAGCCCTTTTGAAGACCTCGTGTTGATAAGCACCGAAGGTATATTTCTTTGTGCTTACTTGTCTTGAAGAGATAGTTGCACACACTCACAACTCATGCATATGTTTAATACTTATATGTTGTGTGTCTTATTTTTGTGCATTAATGTTCATTAACATCTCTTTTTGCATGTTAGTTTGATTGCATCTTGCATATCCAATTGCATTGCCATGCTTAGACTTAGGATTGCATTTTTGCATTGGGCGCTCCCAAAAACGCTCTACAGAGGCGCTGTACGAACAGCGCCCATTGAGCGCTGTTCAGACCTGATCGATGTAATTCGGTCGCTGTTGGGTCGCTGTACAGGCGCTGTACAAAGCGCTGTACAAAGCGCTCTACGTACAGCGCCGCTCTATTTTCTCGTGAGAACAGAGTAGGGGCGCTGTACAAGCGCTGTACAAGAGGCGCTCTACGTACAGCGCCCAAGGCAATTTTGAGGCAAACTTATCAAAGCGACCACACTTTATTTTGGCCTCCTATATATATGCCACTTTGACTTTTGGTCAATTACAAGAGTTCATATTCAGATTTCATACTTAGGATATTTTTCAAAGAGAAGAAAAATTCCAAAGAACTCATTTTTAGATTACTCAAACACTTTTTCATGATCATCAATCATCATCTAGCATCATCCTTGATCATCTAGATGACATCTTGCATGGATTCCTCATCATACTTTGGTTGGTAAGCTTTTCACTAATATCTTACATATTTTGTGTTTCTCTTAACAAGCAATCTCAATTAATTACTTGTATGTTATTTTATATACTTTGAATACAAGTTTGAGATTAGTATGATGTATGTTTGAGAAGTTGTATTGTGATAGCTAATTAGGTTTTGTGCTTAATCTTGATTAGCTAAACTATTTGATTGACATGTCATTTAGTTTTGATATCTAGGATTGCTCTAATTGCATATTAATCATCTTAGATAAGCATATAGCGTTTCCCTTGCTCTATGTTGCATTTTGAATATTCATATATTCACTTAGGGTTGTTATTCTCTTCATAGAGAAAGTAAGTCTTGTGTGTAGCATCCGGGATTAGGTTGCTTAGATCACAAGCAAATTGGACTAGGTTCACTCATACCGGGATTAGGTAAGTGTGTGATTACTTCCGGGATTAGGTTGTAATCGTTTCACACATTTAGTGGATTCGAGGTTCAAGTGTGGCTTACTTACTAGCCCGTGGTTTTTCCCGTGAGGGTTTCCATGTAAAAATCAAGTCTTATTTAATTTCCGCATTTTATACTTGATTTATTGCTTTATCTATTTAGGGGTAAATTCGTAATTTTGACTAACACAAAAAATTGTGTAAAAAGCTTAAAATCTATTCACCCCCCCCCCCCCCCCCCCCCCCCCCTCTAGATAGTTTTCTACACACCGTGCTATTATTTGTTTCACATGTGATTGTTGGTTCCGGGAACCGAAATAGGTATCCGCGCAGCGGAAGGGCGGCGGGCCCGGTTTTTAAAATTTTCATAAAAAAAAAAAAAAAACGTTTTAGCCGGATCGTTGTGATTATATTGATTCTAATATTTAACTATAAATAATAAGGAAGGAAATAGTTACCCTTGTAGACTTTCCGTGATTCGCTTGAATCGAATTCCTCCACTATAGAATCTTCGTGATTCCCTCGAACCAAGTTCTTCTACACCAAAGAACCGACGAGTGGGCGTCTCGGTATTAAACAGAAAAATTCGACTCTCGAATTTCTGTACTTGTTGTGCACTCAACACTTGTGACAATTAGAAAAATATTGAGAGACACTCTCACAATATTCTTCAGAGGCTTAGATCTTAAAAATAATTTTTCTCTTTTGTTATCACTCTCTCTTGTGTTTTTCAAGCCAAGAAATCTTCTTGTCTTGTTTTCATAAAGCTCAAAATGAATCAACGCAAAAAATACTCCCTTTTTTTTTTATGCTTCTCCAATTCAAGAGAGAGAGAGAGAGAGGGCTATATATATATATATGTGGGTGGTGAGGTTTTTGTAAACAATAATAGTACTAGGGTGGGTGGTATATAGAGGCATAGAATGGGAGCTTGTATTCCACAGTGCATTTAATGCAATGAAGAAAAAACTAACAAAAGAAATTGCACTATTGGGAAAAGCAAGAGGACTTGCTTGCCGTGCCCCTCAATGCTTGACCATTAGTAACAATAATAAAACCCACCCCTTTTTGACTATTGACAACAATAATTTAACCCACCCCTTATTGACTATTGACATCAATAATAAAACCACCGATTTACCACCCCAAAAATAATACAATACATATATATATACTTGTTTAAAGAATCAAATTATAATATATATAATAAAATAATCAAATTATTATATTATTTATATATATATATATATATATATATATATATATATATATATATATATATATATATATATATATATATATATATATGATTAAATAATCAAAATATTATTTAATATATATAATTAAATAATCAAACATTATTTAATTAATAAAACAATATATAAACTTCTTTATGTATAGATGATTAATTCCAAATTAATCACTAAACCTCAGTATACCTTAATGTTCAATACAGTGTTATAGAGATGGTATGGGGACACATGGATCTATAATTTCAAGCTCCAATAAATCTTTAATATTTAATTGAACTCTTTAATCAAATATTAGATTTATTAATTCCAGATTTATTCCACTAAAAAACTGGAACTGCACTCTTGTCATTATAGAATTAATTACTCAAGTAGGAATCGAACAGTCCATTGATATAATCATTACATATAGATCAATCCTCCATAAACAGTTCGTAATATGAGCTAGGTTCAAATCCGTTGACCTCTCAATTACATCTTTATCCTTGAGTGCCCGTAATTCTCTAATGAACAATTATTTATGATCTTATCATAAATTGAGCGCTTTATTGTTCAAGACCCAAATCATTTACTCAAGAGAACTGTTTGTCTACTTCAATTAAGAAGGAATGGATTTCATCTTGTACATTATCATTCTCAGCTAAGTATATCATCATGTCTCCAAGATACAAGGTTTTTAGGTTTGGCAATTAGAGCAAACTATACCGAGCAAGTCAAAAGACACAACTCTATAAGTAGGAGTCTGTTAAATACTCAGGATTAAGATTGTTCCATATATGACCATCTATTTGATAAATAGGAATACTTTGTTTCAAGACGGAGATTATTAAAGATTCCAATTTATCGTGTCCACGTCTTGTATAATCTTATTATACAAAATACCTTCATTCTAATGTCACTACATCAACAGTTCGGATAAAATTGTTCCATTCTTAATGGGAATGAACCGCACTAGTAATTTTATTTAATTAAAGATCCCAACTTTAATTATCAATTACAGACAATTAAGATTATTATATTAAGCATAATCCTCATGTATATAACAATTTATATACTATGTTTAATATTACATTTAATAATCATGGAATTTTATGTTATTAATACAATATTAATAACATTAAATGCACACAAATATATAATATAATGTTAATCTAATTATTAATTCAACAAGAAGAATAACAACATGTGTTCTTAGGGCATTATCCCCAACAGTGATCACACAATTAAATTATTGTGATCGCATGTTAGAACATGCAATCACATATTAGTTGATGTGGTTGTAACGAAGAAGACATGATCACAGTCAAAACTTTTTATGTTGCATCATGCAACGTTGCACTCAAGGGCAGCCCTATATATATGTATATATATTTATTTATTTTGAACTGCTAGAAAATCATTAAAGGAGCCAAAAAGCAGGCAAACAGAGTACTGATAAGCCAATACATTCTGGGAATCATATTAGCATGACAAGTTTCATACACAAGGCTGCTATGATGAAACCAGAGGAAGAATATCACTCTGCCTCAATTAAGAAGTGTGAAGCAGCCTTTGATAATTGTGGTTTGGTTAACAACAGCAGATGGTTAGACTTGGGTTGACTCTTAAGTCTAGGTTGTTAATTAACAACTTTAGTTAGTTAATTAACTATAGTTAAATAACAAAAAAGCTGACATCAACAGTTTGTTAAGAAGTTAGTTAGAATCAGGAACATATTCATTAAATCCAGAAGTCACGTTTTGTGCATTGAAACAAATTACGGTGTGTTCTAATAATAAATCTAGAGAGGGGGAGGGGGTGAATAGATTTTAAGCTTTATTACCCAATTTTCGCATGCAAGTCAATTTTATGAAAATGCCCATACTAGTCAAAAATACAAGCAAGTGTAATATAGTGCGGAATTTAAATAATACTTGATGTATACGTGGAAACCCAACCATTGGGAAAAACCACGGGCTGTTTAGTGCGCCACACTCGGACCTCGAAATCCACTAATTGAAATGGAGTTTACAACCTATGTAGACCTCGTCTAACACTCCGGTCAATAACCCTCCACTTCTACCACTCGGGGCCTTTAAAAGTGGCTCTAGTCCAATTGCTTGAGGCCTAAGCAATCTTAGCCTCAAGACTTAATTCTCAATGAAGAGATTATGCAACCTATGTGAATATGTAAAATACTCAAAATGCAATTTAGAGCTAGGTTACTCTAAATGCTTACCTAGGATAATGATATGCAATTAATTCAATCCCAGATATTAAAAACTAGATGACATGTCAAATAGCTTAGCTAATCAAGATTAATCAACAACCTAATTAGCTATCAGAATACAACACTTAATCAATTCACCACAATTAATTCTCTATTCTTGTATTTATCATATGATCAAAAACATACAAGTAAATTAAAAGAGAATAGCTTGATAGTAAAAAAACTAAAATAAGATGAACTTAATCAAAATCTTACCAAGCAAGTTGTGATGATGCAAACCCAATCATAGATGCATTCTATATAGTCATAGAAGATGCAATATGAAATTTGATGCTTGATTTGATTTGTGTGTTTAAATGTGAGTTTTTGATTTGATTTTTTCTCAAAAATCTCTCTTTGAAGTTTAGGGTTCTAAGGAGTCCAAGAATTTGATCAGATAATGAGAAAGTAAGATATTTATAGACATCAAGAATTGGGCATGTGAAAAGACAATTTTGCCACTGAAACGCACCAATCAGCGGTTTCATTCGGCGGCCAGGCCACCGTTTACAATCGCCCAATTGAACCCGAGAAGAACAGGGGGAACAACGGCGGTTTCAAAACCGTTGATTAAACCGTAGAATCAAACACGAGAGATTTAAATCGATCAGGTATGAACGGCGGTCGGTAGCCATCGATCGTAACCGCAGAATCACTCTAGACCTTTCTGGACTGAAACGGCGGTTTCAATTCGGCGACTAGGCCGCCGATCAAACCGCCAATTCACCAGTGATGGTGAATCTAAAGGAGAAGCCAAGAGCATTCTTTGTGGGCGATCTTCGCACAAAACCAAGCACATTCTAGTACATGTGCGGACGTTTCCGAACACTATCGGGAAACGAATTACAAAGCACATATACACACAACAAGATATCAATCAAAGTGCTAGTGTGTAAAGTGACATGTGAAGAGTATGCACACAAGTACAAGTATGCTAAGTGTGTGTGTGTTAACTAAATATCTTCAAAGAAAACCAAGCACTAGAAATTATACCTTTGGCGTGCTTGTCCTTTGAGGTCTTGAAAGGGCCTTTGAGCTTGAAGTTCAATCACCTAAACTACCCTTACACAATCAACCCCAACATGTGGTTTGTCCACGAAATAAGCCAATCAAGATATGGGAATCCTTACATGCATGTTTACTGGTATATATACCAGGTCTTGTTATTCTCTTATTCAATCAATTAAGAAAATATTCTGGAGCTTTCTCTTTTCATTAATGGAGTTTCTTTAAACTCAGTTCTCTTTGAGAACTTTTGTCAAACACATCAAACACTTACTGATTTCTTTAGTAATATTATGGTATCAGAGCCTCACTGACTAACGTCAATGACTACTCAATCTTCCTCTAAAAATCGATCACCAATAATGTCATAAATGCCAATCCAGAGTCAAAATCAAGATTTCGCAACTGCTCTAAAACTGAAGGATTTCTCGTCAGTTTCAAAATGTATGAACTTCAATCTTCCAATCAAGTTTGGCAAAGACAATCAAATCTACTGGAATGCACAGGTATTAGCTGCAATCCAAGCTTTAGATTTAGAAGATTATATTTGTGGTTTAAATCAACCTTAAAAGAAATATGTGTCTGTTCAAGTCGAGAATGAGTCTGGAGAAACTGTTGTTGAACAAAGAATGAGTCAAGAGTATAACAATTGGAAGCGCATAGATAAATTGCTTATTAGTTAGATCTTTTCCACAATCAGTGAAAGCATCATAAGACAAGTAATAGGTTGTCAAACGTCCTTTGAGATTTGGAGTCGACTTGAGAGACTTTACACTCAACAATACATAGCCAAAACTGCTTCACTTAGACAATAACTTCAAGAAGTCAAAAAAGGTTCAGACTCTATCAATGATTTTGTGCTGAAAATTAAGAACCTAGGTGATGCATTGATGGCTGCTGGAGAAGAGATCAAAGAGCGAGATCTAGTTACTAGTTTGATTAATTGTGTAGGTCATGAGTTTGATCCAATTGTGGTAGTAATCACTACACGGAGATTTATCTCTTTAGAAGATGCACAATTTATGTTAATGATGTTAGGATTATGCTCAATAGCAAGAGTGTAATATTGTAATTGACAATCTTATCATATTAATAAAGTGATTTTTGTTTATTTAACAAAATCTTATAGCATTTATAATTATAATTGTCAAGGTAAATAATCATAAGATCAAAAAACTATGAGAAAAGAAGAATTGTTCGTACATCTGTATATGTATGAGGTAGACACAATTCTTTAGTTAGTCTTGAATAATGTTCACAATTTAAGTTAAAGGTTGGGCACCTTTATCTTGTTAAAGTTGTAGATTCTTTTACTAGCATTTGAGTGGGATCAGATGTGTTATGATGGGTCTAAATCATCAAAGTGTCTTTGAGTAAAAGAATCTAGTGTACTAGGTGCATTGAACTGGATCATAATGAAATACTTTATCTAGAACTGTCAATAGATAAAAGTCTTTTCATTATGAGGACAATCGGAGAGTCTATCTTAATCCTGAGATAAATGATGGACTTATGGTTGTAAATGGTATCATTTGAGTTATCAATGAGTACGATTATATAGCATAGTCTATCCTCGATAGTTTGGTGATATACATTTGTTAATCGATAGAGGACTTCATTTATAGATATGGACATCGTGGCTCCATTTATACAATGAGAGTATAATATCACGATATTGATGTTTTGAGGTAAATGGATATAAAATCTCAACCTTGAGTTTTCGATAGTGCCTATTGAAAACATGGCTTCTGGACAAGTCAAAATATCCAAAGTTCAAAATGTGGTCATATGAGTAAATATGGTAACTTGGAGAGTTATAGGTGGTCTATGAGCTCTTGGCGATTACTGATATTATTCACGAGGATTCACCATCTCCAATAAGATTGTCTAGGGTATGAACGAGAAACATTTACTTGTTCTAACTTTATTTAAGAGTGCAATTTTAGTTCTACGGTGTTGTCCTTTGTCCTTCTTTGTTGCCATGGCGACATCTTTGTTGCCATGGCGACATCTTTGTCGCCATTGTGTCGCTATGGCGACAATGTCCAACGCTGGAATTCCAACATTGTCGCCATTTATCCTTTAATGTCGCCATGACGACATCAAATGGCGACAACACCTGATTGCAAACTTCTTGAATAAAATCTTTTGTCGCCATGGCCACCTCGGGGCGACATTGGTGCACTTGAGAAGCACCTCCCTGTCGCCATGGCGACACATCTTGATCAAATTCTTGATCAAGTAGCTCATTCCACTTTCCATCTTCTCTCTTAGGCCAACTATGCCTATTTCTTGGTTCTCTTTTCCTTCTCTTTCTCTTTTTCTTTTCTTTATGCCAATCTTTTTCTTTTCATATTCTTTTTCTTTGCTTTTCTTTTTCTTTTCAAGCTTTCTTTTTCTTTGCTTTTCTTTTTTCCTTTTCAAGCTTTCATGCTTTGCAAAACTTTTTGCACACATTTACATGCCTAGGTACACATATCTACATTTTCAAGTATAAGATCTTACATTGATTCCCTAAGCCTTAGCAAATCATTTGGTCAAGGTAAGTCAATTATGTAGGCTATAAGGTTCATGTAGATGTGGTTCATGAATGAAAAGCATAAGACGTGTTTGGCTTCAAAGGGGCTTAGGAGCACACACATTAGAGGGTTGGAACTGTTTTAGGCCAAGTAGTGGTTTACACATGCATTGCCTAAACTCATTTCTAAAGGCTTGTCCACAAAGCAAAATAAAGCCTCCACAAGCAGTCTATAATATTCTATGGCAAGCAATATTTAAGTGCAAATAAGACCCATACATGCTTGAATGAGTGTTTGAGAATGAGTGTTTAAAGAGTGAATATTTGACAACTCAAAATACGCTTTTTAAAGGCCGTGTTTGTGATCCTCACGGGAATCTCCACTATTAATTCCTAGCCTTCAAGCAAAATTGATAATTCACCCTAACATTATGAGAAAAAGATGACACACTTTGTTCAATGATGTCCTAAAAGGCATGACGTTAATCTAAACCAAACAATGGCAAAGATGTGCAATTCCTCACTACTCATGTAAAGCACAATCTCAACAAGCAAAGTATGCTCAAATATGGCATTATTGCAAAGATTTGAAAATTTTGGCTCAACTTTTAAAAACCAAGCAAGGTAAGCAAAGTGGTGTTGCGCAAATGTACCCTCAAACCTAAATTGGACATTGTCCTCAATGTTCATGGGAGGCAAAATTTGTCAAAAGGCGTAACCCAACAAATCCAAAGCAAATGATGCATATATGTCCACAATTAATCAATGTATTTAAAAAAAAAAATTTGGCAAAGTGCCCTCTCATCCGAATATGCACAAAATCATCCAAAAATATGCTCAATTATCAACAGCATATTCTCAACATTTCTATCTTCCAAAAATTAATCAATAAATCACATACATCCTAAATCCAGTACCAAAATCCATCTCACACCCTTATTCTAAATAAGAAAACTAAAAAGCAAAATAAAATGAACAAAGAAAGAAATTATACCTAGGTGGGGTGCCTCCCACCAAGCGCTTGGTTTTATGTCCCCGCTAGATGTGCTACTTGGATCAGTCAACCGAATTCCAAGGCTTCGAAAATACACCGAAGCGAGATTAGATCTTGGAAATATTTGGTTCGCATCAATGTGTTCCTAATCACAACAAGTAAAGGCAAGTAAATGTGCACTTGAAAAAGTGGTTTAGAAGGTTTAGAAAACAACCTATACCAATTGCTTTTGTGTAGGCGGCATGGATGAGCAATGGACGGGACATGAGGCATGAACTCCTCATATAGGAGCGATGCCTCAAAAGAGATGTCATCCGCTTCTTTCATTTGTTCTTCCGTCTCCTCCTTTTTTATTTCCTCTTCTAAAACACTAGGCAAATCATTAGAAAGTTCATGGCCAACTTCGGTTTCGACATTTTCACCATTCAAAAGGATGGTGGGGGCATTTTCCTTCTCCGAATGGCTCAAGGACTCTTCATGCACCCGACTTTGTATAGCTTCGGAGATGATCTCAAAGTGCCCTTCCATTCTTCTAATTAAGGCTTCCATCCTCTCATCTTGTTGTTGCCACATTTGATCTTGATGTTGCCATCCTTGTTGATTGGCTTGTATGTTGGCTTGAGGTCTTTGTTGGAAGGCTTGAGCACTTTGAATAAAATCATTCAAAGTCTCCTCTTGAGATCGCACATAGGCATTAGCTTGAGTGTCTTGATCTCTCCTCCAATCTGGCTTGTACGAATCAGCACACCGTTCATAGCTTGACCTTGGATTGTTGAAATCTCCACATGGTTCATGCATAGGCCAAGGATTGTAATTTAAAGCTTAGGCTTGTCCTCCATCATTGGAAAGCTCTCATCTTGAATGGCAACCCCATGTCTCGTGACATTCCACAAAATGTGCAAGCTATAGCCTCCGCTTGTCCTATTCCCTAAGTCCTTGAAGCGAACAATTCCATTTGCCTGTTAAATTCCTCCAATTGCATAGTGAAAGGATCCATTGCTCCTGAAAAGACAACAAAAAAGAAAAACGACACAAGACACAAGACACAAAAGAAAACAAAACTAGAAAATCTAAAATTAAGAAAAATAACACACTACCTAGAAAATCTAACAACAAGGAAAGTTACACAAATCAACTACTCTAAACACCAATCCCCGGCAACGGAGCCAATTTTGACGTGGCTGTTTGTGCACAAGAAAATGATGTTTTTATGTGTTCATTTAGAAAACCAATTTTACCACTAGAAAATCCTTTTAGGATGTAAAGATTAGTAAAACGGTAAGTAAGGATTCGTTCCATAGGGATTAGGTTAGAATAATCAATTTGTGATATAATTTAAGTTGGTCTAATCTAGGTGCATAAAACATAAATCATATTTTTGGTTTTTGATTGATTAAGATATAATAAACTAGAAAAATAAATAATAATAATATAAAGAAATTGAATAGATAGAAATCCAACATCAACAATACTAGATAAGAGAATGGTCTTAACAATTAATGATAGATATTAGGGATTTAATTACACATAGTTACAATCAAATAAAAAGAAAGTAATAAATAAGGAAATCACCCTTGGGCCTCCTTATTTAATTCTTGATCCTTGCTTTCCTTTAATGCTCCTATTGCAAAGAGTGGGAGAAGAGGATGTGTCAAGATAGGTGGAGTCATATGGAGAGTGACAAAGGAAATGGGTGGAGAAGATGGGAAGAGAGGAATGATTTAGGCGAGGTAGTCTAGTTGTTTATTGATGAGATTGGAGAGGAGAAATGGGTGGATTAGGAATGGTGGAAGAAGGAATTTCTTGGTTGAACAAGTGTATTTTCAAAGGAGACAATGTGATGTATTTATACGTTGGAAAGCTAGGGTACGAAATAAGCATGAAATGACAAGAATACCCCTTTTGAATGGCTAACATTCCAATGCTGGAAGTTCTACGATGTCACCCTTTGTCCTTCTTTGTCACCATGGCGACATCTTTGTCGCCATTGTGTCGCTATGGCGAAAATGTCCAACGTTGGAATTCTAATGTTGTCGCCATTTATCCTTTAATGTCGCCATGGCGACATCAAATGGCGACAACACCTGATTGCCAACTTCTTGAATAAAATCTTCTGTCGCCATGGCCACCTCGGGGCGACAATGTGGCGACATTGGTGCACTTAAGAAGCACCTCCCTATCGCCATGTCGACATATCTTGATCAAATGGCGAAAACGTCCTATTTCACATCTTTATGCTCCTTTTTGCTCTAAGTTCCTCCTTTTTTTCACAAATGCCTTTGAGGCCTAAATAAACCTGTAATGCTCAATTTAACACTATTAAATACGGGGAAACGCCCGAGAACCAAGCATAAAGAGACGAGAATGAGGGCCAAAATCATACTAAATTTGGCTTGATCAGTGCACTTAAGTGATACCAGCACTTTGATCAAGCCTTTCAAGGTCCTTCACAGCCACAACAGCAAAATCAACATCAGCGTCAAGCCTTCTACAACCAACATCAGAATCAGAATCAAATCTTTTACAATCAACACCGACCTTCTCAAAATTTTAATGGACGGATGATGGCTGGTTCTTCATCATAGAATTATATGAACCTCGATGGTTCAGATCATCAAGCAAACTACCATCATAACTCAGCCTTTTTAGCAACTCCTGAAACAGTCATTGACCCAGCCTGGTATGTTGACAATAGAGCAACCAACCATATAACTTCATATTTAAGCAATTTGTCAATGAAAAGCAGCTATAAAGGTAATAACAAGTTAATAGTTGGCAATGGTAGGCAACTTTCGATTTCACATTGTTGTGTGATAAAATGTGCACTTCAGAGTGCTTTTGGCCACCCACCCACCCAACCGAAGCTCATTGAAGAAAAGACCCCTTTCCCTTTGTTAAAAGAGGTTATTTATAGAGTTTGTGAATATCTTGAGTGTATGTGTGTTGTACGCATTATTTATGTTTTATGTAGTTCAAGTGTGTATATTGTTGGGATTTATACCCTAAAGCTTGTAATATGTAAATGTTATAAATTCCATGTAACCTGCTCTTTTAGAGTCTATATCTATCCATACACATAGGCCTACCAATATACAAGTCAACTCCCTATCCAAGGCACTCATGCCTCTAGGGAGCCTCCCATGCATGACTATCCGAGTCCTCCCGACTCTAGACAAGACTTCTTGCTTGGCTATCCGAGTCCTTCCGACTTTAAACAAGACTTCATGCCTTTTACAAGGACTTCCTAGTGTGATCATGTGAATGCAAATGATGTAAATGATCAATACAACATAGAACATGTGATCAATACATTCCATGGAACAACTAGACCTAAACATGTGATAACACAAGTAATAAAAGTCTAGATGCAAAACTTGAATAAAAACCTAGAGCATGTGAAAACACCTAACATATAAAAATCATAGTTTCATTCACACAAATAACACTTGAACAATTCATATACATGAAGCACAAATTCAAGATGTTATAAACATACATAAAAATGCTAGAATCACAAAATGTGTTCAATGAATATTCTAGCCAACAAATAGAGCAAGGATATATTGAATAATCAATTAAATCCTATTTGTCTCTAAATACACATACAATTGAATTAATCCTAGATTTTATCAATCAAAAGATCAAAACACATTTCAAGGATTATTAATCATAAAATCATTCAATCAAATCACAAATAATCATAGATATCAATCTAATCACAATACAACTCTCAAACATATGAAAAACCTAGAATCTAATAAACTAGTTCATATATGTATCTAATTAGACTTTTGATTAAGATTGATTATGAAGCTATCTTCCTCAATGGCATTCACCATACATATACATACATATAGAAGAAGAAACCCCAAGCAAATTGAAGGTTATAAAAGAAGAAATCTCAAAGATATGAACACTACCTTGCAATCACGAGCTGGTTCATTTTTCTGTGTAAAACCACCATGAAAATTGATCAAACAGCTGCATGACCACTGGAAAAGGTAGAGGACTCGATTACAAACAATCTCTAACTTGAATCAACCAATTATGACTTCGTATGAGAAAGTTATGGTGTTTGGAAGGTGAGAAAAATTGAGAGAAAAATTCTGGTGAGAGTTCAACTTTTTCTTCTTGAAATGAAATGGACGGAATTGGAAATATTTAAAAGGAAGAGAGAGAGGGAAGTAAACCGGCCAACCAAGAGCTGACACATCAGCTCCTGGCCGTGTGGGGTGCTTATGCCACACGGGACCAGAGGGCTGGTCTGGCCGTGTGGCTCATGGCCTCCATAAGTGGCCACCAAGGCATGGCTTCTGAACTCCGATTTCGAATCCGTCTTCAGATTACGATTCGTGACTCCCTCACGCACAACGACAACTATGAAACTTTGACAGGAGGTTAAGAAATCATCTCGAAATACGACGACGAAAACAACTCAACGAATGATAACGAAAAATAGCGTAGCTACATCGCTTGGACTCGAAACCTAATGAATGAGCAACTGAAATGACCATGACTCAATAAGGAATCATAAGAGATCATGTTCAAGTCCAAAACAAAAAATACAGAAATATATACACACAAAATCACACACGTATGCCATTTACTAGACACAGTCCTAGAACATGCAAATTACAATGTTTATCAAATTAAATCTAATGCATGTGCAAACATTACCAAGTATGTGAAAGTGATATATGAATGATGTTCAACCATGTAGGGACACATATGAATGCCATGTGTGTGTGTGTGCCTAGCCTTGTAAGAGAAATGAGGTCTTATATACCTTTGTAGATCGATGAAGCACATTTCTTTTTGAAGCCGGCATCTTGCATGAGTTGTGGCCAAGTCTTTCTTTGACGACTTGAATCTTCAATTCTTAGACCACTAAACATTACAAGAGAACATCGTTTTGATATGGAATACATGCCAAGACAAACCAAAAACCTAACAAGTAGTAATGAGGTGGGAACCTTTCATAGCACAGAAGCATCGTTGACTCCTTATCATCCTACATAACATCGACCCTCAAAATCCGACGAAGTGGTTTATCGACATCTATCACAACCCTAACTCGAATGAATTTCCTAACACACTCCCCTGAAGGCCCTACATTAATCTCTCGTACCTCGCCAATAAAAATTCCCAGGAATAATCCAATATCTTTTGTCATACATAGAAGAGGAACATTTAGAATTTGTATCCAGAAAGCCGCTTTGTTAAAAGTCAAATTCTTAATATCCCATTTCCCTCTTAGTTCTTCAAATGCTAATAGTGTATCATCAAAGCTCCAGGCCCTCCATAGTATATTCGACGACAATCATTCACGTTCTTGAAAGTAAAAGAGGACACATTCCCATCCATAACTTCAATATCCACCCCCTCTACTAACCGCCATATATGTAAAATTGTGCTAATAAACGCCTCACGGTTAACCAGTTTTTAGATAAAACATTCCCCACCAACGTAAGCGACATACGTTTCACTTCATCATCCTTCAGGTCTCCATAGAGAGACTTCAGTGGCCCCTCCTCCTCCTTTAACGAGAGCTCTACACACAGTTTCATTACCTTATCAGCATTCATCTTAACATAACCTTACCCTAGATCCACTACACTCCAAATGAGTGAAATCAAAGATACCACCGGATCCCACAACTACTTCCACCAAAAGTCTTCCGAGGTTTAGGGAACGTTAGAGAGATAGAAGGGAAAGAATTAATTAATTATATAATTATGTTTTTAAGCAATGTAGTTTATGTGTATTTTAGAAAGAAAAAAATTGTTAAATAGTGGGTATTGGGAGAACATTTTTGGGTGTGAATAGAGCCACCTTATTATATATTACATAACCAGTACATTTAAAAGTTTTTTTTTTTTTCCTATATATACATATAACTTGCGGTGCGACTACTCAAACTTGGATCGACATTGTGTGACGGTATGGTACATCTAAAAAATGATAATCTAATTGGTAGGGTACATTAGTTTTTTTTTTTTTTTTTTTTTAGAATATTATAATAATTCAAATTTTGGGGGTGGGGTAGAGACTTAAACCTACAACCTCGGGGTGTGGGTGTGAGGGCCTTAACTACTAGACGAACCTCATCTTGTTGTACTAATGACATGTGACTGTTAAATATCAAAATGTACCCCTAATTTCTCCCGTAATCACCAAACCTTCAATATTCGTTCCATTCTTTCATATTTACCCCTAATTTCTCCAAAATTACGCCAATGCCCCTAAACTTCCCTATTTACCTGAAATACCTATTTTAGACATTAAAAACCCTAGTTTTACCCCAGAAACAAGCATAAAATAATAGGAAATGATGGCCTAAAATGGGTACATTTTTAGCTTGATCATTGGGGCGTCTTCTTGCCCACCCTTACATCCCGCACTAGACTCCTCTTTGAATAATTGCACCTATTTGCCCTAATTTCCTCACTTTAAGCATAAACACCATCTTCAGGGAACATTTACCTACACATGGCTCAAACACACGTTATATACATAAAAATGCTAGAAAACAAACACAAAAACTAGGAAAAGGGAGCTCAAAATATGTACATTTATAGAGCGATCAAAGCTCTTACCACGGGGCCACATTGGGTGGTGGTCTATCTTTTATTTTTTTACCTTTTAGTTACCATTAATCTTGTTTCTAAATATGAATTACTATTGTAATACCTTGTTTTGACTACTACAAAAAAGGCAAAAGAAATCGGTTATTTTACGTGGAAGACATCGGTTTTTCATAATTTTGTAACCAATGTCTATTTGAGTGATGTAGAAAAATTACATGCAACAACATCGGTTTTTAACCGATGTAAATGATTTTAAAAACACATCGGTTATATATAAAATCGACGACGATAACTAATGTACTACAAAAATTAATCCATCGTCCGGCCACTACCACCGTCGCCGCCGCCACAGCGGGATCAGGCCACCACCGCCACCGCCGTCACCCGACCATCGCCGTCGGCCTGCCCCACTTTCGATTTGTCATTATGAGGAATTGAACTTGAAACCTCAAGTCAAAAGTTGTAAGCCTTTACCACTTGACTACAAGAGTTGATTTGTTAACAATTGCACAATATTTATATATAAGCTATATGAGTTGTTAGAAATTAACAAAAAAAAAAAAAAAAAAAAACTAGCTAGATAAATTTAAATTTATTCAACTAATCAAAATTCTAATTTAATCGATAGACATATATTAAAAAATATTTATTGGAACTTTTAATAAAATTATATATTTTTTTTAAACATATATAGTTGAGTTATTGGTCTATACTCTATAGGAGACTAGTGACATCAATTGTAATAAGCATGATTTGGAATACAACTCTCACTGCAGGGAAGATATTTCTCTACATGCTTCTTGCAATTTAATGAACAAATGTAAGACTCGGATTTCTAATTTATATAGGTAATTGAATTATAAATGTGTCTCTTAGTATGAAACAAGAGGGTGCAAAAATAAATAAACAATTTTTTTTAAATTATTTTTTTGAATTTTTTTAAAATAAATGATTTAAAAGTAAATTTATTAAATTTAAAATTTTACTTATCCAATATTGGTTTGCCCAAAAATCGATATCTTATTATAAAATAAATCCATATTTTTTTTAAAAAAAAGGCAGACTTTTATTAACCAAGGAAGAGATTACAAAGCGCAATACAACCAATCCCCAACACCCGTAAACACAACCCAAGCAGACTCAAACACAACCCACCCAACAACAACCACCACAACGAGACCCAATCCACTTCACCCCATAAAAACAAGGACCCTAACAAGACCACCCACCCAAAGCACCGGTCCCACACATAAGACAACAAAAAGCAGAATCTGATGCACAACCACCACCCAGGCCACCATCCATGACGCCGCATCAAGCCCAGGCTTCTTGAACCAAACCATTGACCGCTCCCTATTTTGCAAGGAAATCTGTAGCAACATTTAAACCTCTAGGGACACTCTTGACCGATAACCAAGGCTTACAAATAAACATGATTTCCTTAATATCCAAGATATAATCCATGACCTTGACATTACCAACACCACTAACACCATTCACCCAAGAAACTGCAACCGGTGAATCACTTCAATAATAATATTGACATCAGTTAGGCACCTATCACTAACACACAGCTGACACGCTTTCAGGATAGCTTGCACCTCCGCTTCCACCGAGGAACCATACCCAATGGACGACGAAAACAAGCACAAAATATCACCATTCGAGTTACGCAAAATTCCACCAATACCTGAAGACCCCGGATTACCACACGACGACCCGTCTACATTAAATTTCAGGACCCCAATCGAATGAGGACACCAGAAACATTTAACCTTCCTACTAACTTTAGAGTTATCAACACACCCCACCTTTAGGTTCATCATTAATACCGACACAGGCAGTTGCGACCCTGGGCCATAAGACTTAAACCACCAAGCAACCCTCCAAACCACCATCTCTATTGCCCTGTCAAACTCAGCAACCCCCTATTGAAAAATCACACTATTCCTGAATTCCCAAATTGACCAGCATATAGCATGAAAAGCAACTTTCCACACTCTGCTGCTACTCACCACTGGACACAACTCCAACCAGCACTCCATCCAACCTCCCAAGTCCTCTGGTAAACACGCTGAAATTTCCCACCAACTTAGACAAACTGACCATAGCCTCTACCCCCACCCCCACCCCCACCCCCACCCCCACCCCCACATACATTTTACAAAAAGATGATTAATGGACTCTTTCGAATTCTTGTAAAAAGGACATAATTGAGAACTAATCAAACCACCAGTGAATTTAGGCAACATTTCACCAACCAACAGCCTATTCTTGGCAAGCAACCAAAGAAAAAGGTCCACTTTATGAGGCACCACCCTACACCAAATCAAAGAGTTTGCTTTGACCGTTGAGATATTAGACACACGGCGCTCAAGTTCACTTCTAAGAGAGCATACCGAAAACTTTCCGGAATAAGTAAGAGACCACACCAAAGAGTCCTGGCACACTCTTCGAACTTTAAATTTACTTAATTCCAATAAAAACTGCTGCCAGACCGACTCCTCCCATCCAAGAATCGGTCTCCTCGTATATATATTCCAACACCAAGAATTGCCAATCCATTCCCCAAACTGCTTAACCATACCAGATTTTTTCACAGCCAACGCATAGATTCTTGGAAAGACTTCAGAAAGAGGAATATCTCCAATCTTCAAATCTTTCCAAAAGCTTGCACGACCCCCATCACCCACCACCACCTTCAAATTATCAATTAATATTCCAGCAGAAACCGAATCTCCCTTCCATAATCTCCCAACTGAGTTTATGAACATAAAAGCATGAGTCCCTCCCTTCCAATCCCACACCAATGAGCGAGGTTCTACTGAGTATTTATCACATAACACTCTTCTCCAAAGTGCTCCTTCTTCAATCCCAAACCTCCAACTCCATTTTGCAAGCAGAGCCTCACCTTTGTCAGTAATTTTCCCTATACCTAACCCACAATTCCATCTATTTCTACAAAGAGTAGACCAATCCACCAAATGAATGTTCCTTTTATCACCTTTGACACCCCAAAAGAAGTCTCTTTGCAATTTTTCCATAGCCAAAGCCACTATTTTTGGCAACCTAAAGACCGATAAAAAATATGTTGGCAAGCTAGAAAGTACCGATTTAATGAGAACAAGCCTACCCGCCTTAGAAATGAATCTCAACTTCCACGGTGCTAATCTAGACCGAATCTTTTCAATCATTGGCTCCCAAAAGCTAACCGAACTAGGATTCCCACCCAAAGGCATACCCAAGTAATTCATAGGGAGAGAAACCCTCTTACATCTAAACAAAGTCGCCCATCTCTCCTCATTACTAAGCCCATATTGGTTTGCCCAAAATCTGTTGTCTTTTCAAACTGCAATATTTAACACATCGGTTCATATAAAAACCGATGTCTAAACGTTTTTTTTTTTTAATATTGATTTTCCCAAAAACCATTGTCTTTTCAAACCACAATATTTAAGACATCGGTTCATATAAAAACCGATGTCTAAACATTTTTTTTTAATATCGGTTTTCTCAAAATCTGTTGTCTTTTCAAACCGTAATATTTAAGACATCGGTTCATATAAAAACCAATGTCTAAACGTTTTTTTTTTTTAATATCGGTTTGCCCAAAAATCGTTGTCTTTACAAACTACAATATTTAAGACATCAGTTTTTTATGAACCGATGTCTAAAAGTTTTTTTTTTTTAAATCGGTTACCTAAAAACCGATGTAAAGCATCGATGTCTTTTTAACTTTTTTGTAGTGGTGTTTAAATATATTGAATGAATTAATGGACAAGATGAGGTTGGCTCAATAGTAAGCCCCTCACACATACACCTAAGAGGTTATGAGTTCAAATTATCCCCCTTCCAAAATATTGTAATAGTTAAAAGAAAAAAAAATAAAAAACATAATGAATTAATGCATTCGATTGATGATAACCCAAAGTAATTATATCTTTTGACTTCGAGGACTTAAAAAAAAAAAAAAAGGAAAATATGTTTGACTATGGTCAAATTATATATCAACTATAAAAAAGAGAAACAAGTTAGACGGATTGACACACACACGTGTATATATATATATATATATATATATATATATATATATATATATATATATATATATATATATATATATAATATAGGGTCAATCTTTGATGTAACATTACACGATATAACAGCATGTGATCACATATGATTACATGTGATCACAAAAGTATATAATGTTATGGCATATGAATTGTATGTGATCATACAATTAAATTATTGTGATTGCATGTTAGAACATGAAATCATATATTAGTTGATGTGGTTGTACCAAAGTAGACATGATTACAGTAAAAAAAAATTATATTGTATCATGGAACATTGCACCCAAGGGCAACCCAATTTCTGTATATCAGTCTTTCTATTATCAGTTCGAACTGACAAAAGTTATATCAATTCCTTGTATGTGGGCCACTGGATTTAAATACTTTGACTGACAGGTGCATACAGCCAAGTCAAAGTATTTAAATCCAGTGGCCCACATGCAAGGAACTGATATAACTTTTGTCAGTTCGAACTGATAATAGAATTTCTGTATATATATATGACTTATGTAGTGCAAACCATCTTATGTCCAAATTCATACATAACAAGATGAAATCTTAATGATTTTCATAAATTTTGATGAGATTTTTAGTATGAATATTAAGATCAATGAGACATGGTTACGGAAAAATTTTGAAATTTTTCCGGATCAACTATTTTTCTTTCAATTTTTTCTATGTTTTCAAAATTTAAAATTTTTTTCACTTAAAAAAATTAAGAAATAATGGTTCCCAAACTTGAAAATTTTTGAAATATTTTCTATTATTACATTTCATTATTCTTATCATGCATGCAAAAATATCTCATCAAAATTCATTTAATTTCATTATAGTGTGGATGGTGTTGACATGAAATGGTTTATACTTGAGAATTCTCCATACATGTATATATACCACAAGTCATGATTTACATCCAAATATTTAGCTATTCGATTAAAGTTTTAATCTCCTTTCACTTTATAGAAAACAATAGTGGAATTAACGAAGGTTTTAATCTTTGTTACTCCTCACCCACTTCACAACCAATATTTAAAAATTGGTACCAAATATAAATAAAATAAAAATGTGTTAGGTAACATCTAGTGGAAATGACCCATTTCTATTAGGAAATCGATCCTCTCCGTACCTGATGCAGCGGAATATTCAACGCAAAACAACAATAGATAAAAGATAGGATAAACGATTCAGATCCGTTGATTCGCGCACGAATACTGGAAACGAACCCTACTATTATGCTGTTGATCGGCGCACGGATACCAGGATAACAGGCTACTGATAACATTCAACTTCGCGCACGAAGGATTGTTAACAGGCTTCAAATACTTCAATCTTCGCAAAGAATGTTGTACATGGATAGTTGAGAAACAATTCTCTATATTTTTTTATTCATCAAAAACTAAAAAACAACAACTGGTTGCAATGAATTTAAATAGGAAAACAAACTAAACCTAAAAGATCCAAATCCTTGAATCCTAAACGGATTCAGACTCCTCAAATAACATAAATATAAAAAGGACTCCAAGACTCAATCCTAAACTAAAAAGGAAACTAACAATGAAACTAACAAGGACTCAAAAACATCCAGCTCGTCCAGTTCAAGTCTTTGCGCAACAAGATAGATGGCCAAATTTGGGCCTTTTGTGATCTATTACGGAGGACGGAGTCTTCATAACATCTATAGGGCTCGTCTTGGGCTTTCCGGAAACATATTATAATAGACGATCTGACCACATATGCCCTCTGTAGAGGTCCACGAAGTTCAGCCCGGCAGCTCTCGTCCAGCTCAAGTATTCGCGCAACAAGATAGATGGCCGAATTTGGGCCTGTTGTGATCTGTTACAAAGGACGGAGTCTTCATAACATCTGTAGGGCTCGTCTTGGGCTTTCCGGAAAAATATTATAATAGACGATCCGATCCCATATGCCCTCTGTAGAGGTCCACGAAGTTCAGCTCGGATTTGGTTGGTCCACGCGACCCAAATACGAATTCTCCACCCACTCCATGTATTCCATTGCCTTAGCTGCTGCTGCATCATTCTCTTCAGGTTGGAGAAAATTCGTCCTCGAATTTTGACTGTTTAGAGGAACAAATAAGTTGGAGATGCTGTTGAATGATGAAACACGGCAACATCATAGAAATAATCCTCAAAAATTGAGTCCCTCTCATGCTGCTCGTTCTGGAACAAATCTTCATCGAAAACCGATGGCTTATCGAAATCGACAATAACAGGTTCCGTCACATATTCCATATCGAAAATTGGCGGCTTATCGAAGTCAACGATAACTGGGTCCGACACATAATCGTCATCAAAAAACAATGAATGGTAGGAGGAAATTTTGTTTTGGGGATCCATGAGAATTTTTTTTTTTTTTTTTTTTTTGTGTGTGTGGATAAATATGGATGGTGAATTTTTGGTGCTGAGGAAGATAGTTGGTTGCGGTCGTGGATGCTGAGCCTAGCACAACGGTAGACTCGGTGGCTCTGATACCAACTGATGCAGCGGAATATTCAATGCAAAACAACAATAGATAAAAGATAGGATAAACGATTCGGATCCGTTGATTCGCGCACTCAGCATCCACGACCGCAACCAACTATCTTCCTCAGCACCAAAAATTCACCATCCATATTTATCCACAAAAAAAAAAATAATAATAAATAAATAAATTTCTCATGAATCCCCAAAACAAAATTTCCTCCTACCATTCATTGTTTTTCGATGACGATTATGTGTCGGACCCAGTTATCGTTGACTTCGATAAGCCGCCAATTTTCGATGAGGAATATGTGACGGAACCTATTATTGTCGATTTCGATAAGCCATCGGTTTTTGATGAAGATTTGTTCCAGAACGAGCAGCATGAGAGGGACTCAATTTTTGAGGATTATTTCTATGATGTTGCCGTGTTTCATCATTCAACAGCATCTCCAACTTATTTGTTCCTCAAAATAGTCAAAATTCGAGGACGAATTTTATCCAACCTGAAGAGAATGATGCAGCAGCAACTAAGGCAATGGAATACATGGAGTGGGTGGCGAATTCGTATTTGTGTCCCGTGGACCAACCAAATCCGGGCTGAACTTCGTGGACCTCTACAGAGGGCATATGGAGTCGGATCGTCTATTATAATATGTTTCCGGAAAGCCCAAGACGAGCCCTACAGATGTTATGAAGACTCCGTCCTCCGTAACAGATCACAACAGGCCCAAATTCGGCCATCTATCTTGTTGCGTGAATACTTGAGCTGGACGAGAGCTGGACGCCGTGAGCTGGACGAGAGCTGCCGGGCTGAACTTCGTGGACCTCTACAGAGGGCATATGTGGTCGGATCGTCTATTATAATATGTTTTCGGAAAGCCCAAGACGAGTCCTACAGATGTTATGAAGACTCCGTCCTCCGTAATAGATCACAAAAGGCCCAAATTTGGCCATCTATCTTGTTGCGCAAAGACTTGAGCTGGACGAACTGGATGTTTTTGAGTCATTGTTAGTTTCCTTTTTAGTTTAGGATTGAGTCTTGGAGTCCTTTTTATATTTATGTTATTTGAGGAGTCTGAATCCCTTTAGGATTCAAGGTTTTGGATCTTTTAGGTTTAGTTTATTTTCCTATTTAAATTCATTGCAACCAGTTGTTTGTTTTTTAGTTTTTGATAAATAAAAAAATATAGAGAATTGTTTCTCAACTATCCATGTACAACATTCTTTGCGAAGATTGAAGTATTTGAAGCCTGTTAACAATCCTTCGTGCGCGAAGTTGAATGTTATCAGTAGCCTGTTATCCTGGTATCCGTGCGCGGATCAACAGTATAATAGTAGGGTTCGTTTCCGGTATTCATGCGCGAACACTACAACAAATATTGCATATAATAGCATGCGATAAATGCTATCAAATGGCTTTGATAGCATTTATGAAAAAGCCATGACAGCCTGTGTGATTAAAAGTCTTCGCTTATCGTAGCATTCTTCACACGCTATAAATGATTTTCTCAAATGCTATAAAATCTACTTTAATAGCATTACAACACACTGTATTATAGCATTTAATGAATGTTATTATTTGTGCCATAATTTACAAAAATAATAATAATAATAATAATTCTATTTTGTAATTATTATTTAAATTCATAAAATTACTTTATAAAACAAAATTAACTCCAAACTTTTCATTGATAATCAAAATAATTATATAATTCAGCACAACTAAAATCTTTCATATACATCACTTATCCAAAAATTACATGGTCCAATATGTTTTTGTGTATAAGTTTGTTTTATACAAAAATTAATAATTACATAAACAAACTAGTTCGGTAATGTTGATCCAATATTTTTGATATGTTGTACTAATCTTTATGTTGTCACTTACCTGCAAAAGAGTAAAGTAAAGTTAGTACTTGTTTATAACAAAAAGAAAAGGAATAAACATATATAATTATAAATTTTATTCTCACTCGTATACAGTTTATATGTTTGTTTTCCTAAATCAATGAAATGATTTTATCAAACAACTAGTTAATTAATGCCAAGTATCCCATCAAAGTAAGCATATATGTATAGGCATTTTCTCAAACAACTTAAGTGCACTAAGGTAATCAACTTAAGTAAGCCTTGCAAACACCTTTTAGTATACGGTAAAAAAAATACTCAATTTATTGCCAAGAAACTTAAAACTTCAAGCTATTATTTATAACACATTTCATCAAACACCTTATATGCATAATAAGTTGATCCCTTAACAATCATATGGAGATAAATACTACTGCTACAAGTTAATGAATTAAGAAAACTGTAAGATAAAACAAACGGGTAATTAACAAAAATGACAAATAGATATAAAAATTATAACTTACCAAATCTTCACATTGTTCATAAAAATTCTTAAAGAACTTTTTAAATGGTAAAAAAAAAAAAAAAAAAAAAAAAAAAACCTGAAAATCAAGAAAACAAAAGATGAAATATGATTTTTAAAACACAAAGGAACGAATTTATATAAAAACTCATACCTCTCAACCCTAGTGAATAGAGATCCATAGAATAAAGCACTTGGAAATTGAACAAAACACGAATTTTATTTCCTAATTGTCAAATAGTGATAATGAAACTTAAATATAATTAACATAAAAAAAAAACCTAATTATAATTATTAGAACATTATTCTAGTGAAATTAAAGCCAACATTGTAATCTAATTATACATAAACTAACTTTGATATAAAAAAAACCCAATTATTGAATAATAATAAAAATACCTGGAAGCCCTTGTCAATTGAATACAAGAAAAAAGTTGTTAATGTTGGATTGTAGGAGTCCTCTGATCATGGAGTACTAAAAATCTAATTTGATGAGTCGAGAAATAAGTGGGTTGTGGTCAACTCTTGAGTTGTGGGGAAAAGATTAGGGAGAAGATTTCAAAACCCTAGTTTTTTTATTTTATTTGATTTTATTTTATTTAAAGAAAAAAAAAGTTTAAATAGAGGAATAAATGTTTTGTGGTGGGAATGAAATTTTTTGTTCCCGCCTTCTAAGAGTGCTCTTATATAAAATAGTCGATTAATTTATTTAAAATAATTATATAATATATAATTCTATTATAGCATTTTAAATATGCTATGACAAAGAAGATTAAGTAATTAATAATATATAATTAGAAGATATATTATAGCATTCATAAATATGCTATTTAATTATAAATAAATGTAACGTAAAGTAAAAAGTTACAACTCAAAATACATATCATAGCATTCTTTTATTTAATGCTATCAAAGGGAAACATTTGATAGCACTCTCTTAAGAATGCTATTAATTAATGCTATAAAATGATATATTTGTTGTAGTGGAATCAACGGATCTGAATCGTTTATCCTATCTTTTATCTATTGTTGTTTTGCATTGAATATTCCGCTGCATCAGTACCTTATTAAAGTAAGTGATTGATTGTTGATAAAGTGATTGTAGAAACAAATCATATCTTAACCTCACATTCATGTCAATATTTATGTATCAAGAGATTAGGTGAGCTCGAAAAAAATATGAGGTAACTTAGAAGATGATCTAAATCCTTTCTTTTAAGGACTAGAGAGTGACAACCACCTGCGATAAATGCATGCATATCACAAAGCATTAAGAAACGTGTCTTAGGGAGTGGATGAGAGGAGGTTGACGAAAGAATATATCTATCACACTTAAATCGTCGAACAAATCAAACGTCTGAAATCCGAATAAATTATAACACTTGATAAAAAAGCAAATTTAATTGGGAGAGACAAAATCCATTGAAAACTGAAAAAGTAAAATGCACCTGTGACATTGGACATTATAGCATAACAATATTATGTTAATATAACCGATAGTCATTTTTCTCGGTGGTCGAAGACTTCAAAATGAAGCTCTACCAACAGGGGCGAAGCCAGAATTTTGGCTTTGGGGGGGCCAAAACAAAAATTAATATTGTAGGTAATGCAATCTTCACATAATATCAGTAGGAATCCTACACAAGAAAAAGTATGGAATCCCACACCCGATACTTTTCAACAAAATGTGAAACCGTTCGGTGTTAAAAGTAATATTGATACAAATAAATAAATAAAATAGACATTAACTAATTAAAATGTAACAAGTCTATTTTATATCTAGAAAATTATTTATAACCAATTTCTTCCTAATTTTTATTTCATTTACATAATTAAAGAGTGTATGATAAAACATTTTATTTTGTTGCAAAACCTATGCCTTTTCTTAATGGTATGCATAACTAAAAATAATATTTTAATAGTTTCCGGCTTATAAAATATAAATTTCAATAGCTTAATTAAAATATCATTATATCATTAATATATTTAAATCACAATTATTTACATACTTGTAACTTAATTTTATAATATTCATGTCAAAGCAAATTAACTTATAATAATTTTGAACAAAATTTAAATAATAAACTGATAAAATAAATTTATCAAAACCATATTAATAATTAACCTAACAAAATAAATAATATAGGTAGTAGCTATAAGAGTTCAATATTTACTTAGTTTGTTCTAGTGAAATCTAAAAAAAAAAATATTATATATATAATACACACTATATTAGGTAATAATATATGAAATAATAGAAAATTAAAATATTAAAATGGATTGATTTCGTTTCCTATTTTCATGGCTAATAGAATTATGGAACAAAAATTATTAGTTAATTTATATTATAAAAATAATAAAGGGACAAGATAATATTATCACCTATTTTGTATATATATATATATCACATTTAGTTTTTTTTTTATTGGTTTACATTTTAATGTTATATATAATAGATTTTTTTTATTTTTTTTAATTGGTTGGGGGGGGCATGGCCCCTATGGGCCCCCCCTTACATTCGCCTTTGTCTACCAATATGGATCAAACCTAGTATTGTAAATATAATTTCATATTTACCTATTAAAACTGTAAAGCTAAGTGTAGGAAGACCCTTCTCCAATTCCCCTAGTGTGAGACTTGCATTCTAGATTGTGCTTGTAGAACTCAATCTAGTTCTAGTAGACCCCTAACTCATAATGGTGCCATCTTTCAAAAAGGAAAACGGTGTTAATATGCAATAATGTAGCTAGCTAGTAGTACATGATAGTGAGTAGTGACCTATGCTTGTGTGTATCAATCTTATGAACGGTGGATATTAAATGTTTAATTTTTAAAATTTTTGACTTTTAAGCAGTGTTCGAGAAATCGGCCGTCTATGCTGATTAATTGGCTCAATAAAGCTAGTCGGCAGCAAAATGAGGCGAAATGGCCAAAATCGGCCTTATTAGTCGGTGATCGATTAATCGGCCCCAAAAAAAAATGGTGATTGGAGTTTTATGCAGGAAAAAAAAAAAGGTTTAAATTCGCCGGCCGATTAATCACCCATTAATCGCCCTAGGTGCTAGGCACTGGGTCTCCACCTGACTAGCGCTTAACGTTTACTAGAACACTGCTTTTGAGAGAGTGATTAGTGATTACTGTCCGTAAAAAAAACTTTACTTTTTTTTTATTCACTTATCCTGGAGAAGAAATGTTTGGCAATTGAACACCAATGTTTAAAGCGTGTACATGTAGTATCCTGTTTGGGAGAAAATCTTGGCTGGGACGGTCCCATATACGTGGCCATGGGACCGTCCAATGAGAGCGTGCCACATATACATTTGGAGAGTATGTGCAGAGTATGTGGAGCACTTGTGGCACACTCTCATTGGACGGTCCCATGGCCACGTGTATGGGACCGTCCCAGTCAAGATTTTCTCCCTGTTTGGTGTAAGATCCAATTATTAATAATGGAGATAATCCAAAAAAAAAAAAAAAAAAACCCAATAAATTTGACATGCACGTCAACGACTTGTTAATGAAAGGTTGGTTGAATTTTTCAATGTTGTCGCTAGCTTCGCTTGGACTCTGGAAATTGTTATCATGGATTGCTCAGGATAATGATTCACGTTGTCTGTTCTTCACGAAGAGTACGCTAATTAATAATTACGGAGATTAATTTTAGATTAAACCGAGTCCATTATTATAAGTTTTTTTTTTTTTTTGAACATTGAAAAGAACTTTTATTCCAAAACGCCTAAAGGCACACAGCAACAACAGAACCCCAAACAACAAACCAGGTGACCAAAACAAGGCCCCAGGCACGCAAAAGAGCAAGCGCAAAAACAGCCAAGAAAAAAAAGAGAGAAAAAACAGAGGAGGCACAAGCAAGAAGAAGCGAGAAGCAAACCCCCACAGAGAAACAAAGAGTACAAGCATCACAAGCATAGAGTATTACACAATTACGAACTCGGTCACTCGTTTCCCTTGTTCGATAGATTTTCACGAAGGGAGAAATTGAGCCTTGATGAAGCTGAGCCTGAACGGCTGGGTATTAGCTAGAGCCAGATGCCGCGCATTTTCCACATATTTAATCCCAACATCACTGCATAAATTGACAGTGGACTCACTCACATCTGAAGGACAGTGAACAATCTTGTATGCATTTCCGATGTCAGCTTTGACAAACTTGAACCAGTTTTGCAGGGTTTGAGGTCCAGGGTTTCCTACAACTCCATTAGTTGTAATAAACCAAGCTCCTCTTTTTTCATCGTAGTTGTCAACTTTCCACACCATTGGTTGATTGCAATTGATTATGTTGGCATAGAACAGGATGTTCACATCCATGGATTCGTGGACATAGCCTCGGTTTTCACTGCTGTAATTGGTTGGAAAAAAGAACATTGGATAGCCCCTTAAGAGGTCCAAGGAATGTTGGGTAACATCCAGTGGACATGATCCATTTCTATTAAAGGATAGAGTGAGACCACCGCCGCCGGCTCCTCGGATTGCTGAGATGATGTAATAAGCCCTACCGGCTTCAACCTCATCGCCATCGAGGTCGAGCAATGGATCGGGGTGCCCTGACAAGGGTTTTGTGAGCAAGGCGAAGAAAAGGAAGGAGAGTGATAATGCTAGGAGAGAACTCTTCATTGTTATTAATTACTTAGCTAAAAGAAAAGGATGGAAGGTTGTTTGATGTGTGAAAATGGATGCACTACAGTTTAAATTTATAGAGCATTGCCTTGAGGATATATAAGGATATTTTGGTAAATGAATGTATATTTCAAGCATGAAAAACGTGTCTTAGGGAGTAGTGGAGTACATGAGATGATGTTGATCCAATTATATATCTCTTACACTTAGTGAGTTTGGTATGGCTTTTGAATGAGCCAAAAGCTTTCTTTATTTTTTTATTTTATTTTTCATAAAGCTGCAATGTCAATACTGTCCTCTACGAATTTTAAAATATTTCATCATATGCCCCTTCCATTATAAAACCCTATTTTATTTGAATACTTATCGGACATTAATTTTGTCTCCTCATCTTCATTGACATTCAAGAAATTGAAGTTTTCATATTTCACATATAAGTTCAAATCATCACTTTTAATTTTTTTTTAGATAATCATAAACAATAATATAAATCTTTTTTTTATTTTTTATTTTTTTATTTTTTTATAATGCTTCTTATGTTTAATGCTTATCGTTATGAAGTTTATATATTCGGTTAATCTGTTATGTGTCTGTGATTTTTTTTTTTTAATTCATATATCTGTAATATTTTTAAAAGGGAAAGTATCAATTTCCCCTATATTTTAACCTTTTTGTAAATCTCTCCCCTATATTTTCATTAATGGCCATTATCCCCCAGCTTGAAAATGAAAGTCTTCGCCATCTTCCCCGTTTTCGTTAGCTTTTCTATTAAAACCTCTCATTAATTGTTAACCTTGAAGGGTAATAAGGTAACTTCGCCACATGGACCTGAATGGGAATTAATGTGGGAGGGTACAAAGGTAAAATCATTAATAAACATTAATAATTTAACAAAACAAAAATTAATGAGTGGATGAGAATTTTAAATATATATATATATATATATATATATATATATATATATATATATATATATAATACTTCTCTAATCAGGACCGTCCTGACTTTATAATTTCAGAGCGTCCAACCACAACCACATATTCATAGTGGGCCCACAACCCAACATTAAGCTAAATATATATATTTTTTTCATTTAAAAGGATCACCGTGGAGATCAATTAACAAAAAAAAAAGTAACCTAAACTGATACACCCAAATCCTCTCTTCATCTCATCTTCTCCACCACACAAACCCAAACCCAAACCCAAACCCTAGCCACCACCACCACTCAAACAACCTCATCTCATCAATTAATGCATGTATATCTCAAAGTGTGAAAAACGTGTCTCAGTGAGTAGATGAGAGGAGGTTCACGCAATGATATTTCTATCCCACTTACACCAATGAAATTGTGAATTAAAGGCAAATTTTCGTACGAAAATCCGATTTAATTATAACCATAATAAAGCAAATTTGATTGGGAGAGGCAAAATCCATTCAAAACTGAAAAAGTAAAATGCATCTGTGACATTTGACATGATAGCATAACAATAATATGTTAATATGACCAAGAGTCATTTCTTACGGTGGTTGGACGCTTTAAAATAAAGCTTTATGATATGGAAAAACCTAATACTATAAATATAATCTCACATTTACTTATTAAAACCGTAAAGCTAAGTGTAGGAAGACCCTTCCCCTAGATTGAGTGAGAGTTGCATTTTAGATTGTGCTTATAGAGTACAATCGAGCTCCGACCGACCCCTAACCTGTAATGTGTCATCTTTCAAAAAAGAAAACGGTGTTAATATGCAATAATGTAGCTAGCAGTACACGGTAGTGACCCATGCTTGCGTGTATCAATCTTATGGACAATGGATATTAAAATTTTAATTTATTTTTATTTTTGAATTTTTTGGGAGAGTGATTGCGGTCCTAAAAGAAACTTTTTTTTTTCTTTCACTTATCTGGAGAAGAAATGTTTGGTAATTTTACAACAATGTTTAAAACGTTTACATGTAGTATTAAGGTCCAATTATTAATAATGGAGATAGTCCAAAAAACGAAAACAATAAAGTTGTGATACAACTTGTTAATGATTGATTGGTTGAATTTTTCAGTGTTGTCGCAAGCTTCGTCTGTTCTTCACATATAGTTATTAGCTAAGGACAAGACATTGATGATGAAGTTGGTGGCATATATTTTGAAGTTGCTTTGAATGAGAAACTTAGCCCCCGTCCTGCAGGCTGTTTTCAGCTGTTTTTGTTTTTGTTTTTGTTTTACAAAAATGATTTCGAATTCGTGTCCTGTAAACCGTTTTTCATTTTATTTTTAGAAATCAAAAACAAAAACAAAAACAAAAACAAAACCAAGTGTTATAAGTGGAAATTTTGAAAAACAAAAAAAAGTTGTTTTTGTTTTTATTTTTGTTTTTGATTTTGATTTCCAAATGTAGTGGGTCCCATATCATTAATATATATTTTATTTTAATTTTTTTTTTCAGACTTCTTCCTTCCCAGTCGTGCTCCACTGTCCTTCTTCTTCTTCTTCCTCCTCCGATCGCCTCCGATCGCCGCCGCTCACCGCTCTTCTTCTTCTTCTTCCCGCCGACCTCTTCTTCTTCTTCTCGCCGACCTCTTCTTCTTCTTCTTCTTCTTCCTGCCGATCTCCTCTTCTTCCTCCGCGTCCCTCTTCTTCTTCCCGCTGATCTCCTCTTCTTCCCGCCGATCTCCTCCTCCTCCTCTTCTTCTTCTTCTTCTTCTTCTTCCTCCGCGTCCTTCTTCTTCCCGCCGATCTCATCCTCTTCTTCCTACGCGTCCTTCTTCTTCCCGCCGATCTCCTCCTCTTCTTCCTCCGCGTCCTTCTTCTTCCCGCCGATCTCCTCTTCTTCCTCCGCGTCTCGCCGCCGTTCTCCTCTGCGTCTCCAATCGCCGCCGTTCTCCTCTGCGTCTCCAATCGCCGCCGTTCTCCTCTCCGATCTCCGATCGCCGTTCTCCTCTTCTTCTTCCTCTTCCTGTTCCTCTTCATCTTCAACTGTTAACCCTAACTTAAATTACAATTTTTTTTTTGTTAATTATTTAATCATTTATCTATAATTATTATAATATTAAACAAATTTTAAAATTGATATTTCAATTTTCAAAAGTTTTCAGTTATCCTACCGGACGCGTTTTTTCCGTTTTTATTTTTAAAATACGGATTCCAGTAAATGCTACCAGACGCGTATTCGGAATCCAAAAATGAAACCAAAAACACTGTTTTCATTTTCATTTTCATTTTTCTTTTCGAAAAACAAAAACAAAAAACAGCTTGCAGGACGGGCCCTTAATTAACTGATTGTGCCTTTTGGTTTTTGGGCCTTAGCTATGGTACAAATAAGATATATATGTTGTACCGTACAACACTTAAAAAAGTTAACAAAATAAATAATAAAATATATATTAGTTGATGACGGCCTAAAAAATCAACCGGTTTCAACCGGTTACTGCAGGTTTAATATATTATATATATATATTAATAATATAATTATATAATAAATATATTAAAAATAATATGTAATATATGAAAAACATTTTATTTACTATTTCAAATAAAAAAAATAAAATAAAAATATGGAAAATTTGAATTTCAAGAACGAGTTCAATATAGATTGAACAAGTTTAATCTTAATTTGAACGTTAAACTCGTTCAGTGAACAAGTTAACTTAAATCTTCATGAACAAGTGCAACGTAGGTTGAACGAGTTTAACGTTCATCCTAACGTTAAACTTATTCGATGAACAAGTCAACGTAAATTTTAATAAATCTTTTTTTTTTTTTAAATATTAATGAAATTTATCATAAACAAGTTCAACGTAAGTTGAACGAGTTTAACGTTCATCCTAACGTTAAATTTGTTCGGTGAACAAGTCAACGTAAACCATATGATGAACAAGTTCAATGTTAGTTGAACAAGTTTAACGTTCGTCCTAACGTTAAACTTGTTCGGTTAACAAGTCAACGTAATTCTTAATAAAAATTATTTTTTATAAAAAAATTAATAAAATTAATCATAAACAAGTTTAACGTAGGTTGAACGAGTTTAACATTCATCCTAAAGTTAAACTTGTTCGGTGAACAAGTCAACGTAAACCACATGATGAACAAGTTCAATGTTAGTTGAACAAGTTTAACGTTTGTCCTAACGTTAAACTTGTTCGGTGAACAAGTCAACGTAATTCTTCATAAAAATTATTTTTTATAAAATAATTGAAACAAAATAAATACTCGAGGTGTGTTCTATATGAAGCTAGAGGGGGGATGAATAGATTTTATCTAATTATTACCCAATTTTCGCGTGCATGTCAATATTACGAAAATACCCCTAGCAAGTCAACAATACATACAAGTGTAATAAGATGCGGAAATAATAAATGACACTTGATGTTTACGTGAAAAACCCAACCACTGGGAAAAACCACGGGCTGTTAAATGCGCCACACTCGGACCTCGAAATCCACTAATTGAAATGGAGTTTACAACCTATGTAGACCTCGTCTAACACTCCGGTCAATAACCCCCCACTTCTACCACGCGGGCCTTTAAAAGTGGCTCTAGTCCAATTTGCTTGATCCTCGTAGTCACTACTTGTAATGATGTTTACAGCCTAATCCCGGTCTGTAACCCATCACTACTACCCAGCGGGCCTGTAATAGCAACTCTAGACCAAGACTTCAATCTCTCAAAAGAGATGCACAACCCTATGTGAATATGTATGAATATTCAATTAATGCAATAAGAGCTAGGGTACTCTAAATGCTTACCTAGGATTATAAGATGACAATATAATCAATCCTAGATATCACATATAGCTATATGTCATGGCATATAACTTTAGCTAAGTAAAGGATAATCAATCCTAGATACAAAGCTATCATATAAAACCCACAAACATTCAAAGGATTAACTAGTTGATTAAAAACAATCTATCAACCTAGTTATCAATACATCACACAAGAATGTTCATGGCATAGCTTTTAGGCAATAATGACCTAATCAATTAAGCTATGAAAAATAATCTCAATCAACAAATGAGATTAATTAGCTAGATGGCATATGAACATTAAAGCCTAGCTATCAAATAATAACCCAATCAACACATAATCTCAATCTTATATGTAGAAATTAATCTAAACACATATAAGTAACATATGAGATAAAATTGATAAGTAGAAACACTAATTATGTAAGATAAAAGTGTTCAACAAATCATACCATGTGTGTTGAAGAAGACCCATGCATTAGCATATGCTAGATGAACCTAGATGATACCTAGATGATGATTTGTACATGTGGGAATGGGTTTAGAGAATTAAAGATGTGATCTTTTAGCTTTTTCTCTCAAGTCTCTCTAAATATCTCTCTAGGGTTCTTGGGATGCAAGACTTGTGTTCTGAACCAGAGATAAGGATGTATTTATAAAGACCAAAAACAGGGCAGGTGAAAATACAATTTTGCCCTTGAAACGCACCGATCGGCGGTTTCAATCGGCGGCCAGGCCACCGAATTGAACCGCCGAATGGCTCCCGAGCGGAACAGGGGAACTTCGGTGACTTCGTTCGGCGGTTTAGAAACCGCCGATCCCAACCGCCGTTTTGGACCCGAGAGAAATATTTCAATCAGGTCTCATTCGGCGGTTTCGAACGGCGGCCAGGCCGCCGAACGTAACCGCCGTTTAACCAAAAATGGTGAAACCAAGGAGAAGCCAAAGGCATCTCCACCGGCGATCATCGCACAAAACAAAGCACATCAACGTGCACGCGCGGACGTTTCCGAACATCCTTCGGGAAACGAATTACACCACACTAAAAGCTAACATACATGAAATGCAAGTGTGGGTATTGAATGCATCCTAATGCCTATCATGTCATGACATTTCATAAAAGAAGATGCAATCAATTTAATGCAAGAAGATACATTGAATAAACAATAAAGCACAATGCACACAAAATATAAACATAACATTCAAGAATAAGAGTTATGCATGTTGTGTGTGTGTGCAACTATATCTCTTCAAGCCAAAGTAAGCACAAGATATACCTTTGGTGCTTGTCCTCTTGAGGTTTTGGAAAGGGTCTTTGATCTTCAACCTTAATCACCTAGACTACCCTTACAACCAAACCTCAACATGTGGTTTGACCACGAAATAAGCCAATCAATTTAATGGGAATCCTTACAATCTCCCCCTTTGGCTATTTCGTGACAAAACCACCACTCACATTGATTCCTCACAACATAATAGAAACTACGGGTCTACTATGATTTTCTACTTTACAAAGAGATAAAATAAATAGTCTTGAAGTCTTCAATCTCAAGTAGAACAATCAATCCCTGAAAGCACAGTTTCTATACTTTCCAATACAAGAAAAGGTGAGATGAATCAAGTGAGATAAAACAAGCATTTGCATTTAAGAATTTAAGTACAACATCATGCAATGTATGAATGTGCAAATGCTCCCCCTCAAATGGTTACTCCCCCTCAATTAGTATTCTCCCCAACATACACAATTGCTACTACAATTTGCAACTCCCCTTACCACAACCTACTCCCCCTTTTTGTCATGATATAGACAAAGGAGTAGTCCTCAACCGGGTTACTCATGGCAAAGAGAGATAGTAGCATTCTAGTATATGCATAATCAATATAAGTCACTTTATGCAATCTCAATTTATTGGAGAGAAACAATGAGATTTATTCAAAGAAAATGTGTGAATCAAAAAATTGCTTTGCATACAAGACATGTAGAATTTAAGTTCAAAATATCATGGTATTTGGCAAAGCAAATGACAAAGGTTTTCAATATGAATTCAAACCAATTTCACCAATGTGATGAGAGAAGCAAGAATATAGGCTCTCATTGATTTCAATTAAGAACAACTATATCCAACTTTATAAGCCAAACATGTCATGAGCGACTTTGCACTCTATTTGATTTTTCCGGATAAGATATCCGTATGATAGTAGACATGTTCAACCAATAAAGAAAGAGAGACATTTGGATTGTAAAATCCTTGAATGGATACAAGATCCTTTTTCATTTGAGTCTCATAAGCTTTTTCACACATTTTTTGCAGTTAAGAAATGCAATCATCAAAACATGCTTTTTAAGATTAGCATTTAGCATTTAGCATGTCATTTTAGCAATCATCATGTCATGGAGATCATTATAGGTCATTCAAATTTTATCCTATGTATATATCTCCTAGTCCGAAAATGCATGTTTGAACATAAATATGACATGGATTGCAATACAAGCATTGATCACACTTATTGAATAGAAAATATATATACATAGTGTAACCAAGCTAACTCAAGCAACAAAAAGAGAAGCACAAGATATTTCAAATTTTTTGCAAGTGACAAGATGCAAAATAGCTCTCTTTGCTTAAGTTCCCCATATGGGGTCAAATTTCCATACCACTTCAAAGAAGGGTATGAGGTCCTATGGACCTACCAAGTCCTTTGGACTTGGTTGAACCTATTTGAGACTTGTTAGTCTCGTAGCAAGCGGGTTCATTCTTTTTATTCCACTTAGGTGACACTAAGTCAATCCTAGTGGACGAAGGTTCTAGAGAACAAGATAAAAAAGGATTATGTAAATTATTTTCTTCCTTTTTATGAAGTATCTTAGCTCTAGCCTTTTTCTTGTCAAACATGCTTTTAGCTCTACACATTTTAATGTAATGCAAGCAACTTGGTCTAATATGACCAACAATACCTCAAAAATGACAAGTGGGAATAAAGTTAGGAATCATACCATTCCCTTTAGCATGGATAGGAGCTTTCCCTTGTCGTTGTGGTTGTCTTGGTTGTTGGATCAGATCTCTCCTCTTTTGTTGAAAACCAAGACGAGGTTGCTTGCTTGTCTGAGCTTGCATGATTGAACTCTTCCCATTCTGTTTTTGAGTTTGAGGGAAGATAGTATGAGGAGCCCTTTGGGTGTGAGCTTGAGCTTGACCTTTTGGTGCCTCAAACACTTGGGCACTTCTTGAACACTCTCCTAGGTCACTCTTCTTCCTAGGTTGTTGAGGAGGAGGGGACATATTGAAGTCCATGTCCATGGCACAGGATATCTTACTTGTGGAGGAGGCATCCGTGTCATCAATGTAGCCAAGACCTCTCTTGTCACTTGGCTTTCTTCTAACTCCCAACATGTGGTCAAGCTTCTTGGTGCTTGAAGTCATCTTAGCCATTAAGACCTTAACTTCTTCAAGCTCTCTTTCTAGCTCTTCTTCTCTCCTCTTAGATAAGGCTAAGTTGTCTTTTAGCTTATCTTCATCCGCCATGGATCTCACCACTTCTTCACACAAGTGGTCTACTAGTGTTGAAAGCTCTAGATTCTCTTCTTTTAATCTTCTAATTTCTTCCTTGTTCCTCATCATCGAGCTCTTAACTTTGACTTTGTAGTCATTAAGATCCATACACTCCACACTTCCACTTGTGGAGTTAGATGACAAATATTCAACACTTGTGTCATCTCCTCTAATCTCCATTTCACCAATGAAGTCATCTCCTTCATCAAGTTCATCAAATTTTTCTCTTGATGAGGAAAGAGCCAAATCCCTATGAGTAGCTACACCAACTACTTCTATACCTAGTTCTTCTTGGAGATCACAAGGAAAAGCAACTTTGCCATCTTCTTCAACTTCTACACTCTTGGCTCCAAATTCCGTGTAGATGATGGCAAGTTTTTCATCACTTGAAGGATTTTCGTCATCTTCATATTTATCCCATAAGGTGGCCTTCGCCTTCCCTTTTCTTCTATCCTTCAAGTTTCCACACTCCGGGGAGAAATGCCCGAATCCTCCACATTCGTAGCACTGAATCCCCTCTCTTGAAGACACTCCTTGGTTTGGCTTGTTAATGAGTCTCATGTCTTTAATTGAGATACCCTCCTTCTTGTCATGCTTCGAAGTCTCCAAAGCAATTGTCTTCTTCTTCTTAGGAAGTGCGGTGGTCAACTTCTTCTTAGGAGGTGAGGTGGTTAATTTCACAAATCTCCTAAATCTCTCTAGTAAAAGAGGCATCTCCTCAACGGAGTCAATTTCTTCTCTCACACATTCACTCATAGTGTTTGCGTTGAATGAATGCAAATGAGAAGAATGCAAAATGTATGAAGAAATCAAACAAACATACAAAATGCAAAAACACACCAAAATGAGCTAGGATCACCTAAGTATATCTAGGAACCCGCTCTGATACCAATTGAAACAAAATAAATACTCGAGGTGTGTTCTATATGAAGCTAGAGGGGGGGGGGGGTGAATAGATTTTATCTAATTATTACCCAATTTTCGTGTGCATGTCAATTTTACGAAAATACCCCTAGCAAGTCAACAATACATACAAGTGTAATAAGATGCGGAAATAATAAATGACACTTGATGTTTACGTGGAAAACCCAACCACTGGGAAAAACCACGGGCTGTTAAGTGCGCCACACTCGGACCTCGAAATCCATTAATTGAAATGGAGTTTACAACCTATGTAGACCTCGTCTAACACTCCGGTCAATAACCCCCCACTTCTACCACGCGGGCCTTTAAAAGTGGCTCTAGTCCAATTTGCTTGATCCTCGTAGTCACTACTTGTAATGATGTTTACAGCCTAATCCCGGTCTGTAACCCACCACTACTACCCAGCGGGCCTGTAATAGAAACCCTAGACCAAGACTTCAATCTCTCAAAAGAGATGCACAACCCTATGTGAATATGTATGAATATTCAATTAATGCAATAAGAGCTAGGGTACTCTAAATGCTTACCTAGGATTATAAGATGACAATATAATCAATCCTAGATATCACATATAGCTATATGTCATGGCATATAACTTTAGCTAAGTAAATGATAACCAATCCTAGATACAAAGCTATCATATAAAACCCACAAACATTCAAAGGATTAACTAGTTGATTAAAAAACAATCTATCAACCTAGTTATCAATACATCACACAAGAATGTTCATGGCATAGCTTTTAGGCAATAATGACCTAATCAATTAAGCTATGAAAAATAATCTCAATCAACAAATGAGATCAATTAGCTAGATGGCATATGAACATTAAAGCCTAGCTATCAAATAATAACCCAATCAACACATAATCTCAATCTTATATGTAGAAATTAATCTAAACACATATAAGTAACATATGAGATAAAATTGATAAGTAGAAACACTAATTATGTAAGACAAAAGTGTTCAACAAATCATACCATGTGTGTTGAAGAAAACCCATGCATTAGCATATGCTAGATGAACCTAGATGATGCCTAAATGATGATTTGTACATGTGGGAATGGGTTTAGAGAATTAAAGATGTGATCTTTTAGCTTTTTCTCTCAAGTCTCTCTAAATATCTCTCTAGGGTTCTTGGGATGCAAGACTTGTGTTCTGAACCAGAGATAAGGATGTATTTATAGAGACCAAAAATAGGGCAGGTGAAAATACAATTTTGCCCTTGAAACGCACCGATCGGCGGTTTCAATCGGCGGCCAGGCTGCCGAATTGAACCGCCGAATGGCTCCCGAGCGGAACAGGGGAACTTCGGCGACTTCGTTCGGCGGTTTAGAAACCGCCGATCCCAACCGCCGTTTTGGACCCGAGAGAAATATTTCAATCAGGTCTCATTCGGCGGTTTCGAACGGCGGCCAGGCCACCGAACGTAACCGCCGTTTCACCAAAAATGGTGAAACCAAGGAGAAGCCAAAGGCATCTCCACCGGCGATCATCGCGCAAAACAAAGCACATCAACGTGCACGCGCGGACGTTTCCGAACATCCTTCGGGAAACGAATTACACCACACTAAAAGCTAACATACATGAAGTGCAAGTGTGGGTATTGAATGCATCCTAATGCCTATCATGTCATGGCATTTCATAAAACAAGATGTAATCAATTTAATGCAAGAAGAGACATTGAATAAACAATAAAGCACAATGCACACAAAATATAAACATAACATTCAAGAATAAGAGTTATGCATGTTGTGTGTGTGTGCAACTATATCTCTTCAAGCCAAAGTAAGCACAAGATATACCTTTGGTGCTTGTCCTCTTGAGGTTTTGGAAAGGGTCTTTGATCTTCAACCTTAATCACCTAGACTACCCTTACAACCAAACCCCAACATGTGGTTTGACCACGAAACAAGCCAATCAATTTAATGGGAATCCTTACAAAAATTAATGAAATTTATCATGAACAAGTTCAACTTAGGTTGAACGAGTTTAACGTTCATCCTAACGTAAAATTTGTTCGGTGAACAAGTCAACGTAAACCACATGATGAACAAGTTCAACGTTAGTTGAACAAGTCAACGTAATTCTTCATAAAAATTATTTTTTATAGAAAATTAATGAAATTTATCATGAACAAGTTCAACGTAGGTTGAACGAGTTTAATGTTCATCCTAACGTAAAACTTGTTCGGTGAACAAGTCAACGTAAACCACATGATGAACAAGTTCAACGTTAGTTGAACAAGTTTAACGTTTGTCCTAACGTTAAACTTGTTCGGTGAACAATCATAAAAATTATTTTTTATAAAATAATTAATGAAATTTATCATGAACAAGTTCAACGTAGGTTGAACAAGTTGAACGTTCATCCTAACGTAAAACTTGTTCAGTGAACAAGTCAACGTAAACTATATGATGAACAAGTTCAATGTTAGTTAAATAAGTTTAACATTCGTCCTAACGTTAAACTTGTTCGGTGAACAAGTCAACATAATTCTTCATAAAAATTATTTTTTATAAAAAAATTAATAAACTTTATCATGAACAAGTTCAACGTAGGTTGAACGAGTTTAACGTTCATGCTAACGTTAAACTTGTTAACTCGTTAGGTGAACAAGTCAACGTAAACCTGAAATTAAGAACAAGTTCAACGTTGGTTGAACGAGTTTAACGTTTGACCTAATGTTAAACTTGTTTGGTGAACAAGTTCAACGTAATTCTTCATAAAAATTATTTTTTTATAAAAAAATTAATGAAATTTATGAAAATTCTAAATCGCATCGAGGCGACCTTGGGGAAACCTTGATGAGGTCGACCTAAGGTCGCCTGTTCATAAACGATGTCGTTCTATTTGGATGGCTGGATGGATTTTTGAGTGACAAGGGCAACCTTGGAGAGAGCTGAGTGAGCTCGCCCTGGGGTTGCTAACCTCTCGGATTGATGATTGATTTTGGCCTGATAAAGGTGACCTTAGGGAGAGCTGAGTGAGCTCGCCCTGGGGTCGCTCACCTCTCGGTTTCTTGGATGGTTTTTTACCTAATAAGGGCGACCTCGGGCCATTTTGCGTGAACTCTCCTTGTGGTCGCTAACCTCTCGGTTTCTTTGATGGATTATTATAATGCAACCAAACATTTCAAATCAAAATAAAAAATTATATATAGACATCTATAAGTACAATTTGTATTATCTACTAAATTATTAATAGAATTCATATAATTTACTAAATTTTTGGCCATTTATACAATTGTTAGATTTTTTTTTAATTTTTTAATTTTTTTATTTTTTATTTTTTAAGTTGACACTATTATGGGTCACACTAAACACAACCCAAAATTCAACAACCCTCCCACTCTAGGGGAGGTGTCTCCATGCAAATTTCATGAATTATATTTGTGAAGTTCATTTTGAAGTTTTCAACCACTAAGGTAGGATAATGGACCCTTGGTATCATAAATCAGTTTTAGAATTTCATTATTCATTTATTTCATTTATTTCGATTTAAAATAAATTTACTAATAATAATATTACAATGCAAATATTATATGAAACATAAGGCTTATGTTATATATAAAATTCAACTCTCTTTATAGAAAACTATAATAGAAACCAAATGTGATCTTTTTTTTTTTTTTTTCCTTTTCATTTTTTATACGATTCACCCATTTTTTATAATGCTTCATAATTAATTAATAATAATAAAAACTAGTTCTAGTATTTTTTTTTTTTTTAATAATTTTGTTCCAAAACAGTGTCAATTTGACTATCGGCTTCACCGCTTAGGCAATCTAGACGCTAAGCGCCAGTCTACCGTATGACTACTTACACTTGTTTATTATTATTGAATTTTTTTTAATTTTAATTACCAAGTCCATTGTTAGATAAAAAAAAATGCTAATTTCAATACATTATAAAAGTCAATGATTTTTTGAATATATTTAGATTTATTTGGAATTATTAAAAGTATGAATTAAATACACCTGGATTTTAATGGAATCTTTAAAAATCTAATTTGGATACACCCAAATTTCTCTATAACCATTAATTAATCTGAATTTAAAACACCCTCACCCAAACTTTTGAATTCTTTAAAATTTTAACAAATTCTAGATTGAATATACCCTTAGTAAAAAATCATGAATTTTGTTCAATTCAGACCCATTAAATTTGAATGGAAACAACAAATGAACCCTTTGAAAAATATTTAAGGTTTCTTCTTTTTGAATTTTCGGTACATTTAAAATTGCTTCTTGAGCAAATTCACATTTTTGATAAATGTCTAAAGGAGCACAAACTTGGAAACATATAATTATCGCATTTCCGTCCATAAGTTGTATATTTAATTAGCTATCACCAAAATTCTTAGCAGTATTAACAATAATATCACTACTAACTTGCCTATTAAAATTATGAGCATGTTTACACCACATTGATGTAGCTTGGTATGATCATAATACCCCCATAATACCCCAAATGAATTGAAATTGTCGGCTTTGCACATACAAATCCAACAATTAAGTCAATGTTTACACCCACTAAACATGCAATAATAATTGTTAAAACATAATTAACTATTACCATTCTGCTATTCCATGTACACAGAATGTATCCATTTCACATAAAAAAATAAAAAATAAAAAATAAAAAAACAAAGAGAACACCCAACATATATTATGTTTTTATGCTACTACATAGTTTTTTTCCTCAGAATCTCAACTTCTATTCACCAATATGTAAGTTAGTCCATTACATTGAAGCAGAATAGTAATTAATTAAACAAAAATTGTTGTTTCTTCTACTGACCATTCTTATCATGAACAAAAAAACTATTTCCTATTCCAATTCCCACCAAACCACCTCCATCCACAAAATATGTGCACACCATACTATCTAACCATACATATGAACATTGCCAAATCCCAAGGCTTTAGGCCACGGATACACATTCGTAAGTTTGTCTTTAATAAGCTCATGTAACGCAAAAAGAAAAAGGAAAAAAGAAGTTTAGAAAGCATTACAAATTGTTTAAAACAAATGATAAAAAAATTAAAACCAATGACCTTGGATATTATCAATTTCAAAAGAAACAAAATCTTCAACAAAAAAAAAAAAAAAAAAAAAAAAAGAACAGATCATGACACCCATAACCTCTCATCCTTTGTAATAAAATTGAAACACTTCTTTTATAAGTGTTAAAGGCAAAAAGTAAAATAAGCTTGCAAACACTTCAAATCAACTATATAGTCAAGCTTACACATATGCAACAATACAACATGAGAAAAACAAAATTAACCAAATAAAACATTATAAAGATATAAAGATAAATTAACTAAATTATCAATGTTGGACTGAGAAAAGGAGAAAAACAAAAGCAAGCTAAGCAAAGAGGTACCCAAATTGAATTGGATATATTCACAATTATTGAAATTATGCTTAATATATATGCAACAAATTTATTAAAATTCATAAAAATACTCTTATAAACTTATTGCAAATAGTATGTTTAATGAATTAATAGTAAATTTAGTAAATATTTCAATAGATAATTTGCAAAACACAAATACATATTAGTAATTTATTCATTATCATCATGTTTAAGAGTTTTGATTTTTCCCCAAATTGTTAATAAGGTGACGGTATAATTTTGGGTCCAATGACGGCAAGTCATTCAAGTAGTTATACCTACCAACCAAAAAGAAAACAGTAAAATCATGTGAAATATAAGTAACTACAATGTAGATATCAAATACATAATAAAAGTAATTACATAACAAAACTAGCTTGATATTGCATACGATAGAACTACTTAGCATCACTGAAATTATCAGGCACAACCCTATGGATAATGAGGGGAATAGAAACGAAAAACAAAATTGAGCCATCAGCTATACAGAAAGTAATATGAAATGCATAACATAGGCTGCAAAGCCCATGATTGATCAAACTAATTAAACCAACCTCAATGACATCTCCATGAGTAAATATTAGAATTGAAAGATATTTGTGATGTCATTGGCTTTTAATTAAAAGTAATTACCAGCTAAATATTGAATCTCTTACGATTATATAAAAGTTTGAGTCAAATCTATTCTCACATGAGGGGTTTGGGGTTTTGATTTACATGAGCTGTATTAAAAAAAAAAAAACAATTTTTTTATAAATAATTCTTTTTTATAGCAACATCAATGTCACCTTCAAACTAATAGATGATATTAGGCAGTGCCCTAGGGAAGATTAAATTTCAAATGCAAAATTCAATTAGTGTAAAAAAGGAAAAAGAATCATATTCCTCAATTACTCACAAGCAAAACCATACAAATTCAACTGAATATGAGTATATTTTAGAAATAAAGAACCCATCAATTTCCATTCAAAAAGCAAAGAAGTCCCATAAAACTAATTTCAATATCAAAAAATACATTATATAGTAGAAAAAAATATGACTTTTAAAGGAATCACAACTTTGATTATCACATGCAGCAGACATGTCAGACAAGAAAAGAAGATAAAACAAGAAATACACATCTTCATTCTTCAAGCAATCTCTATCAATCTAAATTGGCACAATTCAGAGAAAACAAATTGCTAGACACACCAAACAATGTCGCCATTAAAGTTCCAAGTTCCAACCGATCATAAACTTATCTACCAGCATTCAAGTTCATGCACCACCAGAACAACCCATTATCCAGAACTAACAAAAAGTCTGTAGAGTTCTGATAAAGAGACATTCCAACACCCCACAAATGAGAATAGACAATTACCCATATCAGATCTCCATTGACACCAAAACATGAAAAACAAGGAAGAAGAATTCATCAAAATTGAATGCCACACCCACCTCATTGAAAATGAAACCGGTGAGGCAAATCCAATTCATTGACAAAATTTTCCCTCTTATTAAAAAAATAAAATAAAAATTGACAAAGATCCACCATCTACAAAAGCAATCTACAATAGACCCTTCTTCATTTCCCTCAAAAGACAACCCAGAAATGATACACATACATATATCAGCCCACAAAACCAGAACAGAAACAAAAAAAGAGCAATTTAAAAACAAAGAGAAGAGAAGAAAAAACTCACAGAGTTGCAAACAGAAAATTCAGCATCCTGTTCTCTTTCATCCATGTCTCCCCTCCAACACTGCCTTGAAGCTGTTTCTCTTCCATTTTCATCAACTTCAAGCCCATTTTCATTAGAATACCATTAATGATAAATAAGGTACGAGTTAAATAAAAAACTTAAATTCACAGATACTAAACCCTAATATACAAAGCCCACATAATCAAAAAGATTAAAAAAAAAAGAAAAAGTATATGAACAAGAACACTATTCTTGAAATAGAACAAAAAATAATTACCAAAAAATTACCTTCTCATTTTTGGAATTCGATGACCTAGGGCTCATTTGAATCAGACCCAAACCTTGGTCAGATGAACCACCTGTAAACACTGTCCCAAAACCTAAAACTAACTCAACAACACAAACAACAGAGGATGTGGGCAAAAATTTGAAGCAAACTAAGGAAGGGAAAGCGTACCATGTTCTGTAGTGGGTCCATCGCCGAATCCGACCTGCTCTCCCACGCACCGCCGTCGCCATTGAAGCCCTCAAGGACTGGCTCCACACCTACCAGTTGAAGAAGGAAGAAAAAGGACCAATGACACCTAGCTCAGATCTTCTTCGTTCAAAACCAAGGGATCGGTTTCGGGTCTTATTAGTGGATGATCTTGCTCTGAAACCGGTCTAAAAAAACAAAATTATACAAAGAAAACAAACTAAGTTGTATCGGCTACTGAAAAAGATTCAATCTTGATGCTCTACTTAAAATGCCAACACTGATTTGTGGCTTCAGAAATATCTCAATGCACTATTAATTTATCTTAGTAGGTGGTGTAACGAAAATAGAATTATAGACAGAAAAATATTTATACAAAACCCTAATCTTCAAACTAAAGAACTATAAATTACCTTTCACTTTTGGATTTCCATGATTGAGATGCACCCAAATCGACCCACCAACAAACCGAGATTGATCGCCAGACGCCAAACCCAGAGCACGAGACGATCTATAGAGAGAGAGAGAGAGAGAGAGAGAGAGAGAAATAGAAACCTAGATGGAGAATGAGAAGGAGAGGAAGGGTTCGAATGAGAGTTGAGGAAGGGTTCGAATGAGGGTTTGAATGAGAGGAGAGAGAGGCAGAGTGTTTTGTTTGAGAGAGAGAGGCACAGTGTTTTGTTTGAGTTAGAAACCGGTCTAAAAGGTTGTGGGTGAAATTTTCTTTTCTTATTTCCTATTTTAACCGGTTGAATTTTTTTAAAAGTGGTGTTGTACGGTAAAACGTAAGTTCTTACTTGTACCGTAGCAAGCCCCTGGTTTTTGTATTTGTGATAAAATTTTAAATTTTATCTTTCTTATAAAAGATACAAGTGCGATGTATTATGAGGTATCAGTGGTATTTGATATCAATAGGTTTTGACATAAACCTTAATCCAGTTTTTAAATATATATATATATATATATATACAGTCTTTCTATTATCAGTTCGAACTGACAATAAATATATCAGGACGAAGAATGTAGACCACAGATTATGGAGAAGTTTTGACAAGTGCATACACTTTGAGTCAAAATATATAAATCTAGTAGTCTACATTCTTCGTCCTGATATGTTTATTGTCAGTTCGAACTGATAATAGAAAATATATATATATATATATATATATATATATATATATATATATATATATATATATATGTATATATCAATTAGCATGTATACTTGTTGGATGGGCTCAAAAATTAAATAGCACCTTTTGGGTTGGTTTTTGGGGAATAGGCACCAAGTTAATAAGTTAAGTTTAAAAGGCACCATTTAATGGGACCAGACGAAAATACCCCTTTGTTGTCTGTTTCTTTGTTTTGAAACTTTGGAAGAAAAGCTCTGAGAGAAAACCCCGACGGCGCAACAGTCGACCAAATTGTGACGACGAACCACCGTCGACGGAGCTACAGTACCGACGTACCGGCGAAGTCAATACCGACCACGGTATGTCTTTATCTCTCACGCATTTGTTGTCCATTATGTTTGTTTGATGAGTTTAGGTTAGGGTTTTAGTTTAGGAAAAAATTTCGAGCCTTTTGGTAGTGAAAACGATGAAGTTCTGGGTTTCCAAGAGTTTTTGAAACTGAATCGAGCCTTTTTGCAGTCTTATCGAGCCTTTTAGAAAGGTTATCGAGCCTTTTAGAAAGGTTATCGAGCCTTTAGAAAGGTTATCGAGCCTTTTAGAACCTTTTAGAAAGGTTATCGAGCCTTTTTAGAAAAGTTATCGAGCCTTTTGAAAAGTTATCGAGCCTTTTAGAAAGGTTATCGAGCCTTTAGAAAGGTTATCGAGCCTTTTAGAACCTTTTAGAAAGGTTATCGAGCCTTTTTAGAAAAGTTATCGAGCCTTTTGAAAAGTTATCGAGCCTTTTAGAAGAAACTTTTATCGAGCCTTTTAGAAAGGTTATCGAGCCTTTAGAAAGGTTATCGAGCCTTTTAGAACCTTTTAGAAAGGTTATCGAGCCTTTTTAGAAAAGTTATCGAGCCTTTTGAAAAGTTATCGAGCCTTTTAGAAGAAACTTTTGTCGAGCCTTTTAGAAAGGTTATCGAGCCTTTTAGAAAAGTTATCGAGCCTTTTAGAAGAAACTTTTGTCGAGCCTTTTAGAAAGGTTATCGAGCCTTTTAGAAAAGTTATCGAGCCTTTTGAAAAGTTATCGAGCCTTTTAGAAGAAACTTTTGTCGAGCCTTTTAGAAAGGTTATCGAGCCTTTAGAAAGGTTATCGAGCCTTTTAGAACCTTTTAGAAAGGTTATCGAGCCTTTTTAGAAAAGTTATCGAGCCTTTTGAAAAGTTATCGAGCCTTTTAGAAGAAACTTTTGTCGAGCCTTTTAGAAAGGTTATCGAGCCTTTTAGAAGAAACTTTTGTCGAGCCTTTTAGAAAGGTTATCGAGCCTTTTGAAAAGTTATCGAGCCTTTTAGAAGAAACTTTTGTCGAGCCTTTTGAAACAAAATCGAGCCTTTTAGAACCTATATGTTATCGTGCCTTTTGTTACTGTTATCGAGCCTTTTGAAAAGTTATCGAGCCTTTTAGAAACTTTTGTTGAGCCTTTTAGAACCTATATGTTATCGTGCCTTTTGTTACTGTTATCGAGCCTTTTTGAACTGTTATCGAGCCTTTTTGATATGTTATCGAGCCTTTTTAAACATTGATGTTATCGTGTCTTTTTATACTTTTATCGAGCCTTTTTGAACCTTTATGTTATCGTGCCTTTTTGTAATGTTATCGTGCCTTTTTGTAGTGTTATCGAGCCTTTTTGAATTTTATCGTGCCTTTTTGCACTATTATCGTGCAGTTTTGAATTTTACCGTCAGTTTTCAAGTCTTTTCAGTAACGTATTTGCTTTTTTTCCGTCAATATGCAGATGGCGAATCCGAATGATTTCCTTAAAACCCCGGTGGGAGAATGGTTCAATGGAAAAATTATTCGGCATGACCATTTTGATGACCTTAGAGATATCGACAATGCACTTGAAAGAGTACCTGAAAATCTAAGGATCGAAGACCGACGTCGGTTTACTGAGTCATGTTTCGGTCATTTCCTCCGGATGCATCGTGAGATTAATTTTTCTGGCGGCATTGTCCATCGGCTACTTTTACGTGAGTTGCATCACAACGGGCCGGAAGATGAGATGCGATTTCTGTTAGGGAACCATACGGTCCGGTTCTCGAAGGTTGAGTTTTGTCTAATCACCGAATTGAAGTTCGGAGTGATTCCCGACACAGCGAGTTATGATATGGTGGTACAGAATGGCATACACGACCGGTACTTCCAGCGTCGAGTCATCGAGTTTCAAGAGCTGAGAGGGGTGCTTCGGATTGGTGTTTTCCATTCGCAGTACGATGCAGTGAAGCTGTCATTATTGTTTTTGCTGAACTGGATACTGATGGGGGTGGACGAGAGATTTAAAGTTCCAGCATGGCAGTTTCGAGTAGTCGAGGACTTGGACACTTTTGATGCGTTCCCATGGGGCGCATACGTGTATAGGCGGTCTATTTATGGTTACATGCATGCTTTGGATAGTCCACGGGAGGCAGCACGACAGGCAGGACAGGGCGTTGACACCATCGAGTCCTACAACATATACGGTCTAGCGCACGCACTATTGGTTAGCATTTACAATTTGCATCCGTACTTTAATTGAGAATTTTTTATATGACTGATGTATTTACTTGTGATCGTACTTGTCTATTACGCAGGTATTTGCTTTTGAGGTTATCCCCTCCCTTGGCATTAAAAAATGTGGGATCCGCAGGGTTAACCCCGAGCTACCCCCTCCACGTATTCTGAAATGGAAGTTGACTAAGCGACCGCGAGGGAAAAAGCTGGATGAGATTTTCTCTGAAACTGTAAATATTGTTGTTGTTAATGTTTATAATTTTTAGTATGTGTATAATTACAATGATGTAATTACAATGATGTAACTCCAATTGCAGATGTCTGCGCGGTCTAAATTGGTGGCGACAGCTGTTGAGATGGGTCAACGGTATTACGAAGGCATAGATCAGGGACCCACTATGTATGATCACTATGCTATAGATTTATCTGGAGGCCTCCCGGATCCGGAACTACATAGGACTGGCGGACCCAGTCATACGGAGGATTCTTGCGGACCTAGTGATATGGATCCTTCGTACTCTGGACCCAGTGATACGGAGGGCTCAGACCCGGATGTCGGCAATGGCCGTGGGAGTCCCACGAGGTCTAGGCGGGTACGCGTGACTTTGCCCAGACAACCTACAGCTGGACGTGATTCAGAACCGGAGGTTAGCAGTCCTACTCCCGTGAGGCGTAGGCGGGTACGATTCAATTTGGACAGACAGCCTGGACCTCAAGGTCATTCACGGGGAGGCGTCGGAGAGCGTCCACAGGTACGTAAGCATTTTTAGGACCACATGATTTAATTTCAATTGACTTAATAGTTTTAGTACTGACAGAGTCCGAATTCCTTTCAGGCTTGGGAGCATAAATTGGCAGAGGTGATGGATGCTGTTCGAACATTACGTACGGATGTCATGGAGGCTTTCCGTACGAGTGAAGAGAAAAGAGCTGCGCAGCATCAGGAGTTGCTGGATTTGATCCGGGCCCAACAGGGTCCGACGTCGCAGCACCGTATGGATGGTCCACCATTCGATGACCAACCATTTGATGACCATGACGGAGCATTTACTCCCACAGGTACAGGGTGGACAGACCGAGGGACCAGCCATAGGCAGCCACGTACCACAGACACAGTCTCAGATCCGCAGGGTCATGATGTGACAGCACGAGAGGAGGTGCGCGGTGGTACACAGACAGCAGGTGATATAGAGCCAGCAGTCTTGGAGCAGGTACTGCCTGAGGACATCACCACAGTCCGCTCATCACAGCTGCTGGATGATCCTGTTCACTCCCAGGAGCAGGTACTGCCTGAGGACATCACCACAGTCCGCTCATCACAGCTGCTGGATGATCCTGTTCACTTCCAGGAGCTCACACCTATACATTTCCAGGAGGTCACCCCTGACGCCACAACCCAGCGCGATCGTCCAGTCGATCCCAGCGTACGAGGTTCCTCCTACGAGCATAGACCTTCGGTCGACCCGAGTGTAGCCGACCCCCCCAGCCGACCTCCGGTATGTCATTTGACACCCCACCGATCGATTTCAGGTGATCAACAGGGAACGAGTTCCTCCTCACACCACCCCGATCACCCTGATTTGGACCGGAGTCCACCACCCCTGAGGCGTGGAGACCGGATTCGACGTCGAGGTTGGATACAAACCCCTGTAAACCGAAGAGGCCACGGACGATGCCGCATCCGCAGCCAGCACATGAATGGATGCCATACGAATTGGTAGATCCTGACCAGCTTGCGGCGTACCTAGCCTACAAGAGGAGCATGACAGGGGAATTGTAAGTATAATCTAAAAACTTACAATCTGTTTATAGTTTTTTCGTCCACAGGTACAAGTAAGTATTATGTTAAATTTGTTTCCAATTATGCAGACGTGATGTGGATCTGCACCACCCAGTTGGTGTCAATGTGACTTGGTTCCACCGGTTTCAAACCAACTTCATGGAGTTGGACGATTCGGTATGTTCCTCACTTGATTCACCTGTAGAAGTTTCATTCACAAATGGTTGAATCCTAACAATACGAATTGTTGATATTTGTCAGCACATTGACGCATACTGCAACGTTCTCCGGAAACGTCAACGAGCATTCCCCACTGTGTACGATAGGAGGACCAACATACTAGATTCACAATTCTATGTAAGTGTTTATTGAGTACGGTTTTCTCTTCTACCTTGATGTGTTCAAATATCTTTTGCCTGACGTGTCGGTTAATTTTCTATGTACAGACATTGGCATATCATAGCTGGCAGAGAATCTGCATGGGTGAGGACAAGAGACCCCCAGATGGTTGGACTGTGCTGGATCGCCAGTATCCTCGTGATGAGCTTCAGGTGGTATGTGGCCTGCTCCCGCAGGCAAACCTGCCATGGCACGACGTTGACACGGTCAGTGTAAATTTGACTTTGCGTCCATCTATATAATAAAAAAATTTGCTAACACTTTGGAGAAACACCTGCAGGTTCTGATTCCTTGCAACCTCGGAGGTTACCATTGGGTCGTGGCCAGCGTCAACCTTGTGAAAGGGCACATTTTCGTGTTTGACCCGTTCAGACAGAAGGTCCGATATAGCCATAGGAATACCCAGTTCGCGTGCTTAAGGTGGTTGCTACCCTCGATGCTGGATGCGGTACACTTTCACCGGAACAGACAAAGAGGTGATGCGACGTACAAAAGGGAAGAAAAGCCGTTCCGGATGTTCTACGTGCACGCCAACCGTGTGCCGCAACAGGAACGGGGGTATGACTGTTTGAAGTTCTTATTCTATCACAATCGGTTTTAATAGCATCCCATTATAATGTTTGTTCACGTGGTTAATTGCAGGGGAAACTGTGGGGCCCATACATTGAAAATTATTGAGTACCTGGTGGCGAACAGGGATACCTTCGACTGGTCCGAAGCTGATATGGCCACCATCCGGGAGAAGATGGCCGTCGAGGTTTTTTGTAACTCGAAGCCCATATAGTTGATGTAGATGTAGTTGATGTACATAACATTTTTTGAGTAATGAAATGATGAATTTTTTTTCTTCAAGTGTTTGAAGTGTTTGCAGTTCAAAGTTAAACACACACATTTCATACATTGAAATCCATAAACAATACAGCAAATTCAATAAAGCATCTAGTATGACATTAGACGAACAACTAAATTCTAATATATTTTCGAACATAAAATCAATCACATTAGTTCTACATAAGAACCAAGGGTCTCACCAAACAACTGTATCGAGCATGGTTGTGAAAGTTTGAACGATGTTGGAAGACATCAGGTTGGAGACATGTTCCTCATAAAACAAAGGTACTATTGCGGAAGTTGATAAGCATCTAAGGATTGAGAAAGCAGAGTATCCCACACGGATAGTTTACTGTTTTGGCATTTCTCATGAGCATCCGAGAACATTCATTCTAACTTATATACGAAGTACAAATCCCCATCATGAGTATATTGGTCTATATCCCAAGGGATTTAAGTTCAGTAAAAGGATGTTTGAGGACATTGATCGGCTTGTGGCATATTTCCAGAGGCATATCGACGATCCTCAGCATGAGTCAGCACCATCAATTAGATCAGTTGCTGCTATGGTACCAATGTGAAGCCCTGCAACTGGGGGCTCCTCTATAGCTAGAGGTGGCACGGTTTCGGTTCCAAGGTTTGGTGGAACCGAAATCGAAACCAAAATCGGAACCGGGTCCCCCGGTTCCGGTTTTGGTTTCGGTTTCGGTTCTGAAACTGGCGGTTTCGGTTTCGATTCTGATTCTGGAATCGGAACCGTCGGTTTTAGAACCGAACCTTTTGTAATATATTTTCAAAAAAATTAGAACCAAAACCGGAACCGGCCTCCCCCGGTTCCAGTTCTGGTTCTTGAATCGAAACCAGAAATCCGGTTCCGATCCTGGTTTTCCCGGTTACGAACCCCCCCGATTCGACGGTTAGAACCGGAACCTTGCCAGGTCTATCTGTAGCATCTGGGGGTAGTGGCTGGGGAAGTTCAAGCAATGAAGGTGGCTGGAGAGATTGATGTATTAAAAGTTCAACACATTTCATACATTGAAATCCATAAATAAAGTTGGGATATACATAAACACTATAACAAACGAAATTCGAACATGAAATCAATCATATTACTTCTACATAAAACATAAGAACCAAGGGTGGCAATTCGAACATGAAATCAATCATATTACTTCTACATAAAACATAAGAACCAAGGGTGGCAATTCGTCTTCCTCTTGTAAGTAAGGCTCCATTCATTCCACGGTACAGTCTTTCTCAGGGCACGTTTGTTTGTTGTGTCCAATTTTATGACAGATACTGCACTTGCGGCGGTATTCCTCGGGGACAATTGTGCTGGGACCTTCATTAACCATAGGTGGGTTGGAACACCTCCTGCTGTTATGTCCTGGTTGTCCACACCTTCTACACGACTGTGTGGTTGTCCTCTCCGAAGACGAGGCATGTCGACCCTCCATTGGTCTACCTGATTGCCTCTTCGCCTTTGGATTTAAAACCACCCGTGATACGATGTTGGATGGCACAACCCATGAAGCAGGATGGCCAACAGGCATAATAGGAAATGAGTATGCATCAATAAGTGTCTCCCTCTTGTAGTAGTCCGCACACAGAGATGTAAAATCCAAATTTCGCTCCCTGCAACAATGAAAAGGGTGAGACTCACGTTTGGATAATATAAACCGTTAACTGTAAATTGTAATGTACCTTGCCGCTGCAAGTGCGTGTTTACATGGTAAAAAGTCCATTTGGAATTTGTTGCATGTGCATGTCTTCCGGGCTAAGTCAACCGTCCACTGTTTTCCCTTGTGTCTGACGGAGAATATGTTCCAGTCAACTGGATTTACGGTCATATAACCGCACTTCTCGACACGTTTGAGGATCAAAAGATGTGCGGCGTCGGTCAATCGATGACGCATGGACTGTGCATTTGCATGACGATCATGAAACCACTTCTGTATCATATTCCGAATGAACTCTGCCAGTGTCATTAGTGGCAGTTGCCGAGCGAATTTTAGGCATGAGTTTATGCACTCTGCAACATTTGTGGTCATCAACCTGTACTTTCTTTGGGGACAGTGAACGCGGGACCACTTCTGTGGACCAGCATCAATGGCATAATCGTATGCACCCTGGTGCAGCTTACGTAACTCCTCCATGTGCCGATCATACTGGATTTCAATGTACGACCTAGCAGCGTAATCCATTATCTGGGCAACATCCTTTCTGTGGAATCGCTTCTTCATATTTTCACCAAAATCCCAGACACAAACGGTATGGGTTGCATAAGGGAACGCTTTAGAAATCCCTGCTTCAATGCTTGGATGGCGATCGGAAATGAAAACCAGATCATCTATATGACCAAGGGCACCCCTCAAGCATTCTAAAAATCACTCCCATGAAAGGTTGTTCTCTGAGTCACCGTACCCAAAAGCAATTGGATACACCTGTTCGTTTCCATCTTGTGCAGTTGCCACAAACATTGTACCCCCGAATCTTCCCTTCAAATGGGTACCATCTACTGCAATAACAGGACGCATACACCTCCGAAAACCTCTAATTGAGGACCCTAACGACATGAAAAAGTAGAGGAATTTACCATGATCATCGCACTGTAAGTCCGTGATTGTGCCCGGATTTTGCTGTTCGAGAACATACGCAAAAGATGGGAGTAGTTGGAAACTTTCTTCATGCGTTCCATAGGTTAATGACAATGCATATTGCAAGGCATCATGTGCCTTACTGTACATGATTTGGATGCCATACATTGTTTTCATATCGGCGATTATATCCTTCGGACGCATGAGACGACCATCGGTTTGTTGAAGTCTAGGGGCAACGACTTCTCCGATTATGACTGCACCAGCTTGTCGGTGGCGACGGTGAATCTCCTCCAAGGGACAGCTGTGTTCGTTGACAAAACTTCTGACTTGAAAGTAAGTACCTTCTTCTCTCCTCACCGCTCTTAATTTCCACGTACAGTCGTCAATGATGCAAACCAAATGTAAAGTTGTCTTATTAGACCTTTTCACCTTCCATTCAAAGTTCTGCCGCATCGCAAAATGGCCAACTAGCCTCTTCAAATCCTTTTTACTCGGAAAAAATTGACCTTTATAAATCATGGTTCTCGGTTCTTGCGCTGCCAAGGTGCTGCTTGTACCAATACCAAACGAGTATGAATCTGCTCCTGGAATAACCCAAGTTCTCGCATTAACAGAATCAGATGATGTCATATTACAACGGACCTCGGAAGTCCCAGGCATATCTGGTGCAGTGCAACTAACTCCTTGTACACGTCTACCGCTTGTTTGCATTTGTGCAGGCTCTTCATCTACATTTTGGAGATCATGAACATGTTCATTATTTGCCTCAGTATCAACCTGTTCATGGTTCGGGTAATTGCTCTGTTGATTGTACTGCGCATTGTACTGTTCATTGTCCTGTGCATCGTACTGCTTATTGTACTGCTCATTATACTGCACATCGTACTGCTCATTGTACTGCACATCGTATTGCTCATTGTACTGCTCAATTCGACTGCCAAACACATCACCCACATCACCCAATTGAATTTCAGCTGCATGTGCATGGTCGACCGCAACTTCTGGGACACCACACATGTTTCCCACACCTTCGCTGGGACCCCCTTGGGTGAACACTTGGTTGCTACCGCTAAAGGATCCAAACTGTTGTGTATTTTCAAGAGGAGGAATATTATTCCCTACCACATCTCCAGCTGTCCGCTCAGTTAGACTGACACATACTTGAGGGATCACTCGATCTTCCCCTAGCATAAACTGGACATCGTCGTCATTCCTTATCAATGTGCGACACGTACTGCCAGGAACGAGTGATATTGATGACAACTCAAAATTGTATTTGTTTACATCATAGTTCACAATAGTATGCACGATCGTCACCAATTCTTCGTAAGTCATATTGTTTGACACGTACATTCCCCGGTTATCGGATCCAACAAACCTCTGACTTCCGTCGGGTAACTGGTCCCATCGACCATTGTAAGATATTACTATTCTAACCCGATTCATGAGGCTGTCAAATTAATAATCACAAACCATTAACAAAAACCCATGATTACACAATGTCTTCAAATATTACATGAAAAGCCTCGAATATTTTTTGAAAAAGGCTCGAATTTTTTTTCAAAAAAGCTCGAAATATTTTTGTCAAAAAGGCTCGAAATCAATTTTGAAAAGGCACGAATATTTTGTTAAAAGGCTCGAAACTTTGTTCAGAAAGGCACGGATATTTTTTGAAGAAGGCTCGAAATCAACCAAAAGGCTGGAAACTTTTTTCAAAAAGGCTCGAAATATTTTTGTCAAAAAGGCTCGATAATAACTACAAAAGGCACGATGACATTGTTAAAAGGCACGAATAAATTTGAAAATCAATCCAGCCTTTTAGAAAGGTTATCGAGCCTTTTGAAAAGTTATCGAGCCTTTTGGAAAAGTTATCGAGCCTTTTACAAAGGTTATCGAGCCTTTTAGAAAGGTTATCGAGCCTTTTGGAAAAGTTATCGAGACTTTTCCAAAAAGGCTCGATAACAATTTCAAAAGGCACGATGACAGTGTTAAAAGTTATCGAGCCTTTTGGAAAAGTTATCGAGACTTTTCCAAAAAGGCTCGATAACAATTTCAAAAGGCACGATGACAGTGTTAAAAGTTATCGAGCCTTTTGGAAAAGTTATCGAGCCTTTTACAAAGGTTATCGAGCCTTTTGGAAAAGTTATCGAGACTTTTCCAAAAAGGCTCGATAACAATTTCAAAAGGCACGATGACAGTGTTAAAAGTTATCGAGCATTTTGGAAACGTTATCGAGCCTTTTAGAAAGGTTATCGAGCCTTTTGGAAAGGTTATCGAGCCTTTTGGAAAAGTTATCGAGCCTTTTAGAAAGGTTATCGAGCCTTTTAGAAAAGTTATCGAGCCTTTTGGAAAAGTTATCGAGCCTTTTAGAAAGGTTATCGAGCCTTTTAGAAAAGTTATCGAGCCTTTTGGAAAAGTTATCGAGACTTTTCCAAAAAGGCTCGATAACAATTTCAAAAGGCATGATGACAGTGTTAAAAGGCACGAAAATATTTCAAAAAGGCACGAAATTTTTTTCAAAAAGGCTCGATAACAACTTCAAAAGGCACGATGACAGTGTAAAAAGGCACGAAAATATTTCAAAAAGGCACGAAATCATTTTCAAAATGGCTTCAAGTTTACATACTAAAATGTGAACAACTTCAAAGAAGCAAGTTCAAGAAATATTACCTTATTTTACTGAAGAAGAAAGTCGGGGCAAGACCTTGAACTTTTATTTGTAGAGAGAGAGTAACTGAGTATTTCAAGCCTTCGTTTGAGTTGCAGAGAACAACTCAAAGAGAATAACATAAATGTTTAACTAAGGGCAATTTTGGTAGTTCACCATAATAGGTGCCTTTTAAACTTAACTTATTAAACCAGTGACATTCTCACCAATTCACTTTAAAAAGGTGATATTTTGGACCAATTCCTCCTTGTTGGATTAAGGTTTAAATTCATTAATTCATCCACTTTCAAAGAAAATTACTTAGCTTTAATTCTTTTAACTTTTTTTTATTAGCATCATGGGTGCTGATATTGAAATTGAAAAATATTATTTACACAATGTTTGGGTTAATTTTATTTGACTTGACATGTCGGCATAGAGTTCGGAATTCATATAATCAAAATCTTCACAACATCAGGCCATGTCAGCTCGACAATCAAGAATAATATTGACAGTTATTCTTGACAGTTTTTAACTGTCAAGGGGTCCGCCGGCCTCTAATAATAATGACAATTAATTATTATTAGTGGGAGTTGAACTTGTGACTTCAAGTTCAAAGGTTGTAAATCTTTACCACATGACTACAACCTTTGATGTGTTAACAATTGAACAATATTTATATATAATTAAATATGAGTTGTTACAAATAAAAAAAAAACATTTTAAGATAAATTTAAATTTATTCAACTAATCAAAATTCTAATTTCTACGACAAACATATATTAAAAAAATATTTATTGAAACTTTTAATAAAATTATATATTTTTTTAAATATAGTCGAGTTATTGGTCAATACTCTATGGTCACGTTTGGTTACATGTTGGAATGGTAATGAGAATGAGAATGAGAATGGAAAGGAAAGGAAAGGAAAGGAAAACTAAGTTTTTTGTTTGGTTGGAACTTTAGAATTAGTCTCTGAATCGGTATTATTTTGTTTGGTTAACAACGGAATGGAATGGAGTTAACTGTATTTTAACCAAAATACCCAAATTATAAAACAATCATAATAACATGATATATTATGGATAATAATAATAAAATATAAAAGTATATTATGTACATATAATTATATATTATTTAATATAATAATACATATAATATATAATATATAATACATATATATTATATATAATACATACAATAATATATATATTATATATAATACATATATATATTTATTATATAATATAATAAATATATATATATATATATATATATATATATATATAATACTGTATATATAATTTATAACATATATATTATATTATACAATATATTTATATAATATAAATATATAATATATATTATTTAATATATTAATATATAATATATAATAATAATATAATACATATAATAATATATAAATATATATATAAATATATATATTAATATATTTATATAATATAATATTATATAAATATATATATATGTATATATTATATATATATATATATTATATTATATTAATATATATATATATATATATATATTATTACAATTTATATTATATATGTTTATATATCGTTATATATATTATAATAATAATAATATATAATAATAATACGTATAATATATATAATAATATAATATATATTTATATATCATTAATATAATATATAATAATAATATATTATTTTTTGAAAGGAGGGTATTTTTGGAAAGGACGGACGTCGGCAGTGGGTGGTCGGCGGCGGCAGCGGGCGGTGGTCCGGCGGTGAGGGAGATGGCTATTATAAATATAAAAAATATTATTTAATTAAATATTATTATTAAATATTAAATAATGAAAATTTTAAAAAATATATATATATTAACATTTCTTGACAGTTTTTAATAGTCAAGAAAAAAAAAAACTAATAATTTATAACAGTTTTTAACTGTCAACAAAAAAAAAAACTGTCATCCAAAAACTGTCATCTATGAAGGTTTTCTAATAGTGACCGTGTGTACAAAGTTAGATTTCATTAATTTGATAATTTAGAAAATAATGTTAGACTCTTAAGTCGTAAGCTATACATATCATGTAAATCATAATATTAACTTTCACAATTAATTTTGACCGATCTATTATTATTTATTACTATAATGTAAAAGAACTTAATTTAAATAAGGAGATAACAACTATGATATACAGGATCATGGAAGATTGGAAGAAAAACGTGACATTTTACTAAAAATGTGAAACTCATTAATCAAATCATTTTCCATATTAAATATAAGTCTTGATCAGTGAAGACATTTACGTGAAACCCATGATCTAAAGTAAATCCGTGCGTAAATGTGAATGAAGCTTAAAACTGACAATATTTACTTTAGTGAACTTGGGTTTTATCGATACTATCTTTCAATAATGGGCCTGTAAGTGGACATCCACATTTAATTAAGTGACTGTACATTTCGGTTTTTGTATTTGTTATAAAATTTTAAATTCTATCTTGCTTATAAAAAACAAGTGTGTGGTGTGTTATGAGGTATTAGTAGTATTTGATATCATTAGGTCATGATATGATATAAGGATTTTGATCCTCCCCTTACCTCATCTTTTTCTTGATTTCATCTAATCTTATGACACATAAGTATTGTAATAAATGTGTGGTTAAGATGTGATTGGTTTCCACAACCATTTTATCAATGATCAACCACATGCTTTAAAAAGATCAGGAAAAAAGTGAGGTAAGGAGATGATCCAAATCCTTGATATAAACCTTAGGGTGTGTTTTATATGACTTTTCAAGTAGAGCTTCTAGAGTTGATCTTTTTGTTGTAGAGCTTCTAACAAAAAATGATTTTGGTTGTGTAAATTACAAAAAATGTGTTGACAATGTATTTTTAGAAATAACTTTTGGTTGAGTGAATTACAGAAAAGATGTTCACAATGTATTTATAATGGAAGAGTTATGGTGGAATATCTAAAATTTATAAAGAGTAATTGAAACAATTCATATGTTTTTAAAAAATTAAAAAAATTAAAAAAAAAAAGCTTTTTAGAAAGATAGCTTCTCATTACAATCCAAAATTTTTCTATTTACACTCCAGTTTAATTTTTTTTATACATGACAATTTTAACCTAAATTAAAATTACTAAACAAGACAAAAAAAATTCTAATAAAACTCCAAACTAATTAAATTATTAAAAAAAAAAATTCTCTCTCCTAAATCATTAGATTAAATATTACATATTAAACTCTTTCTCATAAATCTATTATTATCATATTAAAAACTCTCTACTAATTACTCTCTCTCTCTCTCTCTCTCTCTCTCTTTATATTTCAATTTTTTTTTTCTAAAAAAACAGGGTACTTGTTTTTAAGTTATATATATGGTTCTTAAAAATCAAGCTTATTCGTAAGTTTTTTTTTTTTTTTTTTCTTAACTGTTAGTTTTGCTTGAGAAAGAATAGAGATATAGAAAATTATAGATATGTATTGGAGGAGATAGAATTTAATATGGTAATTAAAAATTTATGGGAGAGTGTTTAATATGTAATATTGATTTATGAGAGATTTTTTTAAAAAATAATTTAATTCATAAAATATTACTTCTCGGATGAATCCAAAGGTTACGATGGTTCGTCCTAACTTTTATTAAAATAAAATGTAGTGTCTTTAGAAATTTTTTTTTTTTAAATAGAGTGTCTTGAAGCTCTCTTTGGAAAATCCTAAATTTTAGGTTTCTCCAAGTAGACATAAAATGGTTTTTATAAAGAGTAATTGAGACAATTCATATATTTAAAAAGCTGTTTTAAGTTTTGTCAAACAATTAAAAAAAACTTCAAAATAGTTTATAGAATTAAAAAGGCACTTTTGATCCTTTGAAAAGCAATACCAAACACACACTTAATCCAGTATATATATATATATATATATATATATATAACTTCTCTCAAAATATCTTCTCTCTAACTCAAGTATTTCCATTTATTATTTTAGACACAACACGATTCTTCCGCTACATTCCGCTAGTATTAATTTATAAGAAGATGAATTTTCAGTTCTTCGGATCCTTGTACCAGTTTCAACCGTGTATGTTAATAATCTATTAGTTCTTTTAAAAAAAAAAAAAAAATAGTCTATTAGTTTAAATAATAATTGAGTTTGTAGGTTATGTATTCCAAATAATGAAATACATGCCATAGAGCAATAATTCAAAATTTTGTTTCTAACAAGTTTATTTACTTCTCCAATAAAAAAATTGTAATGTTGAGTTTTTTTTCCGTTGATTGCAAAAGAATTGTTATTATTATTTTTTTTTTTTTTCTTTTACAAACCATTGCAGAAGAAGCTTTGGTGTAAAGAGAACTACATATTCTGTTGTTAATTGTTATATTCAGTAAGTTGAAGTAGGACTTGTTGGAGAAGAAATTGAATGAAATATGTTGAAGATGTTAGACTTGTAAAAGAAAATAAGTAATTAATGTTGAAAAGGTAAAATAAAAAATAAAAAAAATTAATAAGATATTCAGATAATTATTTTTTAATATTAATTTACATTTTTATTTTTGAAAGGGATAAGTTACTTTTAAGTTTTTACATAAAATCAATTTTTTTCAAGAATAAAATCTAACCATTTAGAAAAAATAGTTCCCAAATTCAAAAAAAAATTCAAAATTTTTTCATAAGTATATTTCATTTTTCTTATTATCCATGCAAAAGATCTTATGTAAGAGGGTTTTTATTTGTGAAGTCTTTCATATATAGGGAACTTTTCATATAATCACCCCATTATTTTAATACAATAAGCACATTTGATGTAAGCACATTTGATGAAATTGCATGTAATTGAATGTTTTTCGATGAGATTTTTTTTATGCATCCTAAGAAAATTAAAATACACATTTGTTAAAAATTTGGAAATTGTTTGGATTTGGGAACTATTTTTTCTTCTATTTCCCTATTTTAAATGTTTTATCTTCAAAAAAGTCAAAACAAAATTAGTTCTTGTACCCGAAAAATTGTCAATTAATTTCCACAAATGTATTTCAATGTTCTTATCATCCATACAAAAAATCACACGAAGATTCAATATATTCAACTAAATTTCATCAAAGATTCTTAAGGTGTGTATTGTAAAAAGTTTTCATTGGAAAATTTATATATATTTATATATTTAGGGGCAAAAAAAACATTAATCAACTCACCTCTCACCTCTCTCACGTCCCAACACACACTCTGTCTCTCACCCACTCACACACACACACGCTCTCTCTCTCTCTCTCTCTCTCTCTCTCTCTCAATCAATCAATCAAGTCCAATACTCCATCTTCCAATTAATTCTTTCTTTCTCTCTCTCCCTCACACATCCTAAATCAATTCTCCCTTAAATTAATGATTATCTTCAACCTGACAACTCAATTGCAACATCATTTGGGTTAAATTTTGGATTAATTATTTAGATTGCATAATATTACTCTTAATCTATTATTTATATTATGTTATTTTAATTTAGATATTTTTCTTAGTTTCAATTTATTTTTTCTAATTAACAAGCTAGAATCTTGGGTTTATTAGTCATAATTTTAAGTTAGTGTTTTGTTATTTTTTTTTTATAAATTTATTTTCCAACTACAACTTATTATTTGGAGTGTTATATTATAATTTACAGAACTATGAAAAACTATATTTCCATACTTTGGAAAAAAAAAAAAAAGATAATCAATTATCGAGTGAGAGTGGATCAAGTTTTCCATGTAATATCGGGAACGGGGCTCAAGTTTGTCTTCTTTATCTCAATGGAATAATTTTTTTTTTCTTATTCATATATATAGGGATGAATTCATAAAGAGCCAAAAAATTTATTGGTTTAATGTTTTAGCCACCAATTTATAGTTTATTGTTTTCATCACTTTTGAACACTTTTGGACAAAATTACCCCTAAATTTTACTTCACATGACATGTAACTTGGTTACATGACATTTGATTTCAAGTTACATGCAAGTTGATTTTTCATATTACATGTCAATTAAGTTTTACATGCCAATTGACTTTCAACTTACATGTCAATAATTTTAAAGTTACATGCCAGTTGATTTCCAAATTCTTGGGTGGGTGAAGTAAAGACAAAATGGAGGGCAATCTTGTCTGTTCAAGACTAAAGGTAATAAGTATAATAAAATATAAATTGATGGCTAAAAACAATAAACCAATAAATGTTTTTGCCATTTCTTGCAATTTCCTCTCTCTCTCTCTCTCTCTCTCTCTCTCTCTCTCTCTCTCTCTCTCTCTCTCTCTCTCTCTCTATATATATATATATATATATATATATATATATATGGGGTGAATTCAAAAATAGCCAAAATTTTATTGGTTTATTGTTTTTAGCCACCAATTTATATTTTATTGTTTTTATTATTTTTGACCACTTTTGGACAAAATTACCCTTAAATTTTACTTCATCTCACATGTAGATTACATACCATTTGATTCCAAGTTACATACGAGTTGATTTTTTAAGTTAATTACACGTCAGTTAAGTTTTAAATTATATGTCAATTGACTTTCAACTTACATGTCAATGATTTTCAAGTTACATGCTAGTTGATTTCTAAATTTTTGGGTGGGTGAAGTAACGATAAAATGGAGGGCAATCTTATCTGTTCAAGGCTAAAGGTTATAAGTATAATATAATATAAAATTATGGCTAAAAACAATAAACCAATAAATTTTTTGTTACTTGCAAATTCATATATATATATATATATATATATGTATATGGTTGGGCTATAATAACTCAAATTTATGACTCAATTTTTTGACTTTAATATTTCAACCTTTAGATTAAAGAACACATGAGCAAATGGATGGTTAAGATATTTAAGTCAAAACATTTAGTCAGAAATTTGATTCAATATAACTTAACCCATATTGTTTTAGCACGCTATATATATATATATATATATATATATATATATATATATATATATATATATATCAATTGGCATGTAGACTTGTAGGATTAAGTTCACCGGAATTGACAGCTTTCATTTTAAATTCAACTCCTTAATTAATGAAAGAGTGATTATAAACTTTCAAAGATTTTATTTAATTATTTATTTATTTATTTGAAGCGAAAGAATGTTACTTAGCTTTAAGTCTTTATTATTATTATTATTTTTAATATAACAAATATTACATGTACTATAGGTATAGTGTATGTTTGGTATGACTTTTAAAAGTATCAAATCCACTTTTTTAATGCTAGAAGCTATTTTGAAGTTTTTTTTAGTTGTTTGGTAAAACTCAAAACAACTTTTTTAATATATGAATTGTCTCAATTAGCCTTTAAAAAAGCCATTTTATATCTACTTGGAAAAGCCCAAAATTTGGGCTTTTCCAAAGAGTGGTGTTATTGGCACACCCCCTACTGATCTATTTATGCCCCACTTTTTAAATTATTTAGTATTATTTTTTTTCCTTTATCAAAATTACTAAAAGAGATATACAATTCAAGAAAAAAAAATAGTAAATCTAATAAAACCTCACATTTCTTGCTTAATTATTGATTATCTGCAAACATAACATCTAATTTATAGTTATTCTTTGGGAAGAATCAGAATCTAAAAGAAAAATAAAGTAATAAGATCATATCTGAATAATTTACTTGATCTTCCAGTAACTGCACCAATTGTCTATTTAAAGAATCGTAATGAACAACTGCTGTGCCCTTTGAAGGTCTCGAATTGCATTCCAACCAAAGATATTTTCCAATTAATTGAAAAATCTTCTGGCCTGATCTAATTCTACTCCTACTTCTCTCTCTTGTATTCCACAATACTTGTACTGGATCTTATTTAAACAATAAATCAAACACTTAGGCTGTATTAAACAAATGAGATATTGATTATTATTTAATCTCATTACTCTTTTAGAATCTAAAAGTGAAATGATGATAACCAAAACAAATACTTACTCTTTGCTTCTTATTTCGTTTTGTTTGTGGGTTGTTTCGGTTTTTTTTTTTTTTTTTTTTTTTGTCGTCTTGGATTGCTCTGTTCTTTGCTTTTTTCTTAGGACTGTTTGCTTGTTCTTTATCTTGTGATTTCCTAGCCTTTTCTATAAAGCTTGATGTTTAAAAAAAAAAAAATACTTAAAAAGAAATAGGAAAAAAAATCGTTTATGAGAGGTGAGAGAAAGACAAAGAGATAAAGAGATCTGAGATAGATAGAGATATTAAAGATGGGGTTTATTAAGTTTGAAAAATAAGTAAAAGGGTAGTTTTGAAAATAAATAAAATATATTAATAAAAACAATTAACTTTATTTAATTAAATCAGAATTTATATAAGTGGAGCTTAAATAGATCAGTAGAGGGTGTGCCAATAGCACCACTCTTTCCAAAAAGCTTTTTTTGAGCTTTTTTAAAACGTATGAATTGTCTCAACTACCCTTTATAAATTTTAGATATTCCACTCTAACTCTTTTATTATAAATACATTGTCAATACCATTTTTGTAATTCACTTAACCAAAAGTTATTTCTAAAAATATATTGTTAACACTTTTTTTTGTAATTTACACATCCAAAAGCTTTTTTTGTTAGAAATTCTACTACAAAAAGATCTACTTTAGAAGCTCTACTTAAAAAGTCATACCAAACACACTCATAGAATAGCATCACAGGTGGAGTAAATCTATTGGTTCAAGTGGTCCAGTTATTATTAATAAAGTTTTTTATACAACACGTTTTATTAATGAATGATTTGAATTTTTCAATATCTTTTTGTGTAAGGTCCAATTATTATTAATGGAGATGGTCCAATAAAAAACCAATAAAGTTGACAAACACGTCAGCAACTTGAATTTTTCAATGTTGTCGCCAGCTTCGTCTGGACTCTGGAAATTGTTATATCACGGATTGCTCAGGATAATGACTCACGTCGTCTGTTCTTCACATATTTTATCAGCTAAGGACAATACATTGATGATGAAGTGAATTGGTGGCTTATATTAATCGATTTTGAAGTTGCTTTGAATGAGAATCTTATCACCATGTGGTCCAGTTATTATTAATAAAATTGATATACATATCAACACGTTTTAATAACATCAGCTTCGTTTTGAATGGATAAGAGTGGATAAGAACGTAGATAGAAATATTCTTTAACAAAATGACTTATGAGGATAAAAATAATACCGTTGAAAATAAATCAAAATACTCAATAACCTTGATTATGATCTGTTAAACACAAATGTAATCTTAAGCATAATATTTTACTAAATAAAAATTACACAATTATAGTATTTTAAAAGTTTGAGAATTGCAACTGCTTTGATTATCTCATGCAATCTCGCTTCCTTATTGGCTGCAGATGCGGATTGGGTTCATCTTAATGAACATTGCTTCTTCCTTCTCTCTAACCTGTTTTGTTGGTGTTGAGTTTGTGAAGCCTGAAATTGGTTAAAAAAGAAGGGGAACAATTTTTACGAGATAGACCGGAGTGAGTGAGAAAACTAGTGAAATGAGAGAGAAATGCGAAGATGAGATGAAAAATTCAAGATGTTGAAGAAAGAGAGAATAAGAAAAACAATGTACCACTGTTTCACCTCCTGAGTCATACTTTGACTGGGAAAATTTTATTTATTTTATTAGAACCTTTAATCATTTTGCCCGACCAACTGCCCAAGCCCTCGTTATGGTCCGTCTCTACCTTTGATATGGGACTAATACTGTCTTAATATGACTAAGGGTCTCTTACCTTAATGATCAGAGACTTCAAAATGAAGTTCTATCCATATCACGGTTCAAATTTGGTATTGTAAATATAATCCCACATTTACCCATTAAAATCACAAAGTGTGGGAAGATTTGTTACCTAAAGTGGAAATTACGTTCTGAGACATGTTTGTAGAACTCAAAACACCCCAAAATTCAAACAGTAATCAAATACTTTGATATGGAATGTTCTATCATAAACCATAAATTAATTCACCAAAGAAAATTAATAATTATAAAATACCTCTAAATAAATCATTCTCCAACAAAAATATATCTCCAAATAAAACCAACAATAAGGCCCAAATCGATCTAAAGGAAATTAAAACAATTCCGAGAATCCTAACTTCAAATTCTAAGTAACAAAATCAAAGGAAGTCGTTATATAACATCTCAATCTCTTCCAACTCCAAATCTATCGCCCTAGCGGTAAGTTCTTAAGAATCTCTGTCTGCAAAATGTTAAATGACAAGGAGTGAGCTGTCAACTCAATAAGCATTGCATAATACGCAACCGAAAACATTTATAACAAATACCAAATGCTTTTAAAGAGTTCATAAAAGCAAAAATCAAATATTCATATACAAGTAGACTTGTAAAAGTAATATTTTCATTGTACGATAACGATTAATAATATTTCATAAAAATAAGCTCAAGTCAAGTAGTGTCACCAATACCCCCGGTGACCCAGCCATTTACATTTTAGAAGTTGGTACATGACCAAAATCATAACATTTCATTTGTCGCGCGCGCTGCATTTACATTTTCACTAGTGATCACCATTTCGTTACGTTTCATTTACTACTGACATTGAGCTAAAACATTACTTTCAAAATATGTATATAATAATACATTTGCATTACTAAAGCACAAAAGAACGGAACATATAAACTTTTAAAGAAGAGTTCAAGTAAAGGCAAGACTCATTTAAGGAATTGGATAAATAAAAGTAACGAATATATAAGTAGAAAAATATTAGTTTACACAAGTATAAGCATATATATATATAAATGGTTTCAGAACATAAAAATATAACAATTAAATTTATTTCATATAGATATATTTTTGCAACCACATACTATGCAAAAATCACTTACCTTGGAATGTAGCACGTCTAATGCTTCACTAACGATATTGGAAAGTCACACGCGGAACCTAAACATTTAGAATAATGATCCTTCAATCAAATTAACCAAATACAAGAAATCTGACTCCACTTCTTAGAAGAAAATACATTTTTATTCATTTTATTGTAGAAATTCCAGTAAAACAGATTTTAGTGCTCAAACATTAGTGATTCGAAAATCTTAAGGGCCTCAAAATATTTCAAAACTTAGTCAATAAACCTAAACATCAGATTACTAATTCCCTATCTTGCTAGATCTCGGTAAACTCCTGATCCATAATGGTGTCAGTTTTAAAAAAGTGTTAATATGCTCTAATGTAGCTAGTATAGTACACGATTGTCACCCATACTTGCTTGTATCAATCTTATGGGCGATGGATGATATTACATTTGTTTTTTTTTTTTTAAATTGAGAGTGATTACAATCCGTACAAGTTTTTTTTTTTTTTTTTTTTACTTGTCTTGGGGAAGAAATATTTGGTATTTGTACATCAATGTTTAAAACGTGTACATGTAAAATCACGTTTGGTGTAAGGTCCACTAATTAATGATGGAGATAGTTAAAAAAAAAAACAAAAAAACAATAGAGTTGATATACACTAACTGGTATTTCTTTTCAATGCTATTGTCAGCTTCGTCTGAACCTCTTGAAATTGAAATATTGTTATTTCATGGATTGCTTGTGTTACATGGTTAATGAGTTCATTTGACAAACTCAAACCCACAATCTCGTGATGTTGGTCAGGGGTGACCCAACTGTATTGATGGAGTGGCGGCCACCCCGGACCCCTTTTTTAAAGGGCAAAATTTGCATGTATTTATATTAATCCAGGGGCCCAATATTTGTGGGTTTCAGGCTAAGTTGGGCCCAGGACAAACAAATGTCTAAATGCTTTCTTGTTATCAATTATAAGATATTACTTATTAGTCCAAATGTCATGGGGCCCACTTTGTACCAACACCCTATTCCTTATTCAACATGTCATGGGGCCCATTTTCCCATTTTTTTTTTTACATTTTTTCTCTAGGCCCCAAAAACATCAGGGCCGGCCTTGATGTTGGTGTAGGTGTGAGAGGCAAATCACTGGATAAATCATGTCTTGTCATATATCAATTGATATATGAAGTTGGTGGTGGCATATATTTATAGATTTTGAAGTTGCTTTTTACGAGAATCATATAACCATGTGTACAGATTTCATTAATTTGATGATATAAAAATAGTGTAACCGAAGTTGTAACTACTGTATGATAAGTTAATTATAATCAAGTCAAGGTATATCAACTCAAATTTAGATGGGAAATTCAGTTCAATTGCCATTATAGGAGAATAATGTGATGGAAATGGGTATCCATAGGGAAACTTACCTTAGTTTAGTGAGACTACCCTCGTGTCCATCCCATTGTAAATTAAAACTAGATTATAAAAAATAAAATAAAAACTAGTTTAAAATTTCTATTCACTACATAAAAAGAGTGGGTTGAGCCTGATTTTTAACCCTCCTATTATGTTGTGATTTTTTTTAAATTGTAAAAAGACTTGTATACCCTTACTCTTTCAGTATTTTCTACTTTTTTTTTTTTGTTTACACCATCCGGTTTCCGGGTGGGACAGATCCACCATACGGTGCAATCAGCCCAGACCAGTATTTTCTACTTTCAATAATTGATATAGTTATATAAAATCTATAAAAAATAGAGGGTATATAATCCACCATATTTCCAAACCCGAGAAAGTATTTTGAAAGTTTCCCCAAAAATATATATCAACAATTTTGAAAGTTCCCACATGGAATCTTTTAGCGAAAGCCACTTTAACCAACCCCTTATGATTCCGTAAAACTGCACCCTATTATCACAAGCCTACTTCTGGTTTGTGATGGAGTGGATTTTAATTTTTATATGGGTGTAAAGAGAATTTATTATTTATTTATATAATTGTTTTAATGTAATTTAGTTTATGGGTATTTTAGTATAATTTTTTATTTTTTTTGTTAAACAATGGGTGTAGGGAGAATATTTTTGGGTGTGAATAGAGCCAGTACATTTAAAAGTTTTAAATTTTTAAAAAAATGATATATTTACATACAACTTGCGGTGAGACTACTCAAACTTGGATCGACATTGTGCGATGGTATGATACATCTAAAAAAATGATAATCTAAATGGTAAGGTGCATTAGTTTTTTTTTTTTTTTTTTTGAAAATATTATAATAATTTGGATTTTTGGGGTGGTGGAGAGACTTGAACCTACAACCTCGTGGTGTGGATGTGAGGGGCTTAACCATTAAACTAACCTTATCTTGTTTTACTAATGACATGACAGGCTTCTGTGCTTTGGCTGTTAAATATCAATATGTACCCGTAATTTCTCCCTTAATCACAAATCCTTCAATATTCGCTCCATTCTTTCATATTTACCCCTAATTTCTCCAAAATTACGCCATGCCCCTGAACTTCCCTATTTACTTGAAATACTTATTTTAGACATTAAAAAACGCAGTTTTACACCAGAAACAAGCGTAAAATGATAGGGAATGAGGGCCTAAAATGGCTACATTTTTAGCTCGATCATTGGTGTGTCTTCTTGCCCACCCTTACATCCCGCACTAGAGTCCTCTTTGAATAATTGCACCTATTTGCCCTATTTTCTTCACTTTAAGCACAAACACCATCTTCAAGGAACATTTACCTACACATGGCTCCACTACAAAAAAAATGGTCTTTTCTGACGGCTAAATGCCGTCGGAAAAGATCATTTCCCGTCGGAAATACGCTTTTCCGATGGGAAAAGGCCGTCGGAGGCCGTCAGAGGCCGTCACAAATACGCTTGTCGGAAAAAACCATTTACTGACGAGCCGTCAGAAATACTACCATTTCCGACGGCTATGGCCGTCAGAAAAGATAAAAATGCCGTCGGTAATAGTAATTAAGGGTGGTCAAAATTACTTGCATTTTCCGACGGCTTTACCACTATTTCCGACGGCTTATTGCCGACGGAAATAGTCGAATTATATTAAAAAAAAAAAAATAGTGCAACTCTACTTGACAGGCACCACCTCACCCGACACGCGCCACATCACCCAGGCACCCAGCAACGTTAAATCCATGAAACTCATGGGGTTCAAACCCTTGACTTGAATGACAATAAGGGTTACCCTTACCATTTTGCTATAACTTTATATCTGATATGTTTTGCATATTATTTATATATAAGCTACTGATATTTTTGTAAGATATCTAATTAAATATTTTTTTTATACTATTTAAATATAACTATTGAGATATTGTTTTTTAAAATAATATTTTATTGAAATTATTAGAGTTTGTTTTAAAAAATCTGATATAGTGTCACTAAACATAACTAAAAATAACTAAATGTTCTTGTGATTACTAATAATTTTACTATATTTTATATTTAGTTAATTTAGTAAAATGTTTCCATAAAGTAATTCGAATTAAATTTTAGCATTTCCGATGATACTTTTTATGTTGTTAGAAAAGTAAGTAATATTGACGGCTTATTTGACTAGTTTTGAAGGCCCAAAAGTAGTCGGAAATGCAGTACTGTTATTATTATTATTTTTTTTAAATTTCCGACGGCACAAAAAGTCCCACAAGTCATCGGCATAACTCGACAACTTGACACAACCCAAATCAATCTTGTAGATGTCATGTACGAGGGCGTCGTAATGTTCATTGACATCCCTACGTGACTTTCTAGACAGTTGACTGGCGATATTTTTCCATCGGGCAATTTTTCAAGATAAAATTGCTTATAATAAGAGGGGGTTCCTAAAGAATGATGTCAATATCTCACAAATCCCTGCATCACAACCCTGACAAATGTTTTGTGTATTTCTGTTGCATCAAAGTGTTCACTCCTGATTTTTGCACATATATGTCATTGTCCAGATAGCAATTTAAGGAAAATCAGGTGTATTAAATGTTTACTACGAAATAGAGTTTATATAATTATTTTATCTAACTTTTTATTTTTCAAGAAAAAATAAATCATGAAATTTTTATTTATATAAATTATTTGAAGAAACTTTATATAAAAATATGTTTTTGACACTTAAAATTTTTTTTTTAATCTTTTCCAAAAAAAAATAAATTAATCTTTTCTGACGGCATTTAGCCGACGGAAATGTGACTATTTCCGACGGCAATTAGGCCGTTGGAAATGTTGGATTACTTTTTCCTCATTTCCTACGGAACAAGACTATTTCCGACGGCACAAAGACTATTTCCGACGGTCATTTGGCCGTCGAAAATGTCGTATCAGATTTTTACTCATTTCCGACGACACTGATATGGCCGTCGGAAAAGGTACTATTACCGACGGCAATTAGCACCGTCGGAAATAGTTCGTCACTGATAGGGCTATTTTTTGTAGTGCTCAAACACACGTTATATACACAAAAACGCTCGATAACAAATACAAAAGCTAAGAAAAGGGAGCTCAAAATATGTACATTTGTAGAGCAATCAACACTCTTACCATGGAGCCATATTGGGCGTTGGTCTATTTTTTATTTTATTTTTTACCTTTTAGTTACCATTAATCTTGTTTTTGAATATGAATTACTATATTAATACCTTGTTTTAAATATATTGAATGAATTAATGGACAAGATGATGTTGGCTTAATGGTAAGCCCCTTACACCTACACCCAAGAGGTTATGAGTTCGAATTATCCCCCTTCCGAAATATTGTAATAGTAAAAAATAAAAAAAAAACATAATGAATTAATGCATTCGATTGATGATAACCCTTAGTAATTATATCTTTTCACTGTGAGAACTTAAAAAAAAAAGGGAAAATATATTTGGCTACGGTCAAATTATATATCAACTATAAAAAAGTGAAACAAGTTAGACAGATTGACATATATATATATATATATATATATATATATATATATATATGGGCCATTATTCGGTGCAACATTACATGATACAACAGTATGTGATCACATATGATTACATGTGATCACAAATATATATATAATGTTATCGCATATGAATTGCATGTGATCACACAATTAAATTATTGTGATCGCATGTTATAACATGCAATCACATATTAGTTGATGTGGTTGTAATAAAGAAGACATGATCACAGTCAAAACTTTTTATGTTGCATCATGCAACGTTGCACTCAAGGGCAGCCCTATATATATATATATATATATATATATATATATATATATATATATATATATATATATATTTATTTATTTTGAACTGCTAGAAAATCATTAAAGGAGCCAAAAAGCAGGCAAACAAAGTACTGATAAGCCAATACATTCTGGGAATCATATTAGCATGACAAGTTTCATACACAAGGCTGCTATGATGAAACTAGAGGAAGAATATCACTCTGCCTCAATTAAGAAGTGTGAAGCAGCCTTTGATAATTGTGGTTTGGTTAACAACAACAGATGGTTAGACTTGGGTTGACTCTTAAGTCTAGGTTGTTAATTAACAACTTTAGTTAGTTAATTAACTATAGTTAAATAACAGAAAAGCTGACATCAACAATTTGTTAAGAAGTTAGTTAGAATCTGGAACATATTCATTAAATCCAGAAGTCACGTTTTATGCATGTTTACTGGTATATATACCAGGTCTTGTTATTATCTTATTCAATCAATTAAGAAAATATTCTGGAGCTTTCTCTTTTCATTAATGGAGTTTCTTTAAACTCAGTTCTCTTTGAGAACTTTTGTCAAACACATCAAACACCTTCTGATTTTCTTTAGTCGTATTATGGTATCAGAGCCTCACTGACTAACGTCAATGACTACTCAATCTTCCTCTAAAAATCTATCACCAATGGTGTCATAAACGCCAATCCAGAATCAAAATCAAGATTTCGAAACTGCTCCAAAACTGAAGGAGTTCTCGTCAGTTTCGAAATGTATGAACTTCAATCTTCCAATCAAGTTTGGTAAAGACAATCACATCTACTGGAATGCACAGGTATTAGCTGCAATCCAAGCTTTAGATTTAGAAGATTATATTTGTGGTTTAAATCAACCTTCAAAGAAATATGTGTCTGTTCAAGTCGAGAATGAGTCTGGAGAAACTTGTTGAACAAAGAATGAGTCAAGAGTATAACAATTGGAAGCGCATAGATAGAGACTTTACACTCAACAATACATAGCCAAAACTGCTTCACTTAGACAACAATTTCAAGAAGTCAAAAAAGGTTCAGACTCTATCAATGATTTTGTGCTGAAAATTAAGAACCTAGGTGATGCAATGATGGCTGCTGGAGAAGAGATCTAAGAGTGAGATCTAGTTACTAGTTTGATTAATTGTGTAAGTCATGAGTTTGATCCAATTGTGGCAATAATCACTACACGGAGATTTATCTCTTTAGAAGATGCACAATTTATGTTAATGATGTTAGGATTATGCTTAATAGCAAGAGTGCAATATTGTAATTGACAATCTTATCATATTAATAAAGTGATTTCTGTTTATTTAACAAAATCTTATAGCATTTATAATTATAATTGTCAAGGTAAATAATCATAAGGTCAAAAGACTATGAAAAAAGAAGAATTGTTCGTACATCTGGATATGTATGAGGTAGACACAATTCTTTAGTTAATCTTGAATAATGTGCACAACTTAAGTTAAAGGTTGGGCACATTTATCTTGTTAAAGTTGTAGATTCTTTTGCTAGCATTTGAGTGGGATCAAATGTGTTATGATAGGTCTAAATCATCAAAGTGGCTTTGAGTAAAAGAATCTAGTGCACTAGGTGCATTGAACTGGATCACAATGAAATACTTTATCTAGAACCGTCAATAGATAAAAGTCTTTTCATTATGAGGACAATCGGAGAGTCTATCTTAATCCTGAGATAAATGATGGACTTATGGTTGCTAGTGGTATCATTTGAGTTATCAATGAGTACGATTATATAGCATAGTCTATCCTCGATAGTTTGGTGATATTCATTTGTTAATTGATAGAGGACTTCATTTATAGATATGGACATCGTAGCTCCATTTATACAATGAGAGTATAATATCATGATATGGATGTTTTGAGGTAATTTGATATAAAATCTCAACATTGAGTTTTTGATAGTGTCTATTGAAAACATGGCTTCTGAACAAGTCAAAATATCCAAAGTTCAAAATGTGGTCATATGAGTAAATATGGTAACTTGGAGAGCTATAGGCGGTCTATGAGCTCTTGGCGATTACTGGTATTATTCACGAGGATTCACCATCTCTAATAAGATTGTCTAGGGTATGAATGAGAAACATTTACTTGTTCTATCTTTATTTAAGAGTGCAATTTTAGTTCTTTAGTGGAATGAACTAAAATTAATATATCGAACCTAAGTGAATCATTTGTTGATTGTGATTGGGCTATGTCTATTGAAGCTTAAATTTAGATAGCCCGCCAAGATCCCTAATCCACATGGACTTGCATGGATCACTTGATATATTCTACTGGACTAATTTATGGGTCCATCTAGAATTGTATTAAGGCATGTGGACTTGTTTCTTGTAAGGATTCCCATATATTGATTGGCTTATTTCGTGGACAAACCACTTGTTGGGGTTGATAATGTAAGGGTAGTTTAGGTGAGTGAGCTTTAAGCTCGAAGGCCCTTTCAAGACCTCAAGGGATAAGCATGCCAAAGGTATAATTTCTAGTGCTTGGTTTTCTTTGAAGAGATTTAGTTAGCACACACACACACTTAGCATACTTCATCATGTGTGCATACTCTTCACATGTCACTTTACACACTAGCACTTTGATTGTTATATCTTGTTGTGTGTATATGTGCTTAGTAATTCGTTTCCCGATAGTGTTTGGAAACGTCCGCGCATGCACTTGAATGTGCTTGGTTTTACGTGAAGACCGCCCACGGAGAATGCCCTTGGCTTCTCTTTGGTTTTCACCTCTGTTGGTGATCGGCAGTTATGATCGGTGGCATGGCCGCCGATCATAACCGTCGTTTGCTTCCAGAAGTGTCTAGAGAAATTCTACGGTCATGATCGGCGGTCACGACCGCCGTTCAAAACCGCCGTTCATACCTAATCGATTTAATATCTCGGGTTTGATTCGGCGGTTGGATCGACGGTCACGGAACCGCCAAATGAAACCGCCGTTGTTCCCCTGTTCTTCTCGGGTTCAATTCGGCGGTTATGATCGGTGGCTATGATCGGCGGCCTGGCTGTCGATTGAAACCGCCGATCGGTGCGTTTCAAAGGCAAACTTGTCTTTTCACATGCCCAATTCTTGATGTCTATAAATATCTTACTTTCTCATTCTCTGATCAAGTTCTTTGAGTCTTTAGAACCCTAAACTTCAAAGAGAGATTTTTGAGAAAAAATCAAATCAAGAACTCACCTTTAAACACTCAAATCAAATCCTTTTTGCATCAAAGTTCATCTTGCATTCATCCATGATTGGGTTTGCATCATCACAACTTGCTTGGTAAGATTTTGATTAATTTCATCTTATTTTAGTATTTTACTATCAAGCATATTCTCTTTTAATTTACTTGTATGTTTTTGATCATATGATAAATACAAGAATAGAGAATTAATTGTGATGAATTGATTGAGTGTTGTTTTGTGATAGCTAATTAGATTTTTGATTAATCTTGATTAGCTAAGCTATTTGACATGTCATTTAGCAATTGATATCTAGGGTTGATTTAAATTGATTATATCATCATCCTAGATAAGCATCTAAGGTTACCTAGCCTTGTTTGTTATTTGAATATTTATACATATTCACATAGGTTGCATAATCTCTTCATAGAGAATTAAGTCTTAAGGCTAAGGTTGCTTAGGCCTCAAGCAATTAGGACTAGAGCCACTTTTAAAGGCCCGAGTGGTAGAAGTGAGGGATTATTGACCGGAGTGTTAGACGAGGTCTACATAGGTTGTAAACTCCATTTCGATTAGTGGATTTCGAGGTCCGAGTGTGGCGCACTAAACAGCCCGTGGTTTTTCCCAGTGGTTGGGTTTCCACGTATACATCAATTGTTATTTAAATTCCGCACTTTATTACACTTGCTTGTATTTTTGACTAGTAGGGGCATTTTCATAAAATTGACTTGCATGCGAAAATTGGGTAATAATAGTTAAAATCTATTCACCCCCCTCTAGATATATTTATCATACACACCGAGCGTTATCGTAAATAACTTTCAATTGGTATTAGAGCGGTTTCCTAGATATACTTAGGTGATCCTAGCTCATTTTAGGTGTGTTGTGCATTTGTGTGATTTTTGCTTATTCATACATTTTGCATACATTCCATTCATTTGTTACAATGAGTGGATATGGTGGCAACCATGAGGGTGCTTCAAGCACACGACCTCCTCTCCTCACCGGTGTGAATTATGCCTCATGGAAAGGCAAGATGGAGGCATACTTGTGTCAAATCCATGATAGGGCATGGATGCCAATTGAAGATGGGTATGTGGCTCCTAAGATGACTCCCACGGGTGGTGGAGAAGAAGTACTCAAGCCTAAGGCTCAGTGGTCCACTGAAGAGTTTGAGACTTCAAAATGGAATAGGAAGGCTTGGCATGCTCTTCTATGTGCAGTGGATGAAAATCAGTACAAACTGATTCAAAACACTAGGATAGCCAAAGAGGCATGGGATATCCTAAAGGTTGCACATGAAGGAACCGATGTTGTCAAGGATTCCAAGCTTCAAGGATTCCAAGCTTCAAGTCCTTTAAACGCAATTTGAGTTGCTCAAGATGGAGGAGGACGAATGCTTCAATGACTTTGAAGTCAAGTTGATGGATATCGTCAATCAAAGCCATCAACTCGGTGACCCTTATACGGATAGGAGAGTCAAGTAAAAAATTATGAGGTCTCTCCCCACTAGGTTTGAAGCAAAAGTGACGACTTTAGAGGAGAATAACACATATAAGGATATGAAGCCGAGCGAGGTAATTGGAAAACTCCTCGCCTATGAATCTAGGAAGGCTCCTAGTATTTCAACTCCTAAAAAGTAAAAAGGGATTGCTTTGAAAGCTTCCAAGGTTGAGAAGGAGGAAAAATGTGACTCAGACGAAGACATGGCATTGTTGCTTAGAAGATTCAAGAAATTTGTCAAGTTCGAGAAGAAAGGCTTTGGATCCAAAGGCCAAGACTTGAAGAAAAAGGCTCCCTTCAAGAGTTTTGAGCCTAGGCAAGAGAAGAGTGAAAAGAAAGGGGTTAAATGCTATGAGTGTGGCGGTATAGGACACATCTCACCCGATTGTGGGAATTTGAAGAATAAGATGGCAAAAGTGATGGCCGCCACTTGGAGCGAAAGTGATGACTCCGGAAAGGGAGACAAGTCATCAAGTGATGATGAGCTTACCATCGACTACACAGCATTTGGGGCCACTTGTGTAGAAGATAAAGTTGTTGGTAAGAATGACTTGACTAATGATCCCATAGAAGAAAAATATGAAGAAGTAGCTCTAGAGGTGATAGGTGTAGCTACTCATTGGGATATGGCTCTCATTAACTCAAGAGACCAAGGTGAAGGTCTTAATGAGAGAAATGACTCCATAGGAGAGATGGAGAGTGGAGGAGATAACTCTAGTGAAGATGACTCATCATCTAACTCTACAAATGGAAGTGTAGAGAAAATGGATGTTAATGACTTTATAGTCAAATGTGAAAGTTCATTGAAGAAGAACAATAGAAAGTTGAATATTTTAGATGATGGAAATCTAGAGCTTTCAACACATAATGACCACTTAAGTAAACAAGTGGAGGCATCCAAGATGATTGAAGACAAGCTAAGGGATGAGCTAGCTTTGTCTAAGTGGAATGAAGAAGGGTTGAAGAGAGAGCTTAATGAAGCTAAAGAGTCATTGTCTAGGATGACTACAAGCACCAAGAAACTTGACCACATTCTTGGTAGTGGAAAAAACCCTTGTGACAAGAGAGGTATTGGGTATGAAGAAAGCAAGGAGATCACTACTCCAACCAACACCGTCTTTGTTAAGAGTTTGAGCAAGATAGAAGCCTCGCTGGTGCACACTCATAGGAAGAAAATTGATCTAGGACAATGTTCAAGAAGTGCACAAGTGAAGGAAGCTCCAAGGAGACAACCTCAAGCTCAAAAAGTTCCTCAACCTAACTTCCCTCACGCTCAAATTCATCAAGGGAAGAGGCCAATCATGCAAAATGGATCAAGGAAGCAAGCTAGACCGGTTCAACAACAAAGAAGGTTTGAACCCGCTCAACCACAAAGTCATAGGAGGGCTCCTATGCATGCACAAGGACATGGTATGAATTCTAAATTTATCACTACATGTCATGTTTGTGGTATTGATGGTCACATTAGACCAAATTACTTTCATTTCATTAAATTATGTAGAATCAAAAGCATGATTGAAAAGAGAATGACAAGCGCTAGAATGCATGCTAATAGGAAGGAAAATATTCATGTTCATGATCCTATTATTTCTAGTACTCTTGAACCATTGTCCACTAGGAAGAAAAATGTCATATCTAAATGGATAAGGAAAAATGAACCCGCTTGCTATGAGACTAACAAGTCTCAAATAGGTTCAACCAAGTCAAATGGACTTGGGAGGTCCATATGACCTCATGACCTTCATTGATGAAGGATGATGATGACCCCATATGGGGAACTCAAGCAAAGAGAGCTTATGCATACTTGTTGCATGCAAATATTTGAAAAAATCTTATGCTTCTTTGTTGATTGCTTGAGTAAGCTTGGTTGCACATATGTATATATGTTTTCAATTCAATAAGTGTGAACCATGTTTGTTTACAATCCATGTCATATTTATGTTCAAACATGCATTTTTGGAATAGGATATTTACATAGGAAGTATGATATGAATGACCTATAGTTATCTCCATGACATGATGATTCTTAATGACATGCTTAAAAATTGAAAAGCATGAGTTGTTTTTATAACATGCTAATGACATATGAAAAGCATGAAATTCAAATGACATGCTCACATGAAAAAGCATGAATTGATGATTGCAATTTTTAAATGCAAAACTTGTGTGAAAAAGCTTATGAGACTCAAAATGAATAAAAGATCTTGTATCCGTTCAAAGGAATTTATATTCCAAATTGTCTCTTTCTTTATTTGTTGAACATGTCTACTATCATACGGGTTTCATTCTTGGAAAAATCAAATAGGGTGCAAAGTTGCTCATGACATGTTTGGCTTATAAAGATGGATATAGTTGCTCATAAATTAAAATCAATGAAAACTCTATATCATTGCTTCTCTCATGACATTGGTGAAATTGGTTTGAATTCTTATTAGAAACCTTTGTCATTTGCTTTGCCAAATACCATTGTATTTTGGACTTGAATGCTACATGTCTTGTATGCAAAGCATGTTTTGATTCACACATTTATTTTCAAATAAATCTCCTTGTTTCTCTCCTATTGATAGAGTTGCATAAAGTGTATTTTATGATTATGCAAATGACTTGAATGCTATCATCTCTCTTTGCTAAGTGACCTGGTTGGGGACTACTCCTTTGCCTATATCATGACAAAAAGGGAGAGTAGAATGGTGGGGAGTTGCAAATTGTGGTAGCAATTGTGCATGTTGGGGAGACAACACATTGAGGGGGAGTAACCCTTTGATGGGGAGCATTGCATTCATCATACATTGCATGATGTTGTGTCTAATATTCAAGAATGCAAATGCTTATTTATGTTCTCACTTGATTAATCTCACATTTTACTTGAATTGGAAAGTATAGAAACTTTGCTTTTAGGGATTGATTTGTCTACTTGAGATTGAAGACTTCAAGATTTTTTTTATATATCTCTTTGTAAAGTAAAAAATCATAGTAGACCCGTAGTTTCTATTATGTTGTGAGGAATCAATGTGAGTGGTGGTTTTGTCTCGAAATAGCCAAAGGGGGAGATTGTAAGGATTCCCATATATTGATTGGCTTATTTCGTGGACAAACCACTTGTTGGGGTTGATAATGTAAGGGTAGTTTAGGTGAGTGAGCTTCAAGCTCAAAGGCCCTTTCAAGACCTCAAGGGACAAGCACGCCAAAGGTACAATTTCTAGTGCTTGGTTTTCTTTAAAGAGATTTAGTTAGCACACACACACTTAGCATACTTGATCATGTGTGCATACTCTTCACATGTCACTTTACACACTAGCACTTTGATTGTTATATCTTGTTGTGTGTATATGTGCTTAGTAATTCGTTTCCCGATAGTGTTCGGAAACGTCCTTGGTTTTGCGCGAAGACCGCCCACGGAGAATGCCCTTGGCTTCTCTTTGGTTTTCACCTCTGTTGGTGATTGGCGGTTATGATCGGCGGCCTGACCGCCGAATGAAACTGTCGTTTGCTTCCAGAAGTGTCTGGAGCAATTCTACGGTCATGATCGGCGGTCACGACCGCCATTCAAAACTGCCATTCATACCTGATCGATTTAATATCTCAGGTTTGATTTGGCGGTTGGATCGACGGTCATGAAACTGCCGAATGAAACCATCGTTGTTCCCCTGTTCTTTTCGGGTTCAATTTGGCGGTTATGATCGGCGACCTGGCCGCCGATTGAAACCGCCGATCAGTGCGTTTCAAAGGCAAACTTGTCTTTTCACATGCCCAATTCTTGATGTCTATAAATATCTTACTTTCTCATTCTCTGATCAAGTTCTTTGAGTCTTTAGAACCCTAAACTTCAAAGAGAGATTTTTGAGAAAAAATCAAATCAAGAACTCACCTTTAAACACTCAAATCAAATCCTTTTTGCATCAAAGTTCATCTTGCATTCATCCATGATTGGGTTTGCATCATCACAACTTGCTTGGTAAGATTTTGATTAATTTCATCTTATTTTAGTATTTTACTATCAAGCATATTCTCTTTTAATTTACTTGTATGTTTTTGATCATATGATAAATACAATAATAGAGAATTAATTGTGATGAATTGATTGAGTGTTGTTTTGTGATAGCTAATTAGATTTTTGATTAATCTTGATTAGCTAAGCTATTTGACATGTCATTTAGCAATTGATATCTAGGGTTGATTTAAATTGATTATATCATCATCCTAGATAAGCATCTAAGGTTACCTAGCCTTGTTTGTTATTTGAATATTTATACATATTCACATAGGTTGCATAATCTCTTCATAGAGAATTAAGTCTTGAGGCTAAGGTTGCTTAGGCCTCAAGCAATTAGGACTAGAGCCACTTTTAAAGGCCCGAGTGGTAGAAATGGGGGGTTATTGACCGGAGTGTTAGACGAGGTCTACATAGGTTGTAAACTCCATTTCGATTAGTGGATTTCGAGGTCCGAGTGTGGTGCACTAAACAGCCCGTAGTTTTTCCCAGTGGTTGGGTTTCCATGTATACATCAAGTGTTATTTAAATTCTGCACTATATTACACTTGCTTGTATTTTTGACTAGTAGGGGCATTTTCGTAAAATTGACTTGCATGCGAAAATTGGGTAATAATAGTTAAAATCTATTCAACCACCCCCCTAAATATATTTATCATATACACCGAGCGTTATCGTAAATAACTTTCATTTCTTTTAGTAAGAATGGACCTAGTTCACATGTGGTCCTTTTAATTAAGGTCCAATGGATTCAATAAAATGAAAAATAATATTTGGGCCTATCTTTGTGTATGGGTGGCAGGGCTTGAAAAATAGCTTAATATATTATATTATTTTATTTTTTGATTAAATGAAAATTAATTAATTGATTGATTAATTATTTCATTAAGAATCAAAATCTTTTTATGACTATGAAATATGTTTCTTAGTAGTATACTATTGTAGTAGTATAATTAAAATAAAATACTTTATTTGGTAAGTAGATAAATAAGGGATTTATTTATCTACTCAAATAAAGAAGTCTTTATATAGTCACAAATACACTAAGGAGTTGAATTGGGGTTTGGAATTCTAAGGAAATCTACCTAGAGTTAGGATTTAGGTCAAAAGGCAAAAATCCTATTTGGTAGAGGAATTCGGTCACCCTAATTATGATATGCAAGTTGAAATCTAAGATATATATATTATATATGCAAGTTTAATTTTGGCAGCTATATATAATATATATGCAAGTTGAATTCATGTGCAAGATATATATAGTAATATATGCAAGTAAAAAGTCGTGCAACAATATATGTTATATAAGGCAAGTTGAATTCGGTGCAAGATAATAAATATATATATAAAAAGAGAATTCGGTCTTTGAGACCTATATATATGTATATATTTTGTGCAAAGAGAATTCGGCTAACCCTAATGCTAAGGCTTGAGAGGTTTTTTTTTTTTGCTTGAGAAAAATAAAATCTAACTCTAGAAATAGTGTGATAATTTCGGCCAAGAGGAAAAGAGAGAAGAGATTGTTCTTATTTCGATAGTGCACTTGTAACTTTTATATCAAAAGGTTTTGTGCACAATTTCAAATATGGTTCACGCGAGTTTCGATCTAACGATTGTGAATTCAAAAGCAACCGGAACATTTTTTGTAGTCTCTTGGAAATTATTGTGACTAATGAAAAAGAAAAAGCATTTGTTATCCATCCTTAGGTACGCAATTCAAAGAGAAGAGAGACCATGCTCCTAGGTGATTCACGTTCGTGATTGGATTGGAAGATCTTGCGGATTACCATCGACGCAACGTCAATCAGATCACGCGACAAAGGTACGATATCTTTTAGATGTAAATTAATTAATTAAAGGGTTAAGGTTCATCTTTAAAAAGGAATTTTTTTTTGAAATATACTAAACCTATTTTAGTCTCGCTTCCGCTGTGTGCAATCGTTTTTTCCCTACAAATGATGCATGAGCAGAGAATAGAACATCTGAATTCAATAGATCAACTTGGTATTAGTCAAGCAAGTGCTCATTTCATCTCCAACAATTCTTAAGACAAAAAAGGACCAAGAGATGGAAACTACCAAGGAAATAGAGGACGATATCATGGCAGAGGAAGAAACAACAGTCGCTTTGTTAGAAGATCAAACAGCAGATTAAACAGCCAAGTGTGCAACAAACCTGGTCATAGTGCATGATGTGGCCGTTTGTGCACAAAACAAATGATGTTTTTATGTGTTCATTTAGAAAACCAATTTTACCACTAGAAAATCTTTTTAGGATGTAAAGATTAGTAAAACGGTAAGTAAGGATTTGTTCCACAGGGATTAGGTTAAATTAATCAATTTGTGATATAATCAAAGTTAGTCTAATCTAGGTGCATAAAACATAAATCATATTTTTGGTTTTTGATCAATTAAGATATAATAAACTAGAAAAGTAAATAACAATAATATAAAGAAATTGAATAGATAGAAATCCAACATCAACAATACTAGATAAGAGAATGGTCTTAACAATTAATGATACATATTAGGGATTTAATTACACATAATTACATTCAAATAAAAAGAAAGTAATAAATAAGGAAATCACCCTTGGGCCTCCTTCTTTACTGCTTGATTCTTGCTTTCCTTTGATGCTCCTAGTGCAAAGAGTGGGAGAAAAGGATGTGTCTAGATAGGTGGAGTCATATGGAGAGTGAAAAAGGAAATGGGTGGAGAAGATGGGAAGAGAGGAATGATTTAGGTGAGATAGTCTAGTTGTTTGTTGATGAGATTGGAGAGGAGAAATGGGTGGATTAGGAATGGTGGAAGAAGGAATTTCTTGGTTGAACAAGTGTATTTTCAAAGGAGAAAATGTGATGTATTTATAGGTTGGAAAGCTAGGGTACGAAATAGGCATGAAAGGACAAGAATACCCCTCTTGAATGGCTGACATTCTAACACTGGAATTCCTACGCTGGAAGCTCTACGGTGTCGCCCTTTGTCCTTTTTTGTCACTATTGTGTCGCTATGGCGACAATGTCCAACGTTGGAATTCCAACGTTGTCGCCATTTATCCTTTGATGTCGCCATGGCAACATCAAATGGCGACAACACCTAATTGCAAACTTCTTGAATAAAATCTTCTATCGCCATGGCGACCTCGAGGTGACATTGGTGCACTTGAGAAGCACCTCCTTGTCGCCATGGTGACACATCATGATCAAATGGTGAAAACGCCATGTTTCACATCTTTATGCTCCTTTTTGCACCAAGTTCCTCCTCTTCTTCACAAATGCTCTTGAGGCCTAAATAAACCTGCAATGCTCAATTTAACACTATTACATACGAGGAAACGCCCGAGAACCAAGCATAAAGAGATAGGAATAAGGGCCAAAATCGTACCAAATTTGGCTTGATCAAATACCCCCAAACCTATCTTTTGCTCGTCCTCGAGCAAAATAATCATAAACCAACCCCCAAAGACATGCATAAAGCAATTTCAAAGATTTTCAATAAAGTTCTAACTCACTCTAGCAAGGATCTACTATCCAATGATTAACATGCGAAACCAAAATGAAGAGATTAACATAATGATGCACTAGCGAGGACTTATACATGTAAGAAAATGTTAAGTAAAGATTAAGAGCATGCCACTCTAGATATTATTGTACGTAATGCGACCTTACATTCAAAATGCCAAAGCTTCAAAGCAAATGTGCTATTCGGTGTAGAATGTAATTCGCCCTGATATCTAATCCTCACCAAAATCTCTCTTTTCTTCTCATTGATTCCTAGGTTTTGCTCAAAATATATATGCAATATGAATTCAATTCATGGATATCTAATTGATTGCATATGATGACATTTAAAACGCAATTTCTGATAAGTAAGTCTCATGAATGGAATTGCAAGCCATGAATTAGAAAGAACATGCATCAACAATGAAACAAATTATAGCACGGTGTGTATACAACTATCTAGAGGGGGGGGGGGGGGGGGGGGGGGGGGGGGGGGGTGAATATATTTTAAACTTATTACCCAATTTTTCGTGTGAAGACAATATTACGAAATTACCCCTAGCTAGATAAAGCAATAAATCAAGTATAAAATGTGGAAATTAAATAACACTTGATTTTTATATGGAAACCCTCACGGGAAAAACCACGGGCTAGTAAGTAAGCCACACTCGAACCTCGAATCCACTAAATGTGTAAAACGATTACAACCTAATCCCGGAAGTAATCACACACCTACTTAATCCTGGTATAAGTGAACCTAGTCCAATTTGCTTGCAATCTAAGCAACCTAAACCCGGAAGCTACACATAAGACTTACTTTCTCAATGAAGAGAATAGCACCCTAAGTGAATATATGAATATCCAAATGCAACATAGAGCAAGGGAAACCCTATATGCTTATCTAAGATGATGAATATGCAATTAGAACAATCCTAGATATTAAAACTAAATGACATGCCAAATAGTTTAGCTAATCAAGATTAAGCACAAAACCTAATTAGCTATCACAATACAACTTCTCAAACATACAACACACTAATCTCAATCTTGTATCAAAAGATATATGAAAATCATACAAGAAATAAATTGAGATTGCTTGTTAAGAAAAACACAAAATATGTAAGATATTAGTGAAAAGCTTACCAAGCAAAGTATGATGAAGAATCCATGCAAAAAGACATCTAGATGATCAAAGATGATGCTAGATGATGATTGATGATCATGAAAAGGTATTTGAGTAATTAAAAATGAGTTCTTGGAATTTTTCTTCTCTTTGAAGAATATCCTAAGTATGAAATTTGAATATGAACTCTCTTAATTGACCTAAAGTCAAAGTGGCATATATATAGGGGGCCAAATCAAAGTGTGGTCGTTTTGAATAAGTTTGCCTGATTTTGCCTTGGGCGCTGTATGTAAAGCGCTTATGTACAGCGCCTGTACAGCGCCCCAACTCTGATCACTCGGGTCTGAGATGGGCGTTGTACGTACAACGCTTTGTACAGCGACCCAACAGTGACCGAAACAAATCGATCAGGTCTGTACAACGCGTGATGGGCGCTGTACGAACAGCGCTTTGTACAGCGCCTTTCACTATGTATGAATCCTAAGTCTATGCATGGCATGGCATTGGTCATACAAGATGAAATCAAAATAAACATGCAAGAAGAGATGTTAATGAACGTTAATGCACAACAAGAAGAAACACAACATACAAGATTTAACCATATGCATGAGTTGTGAGTGTGTGCAACTATCTCTTCAAGACAAGTAAGCACATAGAGTTTTACCTTTGGTGCTTATAAAAAATGAAGTCTTCAAAGGGCTTGAGCAATAACAACAACACCTAAGCTACCCTTACAAAGAACCCCTAACATGTGGTTTGTCTACGAAATAAGTCAATCAATAAATGGGAACCTTACAAACAAAATTTTACAACGTGGACACTCCTAAAGATCATGAAAATCTTTCTTTTGGTGATAATGGGGCCTTAGGTGATGGTGAAACAAAGAATTGGACAATGGATAACAAAGAACCCAATGATTACACTAAGTCATACATTCTAACTATGAGTTCTAATTGCTTCACACATATTGTTCACACATTAGGCGTCCAGGCTTACAATTTCAATTCACATGTGCATTCTACTCTAATTTTTCATTTGAGTAGCTCATTCCACTTTCCATCTTCTCTCTTAGGCCAACTGTGCCTAATTCTTGGTTCTCTTTTCCTTCTCTTTATCTTTATCTTTTCTTTATGCCAATCTTTTTCTTTTCATATTCTTTTTCTTTGCTTTTCTTTTTCTTTTCAAGCTTTCTTTTTCTTTGCTTTTCTTTTTTCATTTTCAAGCTTTCATGCTTTGCAAAACTTTTTGCACACATTTACATGCCTAGGTATACACCTCTACATTTTCAAGTATAAGATCTTACATTGATTCCCTAAGCCTTAGCAAATCATTTGGTCAAGGTAAGTCAATTATGTAGGCTATAAGGTTCATGTAGAAGTGGTTCATTAATGAAAAGCATAAAACGTGTTTGGCTTCAAAGGGGCTTAGGAGCACACACATTAGAGGGTTGGAAGTGTTTTAGGTCAAGTAGTGGTTTACACATGCATTGCCTAAACTCATTTCTAAAGGCTTGTCTACAAAGCAAAATAAAGCATCCACAAGCAGTCTATAATATTCTATGGCAAGCAATATTCAAGTGCAAATGAGACACATACATGCTTGAATAAGTGTTTGAGAGTGAGTGTTTAAAGAGTGAATATTTGACAACTTAAAATACGCTTTTTAAAGGCCGTGTTTGTGATCCTCACGGGAATCTCCATTATTAATTCCTAGCCTTCAAGCAAAATTGATAATTCACCCTAACATTATGAGAAAAAGATGACACACTTTGTTCAATGACGTCCTAAATGGCATGACGTTAATCTAAACCAAACAATGGCAAAGATGCGCAATTCCTCACTACTCATGTAAAGCACAATCTCAACAAACAAAGTATGCTCAAATATGGAATTATCACAAAGATTTGAAAAATTCGGCTCAACTTTTAAAAACCAAGCAAGGTAAGCAAAGTGGTGTTGCGCAAATGTACCCTCAAACCTAAATTGGACATTGTCCTCAATGTTCATAGGAGGCAAAATTTGTCATAAGGCGCAACCCAACAAATCCAAAGCAAATGATGCATATATGTCCACAATTAATCAATGTATTTTCAAAAAAAATTGGCAAAGTGTCCTCTCATCCGAATATGCACAAAATCATCCAAAAAGATGCTCAATTATCAACAGCATATTCTCAACATTCCTATCATCCAAAAATTAATCAATAAAGCACATACATCCTAAATCCAGTACCAAAATCCATCTCACACCCTTATCCTAAATAAGAAAACTAAAAAGCAAAATAAAATGAACAAATAAAGAAATTATACCTAGGTGGGGTGCCTCCCACCAAGCGCTTGGTTTTATGTCCCCGCTAAACGTGCTACTTGGATTAGTCAACCGAATTCCAAGGCTTTGAAAATACACCAACGCAAGATTAGATCTTGGAAATATTTGGTTCGCATCGGTGTGTTCCTAATTACAACAAGCAAAGGCAAGCAAATGTGCACTTGAAAAAGTGGTTTAGAAGGTTTAGAAAACAACCTATACCAATTGCTTTTGTGTAGGCGTCATGGACGAGCAATGGACGGGACATGAGGCATGGACTCCTCATATAAGAGTGGAGCCTCAAAAGAGACGTCATCCACTTCCTTCATTTGTTCTTCCGTCTCCTCCTTTTTTATTTCTCTCCTGAAACACTAGGCAAATCATTAGAAAGTTCATGGCCAACTTCGGTTTCGACATTTTCACCATTCGAAAGAATGGTGGGGGCATTTTCCTTCTTCGGATGGCTCAAGGACTCTACATGCACCCGACTTTGTATAGCTTCGGAGATGATCTCAAAGTGCCCTTCCATTCTTCTAATTGAGGCTTCCATCCTCTCATCTTGTTGTTGCCATATTTGATCTTGATGTTGCCATCCTTGTTCGTTGGCTTGTATGTTGGCTTGAGGTCTTTGTTGGAAGGCCTGAGCACTTTGAATAAAATCATTCAAAGTCTCCTCTTGAGATCGCACATAGGCATTAGCTTGAGTGTCTTGATCTCTTCTCCAATCTGGCTTGTACGAATCAGCACACCGTTCATAGCTTGACCCCGGATTGTTGAAATCTCCACATGGTTCATGCATAGGCCAAGGATTGTAATTTGAATCTTGGGCTTGTCCTCTATCATTGGAAAGCTCTCCTCTTGATTGGCAACCCCATGTCTTGTGACATTCCACAAAATGTGCAAGCTATAGCCTCCGCTTGTCCTATTTCCGAACAACTCCATTTGCCTATTAAATTCCTCCAAGTGCATAGTGAAAGGATCCATTGCTCCTGAAAAGACAACAAAAAAAGAAAAACGACACAAGACACAAGACACAAAAGAAAATAAAACTAGAAAATCTAAAATTAACAAAAATGACACACTACCTAGAAAATCTAACAACAAGGAAAGTTACACAAATCAACTACTCTAAACACCAATTGTAAGGATTCCCGTTGTTTTTAATTGGCTTATTTCGTGATCAAACCATATGTGGGGGTTCTTTGTAAGGGTAGCCTAAGTATCGGTCTTCTTGTTCGAAGCCCTTTGAAGACCTCGTGTTGATAAGCACCGAAGGTAAATTTCTATGTGCTTACTTTTCTTTGAAGAGATTTAGAAGCACACACACACTAAACATTCATTGCATATGTGTGCATTCTCTTCATTTGTCACAATTCACACTTGCACTTATTTATTATATTTTGTTGTGTGTTATTGTGTCTTGTTGTTGTGTTAATTCGTTTCCCGATAACTTTCGAAAACGTCCGCGCATGCATGAGAATGTGCTTGGTTTAGCGCGAGGACCGCCTATGGAGAATGCCCTTGGCTTCTCCTTGGTTTTCACCTTTCTAGGTGATCGGCGGTTATGATCGGCGGCCTGGCCGCCGAATTAAACCGCCGTTTCAGTCCAGATTGGTCTGAAGCTTTTCTGCGGTTAAGATCGGCGGTCACGACCGCCGTTAGAAACCGCCGTTTCAAGACCTGATTGATTTATCTCTCGGTCTAATTCGGCGGTTGAAACGGCGGGCATTAAACCGTCGTTCGAAACCGCCGTTCATACCTGGTCGATTTTGATCTCTCTGTTCTGTTTCGGCGGTTGGAATCGACGGTCACGAAACCGCCGAATGAACCGCCGTTTTTGCTCTGTTCTTCACGAGCTCAATTCGGCGGTCATTAACGGCGGCCTGGCCGCTGATTGAAACCGCCGATTGGCGCGTTTCTTTGAAACTTACTTAAACGACCACACTTTGATTTGGCCCCCTATATATATGCCACTTTGACTTTAGGTCAATTAAGAGAGTTCATATTCAGAATTCATACTTAGGATATTTTTCAAAGAGAAGAAAAATTCCAAGAACTCCATTCTTGATTCTCAAACACTTTTCATGATCATCAATCATCATCTAGCATCATCTTAGATCATCTAGATGTCATCTAGCATGGAATCTTCATCATACTTTGCTTGGTAAGCTTTTCACTAATATCTTACATGTTTTGTGTTTCTCTTATCTAGCAATCTCAATTAATTACTTGTTTGTTATTTTGTATGCTTTAGACACAATATTGAGATGAGTATGATGTATGTTTGAGATTTTATATTGTGCTTGCATATTAGGTTTTGTGCTTAATATTGATTAGCTAAACTAATTGACATGTCATTTAGTTTTGATATCTAGGATTATACTTAATTGCATATTAATCATCTTAGATAAGCATATAGGGTTTCCCTTGCTCTATGTTGCATTTTGGATATTCACATATATTCACTTAGGGTTGTATTCTCTTCAAAGAGAAAGTAAGTCTTGTGTGTAGCATCCGGGATTAGGTTGCTTAGAACGCAAGCAAATTGGACTAGGTTCACTCATACCGGGATTAGGTAGGTGTGTGATTACTTCCGGGATTAGGTTGTAATCGTTTGCACATTTAGTGGATTCGAGGTTCGAGTGTGGCTTACTTACATAGCCCGTGGTTTTTCCCGTGAGGGTTTCCACGTAAAAACCAAGTGTTGTTTTAATTTCCGCACCATATTACAATTGCTTGGTTATATTATCTTGAGGGCATTTTCGTAATTTTGACTAACACGAAAAATTGGGTAAAAAGCGTAAAATCTATTCACCCCCCCTCTAGATAGCTTTATACACACCGTGCTATTATTTGTTTCAATTGGTATCAGAGCGGGTTCCTAGACATACATAGGTGATCCTTGCTTATTTTGGTGTGTTTTGCATTTTGTGTGATTTTTGATCATTCATACATTTGCATTCATTTCATTCATTCATAAACACTATGAGTGGAAACGGTGGAAATGGTGGTGGCCACGAAGGAGCTTCTAGCACAAGGCCTCCACTTCTTACCGGATTGAACTATTCCCAATGGAAAGGGAAGATGGAATCCTACATATGCCAAATTCATGACCGTGCATGGATGGCGGTGGAAGACGGATATGATCTCCCTATGATGACTCCCGATGGTGGAGGACAAGATGTTTTGAAGCCTAAGGCGCAATGGAACGCGCAAGAGTTTGAGGCTTCTAAGTGGAATAGGAAGGCTATGCATGCCATTATGTGTGCTATGGATGAGAATCAGTACAAGCTTATTCAGAATACTCAGATTGCCAAAGTGGCATAGGACATCCTTCTAGTTGCACATGAGGGAACCGAGGTGGTGAAGGAGTCCAAGCTTCAAGTCCTCCAAACTCAGTTTGAGCTACTTAGGATGGGAGAGGATGAATGCTTCAATGACTTCGAAATCAAATTGATGGATATTGTAAATCAAAGCCATCAACTCGGAGACCCGTATTCGGATAGGAGAGTCAAGCAAAAAATTATGAGATCTCTCCCCGATAGGTTTGAATCCAAGGTGACGGCCATAGAAGAAAATAGTGGCTACATGGATATGAAGCCAAGTGAGGTGATTGGGCGTCTCCTTGCATATGAGTCTAGGAAGGCTCCTAGCACCACTACTCCTCCTAAGAAGTCTAAAGGAATAGCTTTGAAAGCATCTAAGGATGCAAAGGAGGCAAAGCATGAATCGGATGAAGACCTTGCCTTATTTGTGAAAAGGTTCAACAAGGTTATGGGGTTCAAGAAAAAGAAGGGATTTGGGTCAAGAGGACAAGATTTGAAGAAAAAGAGTTCCTTCAAGAAGTTTGAGCCTAGACAAGAGAGGACCGAAAGGAAAGGGGTCCGATGCTTTGAATGTGGTGGGATTGGTCACTTTGCCCCCGAATGTGCTAATCACAATGATAAGAAGAAGAGCAAAGTGATGGCCGCCACTTGGAGTGGGAGTAGTGATGACTCCAATGAGGAAGATGAGTCTTCAAGTGAAGAAGAGCTCATGGCTAACCTCCTAGCTTTTGCCTCCTCACATAAGAGCAAAAGTGGTAGTGAGAAAGAGGAAATGAGTCAAGAGGAAAATGACTCAAGTGAAGAAGAAAGTGATTCCTCATCTAACTCCATAAGTAGTTTTGTGGAGAAAAAGGTGCTTGCTAAATGCCATGCCGAGTTTAATGATTTAGCAATCAAGAGCACAAGAAAGATCAAGATGTTGAGAGAAGAAAATCTTGAGCTTGCATCTCATAATGACCACTTAGGTGAACAAGTGGAAAAATTCAAGAAGATAGAAGATAAGCTAAGAGAGGAGTTAGCTTTATCTAGGAGGAATGAAGAAAGTCTAAAGAGTGAGCTTGAAGAAGTTAGAAATTCTATGACTAGGATGGATTCTAGCACCAAGAAGCTTGACCATATGCTTGGTGTTGGAAAGAGTCCATGTGACAAGAGGGGTCTTGGGTATGAAGATGACAAGAAGATCTCTACCTCTAACAAGACCGTGTTTGTCAAGAGCTTGAAGAAAGAAGAAACTTCATTTGTGCAAGCTCCTAGAAAGAAATTAGAAGTAGGACAATGCTCTAATGCACAAGTGAAGATGGGTCCAAGAAGGAAACCTCAAGCTCAACCCCCTAGGGTCTCTCAAGCCAACATTCCTCCTCAAATGGCTCACAAAGGAAAGAGACCTATCATGCAACCTCAAGCTAGGAAGCAACCAAGACCGGTTCAACAACGAAGAAGGATTGAACCCTTTCATCCACAAAGACAAAGGCAAGGTATGATTTCTTATTTCATCCCTATTTGTCACTTTTGTGGTTGTGATGGTCATATTAGACCAAATTGCTTTCAATATATTAAAATGTGTAGAAAACAAAGCATGATTGAGAAGAAAAAGAAAAGAGCCATGATGCATGTTCCTAGGAATGATAATATTATTATGCATGATCCTAGGACATCTAGAGCCCATATACCAAAAACCACTAAGAAAGCTAAGATTGTTTCTAGGTGGATTAGAAAGAATGACATTGTTTGCCATGTTGCTCAAATAGCCTTGAAGGCAAATTCTTCTAATTTTTGGTATCTAGATAGTGGGTGCTCTAGGCACATGACGGGAAACAAGAGTTTCTTCGAGACTCTCGTTATGGAGGAAGGTGGATATGTCACTTTTGGTGATGGATCCAAAAAGAAAGTTGTAGGGAAAGGAACCATTTCCGTTCCCGGATTACCCTCCTTATCCGATGCTTTATTTGTTGATGGCTTGAAAGCCAATTTAATAAGCATTTCACATCTAAGTGATGAAGGATATTCCGTCTTGTTTTGTAAAGATGATTGCTCAATCCTAAAGCCCGATGGACAAACCTTATTGAAAGGTATGAGATCTAGCGACAATTGCTATTGTCTTGAAGCTAGAATAGTCTCAAACAATGTGTCCATGGATGAGCAAATTGAGTTGTGGCATGAAAGACTTGGCCACATGAACTTTAGGGATCTACGGACCCTTGGAAAGTTCGAGTGTGTGCGTGGCCTCCCTAAGCTTGGGAAGAAAGCCAATGGTGTTTGTGGACCTTGCCAACAAGGAAAGCAAACTAAAAGCATGCACAAAAAGGGTAAGTATCTCACCACCAAGGAGCCTCTTGAGCTTCTCCACATGGACCTCATGGGTCCCATGCAAACCGAAAGTTTGGGTGGAAAGAGATACATTTTTGTATGTGTTGATGATTTCTCTAGATTTACATGGACATACTTTCTTAGAGAAAAATCCGAAACTTTTGATAAGTTTAAAATGCTTTGTACTAAATTACAAAATGAAATGAAATCTAACATTAGAAGCATTAAACGGATTAGAAGTGACCATGGGAGAGAGTTTGAGAATGCCTCTTTTGAAAGCTTTTGTGATAGCTTAGGCATCTCCCATGAGTTTTCGGCTCCTAGGACACCTCAACAAAATGGAGTTGTTGAGAGGAAAAATAGGGTCCTCCAAGAGATGGCCCGAGTGATGTTGCTTAGCAACAATGTCCCTAGGAACCTATGGGCCGAAGCCATCAATACGGCTTGCTATATAGGAAATCGTGTGTTCCTAAGGCCCGGTTCTAGAAACACCTCCTATGAGCTATGGAAGGGTAGGAAGCCAAATGTTAGCTACTTCCACACATTTGGAAGCAAATGCTACATTTTAAATGACCGTGATCAACTTGGCAAGTTTGATGCTAAGAGTGATGAGGGTATCTTTATTGGCTACGCCTTGAATAGTAAAGCCTATAGAGTTTTCAACTTGAAGACTCGAACCGTCATGGAATCATCAAATGTGGTCATTGATGATACTAGGTTCAAGTCTAATGACCATGAGGAGGAGGATGTTCTAGAGGATGACACTCCTTTGGAGAGGGTTGTAGTGACTCCCAATGTTGGGACATCTAATGAAGTCACACAACCCATTACTAGAGTTCCTAACTTGGACTCTAATGAACCCGCTCCATGGGTTAGAAGACTCCATAACAAAGAGGATGTTATTGGAGATGTTAATGAGGGTGTTAGGACTAGACGTCAACTTGCTAATCTTATTAGCTATACTTGCTACACCTCTCAAATTGAACCCAAAAAGGTTGAAGAAGCCTTACATGATGAATTTTGGGTTCTTGCCATGCAAGAAGAGCTAAACCAATTCGAAAGGAATGAGGTTTGGACTCTAGTTCCTAGGCCTAAGACCACTAATGTCATAGGCACTAAATGGATATTTAGGAACAAATCCGATGAGGATGGCAACATAGTGCGGAACAAGGCTAGACTTGTAGCACAAGGGTACTCTCAAATTGAGGGTATCGACTTTGAGGAGACATTTGCTCCCGTTGCCCGTTTAGAGTCTATTAGGCTTCTCTTGTCCATTTCTTGTGTGCACAAGTTCAAATTGCACCAAATGGATGTCAAGAGTGCCTTCCTCAATGGCTTCTTGCAAGAGGAAGTGTTTGTTGAACAACCCAAGGGGTTTGTGGATGCTCACCACCCCAACCATGTCTATCGCCTCAAGAAGGCACTATATGGGTTGAAACAAGCACCGAGGGCTTGGTATGAGCGCCTCACTCAATTTCTTGTTGACAATAACTACACAAGAGGTAGTGTTGACAAGACACTATTCATCAAGAGAGACAATGATGAGCTTTTCATAGCTCAAATATATGTCTATGACATAGTGTTTGGCTCTACCAACAACACCAAGGTCCAACAATTTGTTGATGTTATGTCTCATGAATTTGAGATGAGTCTTGTTGGTGAGCTTAATTACTTCCTAGGTTTGCAAATTAGGCAACTTGATAATGGGATCTTCATAACCCAAGCCAAATATGCCAAAAACCTTGTGAAGAAGTTTGGTCTTGAAAAAGCCAAACATTGTGACACTCCTATGAGCACCACTTTGAAGCTAAGCAAGGATGCTAGCGGTAAAAGTGTGGACCAAACCTTATATCGTGGCATGATAGGGAGCTTGCTCTATTTGACCGCAAGTAGGCCCGATATATCTTTTAGTGTAGGAGTTTGTGCTAGGTACCAATCCGATCCCAAGGAGTCCCATCTCTCTTCGGTTAAGAGAGTCATTCGCTTTGTGAATGGGACTTCCAACTATGGGATTTGGTACTCATTTGACACTAATCCTAGTCTTGTAGGATATAGTGATGCGGATTGGGCAGGAAATTGTGATGATAGGAAGAGCACATCGGGCGGTTGCTTCTTTCTAGGCAACAACTTGGTGTCTTGGTTTTGCAAGAAGCAAAACTCGATTTCCTTGTCCACGGCGGAAGCCGAGTACATAGCCGCGGGGAGTGGATGCACTCAACTTATATGGATGAAGCAAATGCTAGTAGATTACGGATTCAACCAAGGTACTCTCACTCTCTTTTGTGATAACATGAGTGCCATTAATATTTCCAAGAATCCGGTGCAACATTCTAGAACTAAGCATATTGACATCCGCCATCACTTCATTAGAGAGCTTGTTGAAAATAAATGCATAGTACTTGAACATGTAGGTACTAATGATCAACTTGCGGACCTATTTACTAAACCCTTAGATGCTACTCGATTTAAAACTCTTAGTAGATCTATTGGGGTATGTCTTGTGGAGTGATGTTCTATGATTGACCCCATATGGGGAACTCAAGCAAAGAGAGCTATTTTGCATTCTTGTATCTTGCAAAAAATTTGAAATATCTTATGCCTCTTCTTTTAAATTGCTTGAGTAAGGTTGGTTGTACATATGTATATATGTTTTAAAATTCCATAAGTGTGAACCTTGCTTGTCTACAATCCATGTCATATTTATGTTCAAACATGCATTTTTGGACTAGGAGATTTACATTGGAAGTATGATTTGAATGACCTATGATTATCTCCATGACATGATGATTCTTTAATAACATGCTAATGACAAATGAAAAAGCATGAAATTCATAAAACATGCTCACATGAAAAGCATGAATTGATGATTGCATATTCTTAAAAATGCAAAACTTGTGTGAAAACTTATGAGACTCAAAATGTATAAAGGATCTTGTATCCATTCAAAGGAATTTAAATTCCAAATGTCTCTCTTTCTTTATTAGTTGAACATGGTTACTATCATACGGATAATTTTATCCGGAAAAATCAAATAGGGTGCAAAGTCGCTCATGCCATGTTTCGCTTATAAAGTTGGATATAGTTGCTCTTATATTGAAATCAATAATCTCTATATCCTTGCTTTTCCCATGACATTGGTGAAATTGGTTTGAATTCTTATTAGAAACCTTTGTCATTTGCTTTGCCAAATACCATTGTATTTTGGACTTGAATGCTATATGTCTTGTATGCAAAGCATGTTGGATTCACACATTTTCTCAAAATAAATCTCCTTGTTTCTCTCAAATTAATTGAAGTGCATAAAGTGACTTATTTGTATATGCATATCTTGCATGCTTCTATCTCTCGTTGCTATGAGTGACCCGGTTGGGGACTACTCCTTTGCCTATATCATGACAAAAAGGGGGAGTAGGATATGGTAAGGGGAGGTGCAAAATATAGAAGCTATTGTACACTTTGGGGAGGACATACATTGAGGGGGAGTAACCCGTTGAGGGGGAGCATTGCATTTATCATACATTGCATACATTTGGTAATGTTGTGCCTAAATTCTAAAAATGCAAATGCTTGGTATTGTTCTCACATGATTAATCTCACACTTTTCTTGTATTAGAAATGTTAGAAACTCTTTTCAGGGATTGATTATTCTACAAGAGGATTGAAGACTTCTAGTTGCATTAGCTTATCTCTTTGTAATGTAGAATATCATTATAGTCCCGTAGTTTCTATTTTTTTGTGAGGAATCTTTGTGAGTGATGGTTTTGTCACGAAATAGCCAAAGGGGGAGATTGTAAGGATTCCCGTTGTTTTTAATTGGCTTATTTCGTGATCAAACCATATGTGGGGGTTCTTTGTAAGGGTAGCCTAAGTATCGGTCTTCTTGTTCGAAGCCCTTTGAAGACCTCGTGTTGATAAGCACCGAAGGTAAATTTCTATGTGCTTACTTTTCTTTGAAGAGATTTAGAAGCACACACACACTAAACATTCATTGCATATGTGTGCATTCTCTTCATTTGTCACAATTCACACTTGCACTTATTTATTATATTTTGTTGTGTGTTATTGTGTCTTGTTGTTGTGTTAATTCGTTTCCCGATAACTTTCGGAAACGTCCGCGCATGCATGAGAATGTGCTTGGTTTAGCGCGAGGACCGCCTATGGAGAATGCCCTTGGCTTCTCCTTGGTTTTCACCTTTCTAGGTGATCGGCGGTTATGATCGGCGGCCTGGCCGCCGAATTAAACCGCCGTTTCAGTCCAGATTGGTCTGAAGCTTTTCTGCGGTTAAGATCGGCGGTCACGACCGCCGTTAGAAACCGCCGTTTCAAGACCTGATTGATTTATCTCTCGGTCTAATTCGGCGGTTGAAACGGCGGGCATTAAACCGTCGTTCGAAACCGCCGTTCATACCTGGTCGATTTTGATCTCTCTGTTCTGTTTCGGCGGTTGGAATCGGCGGTCACGAAACCGCCGAATGAACCGCCGTTTTTGCTTTGTTCTTCACGAGCTCAATTCGGCGGTCATTAACGGCGGCCTGGCCGCTGATTGAAACCGCCGATTGGCGCGTTTCTTTGAAACTTACTTAAACGACCACACTTTGATTTGGCCCCCTATATATATGCCACTTTGACTTTAGGTCAATTAAGAGAGTTCATATTCAGAATTCATACTTAGGATATTTTTCAAAGAGAAGAAAAATTCCAAGAACTCCATTCTTGATTCTCAAACACTTTTCATGATCATCAATCATCATCTAGCATCATCTTAGATCATCTAGATGTCATCTAGCATGGAATCTTCATCATACTTTGCTTGGTAAGCTTTTCACTAATATCTTACATGTTTTGTGTTTCTCTTATCTAGCAATCTCAATTAATTACTTGTTTGTTATTTTGTATGCTTTAGACACAATATTGAGATGAGTATGATGTATGTTTGAGATTTTATATTGTGCTTGCATATTAGGTTTTGTGCTTAATATTGATTAGCTAAACTAATTGACATGTCATTTAGTTTTGATATCTAGGATTATACTTAATTGCATATTAATCATCTTAGATAAGCATATAGGGTTTCCCTTGCTCTATGTTGCATTTTGGATATTCACATATATTCACTTAGGGTTGTATTCTCTTCAAAGAGAAAGTAAGTCTTGTGTGTAGCATCCGGGATTAGGTTGCTTAGAACGCAAGCAAATTGGACTAGGTTCACTCATACCGGGATTAGGTAGGTGTGTGATTACTTCCGGGATTAGGTTGTAATCGTTTGCACATTTAGTGGATTCGAGGTTCGAGTGTGGCTTACTTACATAGCCCGTGGTTTTTCCCGTGAGGGTTTCCACGTAAAAACCAAGTGTTGTTTTAATTTCCGCACCATATTACAATTGCTTGGTTATATTATCTTGAGGGCATTTTCGTAATTTTGACTAACACGAAAAATTGGGTAAAAAGCGTAAAATCTATTCACCCCCCCTCTAGATAGCTTTATACACACCGTGCTATTATTTGTTTCACCAATCCCTGGCAACGGTGCCAATTTTGATGTGGCCGTTTGTGCACAAGAAAATGATGTTTTTATGTGTTCATTTAGAAAACCAATTTTACCACTAGAAAATCCTTTTAGGATGTAAAGATTAGTAAAACGGTAAGTAAGGATTCGTTCCACAGGGATTAGGTTAGATTAATCAATTTGTGATATAATTTAAGTTAGTCTAATCTAGGTGCATAAAACATAAATCATATTTTTGGTTTTTGATTGATTAAGATATAATAAACTAGAAAAGTAAATAATAATAATATAAAGAAATTAAATAGATAGAAATCCAACATCAACAATACTAGATAAGAGAATAGTCTTAACAATTAATGATAGATATTAGGGATTTAATTACACATAGTTACAATCAAATAAAAAGAAAGATATAAATAAAGAAATCACCCTTGGGCCTCCTTCTTTAATTCTTGATCCTTGCTTTCCTTTGTCCTAGTGCAAAGAGTGGGAGAAGAGGATGTGTCTAAATAGGTAGAGTCATATGGAGAGTGACAAAGGAAATGGGTGGAGAAGATGGAAAGAGAGGAATGATTTAGGTAAGGTAGTTTAGTTGTTTGTTGATGAGATTGGAGAGGAGAAATGGGTGGATTAGGAATGGTGGAAGAAGGAATTTCTTGGTTGAACAAGTGTATTTTCAAAGGAGAAAATGTGATGTATTTATAGGTTGGAAAGCTAGGGTACGAAATAAGCATGAAAGGACAAGAATACCCCTCTTGAATGGCTGACATTCCAACGCTGGAAGTTCTACGATGTCACCCTTTGTCCTTCTTTGTCGCCATGGCGACATTTGTCGCTATGGTGACAATGTCCAACACTGGAATTCCAACATTGTCGCCATTTATCCTTTAATGTTGCCATGGCAACATCAAATGGCGACAACACCTGATTGCAAACTTCTTGAATAAAATCTTCTGTCGCCATGGCGACCTCAGGGCGACATTGTGGTGACATTGGTGCGAGAAGCACCTCCTTATCGCCATGTCGACATACCTTGATCAAATGGCGAAAACGCCCTGTTTCACATCTTTATGCTTCTTTTTGCTCCAAGTTCTTCCTCTTTTTCACCAATGCTCTTGAGGCCTAAATAAACCTGCAATGCTTAATTTAACACTATTAAATACGGGGAAATGCCCGAGAACCAAGCATAAAGAGACAGGAATGATGGCCAAAATCGTACCAAATTTGGCTTGATTAGTGCACTTAAGTGCTGCCAGCACTTTGATCAAGCCTTTCAAGGTTCTTCACAACCACAACAGTAAAATCAACATCAGCGTCAAGCCTTCTACAACTAGCATCAGAATCAGAATCAGAATCAGATCTTTTACAATCGACACCGACCTTCTCAAAATTTTAATGGACGGATGATGGCTGGTTCTTCATCATAGAATTATGTGAACCTCGATGGTTCAGATCATCAAGCAAACTACCATCATAACTCAGCCTTTCTAGCAACTCCTGAAACAGTCATTGACCCAGCCTGGTATGTTGACAGCAGAGCAACCAACCATATAACTTCAGATTTAAGCAATTTGTCAATGAAAAGCAGCTATAAAGGTAATAACAGATTAATAGTTGGCAATGGTAAGCAACTTTCTGAAACAAATTAGAGGCGTGTTCTATATAAAGCTAGAGGGGGGTGAATAGATTTTAACTATTATTACCCAACTTTCGCATGCAAGTCAATTTTACGAAAATGCCCCTACTAGTCAAAAATACATACAAGTGTAACATTGTGCGGAATTTAAATAACACTTGATGTATACGTGGAAACCCAACCACTGGGAAAAACCACGGGCTGTTTAGTGCGCCACACTCGGACCTCGAAATCCACTAATCGAAATGGAGTTTACAACCTATGTAGACCTCGTCTAACACTCCGGTCAATAACCCCCCACTTCTACCACTCGGGCCTTTAAAAGTGGCTCTAGTCCAATTGCTTGAGGCCTAAGCAACCTTAGCCTCAAGACTTGATTCTCTAAGAAGAGATTATGCAACCTATGTGAATATGTATGAATATTCAATTAACAAACAAGGCTAGGTAACCTTAGATGCTTATCTAGGATGATGATATAATCAATTTAATCAACCCTAGATATCAATTGCTAAATGACATGTCAAATAGCTTAGCTAATCAAGATTAAGCAAAAACCTAATTAGCTATCACAAACAACACTCAATCAATTCATCACAATTAATTCTCTAATCTTGTATTTATCATATGATCAAAACATACAAGTAAATTAAAGAGAATAGCTTGATAATAAAAATACTCAAATAAGATGAACTTAATCAAAATCTTACCAAGCAAGTTGTGATGATGCAAACCCAATCATGGATGCTTTCTATCTAGACATAGAAGATGCAATATGAAATTTGATGCACAAGGGATTTGATTTGAGTGGTTAAAGGTGAGTTCTTTGTATTTTTCTTCTCTTGAAAAATATCCTAAGTATAGAATATGAATATGAACTCTCTTGGCTGACCTAAAATCAAAGTGTTATATATATAGGAGCCATAAGTGAAGTGTGGTCGTTTTGAAAAACGCACCAGAAATTGCTCTGTACGCTGGTGGCCTTGCGCTGGACGACAGGCGCACGACCAGCGCAAAGGCAAAAATTGCACAGGCGCTTGACGACCAGCGCTAAGACAGGCGCACGACCAGCGGAGCCATACTGGGCGATCTGCGTTGGTGGCCTTGCGCTGGTGTAAACCAGCGCACGACCGGCGACAGACCACTGGGCGATCTGCGCTGGTGAGCTGCGCTGGTCTGGCGCTTGACGACCAGCGCACAGCACACTCCTTTGAACCCCACAAGAATTCATGCAAGGGGTAAAAAGGTAAAAGCAAGATGCATCCTAAAAGCCTAACATGTTATGACAATATAAACATAAGATGCATCAAAATAACAAGCAAGAAGAGATGAGAATAAACATTGATGCACAACAAAAGGAAACACAACATACAAAAATAAAACATATGCATGAGTTGTGAGTGTGTGCAACTATCTCTTCAAGACAAGTAAGCACAAAGAAAATTACCTTCGGTGCTCATCAACACGAGGTCTTCAAAGGGCTTCGAACAATTAAACTAATACCTAAGCTACCCTTACAAAGTACCCCAACATGTGGTTTGTCCACGAAATAAGCCAATCAACAAAACGGGAATCCTTACAATCTCCCCCTTTGGCTATTTCGTGACAAAACCACCACTCACATTGATTCCTCACATTATAATAGAAACTACGGGTCTACTAAGATTTTCTACTTTACAAAGAGATATATAAAAATAAACTTGAAGTCTTCAATCTCAAGTAGAACAATCAATCCCTGAAAGCAAAGTTTCTATACTTTCCAATTCAAGTAAAAGTGAGATGAATCAAGTGAGGACATAAACAAGCAATTGCATTTCTAAGAAATTAAACACAACATCATGCAATGTATGATGAATGCAATGCTCCCCCTCAAAGGGTTACTCCCCCTCAATGTATTGTCTCCCCAACATGCATAAATGCAACCCCCCTTACCACCATTCTACTCCCCCTTTTTGTCATGATATAGGCAAAGGAGTAGTCCCCAACCGGGTCACTTAGCAAAGAGAGATGATAGCATTCAAGTCATTTGCATAATCACAAAATGCACTTTATGCAACTCTATCAAATGGAGAGAAACAATGAGATTTATTTTGAAATAAATGTGTGAAACAAAACATGCTTTGCATACAAGACATGTAGCATTCAAGTCCAAAATACAATGGTATTTGGCAAAGCAAATGACAAAGGTTTCTAAAAAGAATTCAAACCAATTTCACCAATGTCATGAGAGAAGCAAAGATATAGAGTTTTCATTGATTTTAATGTATGAGCAACTATATCTAACTTTATAAGTCAAACATGTCATGATCAACTTTGCACCCTCTTTGATTTTTCCGGGAATGAAACCCGTATGATAGTAGACATATTCAACAAATAAAGAAAGAGAGACATTTGGAATGTAAATTCCTTTGAATGGATACAAGATCCTTTATTCATTTTGAGTCTCATAAGCTTTTTCACACAAGTTTTGCATTTATAAATTGCAATCATCAATTCATGCTTTTTCATTTGAGCATGTCATTTGAATTTCATGCTTTTCATATGTCATTAGCATGTTATAAACAACTCATGCTTTTCAATTTTTAAGCAAGTCATTAAGAATCATCATGTCATGGAGATAACTATAGGTCATTCATATCATACTTCCTATGTAAATCTCCTAGTCCAAAAATGCATGTTTGAACATAAATATGACATGGATTGCAAACAAGCATGGTTCACACTTATTGAATTGAAAACATATGTACAAATGTGCAACCAAGCTTACTCAAGCAATTAACAAAGAAGCATAAGATTTTTCAAATATTTGCATGCAACAAGTATGCATAAGCTCTCTTTGCTTGAGTTCCCCATATGGGGTCAATATCATCCTTCATTAATGAAGGGCATGAGGTCCTATGGACCTCCCAAGTCCATTGGACTTAGTTGAACCTATTTGAGACTTGTTAGTCTCGTAGCAAACGGGTTCATTTTTCCTTATCCACATAGATATGACATTTTTCTTCCTAGTGGACAATGGTTCAAGAGTACTAGAATTAATAGGATCATGAATATGAATGTTTTCCTTCCTATTAGCATGCATTCTAGCTCTTATCATTTTCTTTTCAATCATGCTTTTGATTCTACATAATTTAATGAAATGAAAGCAATTTGGTCTAATGTGACCATTAATACCACAAAAGTGACATGTAGGGACAAATTTAGAATTCATACCATGTCCTTGTGCATGCATAGGAGCCATCCCATGACTTTGTGGTTGAGCGGGTTCAAATTTTCTTTGTTGTTGAACCGGTCTAGCTTGCTTCCTTGTTTCATTTTGCATGATTGGCCTCTTCCCTTGATGAATGTGAGCTTGAGGGAAGTTAGGTTGAGGAACTTTTTGAGCTTGAGGTTGTCTCTTTGGAGCTACCTTCACTTGTGCACTTCTTGAACATTGTCCTAGATCAATTTTCTTCCTAGGAGTGTGCACCGGTGAGGCTTCTTTCTTGCCCAAACTCTTGACAAAGACGGTCTTGGTTGGAGTAGTGATCTCTTTTGTTTCTTCATACCCAATACCTCTCTTGTCACAAGGGTTCTTTCCACTACCAAGAATGTGGTCAAGTTTCTTGGTGCTTGTAGTCATCCTAGACAATGACTCTATGGCTTCAACAAGCTCTCTCTTCAACCCTTCTTCATTCCTCTTAGACATAGCTAGCTCATCCCATAGCTTGTCTTCAATCTTCTTGGATGCCTCCACTTGTTTACTTAAGTGGTCATTGTGTGTTGAAAGTTCTAGATTTTCATCATCTAAAATCTTCAACTTTATATTTTTCTTCTCCAATGAACTTTCACACTTGACTATAAAGTCATTTACATCCATTTTCTCTACACTTCCATTTGTAGAGTTAGATGAGGAGTCATCTTCACTTAAGTTATCTCCACCACTCTCATTCTCACTAATGGAGTCATTTCCCTCATTTAGACCTCCACCTTGGTCTCTTGAGTCAATGAGAGTCATATCCCAATGAGTAGCTACATTTATCTTCTCTAGAGCTACTTCTTCATCTTTTTCTTCTATGGGATCACTAGTGAAGTCATTCTTACCAACAACTTTATCTTCTACACAAGTGGCCCCAAATGCAGTGTAGTTGATGGTAAGCTCATCATCACTAGATGACTTATCTCCCTCTCCGGAGTCATCACTTTCACTCCATGTGGCGGTCATCACTTTTGCCATCTTGTTCTTCAAGTTCCCACAATCTGGTGAGATGTGACCTATACCACCACACTCATAGCATTGGACCCCTTTCTTCTCACTATGCTCTTGCCTAGGCTCAAAACTCTTGAAGGGAGCTTTTTTCTTCAAGTCTTGGCCTTTGGATCCAATGCCCTTATTCTCGAACTTGACAAACTTCTTGAATCTTCTAAGTAGTAAAGCCATGTCTTGGTCCGAGTCACCTTTTTCCTCCTTCTCAACCTTGGAAGCTTTCAAAGCAATTCCTTTTTGCTTTTTAGGAGGTGAAATACTAGGAGCCTTCCTAGATTCATAGGCGAGGAGTCTTCCAATCACCTCGCTCGGCTTCATATCCTTGTATGTGCTATTTTCCTCTAAAGCCGTCACTTTTGATTCGAACCTAGCGGGGAGAGACCTCATTATTTTCTGCTTAACTCTCCTATCCGAATAAGGATCACCTAGTTGATGGCTTTGATTCACAATATCCATCAACTTGACTTCAAAGTCATTGAAGCACTCGTCCTCCTCCATTTTAAGCAACTCAAATTGCGTTTGAAGGACTTGTAGCTTGGAATCCTTAACGACATCGGTTCCCTCATGTGCAACCTGTAGGATATCCCATGCCTCCTTGGCTATCCTAGTGTTCTGAATCAGTTTGTACTGATTTTCATCCACTGCACATAGAAGAGCATGCCATGCCTTCCTATTCCATTTTGAAGTCTCAAACTCTTCAGGTGACCACTGGGCCTTTGGCTTGAGTACTTCTTCTCCACCACTTGTGGGAGTCATCATAGGAGATGCATACCCATCTTCAATTGCCATCCATGCCCTATCATGGATTTGGCACACATATGCCTCCATCTTGCCTTTCCATGAGGCATAATTCACACCGGTGAGGAGAGGAGGCCGTGTGCTTGAAGCACCCTCATGGTTGCCACCGAATCCACTCATTGTATCAAATGAATGAATGAAATGTATGCAAAATGTATGAATGAGCAAAAATCACACAAATGCAGAACACACCTAAAATGAGCTAGGATCACCTAAGTATATCTAGGAACCCGCTCTGATACCAATTGAAACATATTAGAGGCGTGTTCTATATAAAGCTAGAAGGGGGGTGAATAGATTTTAACTATTATTACCCAATTTTCGCATGCAAGTCAATTTTACGAAAATGCCCCTACTAGTCAAAAATACATACAAGTGTAACATTGTGCGGAATTTAAATAACACTTGATGTATAAGTGGAAACCCGACCACTGGGAAAAACCACGGGCTGTTTAGTGCGCCACACTCGGACCTCGAAATCCACTAATCGAAATGGAGTTTACAACCTATGTAGACCTCGTCTAACACTCCGGTCAATAACCCCCCACTTCTACCACTCGGGCCTTTAAAAGTGGCTCTAGTCCAATTGCTTGAGGCCTAAGCAACCTTAGCCTCAAGACTTGATTCTCTAAGAAGAGATTATGCAACCTATGTGAATATGTATGAATATTCAATTAACAAACAAGGCTAGGTAACCTTAGATGCTTATCTAGGATGATGATATAATCAATTTAATCAACCCTAGATATCAATTGCTAAATGACATGTCAAATAGCTTAGCTAATCAAGATTAAGCAAAAACCTAATTAGCTATCACAAACAACACTCAATCAATTCATCACAATTAATTCTCTAATCTTGTATTTATCATATGATCAAAACATACAAGTAAATTAAAGAGAATAGCTTGATAATAAAAATACTCAAATAAGATGAACTTAATCAAAATCTTACCAAGCAAGTTGTGATGATGCAAACCCAATCATGGATGCTTTCTATCTAGACATAGAAGATGCAATATGAAATTTGATGCACAAGGGATTTGATTTGAGTGGTTAAAGGTGAGTTCTTTGTATTTTTCTTCTCTTGAAAAATATCCTAAGTATAGAATATGAATATGAACTCTCTTGGCTGACCTAAAGTCAAAGTGTTATATATATAGGAGCCATAAGTGAAGTGTGGTCGTTTTGAAAAACGCACCAGAAATTGCTCTGTGCGCTGGAGGCCTTGCGCTGGACGACAGGCGCACGACCAGCGCAAAGGCAAAAATTGCACAGGCGCTTGACGACCAGCACTAAGAAAGGCGCATGACCAGCGGAGCCATACTGGGCGATCAGCGCTGGTGTAGACCAGCGCACGACCGGCGACAGACCACTGGGCGATCTGCGCTGGTGAGCTGCGCTGGTCTGGCGCTTGACGACCAGCGCACAGCACACTCCTTTGAACCCCACAAGAATTCATGCAAGGGGTAAAAAGGTAAAAGCAAGATGCATCCTAAAAGCCTAACATGTTATGACAATATAAACATAAGATGCATCAAAATAACAAGCAAGAAGAGATGAGAATAAACATTGATGCACAACAAAAGGAAACACAACATACAAAGATAAAACATATGCATGAGTTGTGAGTGTGTGCAACTATCTCTTCAAGACAAGTAAGCACAAAGAAAATTACCTTCGGTGCTCATCAACACGAGGTCTTCAAAGGGCTTCGAACAATTAAACCAATACCTAAGCTACCCTTACAAAGTACCCCAACATGTGGTTTGTCCACGAAATAAGCCAATCAACAAAACGGGAATCCTTACACTTTCAATTTCACATTGTTGTGTGATAAAATGTGCACTTCAGAGTGCTTTTGGCCACCCACCCACCCAACCAAAGCTCATTGAAGAAAAGACCCCTTTCCCTTTGTCAAAAGAGGTTATTTATAGAGTTTGTGAATATCTTGAGTGTATGTGTGTTGTACGCATTATTTATGTTTTATGTAGTTCAGGTGTGTATATTGTTGGGATTTATGCCCTAAAGCTTGTAATATGTAAATGTTATAAATTCAATAATAAAAGAAGTAGTTATTTTATTCAAATATATCAATTAATACGCTTATATTATTATATATGCAAACATCCAAGATTGCTAGATGTAATCTCAAACTGAGTATATGAATGTCATGTACAGAGGAATTCTGTTTGAGACATGCAATCTAAATAGTCCGTAGAAAACAAATAAAGCTGAGTACTTTATTTGTGGTTAATCTATAGACGCTGAAAATACCTACAAGGTTATACTAAACAACCTAGGGGGTGAATAAATTGACACTCTAATTTTAAAACTCTTTCATGACTTTTGTCAAAACCTTGATGAGCATGCAAATTAACCTTTAACATGATTGTTATGAGAAAACTATTAGGATTATGTTTAATAGCAAGAGTGTAATATGGTTTTGACAATCTTTTCATATTAATAAAGTGATTTCTGGTTTAACAAATCTTATAGCATTTATAGTTTAATTATTATAATTGTCAAAAGTAAATAATCATAAGGTCAAAAGACTATGAGAAAAGAAGAATTGTTCGTACATCTGGATATGTATGAGGTAGACAAAATTCTTTAGTTAGGCTTGAATAATGTTCACAACTTAAGGTAAAGGTTGAGCACCTTTATCTTGTTAAAGTTGTAGATTCTTTTGCTAGCATTTGAGTAGGATCAAATGTGGTATGATGAGTCTAAAATCATCAAAGTGGTTTTGAGTAAAAGAATCTAGTGCACTAGGTGCATTGAATAGGATCACAATGAAATACTTTATCTAGAACCGTTAGTAGATAAAAGTCTTTTCATTATGAGGATAATTGGAGAGTCTGTCTTAATCCTGAGATAAATGATGGACTTATGGTTGCAAGTGTTATCATTTGAGCTATCAATGAGTATGATTATATAGCATAGTCTATCCTTGATAGTTTGGTGGTATTCATTTGTTAATCGATAGACTTTTGGACAAGTCAAAATATCCAAGTTCAAAATGTGGTCATATGAGTAAATATGGTAACTTGGAGAGCTATAAGCGGTCTATGAGCTCTTGGCGATTACTGATATTCTTCACAGGGATACACTATCTCCTATAAGATTGTCTAGGGTATGAATGAGAAACATTTACTTATTCTATCTTTATTTAAGAGTGCAATTTTAATCCTTTAGTGGAATGAACTAAAATTAATAGATTGAACATAAGTAAATCATTTGTTGATTTTGATTGGGTTATGTCTATTGAAGTTTAAATTTAGATAGCCCGCCAAGATCCCTAATCCACACGAACTTGCATGGATCACTTGATATATTCTACCGGACTAATTATGGGTTCATCTAGAATTGTATTTAATATATTAAGAATATAATTTGCACATTATTTATTTAATGGGTTGTTAAATTATATTAATATATTAATGAAAGGGATGTGGGCTTGTTTCTTTTAGTAAGAATGGGTCTAGTTCACATGTGGGCTTTTTATTAAGGTCCAATGGATTAAATAAAATGGAAAAATAATATATGACCCATGTATGGTACTTGGGCGGCAAGGCTATTATATTAGTCTAATATATTCTTTTATTTTTTATTTCATTAAATAGGAATTAATTAATTAATTAATTACTAATCAAAATCTTTTTCTAACTAGGAAATATGTTTCTTAGTAGTATACTATTGTTGGTAGTATAATAAGAATCAAAGACGTTATTTGGTAAGTAGATAAATAAAAAAGATTTATTTATCTAATCAAATAAGGAAGTCTTTGATATAGTCATAATAGAATAAAACACGAAAGAGATGGATTAGGGTTAGGATTCTAAGCTTGATAGGTATTTTGGTGAAACACAAATCCCCTTGAAAAGAGGATTTTGGCCACCTTCTAGATGACATATCATAGAATTCGGAAACCCTAAATATATTGTAAAAGGAATTTTGGCCACTAATATATATATATAATATATGTGGAAAGCAAAATTTGTCCACTAGATATATATAATATATATATGGTAAGAAGAATTCCAACATATATAATATATATATTATTTGTATGGCATGCTGAATAAGTCGCCTATAATATATATTATTTATATGTCAATTTGATTCGGCCCCAAATATATATATTATGGCAATCAGAATTTGGCGAAGGCTAAGGTTTTCTTAAGAGTTATTTTTTTTTTTTTTGAAAAATAAAATCCATCTATTAGAATAGTGTGATTTTCGGCCAAGAGGAAATAGAGAGAAGAATCGTTTTTATTTCGATAGTGCACTAGTAAGCTTTTACATCAAAAGGCTTTGTGCATTCGAATTAGGTTCACGCGAATTTCGATCAAAAGATTGAGAATTAAAAAGTGACCGTAACATTCTTTGTTATCTCTTGGAAGTTTATGTGACTAACGAAAAAGAAAAGGTTTTTGTTATCCATCCTCAAGTACACAATTCAAAGAAAGGGAGACCACGCTCCTAGGTGATTCACGTTCGTGATTGGATTGGAATATCTTGCAGATTACCATCGATGCAGCGTCAATCGGATCAGCGACAAAGGTACGGTACTTTTATTGTATGTCAATTAATCAAAGGGTTAAGGTTTGTCTTTAAAAAGAAATTTTTTTGAAATATACTAAACCTATTTTAGTCTCTCTTCAGCTGCGTGCACGTACGTTTTTCCCTACAAATGGTATCAGAGCCTTGGTTGTACCCTTTGATTAATTAATGTATACGTACGTGAATCTATTTTTTTTTATTGTGATTATGCATGTTTTAGAAAGAGATGACACTCTAGGTATTCACATATATAATTACATTGGAATGTATGGATTTATATATGTTATTATTTTTATATGAATTGTTGTTGCTCGATTTTGGTCCTAATATTTCAATGTATTTTTTGTTTCGGAATTGTAACAAGAAGGGTGGTCTATCATCGCCATAATTCCTTCTTGATAGTTGCTAAGTTCTCTTTTATTTTTATTGTAATAAAATAGTGCAGTTTTTATTGTATTAAAAAATACTGCAGTTTTTTATTTTATTAAAATAGTGCAGTTTTTTTTTTTTTGGGTTGTATTAAAATACTGCAGTAATTAAAAAAAAAAAAATACTGCAGTAATTTTATTGTTAAAAATATGCTGTAATATATTCAAGTATCAAAGATTTGAAGATTTGAAGAATTGGAAGCAACCGAAATGAACTTGGGATCATGCGTGCCATAGCAACGAGCGTGCGTGCAATTAAGCACGCAGCTGTGCTAGTTGTGATATGGGCTGCGCATGGCAGCCCCATGGATGTTATGGGCTGCACACGGCAGCCATTTGTGGTGCTATGTGGTGCGCACGCCCATGGGAGGCAGCCAAGGGGTGTTCAAGTGGACGATGGCCACATGAAGACTTGTTCGCCAAGAATGGAGTTTTTGTATTCCAAACAAATGTAATTTACTTGCTTTTCTTGGATGGACCAAAATTGTGGCTATTTATTTTTCGTAAATATTACAATATTTGTTATTGTATGATAACATGTCATATAGAATAGGAGTGCCACTCATATATCTCTTTTGGTATGAACATGCATTAAATGATTTAGGTATCTAATTGGTATCTAAATAACATGGTAAATTATTCTATGAAATTAAATCACACGCCTTAAATAATTGAGTGGGAGAAGGTGTCTTGCAACACCTATGGCCTCCAAGGTTAGTTGAGCTTTATGTTTTATTGATAATCCCCCCAAGGGGCGTCCATGAATAGAATTTGGCAAGATACTTCCTTACAAGGATAGACTAGACAATTGACTCAAACGAGATCTACTCCCAAATGAGGGATTTTCATGAGAGAAAATATTGAGGGTCGATATCTTGGTTACACACTCAATGTGATTTTATTGATATCCTCCCAAGAGTTCTTGTCAATGAAATCACAAGGCTAAAATTGAAAACGATGGTTGTTATATATGTTAACAATTAGGTGGGACCTAGTCCAACTAGTAAATGGTACGAACTTCCAAAGGAGGCGTAACGTTTATGGGTGTTAGATCATCGGTGAATTTTTACGATTGAGTTATTTATTTAATTCAAGATAAATATTCAAAATTGCTTTATCATGATTATTTACTCATAAATAATTTTGCTTTTATTCAAAAATCATGACCCCATCCCTAATAAACATCTTGAAAGATAATACTTTAACTGGAGATAATTATGTCACATGGAAAAGGAAAATTGGGTTGTTGCTACAAGTTGAAAAACATTAATTTGTTATGTCTACTCCTAAGCCACTTGCTCATACTTGTGAATCTAACGGCACAAGTCAAGATATTCATTTGTTTGGTAAAGTTGCTACTGTTAAGACTCGTAAAAAGGTTAAGAAACAACAGAAGAAAAAGCAACTTGGGCCTACCAAGAAAGTAACCAAGATCAAAGAGAAGTGCTTCCTTTGTGGTGAAAAGGGACATTGGAAAAGTAATTGCCCAAAGTTTGAGAACAAGAAGGAATACGGTAATGTTAAATATCTTGAAACATGTTTTCTGGTAGATTCTATAGATTCTTGGATCATAGACTCTGGAGCCACTAATCGTGTTTGTTATTCCTTGCAAGGGTTCCAAGAAAGGAAAAGACTGAATAAGAATGAAATCAACTTGCGTTCAGGCAATGGAGCATTAGTGTTTGCCAGTGCAGTGGGAGATATTAGAGTTAATCTAGATTCTAGTAGGCATTTATATTTGATAGACGTTTATTATGTACCTCAATTCAAGAGAAATTTAATTTCAGTTTCTTGTTTGAATAAATTTGGATATTTGGTTACTTTTAATAAAGATTTTATTATTAGTAAGTGTAAGGATTCCCTTTTGTTGATTGGCTTATTTCGTGGTCAAACCACATGTTGGGGTTTGGTTGTAAGGGTAGTCTAGGTCATTAAGGTTGAAGATCAAAGACCCTTTCCAAGACCTCAAGAGGACAAGCACCAAAGGTATATCTTGTGCTTACTTTGGCTTGAAGAGATATAGTTGCACACACACACAACATGCATAACCCTTATTCTTGAATGTTGTGTTTATATTTTGTGTGCATTGTGCTTTATTGATTTATTCAATATCTTTTCTTGCATGATTGAATTGATTGCATCTTGTTATATGATAATGCCATGACATGATAGGCATTAGGATGCATTCAATACCCACACTTGCACTTCATGTATGTTAGCTTTTTGTGTGGTGTAATTCGTTTCCCTAAGGATGTTCGGAAACGTCCACGCGTGCACGGTGATGTGCTTTGTTTTACGCGATGATCGCCGGTGGAGATGCCTTTGGCTTCTCCTTGGTTTCACCAATTTTGGTGAAACGGCGGTTACGTTCGGCGGCCTGGCCGCCGTTCGAAACCGCCGAATGAGACCTGATTGAAATATATCTCTCGGGTCCAAAACGGCGGTTGGGATCGGCGGTTTCCAAACCGCCGAATGAAGTCGCCGAAGTTCCCCTGTTCCACTCGGGAGCCATTCGGCGGTTCAATTCGACGGCCTGGCCGCCGAATGAAACCGCCGATCGGTGCGTTTCAAGGGCAAAATTGTATTTTCACCTGCCCTGTTTTTGGTCTCTATAAATACATCCTTATCTCTGGTTCAGAACACAAGTCTTTGATCATAAGAACCCTAGAGAGATATTTAGAGAGACTTGAGAGAGAAAGCTTAAAGATCATATCTTTATCTCTCTAAACCCATTCCCACATGCATAAATCTTCATCTAAGCATCATCTAGGATCATCTAGCATATGCTAATGCATGGGACTTCTTCAACACACATGGTATGATTTGTTGAACACTTTTATCTTACATAATTAGTGTTTCTACTTATCAATGTTATCTCATTTATTACTTGTATGTCATTAGATTAATTTCTACATACATGATTGAGATTATGTGTTGATTGGGTTATTTATGATAGCTAGGATTTTCATGTTTATCTAACATCTAGCTAATTGATCTCATTTGTTGATTGAGATTATTTTTCATAGCTTAATTGATTAGGTCATTATTGCCTAAAAGCTATGCCATGAACATTCTTGTGTGATGTATTGATAACTAGGTTGATAGATTGTCTTTTAATCAACTAGTTAATCCTTTGAATGTTTGTGGGTTTTATATGATAGCTTTGTATCTAGGATTGGTTATCCTTTACTTAGCTAAAGTTATATGCCATGACATATAGCTACATGTGATATCTAGGATTGATTATATTGTCATCTTATAATCCTAGGTAAGCATTTAGAGTACCCTAGCTCTTATTGCATTAATTGAATATTCATACATATTCACATAGGGTTGTGCATCTCTTTTGAGAGATTGAAGTCTTGGGGCTAAGTGTGCTTAGGCCTCAAGCAAATTGGATTAGAGCCGCTATAAAAGGCCCGCGTGGTAGATTAGAGGGTGCTCACGCCAAGAGTAGTGTATCAGGGGATATCACTAGGGATTGAACCAAGAGTGGCGAATGGTAGTGTCCATAGCCTGAGGTTATCTAGGGTGAGGGTCCGAGAATCACTTGAGGGTGTAACCGTCTTTTCATATAGTGGATTTCGAGGTTCGAGTGTGGCGCACTTACCAGCCCGTGGTTTTTCCCTGTTGAGGGTTTCCACGTAAATATCAAGTGTCATTTATTATTTCCGCATCTTATTACACTTGTATGTATTATTGACTTGCTAGGGGTATTTTCGTAAAATTGACTTGCATGCGAAAATTGGGTAATAATTAGATAAAATCTATTCACCCCCCCTCTAGCTTTATATTAAACACACCTCGAGTATTTGAGAACTTTCAGTAAGAATAACAAATTTGTTTGCAAAGGTACATTGGAAAAAGGCTTATTCTTTTTGCATAGAAATATCTCACTTGTTAGACACAGAATTAACGCAACCTAATCATAAAAGAGTAAAATTATTAAAAGATGAAACATACTTATGGCATTTGCGCCTAGGTCATATTAACCTTAATAGGATTAAATGATTGGTTAGTGATGGACCTTTAAGTGACTTAAAGGTTGATGATCTGCCAACTTGTGAATCCTATTTGGAAAGTAAAATGACCAAAAGGTCGTTCAGGACCAAAGGCACAAGAGCCACTGAATGTTTAGGATTAATACACACTAATGTATGTGGTCCTATGAGCATTCAAGCTAGAGGTGGATATGAGTACTTCATCACTTTCACAGATGATTACTCGAGATTTGGATATATGTATCTCATGAGACATAAGTCGGATGCTTTTGACGTGTTCAAAGCATTTAAAGCTGAAATGGAAAATCAGCTTGAGAAACACATAAAAATCTTGAGATCTGATCATGGTGGAGAATATCTATTTGGTGAGTTTCAGCAATATCTTATTGATAATGGGATCATTTCTCAGTTTTCTGCACTAGGTACACCTCAACAAAATGGGGTGGCAGAAAGGAGAAATAGAACTCTTTTGAACATGGCTAGGTCTATGTTGAGTTATTCAACACTTCCTATTTCTTTTTGGGGATATGCTTTACAAATTGCAATATACATTCTAAACGAAGTACCATCTAAGTCAGTTCCTCAAACACCGCATGAGTTGTGGGCTGGGCGAAAGCTTAGTTTACAACACTTAAAGATATTTGGTTGTCCTGCCTATGTGTTAAAAGGAAAGACAGAAAAGATGGAAACCCGTTTGGAAACATGCATATTTGGAGGGTATCCAAAAGGAACTAAATGATATTATTTCTATAGTCCTTCAGATCTTAAAATATTTGTTTTGACAAATGCTAAATTTCTAGAAAATGACTATATGAATGATTTTGTACCTAAAAGTAGAATTGTCCTGAATGAGATGTTAGGAGATACAATTCCACAAGAGGTTACATAACCTAGCCCAATTATAAGTTCCGCACCATCACAAAATCGATAACCTACCATTCCTCGACGTAGTGGGAGGGTTAGTAGACAACCCGAGAGATACATCGGTCTGGGAGAATCAGTGTAGAAACTCCCGGACGACAATAATCCCTACACGTATAAGGAAGCAATGGAGGAGGTTGATTGTTGCCATTGGCAAAAGGCAATGTAATCTGAGATTGAATCTATGTTCAATAACAAAGTATGGTCCTTTGTAGACTTGCCTAAAGGGATAAAACCCATTGGGTGCAAGTGGGTATACAAGAGGAAAAGAGGTATGGATGGAAAGGTGGAAACCTTTAAAACTAGATTAGTAGCTAAAGGTTACACACAAAAGGAAGGTATTGATTACAAGGAAACCTTTTCTCCTATGGCCATGCTTAAATCCATAAAGATACTCTTATCCATTGCAGCATCTCTAGACCTTGAGATTTGGCAAATGGACGTTAAGATAGCTTTCCCTAACGGAAGTCTTGATGAAAGCATCTATATGATGCAACCAGAAGGATTCATTGAAAAAGGCCAAACATAAAGGGTATGCGAGTTGCAAAAATCCATATATGGATTAAAACAAGCATTTAGATCCTGGAATATAAGGTTCGATCAAGCTGTGAAAAGTTTTGGATTTATTCAAAACCTTGATGAACCCTGTGTGTATAAAAGGATTAAAGGTGACAAGTTGGTTTTCCTGATTCTTTATGTTGATGATATACTACTCATCGAAAATGATGTATGTTTATTGACATCAGTAAAAGAATGGTTAGCAAAACAATTTGATATGAAGGACTTAGGAGAAGTAAGTTATATTCTTGGTATCCAAGTAATAAGGGATAGAAAGAATAGAACGATTGCATTATCCCAAGCTTCATACATAGATAAAATCTTGTCTAGGTTTTCCATGCAAAATTCCAAGAAAGGTATGTTACCTTTTAGACATGGAATCAAACTTTTTAAGGAACAAGTTCCTAAGAATGAGCATGAAGAGCAATTCATGAGTAGAGTTCCATATGCCTCAGCAGTTGGAAGTCTCATGTATGCAATGCTCTATACTAGACCAGATATTTGTTTTGCTGTTGGCATAGTTAGCATGTTTCAATCGAGACCTGGTCCTGATCACTAGACGGCAGTCAAGCATTGATCGGTCATTTATTGTATATGTTTTTTATCCTCATTCCTCCAATCAATTGCTTGTTTCTCGAGTCTTTTTGAGTTTTAATTTGTGTGTTTGAGCATTTTTCAGGTTATTGGATCCAAATGAGGTGTTTGAAGTATTTCAGAGAAAAAAAGTGATTTTGGGTGATTCAAGGGACTATTATGCAATTTGCCACCAAACACCTTCAAGACCGCTGTGAATTTCCACACAGCGGCACCCAAAGCGGTGCAAAACGGTGTAGACTGTTGCGGAAACCGCTCTGGCTTTCTCAGCGGTAGTAGCAGCGGTAGCCCGTTACAGTGCAGATGAGCCATATTGCGGGGCCCATATCTCTCAGCTCCGATTGAACTGTGTGTCCTGCCACCTATGGATTTGAAGCCCCGGAAGTCTAGTTTCCAACCCAATTTATGGCTTGTCAATTCAAATTTTCTAGAAGAAGTTATGCCCGTTTAAGTGCCCATAGGTCAGATCAGTCAGTCATAAAATCCGTGAATACTTTCGGGATTTGTTTCGCAAGTTGTCGGAACGGGAAATATTACCTTCTTGGACATGTGTGAGAGTCTTGGGAAGCAAGTAGACATCTAATCCTTATCTTCCTTCAATAAGTAATCAATTTGGATGGATTAGGAAAGAAATATAATTCCAAATAGGCTTGTATTCTCAAAGGGAATAGATTTCCTTGTTGTTTAAGGTCATGGCTTTGCATCTACACCTATTTAATCCCCTTTGAGCCCTAATTTCGGGAGACCAGCTAGAGAGCCAGCCAAGGGAGGTCCCAAGCCACCAAGGGGCCGTCCCCCATCACCATCATCCATCTTCACACATCGAGGGTTTGCAAGACGAAGAAGACTCACCATGGAAGACGAGAAGAAGTCGTTGAAGGCCTCAATGGGTTTTATCTCCTCTATCTCTTGTCTTGTTATTTTCATGATGTGTAACTAACTCCATACTAGGGAGTCAATGTGAACCTCTATGAATACTCTTTGTTAGAATTGACTATATTTTCTTAATTCAAGTTTTGATTCATTCAATTCATCCTATATCTTAATTCTTTATTCTTGTTGATGCATAGTTTTATGCTAGGTAGGAATTTAGGGTTTTTGATTGTGATTTATATCTCAAGTTTTTGAGTTAAATTAAATTATAATTGAGAGCCAATCTTTAATTGAATGGATAAAATTAGCAACCCCAAGTTTTTGGGACGCAATTTTGGTTCACTTGTTCTTTTGTTTAATGGGTTTTTGGTTGTGATTTATTTCTCAAGTTTTTGAGTTAAATTGAATTATAATTGAAAACACTTGATTCATCCCATTATCATACGGTAACAATCATACTTAAGATAAGAACGAACCCTTAACTGGATTAACATCTTTTATCAAAGTCAATTCGAAGCATTGAGTAAACGTAGTTGGGGAGCATTGATGACCTAGTCCTCTTACCTCTTGATCACATTCACATATTCTTATTAATTGTTTTCTTAGATAATTTTGTTATAAACCAATCATTCACTCAATCAATCAATCGCTCAATTTCAAATCTCTTGGATACTGTTAATTGCTTAGCTTTAATTAGAACTAGTTTAGTCAGTAAATCACTTTTCCTCGTGGGAACGATCCCTACTTGTCGATGTACTTATCTCACGATTTGTGCACTTGCGAGTTAGGTTTTTATAACACGATATCACACATCAAGCATATTTTCAAGTATCTCAAGAGAACGAGAGATAATATGCTTGTATACTCTGGAGGGGATTTGATTCCCATTGGGTATACAGATTTTGATTTCCAATTGGATTCTGACTCTAGAAAATCCTAATTAGGATCTATGTTTACTCTTGGAGGAGGAGCAGTCATATAGAGGAGTATCAAGCAATCTTGTATTGCTGATTCCACCATGTAAGCTGAGTATGTTGTTGCATGCAAAGCTGCCAAAGAGGCTGTTTGGCTCCGCCAATTCTTGATTGACTTGGAAGTGATTCCTAATACGAATAAGCAGATCACTATCTACTGTGACAATAGTAGAGTAGTGGCTAATTCGAGAGAACTATAAAGTCATAAGAGAGGAAAATACATTGAAAGGAAGTATCATCTTTTAAGGGAAATTATGTATAGGGGTGAGAACATGGGAATGAGATATATGATGCACTTGCTATAGCGCAAGTGGGAGATTGTTAGGATTATGCTCAATAGTAAGAGCGTAATATGGTTTTGACAATCGTTTCATATTAATAAAGTGATTTTTGGTTTAACAAATCTTATAGCATTTATAGTTTAATTATTATAATTGTCAAAATTAAATAATCATAAGGTCAAAAGACTCTGAGAAAAGAAGAATTGTTCGTACATCTGGATATGTATAAGGTAGACACAATTCTTTAGTTAGTCTTGAATAATGTTCACAACTTCAGATAAAGGTTGGGCACCTTTATCTTGTTAAAGTTGTAGATTCTTTTGCTAACATTTGAGTGGGATCAAATGTGGTATGATGAGTCTAAAATCATCAAAGTGGTTTTGAGTAAAAGAATCTAGTGCACTAGGTGCATTGAATAGGATCACAATGAAATACTTTATCTAGAACCGTCAGTAGATAAAAGTCTTTTTATTATAAGGACAATCGGAGAGTCTATCTTAATCCTGAGACAAATGATGGACTTATGGTTGCAAGTGTTATCATTTGAGCTATCAATGAGTACGATTATATAGCATAGTCTATCCTCGATAGTTTGGTGGTATTCATTTGTTAATCGATAGAGGACTTCATTCATAGATATGGACATCGTGGCTCCATTTATTAAATAAGAGTAGAATATCATCATATGGATGTTTTGAGGTATTGGATATTAAATCTTAACGTTAAGTTTTTGATAGTTTCTATTGAAACATGGCTTCTGGACAAGTCCAAAATGTGGTCATATGAGCGGTCTATGAGCTCTTGGCGATTACTGATATTCTTCACGAGGATACACTATCTCCTATAAGATTGTCTAGGGTATGAATGAAAAACATTTAGTTATTCTATCTATTAGGATTATGCTCAATAGCAAGAGTGTAATATTGTAATTGACAATCTTTTCATATTAATAAAGTGATTTTTGGTTTAACAAATCTTATAGCATTTATAGTTTAATATTATAATTGTCAAAGTAAATAATCATAAGGTCAAAAGACTATGAGAAAAGAAGAATTGTTCGTACATCTGGATATGTATGAGGTAGACACAATTCTTTAGTTAGTCTTGAATAATGTTCACAACTTAAGTTAAAGGTTGGGCACCTTTATCTTGTTAAAGTTGTAGAATTCTTTTGCTAGCATTTGAGTGGGATCAAATGAGTTATGATGAGTCTGAAATCATCGAAGGGTCTTCGAGTAAAAGAATCTAGTGCACTGGATGCATTGAATAGGAATACAATGAAATACTTTATCTAGAACCGTCAGTAGATAAAAGTTTTTTCATTATCAGGACAATCAGAGAGTCTATCTTAATCCTGAGATAAATGATGGACTTATGGTTGCAAGTGTTATCATTTGAGTTATCAATGAGTACGATTATATAGCATAGTCTATCCTCGATAGTTTGGTGATATTCATTTGTTAATCGATATAGGACTTCATTTATAGATATGGACATCGTGGCTCCATTTATTAAATGAGAGTAGAATATCATCATATGGATGTTTTGAGGTATTGGATATTGAATCTTAACGTTAAGTTTTCGATAGAGTCTATTGAAACATGGCTTCTGGACAAATCAAAATATCCAAGTTCAAAATATGGTCATATGAGTAAATATGGTAACTGAGAGAGCTATAGGCGGTCTATGAGCTCTTGGCAATTACTGATATTCTTCACGAGGATACACCATCTCCAATAAGATTGTCTAGGGTTCGAATAAGAAATATTTACTTATTCTATCTTTATTTAAGAGTTCAATTTTAGCTCTTTAGTGGAATGAGTTAAAATTAATAGATCGGACCTAAGTGAATCATTTGTTGATTGTGATTAGGTTATGTCTATTGAAGCTTAAATTTAGATAGCCTGCCAAGATCCCCAATCCACACGGACTTGCATGGATCACTTGATATATTCTACCGGACCAATTTATGGGTCCATCTAGAATTGTATTTAATATATTAAAAATATAATTTGCACATTATTTATTTAATGGGCTGATCAATTATATTAATATATTAATGAAAGGCATGTGGGCTTGTTTTTTTTAGTAAGAATGGGTCTGGTTCACATGCTGGCTTTTTAATTAGAGTCCAATGGATTTAATAAAATAGAAAAACAATATATAGATATATTAATATATATGGCACATGGCCGAGATATATATAATATTATATTGTTTTATTTTTATTAATTGATTAAATGGAAATTAATTAATTGATTGATTAATTATTTAATTAAAAATCAAAATCTTTTTTCTGACTAGGGAATATGTTTCTTAGTAGTATACTATTGTGGTAGTATAATAAATATTAAAGACTTTATTTGGTAAGTAGATAAATAAAGGGAATTTATTTATCTAGTCAAATTAGGAAGACTTTGATATAGTCACAAATACACTAAAGAGTTGGATTAGGGTTTGGAATTCTAAGGAAATCTACCTAGGGTTAGGATTTAAGTCAAAAGACAAATCCTACATGGTAAAGGATTTCGGCCACAATATATGAGATATATATGGCAATTGGTCGGATATATATATTGACTTATATATTTAATATGTAAATATATGGCATGTAGTATTATATATATGTATATATATATATATATATATATATATATATATATTGACTTATATAGAATATATAATTGCATGCAAAATTTGTGATATATATATTTAAAGAGCATGCAGATATATTTAATATATATATATGCAAGTGTAATGGTGCAGCAAAAATACATTGTAGATTGCAAGGATTTCGTACAAGAGATATATATAATATGTTGTGCAATGAAAAACGCACAAGAGATATATTTTATATATTGTACAAGGAAATCGCACCATATATATATATATATAGTATATTCGGCAACCCAAATTAGAACTAGAGAGTTATTTTTCTTTGGCTTGAAAAATAGAATCCAACTATTACACCAGTGTGATTTCGGCCAAGAGGAAAAAAGAGAAGAGATCGTTCTTATTTCGATAGTGCACTAGTAGCTTTTACATCAAAAGGCTTTGTGTACAATTTCGAATTAGGTTCACGTGAATTTCGATCAAAGGATTGAGAATTCAAAAGTGACCGAAACGTTCTTTGTTATCTCTTGGAAGTTAATGTGACTAACGAAATAGAAAAAGGTTTTGTTATCCATCCTCAGGTACACAATTCAAAGAGAAGGGAGACCACGCTCCTAGGTGATTCACGTTCGTGATTGGATTGGAAGATCTTGCGGATTACCATCGACGCAATGTCAATCGGATCACGCGACAAAGGTATGATATCTTTAGTATTATATGTTAATTAATTAGAGGGTTAAGGTTCACTTTATGGAAAAATTTTAAACTATACTAAACTCGATTTTAGTCTCGCTTCCGCTGCGTGACCGTATTTTTCCCTACACTATCTTTATTTAAGAGTGCAATTTTAGTCCTTTATTGGAATGAACTAAAATTAATAGATTAAACCTAAGTAAATCATTTGTTGATTTTGATTGGGTTATGTCTATTGAAGCTTAAATTTAGATTGCTCGCCAAGATCCCTAATCCACACGGACTTGCATGGATCACTTGATATATTCTACCGGACTAATTATGAGTCCATCTAGAATTGTATTTAATATATTAAGAATATAATTTACATATTATTTATTTAATGGGTTGTTAAATTATATTAATATATTAATGAAAGGCATGTGGGCTTGTTTCTTTTAGTAAGAATGGATCTAGTTCACATGTGGGCTTTTTATTAAGGTCCAATGGATTAAATAAAATGGAAAAATAATATATGACCCATGTATGGTACTTGGGCGGCAAGGCTATTATATTAGTCTAATATATTATTTTATTTTATTATTTAATTGAATAGGAATTAATTAATTAATTAAGAATCAAAATCTTTTTCCGACTAGGAAATATGTTTCTTAGTAGTATACTATTGTTGGTAGTATAATAAGAATTAAAGACTTTATTTGGTAAGTAGATTTTTATTTATCTAATCAAATAAGGAAGTCTTTGATATAGTCATAAACGAATAAAACACTAAAGAGATGGATTAGGGTTAGGATTCTAAGCTTGATAGGTATTTTGGTGAAACACAAATCCCCTTGAAAAGAGGATTTCGACCACCTTCTAGATGACCTATCATAGAATTCGGAAACCCTAAATATATTGTAAAAGGAATTTGGCCACTAATATATATATATATATATATATATATATATATATATATATATATATATATATATATATAATATGTGGAAAGCAGAATTTGTCCACTAGATATATATAATATATATATGGTAAGAAGAATTCCAAGATATATAATATATATATATTATTTATATGGAAATTTGATTCGGCCCCAAATATATATATTATGGCAATAAGAATTTGGCGAAGGCAAAGGTTTTCTTGAGAGTTATTTTTCTTTTGTTTGAAAAATAAAATCCATCTATTAGAATAGTGTGATTTTCGGTCAAGAGGAAATAGAGACAAGAATCGTTTTTATTTCGATAGTGCACTGGTAAGCTTTTACATCAAAAGGCTTTGTGCACAACTTCAAATTAGGGTCACGCGAATTTTGATCAAAAGATTGAGAATTCAAAAGTGACCGCAACGTTCTTTGTTATCTCTTGGAAGTTTATGTGACTAACGAAAAAGAAAAGGTTTTTGTTATCCATCCTTAGGTACACAATTCAAAGAAAGGGAGACCACGCTCCTAGGTGATTCACGTTCATGATTGGATTGGAAGATCTTGTGGATTACCATCGACGCAACGTCAATCGGATCATGCGACAAAGGTACGGTACTTTTATTGTATGTCAATTAATCAAAGGGTTAAGGTTCATCTTTAATAGGAATTGTTTTTTTAAATATACTAAACCTATTTTAGTCTCGCTTCCGCTACGTGCACGTGTTTTTCCCTACAAAAACAATTAACACATGTATGCTCAATTCACCACCTTTAGTATACAAAACAAATACCAAGAAACAATGTATCTCTTATACAAGTATGTTCAATAAAGAGCAAATTCCACAAGTTGTACTTTTTACAATGCAAGTTCACTAAGTAAAACTTTACAACTTGATATAGAATATCACAAGATACAAAGTTCAAACACTTACAAGTTACAAGAAACAGATGTTGATTCAACAAATAATGTGTGCATCTCTTTCTCTACAAAAATTTTGATTACAAGGATGTGAAGAAATGAAGATCTTAAACAAGATATATTAATCATACATACAAATATAGAAAGATAGAAATAGAGACATTTGGCACATTAATTTTTACGTGGTAAAACCTCCGAAGAGGAAACATCCATGGGTTGAATCCACAACAACCGGCAAACCATAATCCACTATGACGAAAAGGAGATACATACTCAAAGACATGACCAATCCCATGATACACTCTCTAAGCAATCAACCTCTATTCTACCCTTGGGCCTAGTGAATCACTTTGTCTACTTTCTATCCAAAACACTTCACTCATGTCTCTAGAAAGCAACTTCCTATCCAAGACGCTCACGTCTCTAGGAAGATTTCTTGCTTAGCTATTGACGCGCCCGAACCGATTCTACAAATGCTACTGTAAATTAACCTATTCTACCTCGGTTATACTAAAGGGACGCGTGAGTCTGGTGACCCTATTGCAAGTGCACAAGTCGTTGAACTAGTGTAGAGAGCAAGTAAGGGTATCGTTCCCACTAGGTAAGCAATGTATGAACGCTTAATTTAGATCAACTTTACAATTCTTTAATCATGCTAAAGCAAGTTTTAATTAAATTAACTAATGATTAACAAATTAACTATGCTAAGATTGAAATTGGCTAAGTAACAATTACAACTACTTGATTCAAATTCTAAATTAAAAGTTGTTAAGGGAATAGATTCATTCAAGTATAACCCTAATATCTAATCAATCATTAATTAGGTTTAATCATCTTTTCCCAACTTGCATCTATTCATGTAATTTACTAAGCACTTAATTCTCAACTCTAATCACAATCTAAGGTTAGAGAAGTAATCAAAGGAGAATTATTCCATTGCTAGTAGAGAATTATAAGTTAATAATTTCTACACATAGATGTTATACTAGGAATATGCAATAAATGGTCCTATGCATACCATTTCATCAAGTTATTGCACAAATAAGAAGATTGGTGGTTGCAACCACCACTCATACAAGCATTAATGGATATATGCATAACTTGAGAAGATTATATCAATATGATTGATTATATAACAAGGGAAATACAAGAATTACATCTAATCCCCTAACAAGAGAAATTAGCTACACATAGAATCAAGATTACAAAGATATACAATCAAAGAAAACATCACCAATTATTAAGCTTGTGAAGTGGAAATGATCCTTCTTGCAATCCAAGCAACAAATGCTTCTATGGCAACTTGAGGTGATCACACTAAGTAACCAAAATATGGTGTTTGGTTACCTAGAAAATAACCAAGAAAGAAACTATATCTCTTGCTTGCTAAGAATAAAATATCTAATAATATCTACTTCTCTCTATCTATTCTATCTCTCTCTCTAAATCTAAGTGTGTCTCTAAGTTTGAATAATTCTTGAGAGCATTTCTTGAGTAGTAAAAAGACATGCAAGTGTGCATGGATGAGAGAGAAGGCCTTCAAAGGACAATAAGTGGCAAAAAGACTCAATATGATTGGCTTTTTGGGCGAGCTTCGATCAACTTGCAGCTCATCAGAATCACTGGTGGGTATGTGCGGCGGCTTTGTGCCCGCTGAATGATCTCGCCAAAGCTGACGGCGGCTTCGTGCCGCGGGTTTTCTCTCTCTGTGGCTCCTGTATGAACTCGCCCAAGCTGACGGTGGCTTTGTTTGACGAGACTTATCCAGCTGAAAGGTGTGTCTGAACTCACCGAAGTAAGGTTGCTTGCATGGCGACTTCGTGTGGCGGGACATGTCCCGCTGGGCAGAATGTATGAACTAACCAGCCCTGCTCAGCTTCTGTTTTTTGCCTATTTTGCTCTCTTTTCGTCACTTTGGACAAAAATGCCCTTGAAATGCCTATTTTACCTGAAAAGACTTATTTACAACATTAACACATAAAATGCTTAGAAAATGGTTACAAAAACAAGGTAAAAGGGGCGCTAAATGTAAACATTTGGAGCACGATCAGCTATCCGAATCATAAAGATCCTAGTTAAGCTTCCCTAGCTCAGCCATCCGGAGTATCACACTCCTAGCTAAGACTTCTTGCTTAGTTATCCAGATCCCCTTGATCCTAACTAAGACTTCTTGCTTGGTTATCCGAAATACTTTCCTAGCCAAGTCTTCTTACTCTAAACAAAGCTTCACTCACTTTGAAAGAGACTTCCACCTTTTGCAAGGTAAATGATCTAAGTGATGTAAATGATGCAAACACATGCAACATAGAATATATGATCAATACATCCCATAGAAACTAGACTTAGTCATGTGAGCACACAAGTCAAAAATTGTCTAGTTACAAAACATGAATTAAAACCTAAAGCATGTGAAACACTGTAAGGTTCCCATTTGTTGATTGGCTTATTTCGTGGACAAACCACATATTGGGGTTCTTTGTAAGGGTAGCCTAGGTATCAGGTTTATTGTTCGAAGCCCTTTGAAGACCTCGTGTTGATAAGCACCGAAGGTATATTTCTTTGTGCTTACTTGTCTTGAAGAGATAGTTGCACACACTCACAACTCATGCATATGTTTAATACTTGTATGTTGTGTGTCTTATTTTTGTGCATAAATGTTCATTAACATCTCTTCTTACATGTTAGTTTGATTGCATCTTGCATATCCAATTGCGTTGTCATGCTTAGTCTTAGGATTGCATTTTTGCATTGGGCGCTCCCAAAAGCGCTGTACGAACAGCGCCCATTGAGCGCTGTTCAGACCTGATCGATTTAATTCGGTCGCTATTGGGTCGCTGTACAGGCGCCGTACAAAGTGCTCTACGTATAGCGCCACTCTGTTTTCCCGTGAGAACAGAGTTGGGGCGCTGTACAAGCGCTGTACAAGAGGCGCTCTACGTACAGCGCCCAAGGCAATTTTGAGGCAAACTTATCAAAACGACCACACTTTGTTTTGGCCTCCTATATATATGCCACTTTGACTTTAGGTCAATTACAAGAGTTCATATTCAGATTCCATACTTAGGATATTTTTCAAAGAGAAGAAAAATTCCAAAGAACTCATTTTTAGATTACTCAAACACTTTTTCATGATCATCAATCATCATCTAGCATCATCCTTGATCATCTAGATGACATCTTGCATGGATTCTTCATCATACTTTGCTTGGTAAGCTTTTCACTAATATCTTACATATTTTGTGTTTCTCTTAACAAGCAATCTCAATTAATTACTTGTATGTTATTTTATATACTTTGAATACAAGTTTGAGATTAGTATGATGTATGTTTGAGAAGTTGTATTGTGATAGCTAATTAGGTTTTGTGCTTAATCTCGATTAGCTAAACTATTTGATTGACATGTCATTTAGTTTTGATATCTAGGATTGCTCTAATTGCATATTAATCATCTTAGATAAGCATATAGGGTTTCCCTTGCTCTATGTTGCATTTTGAATATTCATATATTCACTTAGGGTTATTATTCTCTTCATAGAGAAAGTAAGTCTTGTGTGTAGCATCCGGGATTAGGTTGCTTAGATCGCAAGCAAATTGGACTAGGTTCACTCATACCGGGATTAGGTAGGTGTGTGATTACTTCCGGGATTAGGTTGTAATCGTTTTACACATTTAGTGGATTCGAGGTTCGAGTGTGGCTTACTTACTAGCCCGTGGTTTTTCCCGTGAGGGTTTCCACGTAAAAATCAAGTCTTATTTAATTTCCGCATTTTATACTTGATTTATTGCTTTATATATTCAGGGGTAAATTCATAATTTTGACTAACACGAAAAATTGGGTAAAAAGCTTAAAATCTATTCACCCCCCCCCCCCCCCCCCCCCCCTCTAGATAGTTTTATACACACCGTGCTATAATTTGTTTCAATTGGCATCAAAGCGGGTTCCTAGACATACTTAGGTGATCTTTGCTTTTTTGGTGTGTTTTGCATTTTGTGTGATTTTTGATCATTCATACATTTGCATTCATTTCATTCATTCATAAACACTATGAGTGGAAACGGTGGAAATGGTGGTGGCCACGAAGGTGCTTCTAGCACAAGGCCTCCACTTCTTACTGGTTTAAATTATTCCCAATGGAAAGGGAAGATGGAATCCTACATATGCCAAATTCATGACCGTGCATGGATGGCGGTGGAAGACGGATATGATCTACCCATGATGACTCCCGGTGGTGGAGGAGAAGAAGTTTTGAAGCCTAAGGCGCAATGGAACGCGCAAGAGTTTGAGGCTTCCAAGTGGAATAGGAAGGCTATGCATGCCATCATGTGTGCAATGGATGAGAATCAATACAAGCTTATTCAGAATACTCAGATTGCAAAAGTGGCATGGGACATCCTTCAAGTTGCACATGAGGGAACCGAGGTGGTGAAGGAGTCCAAGCTTCAAGTCCTCCAAACTCAATTTGAGCTACTTAGGATGGGAGAGGATGAATGCTTCAATGACTTCGAAATCAAATTGATGGACATTGTAAATCAAAGCCATCAACTCGGAGACCCGTATTCGGATAGGAGAGTCAAGCAAAAAATTATGAGATCTCTCCCCGATAGGTTTGAATCAAAGGTGACGGCCATAGAAGAAAATAGTGGCTACATGGATATGAAGCCAAGTGAGGTGATTGGACGTCTCCTTGCATATGAGTCTAGGAAGGCTCCTAGCACCACTACTCCTCCTAAAAAGTCTAAAGGAATAGCTTTGAAAGCTTCTAAGGATGCAAAGGAGGCAAAGCATGACTCGGATGAAGACCTTGCCTTATTCGTGAAAAGGTTTAATAAGGTTATGAGGTTCAAGAAGAAAAAGGGATTTGGGTCAAGAGGACAAGACTTGAAGAAAAAAGGTTCCCTCAAGAAGTTTGAGCCTAGACAAGAGAGGACCGAAAGGAAAGGGGTCCGATGCTTTGAATGTGGTAGGATTGGTCACTTTGCCCCCGAATGTGCTAATCATAATGAAAAGAGGAAGGACAAAGTGATGGCCGCCACTTGGAGTGGGAGTAGTGATGGCTCCAATGAGGAAGATGAGACTTCAAGTGAAGAAGAGCTCATGACTAACTTCCTAGCGTTTGCCTCATCTAACAAGAGCAAAAGTGCTAGTGAGACAGAGGAAATGAGTCAAGAGGAAATTGACTCTAGTGAAGAAGGAAGTGACTCCTCTTCTAATTCCATAAAGAAATTTGTGGAGCAAAAGGTGCTTGCTAAATACCATGCCGAGTTCAATGATTTAGCAATTAAAAGCACAAGAAAGATTGAGAGGTTGAGAGAAGAGAACCTTGAACTTTCGGCTCACAATGACCACTTAAGTGAACAAGTGGAAAGATTGAAGAGGAGAGAGGATAAGTTAATTGAGGAGTTAGACTTATCCAAGAGAAGTGAAGAAGGCTTGAAGAGGGAACTTGTAGAAGTTAAAGGGTCCTTGGCTAGGATAGGTTCTAGCACCAAGAAGCTTGATCATTTACTTGGTGTTGGAAAGAGTCCAAGTGACAAGAGAGGTCTCGGGTTTGAAGATGATATGGATACTTCCACTTCCAAGAAGACCACTTTTGTTAAGAGTTTGGGGAGTAAAAAAGCTTCATTGGTGCAAGCTCCTAAGAAGAAATTAGAAGTAGGACAATGCTCAAATGCACAAGTGAAGATGGGGCCAAGAAGATAACCTCAAGCTCAACCCCCTAGGGTCCCTCAAGCCAACATTCCTCCACAAATGGTTCATAAAGGAAAGAGACCTATCATGCAACCTCAAGCTTGGAAGTAACCTAGACCGGTTCAACAACGAAGATGGATTGAACCCACTTATCCACAAAGACATGGACAAGCTCCCATACATGCACAAAGACGAGGTATGATTCCTTTTTCAATCCCTATTTGTCACTATTGTGGTTGTGATGGTCATATTAGACCAAATTGCTTTCAATATATTAAAATGTGTAGAACACGAAGCATGATAGAAAAGAGAAAGAATAGAGCCAAGATGCATGTTCTTAGGAATAACAATATTGATTTACATGATCCTAGGAATAGTAGAGCACATGTACCACTAGGAAATCTAAAATTGTTGCTAAGTGGATTAGAAAGAATAAAAATGTTTGCCATGTTGCACAAATAGCCTTGAAGGCAAATTCTTCTAATTTTTGGTATTTGGATAGTGGGTGCTCTAGGCACATGACGGGAAACAAGAGTTTCTTCGAGACTCTTGTTATGGAGGAAGGTGGAAATGTCACTTTTGGTGATGGATCCAAAAGAAATGTTGTAGGGAAAGGAACCATTTTCGTTCCCGGACTACCCTCCTTATCCAATGCTTTATTTGTTGATGGCTTGAAAGCCAATTTAATAAGCATTTCACATCTTAGTGATGAAGGATATTCCGTCTTATTTTCTAAAGATTATTGCTCTATCCTAAAACCCCGATGGACAAACCTTGTTGAAGGGCATGAGATCTAGCGACAATTGTTATTGTGTTAAAGCTAGTATTGTATCTAATCATGTGTCCATGGATGAGCAAATTGAGTTGTGGCATGAAAGACTTGGCCACATGAACTTTAGGGATCTACGGACCCTTGGAAAGTTCAATTGTGTGCGTGGCCTCCCTAAGCTTGGGAAAAAAGCCAATGGTGTTTGTGGACCTTGCCAACAAGGAAAGCAAACTAAAAGCATGCACAAAAAGGGTAAATATCTCACCACCAAGGAGCCTCTTGAGCTTCTCCACATGGACCTCATGGGTCCCATGCAAACCGAAAGTTTGGGTGGAAAGAGATACATTTTTGTTTGTGTTGATGATTTCTCTAGGTTTACATGGACATATTTTCTTAGAGAAAAATCCGAAACTTTTGATAAGTTTAAAATGCTTTGTAATAAAATACAAAATGAGATGAATTCTAATATTAAAAGCATAAAACGGATTAGAAGTGATCATGGGAGGGAATTTGAGAATGCCTCATTTGAAAGCTATTGCAATAGCTTAGGCATCTCCCATGAGTTCTTAGCTCCTAGGACACCTCAACAAAATGGAGTTGTTGAGAGGAAGAATAGGGTCCTTCAAGAGATGGCCCGTGTGATGTTGCTTAGCAACAATGTCCCTAGGAACCTATGGGCAGAAGCCGTCAATACGGCTTGCTATATAGGGAATCGTGTTTTCCTAAGGCCCGGTACTAGAAATACCTCCTATGAGTTATGGAAAGGCAAGATGCCAAATGTTAGCTACTTCCACACTTTTGGAAGCAAATGCTACATTTTAAATGACCGTGATCAACTTGGCAAATTCGATGCTAAGAGTGATGAGGGTATTTTTATTGGCTATGCCTTAAATAGTAGAGCCTATAGAGTTTTCAATTTAAAAACTCTAAGTGTTATGGAATCATCCAATGTCGTATTTGATGATACTAGGCTCAAGTCTAATGATCATGAGGAGGATGTTGTTTTTAGTGATGTTTCTCCTTTGGAGAGGGTTGTGGTGACTCCCAATGTTGGGACATCTAATGAAAATGATGAAGTCACACAACCCACTACTAGAGTCCCTTTCTTGGACTCTAATGAACCCGCTCCATGGGTTAGAAGACTCCATAACAAAGAGGATGTTATTGGAGATGTTAATGAGGGTGTTAGGACTAGACGTCAACTTGCTAATCTTATTAGCTACACATGATACACCTCTCAAATTGAACCCAAAAAGGTTGAAGAAGCCTTAAATGATGAATTTTGGGTTCTTGCCATGCAAGAAGAGCTAAACCAATTCGAAAGAAATGAGGTTTGGACTCTAGTTCCTAGGCCTAAGACCACTAATGTCATAGGCACTAAATGGATATTTAGGAACAAATCCGATGAGGATGGCAACATAGTGCGGAACAAGGCTAGACTTGTAGCACGAGGGTACTCTCAAATTGAGGGTATCGACTTTGAGGAGACATTTGCTCCCGTTGCCCGTTTAGAGTCCATTAGGATTCTCTTATCCATTTCTTATGTGCACAAGTTCAAATTGCACCAAATGGATGTCAAGAGTGCCTTCCTCAATGGCTTCTTGCAAGAGGAAGTGTTTGTTGAACAACCCAAGGGGTTTGTGGATGCACACCACCCCAACCATGTCTATCGCCTCAAGAAGGCACTATATGAGTTGAAACAAGCACCGAGGGCTTGGTATGAGCGCCTCACTCAATTTCTTGTTGACAATGACTACACAAGAGGTAGTGTTGACAAGACCTTGTTCATCAAGAGAAACAAAGATGAGTTATTTATAGCTCAAATCTATGTTGATGACATTGTATTTGGCTCCACCAACAACACCAAGGTCCAACAATTTGTTGATGTCATGTCTCATGAATTTGAGATGAGTCTTGTTGGTGAGCTTAGTTACTTCCTAGGTTTACAAATTAGGCAATTAGATGATGAGATTTTCATAACCCAAGCCAAATATGCTAAAAACCTAGTGAAGAAGTTTGGTTTAGAGAATGCCAAACATTGTAATACACCCATGAGTACCACTTTGAAGCTAAGCAAGGATGCTAGTGGTAAAAGTGTGGAACAAATGTTATATCGTGGCATGATAGGTAGCTTGCTCTATTTGACCGCAAGTAGGCCCGATATCTCCTTTAGTGTGGGTGTGTGTGCTAGGTACCAAGCGGATCCTAAGGAGTCCCATCTCTCTTCCGTAAAGAGAATCATTCGCTATGTGAATGGGACTTCCAACTATGGGATTTAGTACTCTTTTGACACTAATGCTAGTCTTGTAGGCTTTAGTGATGCGGATTGGGCAGGAAATTGTGATGATAGAAAGAGCACATCGGGCGGTTGCTTCTTTCTAGGCAACAACTTGGTGTCTTGGTTTTGCAAGAAGCAAAACTCGATTTCCTTGTCCACGGCCGAGGCCGAATACATAGCCGCGGGGAGTGGATGCACACAACTCCTATGGATGAAGCAAATGCTAGTAGACTACGGATTCAACCAAGGTACTCTCACTCTCTTTTGTGATAACATGAGTGCTATTAATATTTCCAAGAATCCGGTACAACATTCTAGAACTAAGCATATTGACATCCGCCATCACTTCATTAGAGAGCTTGTTGAAAATAAATGCATAGTACTTGAACATGTAGGTACTAATGATCAACTTGCGGACTTATTTACTAAACCCTTAGATACTACTCGATTAAAAACTCTTATTAGATCTATTGGGATATGTCTTGTGGAGTGATGTTCTATGATTGACCCCATATGGGGAACTCAAGCAAAGAGAGTTATTTTGCATTCTTGTTTCTTGCAAAAAAAATTCTAAATAACTTATGCCTCTTCTTTTAATTGTTTGAGTAAGCTTGGTTGCACATATGTATATATGTTTTCAATTCTATAAGTGTGAACCTTGCTTGTTTACAATCCATGTCATATTTATGTTCAAACATGCATTTTTGGACTAGGAGATGTATGTAGGAAGTATGATTTGAATGATCTATGATTATCTCCATGACATGATGATTCTTTAATAACATGCTAATGTCAAATGAAAAAGCATGAAATTCATATCACATGCTCACATGAAAAGTATGAATTGATGATTGCATATTCTTAAAATGCAAAACCTTGTGTGAAAGCTTATGAGACTCAAAATGAATAAAGGATCTTGTATCCGTTCAAAGGAATTTACATTCCAAATGTCTCTCTTTCTTTATTGGTTGAACATGGCTACTATCATACGGATATCTTATCCGGAAAAATCAAAAAGAGTGCAAAGTCGCTCATGCCATGTTTCGCTTATAAAGTTGGATATAGTTGTTCTTAAATTGAAATCAATATATTCTATATCCTTGCTTTACTCATGACATTGGTGAAATTGGTTTGAATTCTTATTAGAAACCTTTGTCATTTGCTTTGCCAAATACCATTGTATTTTGGACTTGAATGCTACATGTCTTGTATGCAAAGCATGTTTGATTCACACATTTTATGTCAAATAAATCTCCTTGTTTCTCTTCAATTAATTGAGGTGCATAAAGTGACTTATATATATATGCAAATATCTTGCATGCTTCTATCTCTCGTTGCTATGAGTGACCCGGTTGGGGACTACTCCTTTGCCTATATCATGACAAAAAGGGGGAGTAGGATATGGTAAAGGGAGTTGCAAAATAGAGGCAATTATGCATATTGGGGAAAACATTCGTTGATGGGGAGTAACCCGTTGAGGGGGAGCATTGCATACACATACATTTCATAATATTGTGCCTAAACTTTTAAAATGCAAATGCTTGTTTTTGTTCTCACTTGATTCATCTCACTTTTTACTTGTATTGGAAATGTTAGAAACTTTCTTTTCAGGGCTTGATTATTCTACAAGAGAATGAAGACTTGAAGTTTATTTTCTTATCTCTTTGTATTGTAGAAAATCTATATTATCCCGTTGTTTCTAGTTTAATGTGAGGAATCAATATGAGTGGTGGTTTTGTCACGAAATAGCCAAAGGGGGAGATTGTAAGGTTCCCATTTGTTGATTGGCTTATTTCGTTGACAAACCACATATTGGGGCTCTTTGTAAGGGTAGCCTAGGTATTGGGTTTATTGTTCGAAGCCCTTTGAAGACCTCGTGTTGATAAGCACCGAAGGTATATTTCTTTGTGCTTACTTGTCTTGAAGAGATAGTTGCACACACTCACAACTCATGCATATGTTTAATACTTGTATGTTGTGTGTCTTATTTTTGTGCATAAATGTTAATTAACATCTCTTCTTACATGTTAGTTTGATTGCATCTTGCATATCCAATTGCATTGTCATGCTTAGTCTTAGGATTGCATTTTTGCATTGGGCGCTCCCAAAAGTGCTCTACAGAAGCGCTGTACGAACAGCGCCCATTGAGCGCTGTTCAGACCTGATCGATTTAATTCGGTCGCTATTGGGTCGCTGTACAGGCGCCGTACAAAGTGCTCTACGTATAGCGCCACTCTGTTTTCCCGTGAGAACAGAGTTGGGGCGCTGTACAAGCGCTGTACAAGAGGCGCTCTACGTACAGCGCCCAAGGCAATTTTGAGGCAAACTTATCAAAACGACCACACTTTGTTTTGGCCTCCTATATATATGCCACTTTGACTTTAGGTCAATTACAAGAGTTCATATTCAGATTCCATACTTAGGATATTTTTCAAAGAGAAGAAAAATTCCAAAGAACTCATTTTTAGATTACTCAAACACTTTTTCATGATCATCAATCATCATCTAGCATCATCCTTGATCATCTAGATGACATCTTGCATGGATTCTTCATCATACTTTGCTTGGTAAGCTTTTCACTAATATCTTACATATTTTGTGTTTCTCTTAACAAGCAATCTCAATTAATTACTTGTATGTTATTTTATATACTTTGAATACAAGTTTGAGATTAGTATGATGTATGTTTGAGAAGTTGTATTGTGATAGCTAATTAGGTTTTGTGCTTAATCTCGATTAGCTAAACTATTTGATTGACATGTCATTTAGTTTTGATATCTAGCATTGCTCTAATTGCATATTAATCATCTTAGATAAGCATATAGGGTTTCCCTTGCTCTATGTTGCATTTTGAATATTCATATATTCACTTAGGGTTGTTATTCTCTTCATAGAGAAAGTAAGTCTTGTGTGTAGCATCCGGGATTAGGTTGCTTAGATCGCAAGCAAATTGGACTAGGTTCACTCATACCGGGATTAGGTAGGTGTGTGATTACTTCCGGGATTAGGTTGTAATCGTTTTACACATTTAGTGGATTCAAGGTTCGAGTGTGGCTTACTTACTAGCCCGTGGTTTTTCCCGTGAGGGTTTCCACGTAAAAATCAAGTCTTATTTAATTTCCGCATTTTATACTTGATTTATTGCTTTATCTATTTAGGGGTAAATTCGTAATTTTGACTAACACGAAAAATTGGATAAAAAGCTTAAAATCTATTCACACCCCCCCCCCCCCCCCCCCCCCCCCCCCCCCCCTCTAGATAGTTTTATACACACCGTGCTATAATTTATTTCAAACACCTAACACATGTGATTCATAGTTTCATTCACAAAGCTAACACTTGAATAAATCATATACATGAAGCACATATTCAAGATATTAGAAACATACACAAAAATGCTAGAATCACAAAATATGATCAACAAATATTCTAGCAAGTATTTAGAGCAAGAATATAATAAATAATCAATTAAATCCTAGTTAGCTCCAAACACAAAATCAAATGTGCTAAATCCTAGATTTATTCAAATAAAGGATTCAAGCACATGCTAAGGTTATTAATCATAAAATAAATCAATCAAAACACTAATAACCCTAGATATCAAGCTAATCACAATACAACACTCAAACATGTGAAAAACTAGAATCTTATAAAACTAGTTCACATTTAGTCTCTAATTAGACAAGATTCGCTTTGATATGAAGCTATCCTTCTCAATAGCATTCATCATACAAACACATACATATAGAAGAAGAAAACCCAAGGTAATTGAAGGTTTAAAAAGATGAAAACACAAAGTTTAGTTCAATACCTAGGAATCCTGTGCAGTTTCGGTTTTGAGTGTAGAACCACTACAAAACTCAATCAAATGACTGAAAACTCTCTTAGAGAAGGTAAGAGACTTGATTTTGAAGATTCTCCAACTTGAATCACTTAATTCGTAGTCCGAATGAGAAAGTTATGGTGTTTGGAAGTTAGGAAAATTGGAGAGAAAATTCTACACTTCTCTTTTTCAAATTTTCTTCTACAAATGAAATGGGAGGGAAAGGAGGACATTTAAATGAAATGAAGAGAGGGAATTCGGTGATGAATCAGAGGCTACCACCCTGTGAGAGGCGCGTGAGCCTCACGGGGTAGAGAGGTGTGTGTGCCGTGAGGTGATCGCACTTCAAATGTTCACATTTAGCACTCCATATCCTACCTTTTGTATTCGTTTCTGAGCACTTTTGTGTATATAACATGCGTTTTAGTTAAGTACAGGTAATATACTCATTTAGGGAAGTGTTTGCACGAAGTTGGAGAAAAGAGGTCAAAATAGGAGCAAAAGCCAATGAAAGAAGAACCTTGTGGGAAGAAGTCAGAGAGACATTGCTCACTAGCCAGAAGATTGAACTCACTAGGAATTATCCTGTGGGTTTAGTCCACGGATCATTACCCACCAGGCAGAAGGTGTGAGGCTGCCGAATATTTCTATTGAAGCTCGCTGGTTCATGCTCGCGAGAAAGAAGCCGTGAAGTAGGGGATCCAAAGTTGCGGAGGCTCTGGAAGAAGACCTCACGAGATGTAACCGTGGGAATAAACATGTGGGATGAAGCCACGGACGGCGCGTCAAGGACATTTACGGCAATTCCTTGCCCAACTTCAACCTAAAGATATAAATATACACTTTTTTTATGTAAAAAACATAAGTGAGAGATAGTAGAAGATATTTAGACTCTCCCTTTAACATAGAACAGCTCTAGGAAATCTTTTTGCTCATCTTCAATTACTTAAGGCTTAAGAAACTTATCTTAGTGAAGTAATTAGTTAGATCAGCTCTTGAGAGCTACTTGTGATACTCCTTGATTGTATTTGCTACGAAAAAGGGTTGTTCTCCCTTGGAATCTGACAAGAATTCACGTGTTGTATTTCTTCCTTTTCTTCTTACTTATGCTTTGCTTAGATATCATGTGTAACTAACCCACTTTTGTTGGGGGATCTATGAAGTAATGATGTAAGCCACCTTGTTTATCACTCTCTTTTATGAATAATCACCTTGTGCTTATCAATGTTTTTAAATGACTAATTCATTGCATGTTTCTCATAGACTTTTGAAGAACACGTATTGGTAATTTGTACTAAGGGTTGATGACATACTTACTTCATAACTTTTGATTTGTGTATTATCATCCAATAACTCATTAAGTAGAGTGTGTTGATTAATGGTAATAACTTTGTAAATCACACTCTCGATTTCAGTTCCACAACCAAACACTCACTTGATGTTACTCTAAGACTTTAGAGGATACTTTGAGTGAGTTGTTGAGTGTGCTTTTAATTATAAATGGAACTAGCCTTAGTGATTTTGGTAACTTACAAGAGTGGTTACTTGGTGGTTTATCATTGTTAAGTTCATACCTCCCCTAGCATCTTTTCCTCATTAATCTTCAATCTCACTTTAGAAATTGCATTAGTTTAGACTTGAAGCATTAATCTGTTACTCTTTTGCTTTTTAAAGCATTTAACTAGTGATTTAATGTTCTAGGCGTCCTATTTCTCGTGGGAACGAACCCATACTTGTGCACCCTATACGAGTTGAACGACTTGTGCACTTGCAAAGGGTGAAACACTCGCGCGTATCTTTAGAATAGTCGAGATAGAATAGAGTAGGTATTTGTAGTTTTAGTAGAACCGGTTCGGGCGCTTAAACATTTATGGCGCTGCTGCCGGGGAGCTAAGCACGGTAAGAATTAGAATCGTCAGTTAATTTTAGAGTTACATTGCTTTATAGTCACAATTTAGTATAACGCTTTCCTTTTTCACGTTTGATTCCCATTACTTTTCTGAATTCTGTGTAGAACCATTACTATGAACTCGATGGATGATACACGCTACATGAAGGAATTATCATTGCCCACTTTGGGGGCACATCCTTCAGCCATAGCATTGAATGCCGCTCAGCGGAACTTACACTGTAACATCATGCCATCCTATTATGGGAAGCCAAGCGAAGACGCCCTTTAGTTTATGAAGGAGTATTACAATGTTATCACTACGATACCGTTGTGCCGGCTAACAGAGGATTTATTGCTGATGCGCTATTTTTCATACTACATGAAGGGCCTAGCCAAGAAGTGGCTTACGGCTTTGCCTGCAGGGACTCTCACTACTTGGGCCGAGGTGGAGCAGAAATTATTCTCCAAATTCTTCCCGTCCTAGAAAACAAAAGAAATCAAGGGACATATTGTAAACTTCCAAGAGGAAGAAGGAGAAGCATTCCATCAGTCGTGGGAGAGGTTCAAACTTCTCTTGGCTCAATGCCCACACCACGACTTCACACTATAGTCCTAAGTGCAGTCTTTCTACGATGGGCTTACTGGACTTACACAGGCGATCGTTGACAATGCCTGTGGTGAAGCGATAAGGGAGTGTACCGCAGACTTTGTGTTCGACAAGTATGAAATGTTGGGGCAGAATTCCAAACAAAGGAGCATAAAGGGAAGCAGGGGTGGTAGTGCAGAGATAGCCATGTAGATAGAGACCTTGAATAATAGCATCAAGGCAATGATGGTTAATTAACAAGGGTAGCAGAATGAGCAGGTGAAGGTGTGCCAAGCATGTGGTACAGTTGGACATGAAGCAAACGTATGCACCTCCCATAGAGAAGTTTATTCAAAGAAAAAGGCCCAAGCCATGTACAAATGGAATCAAAGAAGGCAGAGAAACAACAACAATGCCTATCAACAACCAAGGAATGATCAGAACCAATCATGGGGTGAAAATAACCACCGGAGTTAATATCAGGGACAGCAGGGTGCTGGGAACTCGAACCAGTGGAGCAATCACAATCCTCCACAATATTATCAGCAAGAGATAGATCACATAATGATGGGTATAGAAGCATCACTGTGGAAGTTGTCTACTCAGCTATGATAGGTGATAGAGGCAAATGGGCAACAAGATAGGGGGAAAGCCCCAATGCTAGAGCATGCCCATGCCATTACTAGTTCTATGAGTGGGTATACTTCCAAGGAGCAGGACCCAAGATGTTTTGAGTTGGGCACATCATTGTAGGAACCTCCTCAGAGGAGAAGGCTATGCTTGATCTAAGGGCCAACATCAATATAATGCAATACTCTGTGTATGAGAGGTTAGGATTGAGTGGTCTCAAGCCCACTTCCATATGTTTACGTTTGGCAGACCAGTCATCGAGGAACCCTCGATGAGTAATTAAGGATGTTGAAACAAATTATAGCACGGTGTGTATAAAACTATCTAGAGGGGGGTGAATAGATTTTAAGCTTTTTACCTAATTTTTCGTGTTAGTCAAAATTACGAATTTACCCCTAAATAGATAAAGCAATAAATCAAGTATAAAATGCGGAAATTAAATAAGACTTGATTTTTACGTGGAAACCCTCACGGGAAAAACCACGGGCTAGTAAGTAAGCCACACTCGAACCTCGAATCCACTAAATGTGTAAAACGATTACAACCTAATCCCGGAAGTAATCACACACCTACCTAATCCCGGTATGAGTGAACCTAGTCCAATTTGCTTGCGATCTAAGCAACCTAATCCTGGATGCTACACACAAGACTTACTTTCTCTATGAAGAGAATAACAACCCTAAGTGAATATATGAATATTCAAAATGCAAAATAGAGCAAGGGAAACCCTATATGCTTATCTAAGATGATTAATATGCAATTAGAGCAATCCTAAATATCAAAACTAAATGACATGTCAATCAAATAGTTTAGCTAATCAAGATTAAGCACAAAACCTAATTAGCTATCACAATACAACTTCTCAAACATACATCATACTAATCTCAAACTTGTATTCAAAGTATATAAAATAACATACAAGTAATTAATTAAGATTGCTTGTTAAGAGAAACACAAAATATGTAAGATATTAGTGAAAAGCTTACCAAGCAAAGTATGATGAAGAATCCATGCAAGATGTCATCTAGATGATCAAGGATGATGCTAGATGATGATTGATGATCATGAAAAAGTGTTTGAGTAATCTAAAAATGAGTTCTTTGGAATTTTTCTTCTCTTTGAAAAATATCCTAAGTATGGAATCTGAATATGAACTCTTGTAATTGACCTAAAGTCAAAGTGGCATATATATAGGAGGCCAAAACAAAGTGTGGTCGTTTTGATAAGTTTGCCTCAAAATTGCCTTGGGCGCTGTACGTAGAGCGCCTCTTGTACAGCGCTTATACAGCGCCCCAACTCTGTTCTCACGGGAAAACAGAGTGGCGCTGTACTTGTACAGCGCTTTGTACAACGCCTGTACAGCGACCCAACAGCGACCGAGTTAAATCGATCAGGTTTGAACAGCGCTCAATGGGTGCTGTTCGTACAGCGCTTCTGTAGAGCGCTTTTGGGAGCGCCCAATGCAAAAATGCAATCCTAAGTCTAAGCATGACAAGGCAATTGGATATGCAAGATGCAATCAAACTAACATGCAAGAAGAGATGTTAATGAACATTAATGCACAAAAATAAGACACACAACATACAAGTATTAAACAAATGCATGAGTTGTGAGTGTGTGCAACTATCTCTTCAAGTCAAGTAAGCACAAAGAAATATACCTTCGGTCCTTATCAATATGAGGTCTTCAAAGGGTTTCGAACAATAAACCCGATACCTAGGCTACCCTTACAAAGAACCCCAACAAGTGGTTTGTCCACGAAATGAGCCAATCAATAAATGGGAACCTTACAATCTCCCCCTTTGGCTATTTCAGGACAAAACCACCACTCACATTGATTCCTCACATTAAAATAGAAACAACGGGATAACTATGATACTCTATAGTACAAAGAGATAAGAAAATAAAACATCACGTCTTCAATCTCTTGTAGAATAATCAAGCCCTGAAAAGAAGGTTTCTAACATTTACAATACAAGTAAAAAATGAGATGAATCAAGTGAGAACAAAAACAAGCATTTGCATTAAAAAAAAAATTAGGCACAACATGATAAAATGTAGTGTATGCAATGCTCCCCCTCAACGGGTTACTCCCCCTCAATGAATGTTCTCCCCAATATGCACAATTGCTTCTATATTTGCAACTCCCATTACCATATACTACTCCCCCTTTTTGTCATGATATAGGCAATGGAGTAGTCCCCAACTGGGTCACTCATAGCAACGAGAGATAGTAGCATGCAAGATTTGCATAATTAATATAAGTCACTTTATGCATCTCAATTAATTGGAGAGAAACAAGGAGATTTATTTGTGAGAAAATGTGTGAATCAAACATGCTTTGCATACAAGACATGTAGCATTCAAGTCCAAAATACAATGGTATTTGGCAAAGCAAATGACAAAGGTTTCTAATAGGAATTCAAACCAATTTCACCAAAGTCATTAGTAAAGCAAAGATATAGAATATATTGATTTCAATTTAAGAGAAACTATATCCAACTTTATAAGTGAAACATGGCATGAGCGACTTTGCACCCTTTTTGATTTTTCCGGATAAGATATCCGTATGATAGTAGCCATGGTCAACGAATAAAGAAAGAGAGACATTTGGAATATAAATTCCTTTGAATGGATACAAGATCCTTTATTCATTTTGAGTCTCATAAGCTTTCACACAAGTTTTGCATTTTAAGAATATGCAATCATCAATTCATGCTTTTCATGTGAGCATGTTATATGAACTTCATGCTTTTTCATTTGACATTAGCATGTTATTAAAGAATCATCATGTTATGGAGATAATCGTAGGTCATTCAAATCATACTTCCTACATACATCTCCTAGTCCAAAAATGCATGTTTGAACATAAATATGACATGGATTGTAAACAAGCAAGGTTCACACTTATTGATTTGAAAACATATATACATATGTGCAACCAAGCTTACTCAAACAATTAAAAGAAGAGGCAAAAGTTATTTAGAATTTTTTGCAAGAAACAAAAATGCAAAATAGCTCTCTTTGCTTGAGTTCCCCATATGGGGTCAATCATAGAACATCACTCCACAAGACATATCCCAATAGATCTACTAAGAGTTTTTAATCGAGTAGCATCTAAGAGTTTAGTAAATAAGTCCGCAAGTTGATCATTAGTACCTACATGTTCAAGTACTATGCATTTATTTTCAACAAGCTCTCTAATGAAGTGATGGCGGATGTCAATATGCTTAGTTCTAGAATGTTGTACCGGATTCTTGGAAATATTAATAGCACTCATGTTATCATAAAAGAGAGTGAGAGTACCTTGGTTGAATCCGTAGTCCACTAGCATTTGCTACATCCATAGGAGTTGTGTGCATCCACTCCCCGCGGCTATGTACTCGGCCTCGGCCGTGGACAAGGAAATCGAGTTTTGCTTCTTGCAAAACCAAGACACCAAGTTGTTGCCTAGAAAGAAGCAACCTCCCGATGTGCTCTTCCTATCATCGCAATTTCCTTCCCAATCCGCATCACTAAAGCCTACAAGACTAGCATTAGTGTCAAAAGAGTACCAAATCCCATAGTTGGATGTCCCATTCACATAGCGAATGATTCTCTTTACGGAAGAGAGATAGGACTCCTTAGGATCCGCTTGGTACCTAGCACACACACACCCACACTAAAGGAGATATCGGGCCTACTTGCGGTCAAATAAAGCAAGCTACCTATCATGCCACGATATAACGTTTGTTCCACACTTTTACCACTAGCATCCTTGCTTAGCTTGAAAGTGGTACTCATGGGTGTATCACAATGTTTGGCTTTTTCAAGACCAAACTTCTTCACTAGGTTTTTGGCATATTCGGCTTGGGTTATGAAAATCCCATCATCTAGTTGCCTAATTTGCAAACCTAGGAAGTAACTAAGCTCACCAACAAGACTCATCTCAAATTCATGAGACATAACATCAACAAATTGTTGGACCTTGGTGTTGTTGGTGGAGCCAAACACTATATCATCAGCATATATTTGAGCTATGAAAAGCTCATCATTGTTTCTTTTGATGAATAGTGTCTTGTCAACACTACCACGTGTATAGTCATTGTCAACAAGAAATTGAGTGAGGCGCTCATACCAAGCCTTCGGTGCTTGTTTCAACCCAATAGAGCCTTCTTGAGGCGATAGACATGGTTGGGGTGGTGAGCATCCACAAACCCCTTGAGTTGTTCAACAAACACTTCCTCTTGCAAGAAGCCATTGAGGAAGGCACTTTTGACATCCATTTGGTGCAATTTAAACTTGTGCACACAAGAAATGGACAAGAGAAGCCTAATAGACTCTAAACGGGCAACGGGAGCAAATGTCTCCTCAAAGTCGATACCCTCAATTTGAGAATACCCTTGTGCTATAAGTCTAGCCTTGTTCCGCACTATGTTGCCATCCTCATCGGATTTGTTCCTAAATATCCATTTAGTGCCTATGACATTAGTGGTTTTAGGCCTAGGAACTAGTGTCCAAACCTCATTCCTTTCGAATTGGTTTAGCTCTTCTTGCATGGCAAGAACCCAAAATTCATCATTTAAGGCTTCTTCAACCTTTTTGGGTTCAATTTGAGAGGTGTAGCATGTGTAGCTAATAAGATTAGCTATTTGACGCCTAGTTCTAACACCCTCATTCACATCTCCAATAACATCATCTTTGTTATGGAGCCTTCTAACCCATGGAGCGGGTTCATTAGAGTCCAAGAGAGGGACTCTAGTAATAGGTTGTGTGACTTCATTAATGTCATTGGACGTCCCAACATTGGGAGTCACGACAACCATCTCCAAATGAGAGTCATTCTCTAAAACTTCCTCCTCCTCATGGTCATGAGACTTGAGCCTTGTATCATCAATAACAACATTCGATGATTCCATGACGGTTCGAGTCTTCAAGTTGAAAACTCTATAGGCTCTACTATTCAAGGCATAGCCAATAAAGATACCCTCATCACTCTTAGCATCAAACTTGCCAAGTTGATCACGGTCATTTAAAATGTAGCATTTGCTTCCAAATGTGTGGAAGTAGCTAACATTTGGCTTCCTACCCTTTCATAACTCATAGGAGGTGTTTCTAGATCCGGGCCTTAGGAAAACACGATTCCCTATATAGCAAGCCGTATTGACGGCTTCGGCCCATGGTTCCTAGGGACATTGTTGCTAAGCAACATCACACGGGCCATCTCTTGAAGGACCCTATTCTTCTCTCAACAACTCCATTTTGTTGAGGTGTCCTTGGAGCCGAGAACTCATGGGAGATGCCTGTAAGGATTCCCGTTTTGTTGATTGGCTTATTTCGTGGTCAAACCATATGTTGGGGTTTTGAATGTAAGGGTAGTCTAAGTGATTAGTGTTGAAGATCAAAGGCCCTTCCATGACCTCAAGATATAAGCACGACAAAGGTATAATCTCTTGTGCTTGTTTTTCTTTGAAGAGATTTAGTAGCACACACACACTTAGCATTCTTGCTATGATTGCATACTTGCTTACTTTTATGTGCATCTCTTCACATGTCACTTTACACACTAGCACTTTGGTTGATATATCTTGTTGTGTGTATATGTGCCTTATAATTCGTTTCCCAACATTGTTCGGAAACGTCCGCGCTTGCACTAATGAGTGCTTGGTTTCGCGCGAAGACCGCCTATGGAGAATGCCCTTGGCTTCTCCTTGGTTTTCACCATTGTTGGTGATCGGCGGTTATGATCGGCGGCCTGGCCGCCGAATGAAACCGCCGTTTCAGTCCAGATTGGTCTGAAGCAATTATACGGTCAAGATCGGCGGTCACGACCGTCGTTCGAAACCGCCATTCATACCTGATCGATTGTAATCCCTCGGGTTTGATTCGGCGGTTGGATCGGCGGTCACGAAACCGCCGAATGAAACCGCCGTTAATGCTCTGTTCTTCACGAGCTCAATTCGGCGGTCGTCATCGGCGGCCTGGCCGCCGATTGAAACCGCCGAACGGTGCGTTTCAGGGGCAAAAGTGTCTTTTCACATGCCCAATTCTTGATGTCTATAAATATCTTATTTTCTCAATCTCTGATCAGGTTTTTTGAGCAATTAGAACCCTAAACTTTCAAGAGAGATTTTTGAGAAAAAATCAAATCAAGAACCCATCTTTAAACACTCAAATCAAATCCCTTTTGCATCAAATTTCATATTTGATCTTCTATGCCTTCATAGAATTGATCCATGCATGGTTTTGAATCATCACATCTTATTTGGTATGTTCTTCACTAATTTTATATTACTTTAGTGTTTTTCATATTAATACATCTCTTTAATTACTTGTATGCTTTTGATTATTTGCTAGATACAAGTTAGAGATTATTTGTGATGAAAATGATTGAGTGTTGATTGTGATAGCTAATTAGGTTTTTGCTTAATCTTGATTAGCTAAGCTATTTGACATGTCATTTAGCAATTGATATCTAGGGTTGATTAAATTGATTATATCTGTTAGGATTATGCTCAATAGCAAGAGTGTAATAGTGTTTTTGACAATCTATTCATATTCATAATGTGATTTCTGGTTTAACAAATCTTATAGCATTTATAGTTTAATTATTATAATTGTCAAAAGTAAATAATCATAAGGTCAAAAGACTATGAGAAAAGAAGAATTGTTCGTACATCTGGATATGTATGAGGTAGACACAATTCTTTAGTTAGTCTTGAATAATGTTCACAACTTAGGTTAAAGGTTGGGCACCTTTATCTTGTTAAAGTTGTAGAATTCTTTTACTAGCATTTGAGTGGGATCAAATGTGTTATGATGAGTCTAAAATCATCGGAGGGTCTTCGAGTAAAAGAATATAATGCACTGGGTGCATTGAACTGGATCACAATGAAATAATTTATCTAGAACCGTCAATAGATAATAGTCTTTTCATTATCAGGACAATCGGAGAGTCCATCTTAATCCTGAGATAAATGATGGACTTATGGTTGTAAGTGGTATCATTTGAGTTATCAATGAGTACGATTATATAGCATAGTCTATCCTCGATAGTTTGGTGGTATTCATTTGTTAATCGATAGAGGACTTCATTTATAGATATGGACATCGTGGCTCCATTTATTAAATGAGAGTAGAATATCATCATATGGATGTTTTGAGGTATTGGATATTAAATCTTAACGTTAAGTTTTCAATAGTGTCTATTGAAACATGGCTTCTGGACAAGTCAAAATATCCAAGTTCAAAATGTGGTCATATGAGGAAATATGGTAACTTGAAGAGCTATAGGCGGTCTATGAGCTCTTGGCGATTACTGATATTCTTCACGAGGATACACCATCTCCTATAAGGTTGTCTAGGGTATGAATGAGAATCATTTACTTATTCCATCTTTATTTAAGAGTGCAATTTTAGTTCTTTAGTGGAATGAACTAAAATTAATAGATTAAACCTAAGTGAATCATTTGTTGATTGTGATTGGGTTATGTCTATTGGAGCTTAAATTTAGATAGGCCCGCCAAGATCCCCAATCCACACGGACTTGCATGGATCACTTGATATATTCTACCGGACCAATTTATGGGTCCATCTAGAATTGTATTTAATATACTAAGAATATAATTTGCACATTATTTATTTAATGGGCTGATCAATTATATTAATATATTAATATATTAATGAAAGGCATGTGGGCTTGTTTCTTTTAGTAAGAATGGGTCTGGTTCACATGTGGGCCTTTTATTAAGGTCCAATGGATTTAATAAAATAGAAAAACAATATATAGATATATTAATATATATGGCACATGGCCGAGATATATATATGAGATATTATATTGTTTTATTTTTATTATTTGATTAAATGGAAATTAATTAATTGATTAATTAATTATTTAATTAAAAATCAAAATCTTTTTCTGACTAGGAAATATGTTTCTTAGTAGTATACTATTGTGGTAGTATAAATAAAATAAAAGACTTTATTTGGTAAGTAGATAAATAAGGGATTTATTTATCTAGTCAAATAAGGAGGTATTTTATATAGTCACAAATACACTAAAGAGTTGGATTAGGGTTTAGAATTCTAAGGAAATCTACCTAGGGTTAGGATTTAAGTCAAAAGACATAAATCCTACATGGTAGAAGATTTTCAGCCACATGATATATATATATATATATATATGGAGCAAAGGAGCCGGAATATATATTAGAATATATATTAGAAATTTATGTGTTGCATGCAGAATCATATATATATATATATTGACTTATTGATATTTATTTCGGGCAGCATATATAGATATATATATTATTAAGGCTAGTGGATTCATATATAGCAATATATATATTATTTCGGATTGGCATATAAATATATATATATTATTTCGGGCAATATATATATTTTGGATGGCATGTAGAATTTGGGCGATATATATATATATATATATATATATATATATATATATATATATATATATATATATATATATATATATATTGTATAGAATTCGGCTAACCTTAATCCAAGACTAGAGAGTGTTTTTTCTTTTTTTGCTTAGAGAGAAAAATAACATCCAACTCTTAGATTAGTGTGAGAATTCGGCCAAGAGGAAAAGAAAGAAAAGTTTGTTCTTATTTCGATAGTGCACTAGTAACTTTTATATCAAAAGGTTTTGTGCACAATTTCTAATAAGGTTCACGCGAGTTTCGATCTAACGATTGTGAATTCAAAAGTGACCGGAACATTCTTTGTAGCCTCTTGGAATTTGTTGTGACTAACGAAAAAGAAAAAGTTTTGTTAATCCATCCTCAGGTACACAATTTAAAGAGAAGGGAGACCACGCTCCTAGGTGATTCACGTTTGTGATTGGATTGGAAGATCTTGCGGATTACCATCGACGCAATGTCAATCGGATCATGCGACAAAGGTATGATATCTTTAGTATTATATGTTAATTAATTAGAGGGTTAAGGTTCAAATTATGGAAAAAATTTAAACTATACTAAACTCTATTTTAGTCTCGCTTCCGCTGCGTTGACCGTATTTTTCCCTACAATATCATCATCCTAGATAAGCATCTAAGGTTACCTAGCCTTGTTTGTTATTTGAATATTCATATATATATTCACATAGGTTGTTTCTCTTCATTGAGAAGTAAGTCTTGAGGCTAAGAGTGCTTAGGCCTCAAGCAAATTGGAATAGGGTTGCTAATAAAGGCCCGCTGGGTAGAAGTGAGGGGTTACAGACCGGAGTGTTAGACGAGGTCTACATAGGTTGTAAACTTCATTTCAATTAGTGATTTCGAGTTCCGAGTGTGGCGCACTATACAGCCCGTGGTTTTTCCCAGTGGTTTTTCCCAGTGGTTGGGTTTCCACGTATACATCAAGTGTTATTTAAATTCCGCACTATATTACACTTGTATGTATTTTTGACTAGTAGGGGCATTTTCGTAAAATTGACTTGCATGCGAAAATTGGGTAATAATAGTTAAAATCTATTCACCCCCCCTCTAGCTTTATATAGAACACGCCTCGAGTATTTAATTACTTTCAATGCCTAAGCTATTGCAATCGCTTTCAAATGAGGCATTCTCAAATTCCCTCCCATGGTCACTTCTAATCCGTTTAATGCTTTTAATGTTTGAATTCATTTCATTTTGTATTTAGTACAAAGCATTTTAAACTTATCAAAAGTTTCGGATTTTTCTCTAAGAAAATATGTCCATGTAAATCTAGAGAAATCATCAACACAAACAAAAATGTATCTCTTTCCACCTAAACTCTCGGTTTGCATAGGACCCATGAGATCCATGTGGAGAAGCTCTAGGGGCTCCTTGGTGGAGAGATACTTGCCCTTTTTGTGCATGCTTTTAGTTTGTTTTCCTTGTTGGCAAGGTCCGAAAATACCATTGGCTTTCTTCCCAAGCTTAGGGAGGTCACGCACACACTCGAACTTTCCAAGGGTTCTTAAATCCCTAAAGTTCATGTGGCCAAGTCTTTCATGCCACAACTCTATTTGCTCATCCATGGACACATTGTTTGAGACTATTCTAGCTTCAAGACAATAGCAATTGTCGCTAGATCTCATACCTTTCAATAAGGTTTGTCCATCGGGCTTTAGGATCGAGCAATCATCTTTACAAAACAAGACGGAATATCCTTCATCACTTAGATGTGAAATGCTTATTAAATTGGCTTTCAAGCCATCAACAAATAAAGCATCGGATAAGGAGGGTAATCTGGGAACGGAAATGTTTCCTTTCCCTACAACTTTCTTTTTGGATCCATCACCAAAAGTGACATATCCTCCTTCCTCCATGACAAGAGTCTCGAAGAAACTCTTGTTTCCCATCATGTGCCTAGAGCACCCACTATCTAAATACCAAAAATTAGAAGAATTTGCCTTCAAGGCAATTTGAGCAACATGGCAAACATTTTCATTCTTTCTAATCCACCTAGAAACAATATTTGCTTTCTTAGTGGTCTTTGGTAATCGGGCTCTAGATGTCCTAGGATCATGCATAACAATTTTATCATTCCTAGGAACATACATCATGGCTCTTTTCTTTTTCTTCTCTATCATGCTTCTAGTTTTGCACATTTTTATATATCGAAAGCAATGTGGTCTAATATGACCATCAAATCCACAAAAGTGACATATAGGAGTAAAATAAGGAATCATACCTTGTCATTGTCTTTGTGGAGGAAAGGGTTCAATCCTTCTTCGTTGTTGAACCGGTCTAGATTGCTTCCTAGCTTGAGGTTGCATGATAGGTCTCTTTCCTTTGTGAGCCAATTGTGGAGGAATGTTGGCTTGAGGGACCCTAGGGGGTTAAGCTTGAGTTTGCCTTCTTGGCCCCATCTTCACTTGTGCATTTGAACATTGTCCTACTTCTAACTTCTTCCTAGGAATTTGCACATATGAAGTTTCTTCGCTCTTCAAACCCTTGACAAACACGGTCTTGTTAGAGGTTGAGATCTTCTTGTCATCTTCATACCCAAGACCCCTCTTGTCACATGGACTCTTTCCAACACCAAGCATATGGTCAAGCTTCTTGGTGCTAGAATCCATCCTAGTCATAGAATCTCTAACTTCTTCAAGCTCCCTCTTTAGACTTTCTTCATTCCTCCTAGATAAGACTAACTCCTATCTTAGCTTATCTTCCATCTTCTTGAATTTTTCCACTTGTTCACCTAAGTGGTCATTATAAGATGCAAGCTCAAGATTTTCTTCTCTCAACATCTTGATCTTTCTTGTGCTCTTGATTGCTAACTCATTAAACTCGGCATGATATTTAGCAAGCACCTTTTTCTCCACAAATCTATTTATGGAGTTAGAAGAGGAATCACTTTCTTCTTCACTTAAGTCATTTTCCTCTTGACTCATTTCCTCTCTCTCACTAGCACTTTTGCTTTTATGGGAGGAGGCAAAAGCTAGGAGATTAGCCATGAGCTCTTCATCATCCAAAGACTCATCTCCCTCATAGGAGTCTGACTATCCTCTTTTAGGACTCTCGCAATAGTACGAGGTCGAAGAGTAGCACAACGGTAAATAAGATTCGTTCCCACAGGGATTGAGTGATCGATTACCGAAATCGATTAGCCTAATTGCTATTCAAACAATCGAAAAAAAGGTTTTCAACTAATCAACTTAAACTAAATTAAACTAAATGATTAATTCTAAAGCAAGAATGAAATAACAAGAAATTAAACCCGAATGTGATAATAAAGAGAAATATGCTAGAAGTTGAATCCACCTCACCCAATATTTAAAGCCCGTTTTAGACTCAATTACTCATCCAAAACATACAAATGCAATTTGTAGATTCATGCACCCTAATATTAACCTACAATCTTGGTCAAGCAAAGCAAGTTACACCCGAAACGCACCCAAGCTTATCTCTCGATTACCCGGAATATACAAACGAGTTCATTAAGTTTATTGGCGCACTAAACGAATCCTATTCGCTAGCCTAAGTAGGTCTACTTTTCTAGACATGCATAGAGGGCATTTTAACGAACACGTGGTGTGCGTCTCCGGTAGGTACGTAACACACCACAATAAATCAATCAAATGGAGATCAATCACTTGAAAGCTTTAAGCACACAAAAATACCCATACAAATCACACTTGCATAAAATAGATAAACAAGAGTCAATACATAATACAAGTCATGGGTGGGGTTTCATCAAATCCTAACAATATGTATTTAGCTCATAATATTATCAAGACTAGCCATACAATAAATAATTTCCAATGAGTACATAGCTATCATAAAAGAATTAAAAGAGAGAAAGTTTAGAGAAAATAAATTGGAGAGCTTCCTCTTCTTCCTTCAATCTTCAACTCTTTTTGCCCAAAAGGTGGAATGGAGAATGGGAATGGTGGATGTGGTAGTGTGTGGAAGATATGGAGAAAAGTGAGAGGTTTTGGGTTTTATTTTCGGATTTTGTTGTGTGTGGCTCTCCTCCCTCATGAAAGAACATAAGTTGTATTTATATAGGCTCAAAATAGGGCAAGAATCTCGTCCAAAACGACCCCAAGATGGACTGCCGCGGTCTAGGCATTTCCGCGGCCACCAACCAAGGCACACGAGCGACAGAGATATTTGGATATTTCTGTCGCTCGACTGCCGCGGTCTATCCAACCGCGGCATATTACTGTCGCTAGAGGTGCCGCTAGCATGCCGCGGTGGTGGGAAATTGAGGTAGCACGAGCTTGGAAACCATGGAAGCTTGGGAGATTTGGAGGCTTGGGAAAAAGTGCGCATGGGGGTCCCAAAGTGGTGCCAAACAGACGGGGATGAGACCGGCCACCGATATGGGTGGAGAACCGCCGGAAACGACGTCGAAAATTGGCCGAAACGACCGGGTCTTCATTCGGGTCGCGACAAGGTCGGGTTGACCCGGTCGGGTCTGCAACGCGGGTTGCTGGAGATTGAAGAAGGCGTGACGTCACCGTGACGTCACGCTGACGTCATAGAACCACACCAAAACGCGCCGTTTCATTTATGACGTGGCGGTCTGCGCTGAGGTATGGGGTGCACTTAGCATTGGGCTGGGGTGCACTCCGTAATCGGGTCTTGTCTTCTTGTGCTTGCCAGATCTGGGCCGGGTCGGGCGACGCCCAACCATGAAGCGCACCGTTTCACTCTTACACGTGGCGCGCTGCGACGCTTTGCCTGGCGAATTACAAAATGTTCCCCTGACTTCTCTTCTAATTACAGAATCTTCAATAATTTCTCCAATTTTATACTTTTATCCCTAATTCTTCAAAATTACTCCAATGCCCCTAAACTCCAAAAATACCTGAAACACTTATTTTAACATATTAAATACCCAATTTTACCCAAGAAATGGACACAAATGACATGGGATTGGGGCTACACTATGTGTAGAATTTAAAGCAATCAGAGTCATCACTACTTCCACTCCAAGTGGCGGCCATCACTTTTCCCTTTTTCCTCTCATTGTGATTTGCACATTCGGGGGCAAAGTGACCTATGCCACCACACTCGAAACATCAGACCCCTTTCCTTTCGGTCCTTTCTTGCCTAGATTCAAACTTCTTGAAAGAGCCATTTTTCTTCACATATTGACCTTTTGATCCAAAGCCCTTTCTTCTAAACTTCATAACCTTGTTGAACCTTTTTACAAACAAGGCAAGTTCTTCATCCGAGTCAACCTTCTTTGCCTCATTTTCATCCTTGGAGGTTTTTAAAGCAATTCCTTTTTGCTTTTTAGTGGGTGTGGAGATAGGCCCTTTCCTAGACTCATAAGCTAGAAGTCTCCCAATCACCTTACTCGGCTTCATATCCTTATATCCACTATTGTCTTCTAAAGCCGTCACCTTCGATTCAAACCTATTGGGTAGAGATCTCATAATCTTTTGCCTGATTCTCCTATCTGAATATGGATCACCAAGTTGATGGCTTTGATTGACTATATCCATCAACTTGATCTCGAAGTCGTTGAAGCACTCATTCTCCTCCATCTTAAGCATCTCGAATTGAGTTTAGAGGACTTGAAGCTTAGAGTCCTTCACCACTTCGGTTCCCTCATGTGCAATCTCTAGGATGTCCCAAGCCTCATTAGCTATCCTAGTATTTTGAATCAATTTATATTGATTTTCAGCCATAGCACACAAGATGGCATGCATCGCCTTTCTATTCCACTTTGAAGCCTCAAACTCTTGCGCCTTTCCATTGCGCCTTAGGCTTCAATACTTCTTCTCCTCCACCATCGGGAGTCATCTTGGGTTGATCATATTCGTCTTCCACCGCCATCCATGCACGGTCATGAATTTGGCATATGTAGGATTCCATCTTCCCTTTCCATTGGGAATAGTTCAATCCGGTAAGAAGTGGAGGCCTTGTGCTTGAAGCACCTTCGTTGCCACCACCATTTCCACCGTTTCCACTCATAGTGTTTATGAATGAATGAAATGAATGCAAATGTATGAATGATCAAAAATCACACAAAATGCAAAACACACCAAAATAAGCAAGGATCATCTATGTATGTCTAGGAACCCGCTCTGATACCAATTGAAACAAATTATAGCACGGTGTGTATAAAACTATCTAGAGGGGGGTGAATAGATTTTAAGCTTTTTACCCGATTTTTCGTGTTAGTCAAAATTACGAAATTACCCCTAAATAGATAAAGCAATAAATCAAGTATAAAATGCGGAAATTAAATAACACTTGATTTTTAGTGGAAACCCTCACGGGAAAAACCACGGGCTAGTAAGTAAGCCACACTCGAACCTCGAATCCACTAAATGTGTAAAACGATTACAACCTAATCCCGGAAGTAATCACACACCTATCTAATCCCGGTATGAGTGAACCTAGTCCAATTTGCTTGCGATCTAAGCAACCTAATCCCGGATGCCACACACAAGACTTACTTTCTCTATGAAGAAAATACAACCCTAAGTGAATATATGAATATCCAAATGCAACATAGAGCAAGGGAAACCCTATATGCTTATCTAAGATGATTAATATGCAATTAGAACAATCCTAGATATTAAAAACTAAATGACATGTTCAATCAAATAGTTTAGCTAATCAAGATTAAGCACAAAACCTAATTAGCTAAACCTAATTAGCTATCACAATACAACTTCTCAAACATAAATCACACTAATCTCAATCTTGTATCAAAAGATATATGAAAATCATACAAGCAATAAATTGAGATTGCTTGTTAAGAAAAACACAAAATATGTAAGATATTAGTAAAAAGCTTACCAAGCAAAGTATGATGAAAAATCCATGCAAGATGTCATCTAGATGATCAAGGATGATGCTAGATGATAATTGATGATCATGAAAAAGTGTTTGAGTAAACTAAAATTGAGTTCTTTGGAATTTTTCTTCTCTTTGAAAAATATCGTAAGTATGGAATATGAATATGAACTCATCTAATTGACCTAAAGTCAAAGAGGCATATATATAGGGGTCCAAAACAAGGTGTGGTCGTTTTGATAAGTTGGCCTCATATTTGCCTTGGGCGCTGTACGTAGAGCGCCTCTTGTACAACGCTTGTACAGCGCCCCTACTCTGTTCTCACGGGAAAACAGAGTGGCGCTGTATGAAGAGCGCTTTGTACAGCGCCTGTACAACGACCCAACAGCGACCAAATTAAATCGATCAGGTCTGAACAGCGCTCAATGGGCGCTGTTCGTACAGCGCTTCTGTAGAGCGCTTTTGGGAGCGCCCAATGCAAAAATGCAATCCTAAGTCTAAGCATGACAAGGCAATTGGATATGCAAGATGCAATCAAACTAACATGCAAGAAGAGATGTTAATGAACATTAATGCACAAAAATAAGACACACAACATACAAGTATTAAACAAATGCATGAGTTGTGAGTGTGTGCAACTATCTCTTCAAGTCAAGTAAGCACAAAGAAATATACCTTTGGTGCTTATCAATACGAGGTCTTCAAAGGGTTTCGAACAATAAACCCGATACCTAGGCTACCCTTACAAAGAACCCCAACAAGTGGTTTGTCCACGAAATGAGCCAATCAACAAATGGGAACCTTACAGATGTGATCCTCAAGGTTGATCGGTTGCTCATCCCTATAGACTGTGGTATTGGATGTAGAGGATAGGGATGAGCATGGAAATTCCCAACCAATGCTGCTAGGAAGGCCGTTTATGGCAACCTTAAGGGCAGTTGTGGATCTGCATAGAGGAAAACTCACCTTGAGCGTCTTGGATAACGTGGTGGAGTTTGATATGTTTGGTGCTAAGCCCTTGACAAGGAAGGAAAGCAAGGATGAGGTAGGATGCCCATCTAGCCAAGCTTCTCTAGAATCCAATGAGATGGATGAGTTTCTGAGGGCCTTGGAAGCAGATGTTAAGACCTCAAGTGATCTTGAGGCAAAAAAGAAGGATGATTTGGTTGATCTCAACACTAGGTTGTTGTTGAGAATTGAGAAGGTTGAACAAAAGAAGAAGGAGCAAATGAAGTATCTCACGGAGATTATGCAGCTCATGGCTGATCTGAAAGAGGCCTATAAATTATCTACAAAAAGGATGCAAGATAGGATCTTTGATCTGATGAAGGAAAGGGATGTGAGGGACATGGTGGATGAATTGAATAGAGTCTGTCTAGCGAGGAAGCGCCACACCAATGACCTCAAATGCATGGCGAAGGATGACAAACAAGAAGGTAGTTTCTACTCCCCTACTTGTTACTATTATAGAACTCAATGGCACAAAAGGCCCAATTGCATGAAATATCATGAGTTCTGCAAAACTAGGAATGTGTTACCTAGGAGGCCTTTGAGGAAACCAAGGCAAATGTGGATCCGAAAGGACACATACAAAGAGCCTCCTCCACTTGAAGTGAAGTCCACACCAAATTCTGGAATGTGGACCCCTAAAGAGCACACATCCCTTAGTTTGCCGCTTTCCCCTCCTATATCTTGTTCAAAGTTAGGAAGCACGAGCACGTCTCGTTCACATTTGAATATGTGAACATTTTAATGGATTTTATGTATGTGCAGGTTGTTAGCCAGGAGAAGAGGCCGAAGTTGATTTTAAATTTAGTACATTTGTTTGTTTGTTTGTAATTATTAACTAGGGACAATTAAATGGTTTTTTTTTTTTTTTTTTTTTTTTTTTTTTTTTGGGTGGGGGGTGTCACTTGACCCACAACCTTGGATATTAATTATGTAATATGTTTTACTTGTTGTGTAATCCCCTGACCATTAGGCTAGGGGTATAAATATTTTGTGTGATGTGCGTATGTGCAGGTTTTGGAGTCATTAAGGCAAAGGAAAAAGAGCCCAAGGAAGGAACAAACTCACAGAGTCATCTTGTGAATCTCGTGAGATGATCTAGAGAGAAAGAGGTCGCCAAGCAGTTGGAGCAAACTCACGAAGGAATTTAAAGTCATTTCAGTGACTTCTTGCCACTGGAAATTAGCAACAAGTAGGAAGGACCAAGCTGGTAGGAAAATCAAGCAAAAGTTCGCGAGTACTGTCTAGCGGGAACAAAGAAGCCGTCCAAAAGGACCAAACTCGTGAGGTTTCAAAGGAAAGAGACCACGACTTTGGATCCGCGGGAAGTAACCAGCGAGACAGAAGAAGCAAACCAATGGGAGGTCTCAGTAGAAACTGAAAGCAGAGTGTTCTATTCCCGCGAGTTCAGTCCGTGGGATTATGCTCGCACAAGAACCCGCGGGATTGACCTAAGTTGGTTTTAAAAGGTAAAAGGCAAACTTTTGGATCTGAGTTTTCATATCTACAAATTTTGCTATCAACTAAAACACATTTTCTTCTGGATCTTCATTCAAGGTACTCCTAAAAACTCATCTCTTGTACTTATTAAGCAAGTCTTCTCTCCTTCTACATTTTCTTTGATTCTTAATGATATAGTGATGTTATGTTGCTAAATTTTAAGAAATAGAAGGTAGAGCTTAATAGATAACATATAGAGACAATTGCATGCTAAGTTGATAAGTTGGTTTGAAATGACTAGGATAAGTGAGTATAGTATACTTCTTGAATAAAGTGAAATTGTAGATTTATGGCATGAATGGTGATAATGATGTGTATAAGTAAAAATGACAAGACTTGGCATAATAGCACACACACACACACACACACACACACACACACACACACACACACTTCAAGTAGATACTGTAAGTAGTAAGAAGTAGTTTAGGATATTTAAGCTATATAGATAGTACTATTAACTAGTTCCAGTAAATTTTGCTAACTTACAGTCTATATAGCACCTATCAATTCACTTAAGGAAGATGGAAAACGCCATCGAGGATGTGTTATTGGCTGAATATTCAGAAAGGAATATGCTTGACTCTATGGCTTGTGAAGACCATGTGATAGAAGAGGGTCAAGAGACAGATTGGGTAGAGATGTTAGTTTGGGCTAGCGCCACAGTGGAAGAAGAGGAAACCAGGGAGCACATTCTTTGGGATTAGCAACCACATACAACTTCCTCTCCTATTTTAGAACTCAAACCACTGCCTTCTACCTTGAAGTATGTATTCCTTAGAAGAAATGAGACACTTCCGGTCATTATTGCATCAGGTTTGCAACCGGAAGTGAAACAAATTATAGCACGGTGTGTATAAAACTATCTAGAGGGGGGTGAATAGATTTTAAGCTTATTACCCAATTTTTCGTATTAAGTCAAAATTACGAATTTACCCCTAACTAGATAAAGCAACAAATCAAGTATAAAATGCGGAAATTAAATAAGACTTGATTTTTACATCGAAATCCTCACAGGAAAAACCACGGGCTAGTAAGTAAGCCACACTCGAACCTCGAATCCACTAAATGTGTAAAACGATTACAACCTAATCCCAGAAATAATCACACACCTACCTAATCCCGGTATGAGTGAACCTAGTCCAATTTGCTTGCGATCTAAGCAACCCAATCCCGGATGCTACACACAAGACTTACTTTCTATTGGAAGAGAATAACAACCCTAGGTGAATATATGAATATCCAAATGCAACATAGAGCAAGGGAAACCCTATATGCTTATCTAAGATAATTAATATGCAATTAGAACAATCCTAGATATCAAAACTAAATGACATGTAAAATAGGTTAGCTAATCAAGATTAAGCACAAAACCTAATTAGCTATCACAATACAACTTCTCAAACATACATCATACTAATCTCAAACTTGTATTCAAAGTATATAAAATAACATACAAGTAATCAATTGAGATTGCTTGTTAAGAGAAACACAAAATATGTAAGATATTAGTGAAAAGCTTACCAAGCAAAGTATGATAAAGAATCCATGCAAGATGTCATCTAAATGATCAAGGATGATGCTAGATGATGATTGATGATCATGAAAAAGTGTTTGAGTAAACTAAAAATGAGTTCTTTGGAATTTTTCTTCTCTTTGAAAAATATCCTAAGTATAGAATCTGAATATGAACTCTTGTAATTGACCTAAAGTCAAAGTGGCATATATATAGGAGGCCAAAACAAAGTGTGGTCGTTTTGATAAGTTTGCCTCAATATTGCCTTGGGCGCTGTACGTAGAGCGCCTCTTGTACAGCGCTTGTACAGCGCCCCAACTCTATTCTCACAGGAAAACAGAGTGGCGCTGTAAGTAGAGCGCTTTGTACAGCGCTTTGTATAGCGACCCAACAGCGACCGAATTAAATCGATCAGGTCTGAACAGCGCTCAATGGGCGCTGTTCGTACAGCGCTTCTGTAGAGCGCTTTTGGGAGCACCCAATGCAAAAATGCAATCCTAAGTCTAAGCATGACAAGGCAATTGGATATGCAAGATGCAATCAAACTAACATGCAAGAAGAGATGTTAATGAACATTAATGCACAAAAATAAGACACACAACATACAAGAATTAAACATATGCATGAGTTATGAGTGTGTGCAACTATCTCTTCAAGACAAGTAAGCACAAAGAAATATACCTTCGGTGCTTATCAATACGAGGTCTTCAAAGGGCTTCGAACAATAAACCCGATACCTAGACTACCCTTACAAAGAACCCCAACATGTGGTTTGTCCACGAAATGAGCCAATCAACAAATGAGAACCTTACAATCTCCCCATTTGGCTATTTCGTGAAAAAACCACCACTCACATTGATTCCTCACATTAAAATAGAAACAACGGGATAACTATGATATTCTATTGTACAAAGAGATAAGAAAATAAAACTTCAAGTCTTCAATCTCTTGTAGAATAATCAAGCCCTGAAAAGAAAGTTTCTAACATTTCCAATACAAGTAAAAAGTGAGATAAATCAAGTGAGAACAAAAACAAGCATTAGCATTTTAAAAGTTTAGGCACAACATTATGAAATGTATGTGTATGCAATGCTCCCCCTCAACGGGTTACTCCCCCTCAATGAATGTTCTCCCCATTATGCAAAATTGCCTCTATTTTGCAACTCCCATTACCATATCCTACTCCCCCTTTTTGTCATGATATAGGCAAACGAGTAGTCCCCAACCGGGTCACTCATAGCAACGAGAGATAGAAGCATGCAAGATATTTGCATATATATATATATATATATATATATATATATATATATATATATAAGTCACTTTATGCACCTCAATTAATTGAAGAGAAACAAGGAGATTTATTTGAAAGAAAATGTGTGAATCAACATGCTTTGCATACAAGACATGTAGCATTCAAGTTCAAAATACAATGGTATTTGGCAAAGCAAATGACAAAGGTTTCTAATAAGAATTCAAACCAATTTCACCAATGTCATGAGTAAAGCAAGGATATAGAATATATTGATTTCAATTTAAGAACAACTATATTCAACTTTATAAGCGAAACATGGCATGAGCGACTTTGCACCCTTTTTGATTTTTCCGGATAAGATATCCGGATGATAGTAGCCATGTTCAACCAATAAAGAAGGAGAGACATTTGGAAGGTAAATTCCTTTGAACGGATACAAGATCCTTTATTCATTTTGAGTCTCATAAGCTTTCACACAAGGTTTTGCATTTTAAGAATATGCAATCATCAATTCATGCTTTTCATGTGAGCATGTTATATGAATTTCATGCTTTTTCATTTGACATTAGCACGTTATTTAAGAATCATCATGTCATGGAGATAATCATAGGTCATTCAAATCATACTTCCTACATACATCTCCTAGTCCAAAAATGCATGTTTGAACATAAATATGACATGGATTGTAAACAAGCAAGGTTCACACTTATTGAATTGAAAACATATATACATATGTGCAACCAAGCTTACTCAAACAATTAAAAGAAGAGGCATAAGTTATTTCAAATTTTTTGCAAGTGACAAGAATGCAAAATATCTCTCTTTGCTTAAGTTCCCCATATGGGGTCAAGTATCATACTCATCACTCCACCAAACAAATTCCAATAGATCTACTAAGAGTTTTAAATCGAGTAGCATCTAAAGGTTTAGTGAATAGGTTCGCAAGTTGATCGTTTGTACCTACATGCTCAAGTACAATAACTTTGTTCTCAACTAGCTCTCTAATGAAGTGATGGCGGATGTCAATATGCTTAGTTCTAGAGTGTTGTACCGGATTCTTGGAAATATTAATAGCACTCATATTATCACAAAAGAGAGTGAGTGTACCTTGGTTGAATCCGTAGTCTACTAGCATTTGCTTTATCCATATAAGCTGAGTGCATCCACTCCCCGCGGCTATGTACTCGGCTTCCGCCGTGGACAAGGAAATCGAGTTTTGCTTCTTGCAAAACCAAGACACCAAGTTGTTGCCTAGAAAGAAGCAACCACCCGATGTGCTCTTCCTATCATCACAATTTCCTGCCCAATCCGCATCACTATATCCTACAAGACTAGGATTAGTGTCGAATGAGTACCAAATTCCATAATTAGAAGTCCCTTTCACAAAGCGAATGACTCTCTTAACCGAAGAGGGATGGGACTCCTTGGGATCAGATTGGTACCTAGCATAAACTCCTACACTAAATGATATATCGGGCCTACTTGCGGTCAAATAGAGCAAGCTCCCTATCATGCCACGATATAAGGTTTGGTCCACACTTTTACCGCTAGCATCCTTGCTTAGCTTCAAAGTGGTACTCACAGGAGTGTCACAATGTTTGGCTTTTTCAAGACCAAACTTCTTCACTAGGTTTTTGACATATTTGGCTTGGGTTATGAAAATCCCATCATCTAGTTGCCTAATTTGCAAACCTAGGAAGTAACTAAGCTCACCAACAAGACTCATCTCAAATTCATGAGATATAACATCAACAAATTGTTGGACCTTGGTGTTGTTGGTAGAGCCAAACACTATATCATCAACATATATTTGAGCTATGAAAAGCTCATCATTGTTTCTTTTGATGAATAGTGTCTTGTCAACACTACCACGTGTGTAGTCATTGTCAACAAGAAATTGAGTGAGGCGCTCATACCAAGCCCTCAGTGCTTGTTTCAACCCATATAGAGCCTTCTTGAGGCGGTAGACATGGTTGGGGTGGTGAGCATCCACAAACCCCTTGGGTTGTTCAACAAACACTTCCTCTTGCAAGAAGCCATTGAGGAATGCACTTTTGACATCCATTTGGTGCAATTTGAACTTGTGCACACAAGAAATGGACAAGAGAAGCCTAATGGACTCTAAACGGGCAACAGGAGCAAATGTCTCCTCAAATCGATACCCTCAATTTGAGAGTACCCTTGTGCTACAAGTCTAGCCTTGTTCCGTACTATGTTGCCATCCTCATCGGATTTGTTCCTAAATATCCATTTAGTGCCTATGACATTAGTGGTCTTAGGCCTAGGAACTAGAGTCCAAACCTCATTCCTTTCGAATTGGTTTAGCTCTTCTTGCATGGCAAGAACCCAAAATTCATCATTTAAGGCTTCTTCAACCTTTTTGGGTTCAATTTGAAAGGTGTAGCATGTGTAGCTAATAAGATTAGCAAGTTGACGTCTAGTCCTAACACCCTCATTAACCTCTCTAATGATATCTTCTTTATCATGGAGTTTCCTAACCCATGGAGTGGGTTCTTTAGAGTCCAAGAGAGGAACTCTATCAATAGGTTGTGTGTCATTATTGTTGACGTTAGATGTCCCAAGATTAGGAGACACCACAACCTTCTCCAAAGGAGAAACATCACTAAAAATAACCTCCTCCTCATGATCATTAGACTTGAGCCTAGTATCATCAAATACGACATTGGATGATTCCATAACACTTAGAGTCTTTAAATTGAAAACTCTATAGGCTCTACTATTCAAGGCATAGCCATTAAAAATACCCTCATCACTCTTAGCATCGAATTTGCCAAGTTGATCACGGTCATTCAAAATGTAGCATTTGCTTCCAAAAGTGTGGAAGTAGCTAACATTTGGCCTCTTGCCTTTCCATAACTCATAGGAGGTATTTTTAGTACCGGGCCTTAGGAAAACACGATTCCCTATATAGCAAGCCGTATTGACAGCTTCGGCCCATAGGTTCCCAGGGACATTGTGGCTAAGCAACATCACACGGGCCATCTCTTGAAGGACCCTATTCTTCCTCTCAACAACTCCATTTTGTTGGGGTGTCCTAGGAGCTGAGAACTCATGGGAGATGCCTAAGCTATTGCAATAGCTTTTAAAAGAGGCATTCTCAAATTCCCTCCCATGGTCACTTCTAATCCGTTTAATGCTTTTAATGTTAAAATTCATTTCATTTTGTATTTTAGTACAAAGCATTTTAAACTTATCAAAAGTTTCAGATTTTTCTCTAAGAAAATATGTCCATGTAAATCTAGAGAAATCATCAACACAAACAAAAATGTATCTCTTTCCACCTAAACTCTCGGTTTGCATGGGACCCATGAGGTCCATGTGGAGAAGCTCAAGAGGCTCCTTGGTGGTGAGATACTTACCCTTTTTGTGCATGCTTTTAGTTTGCTTTCCTTGTTGGCAAGGTCCACAAACACCATTGGCTTTCTTCCCAAGCTTAGGGAGGCCACGCACACAATTGAACTTTCCAAGGGTCCGTAGATCCCTAAAGTTCATGTGGCCAAGTCTTTCATGCCACAACTCAATTTGCTCATCCATGGACACATGATTAGATACAATACTAGCTTCAAGACAATAACAATTGTCGCTAGATCTCATGCCATTCAACAAGGTTTGTCCATCGGGTTTTAGGATAGAGCAATAATCTTTATAAAACAAGACGGAATATCCTTCATCACTAATATGTGAAATGCTTATTAAATTGGCTTTCAAGCCATCAACAAATAAAGCATTGGATAAGGAGGGTAATCCGGGAACGGAAATGGTTCCTTTCCCTACAACATTTCTTTTGGATCCATCACCAAAAATGACATTTCCACCTTCCTCCATAACAAGAGTCTCGAAGAAACTCTTGTTTCCCGTCATGTGCCTAGAGCACCCACTATCCAAATACCAAAAATTAGAAGAATTTGCCTTCAAGGCTATTTGTGCAACATGGCAAACATTTTTATTCTTTCTAATCCACTTAGCAACAATTTTAGCTTTCTTAGTGGTCTTTGGTACATGTGCTCTACTATTCCTAGGATCATGCAAATCAATATTATCATTGCTAACATGCATCTTGGCTCTATTCTTTCTCTTTTCAATCATGCTTCGTGTTCTACACATTTTAATATATTGAAAGCAATTTGGTCTAATATGACCATCACAACCACAAAAGTGACAAATAGGGATGAAAAAAGGAAGCATACCTTGTCTTTGTGCACGTATGGGAGCTCGTCCATGTCTTTGTGGATAAGTGGGTTCAATCCATCTTCGTTGTTGAACTGGTCTAGGTTGCTTCCGAGCTTGAGGTTGCATGATTGGTCTCTTTCCTTTGTGAGCCAATTGTTGAGGAGTGTTGGCTTGAGGGACCCTAGGAGGTTGAGCTTGAGGTTGCCTTCTTGGCCCCATCTTCACTTGTGCATTTGAGCATTGTCCTACTTCTAATTTCTTCCTAGGAATTTGCACAAATGAAGTTTCTTCGTTCCTCAAGGACTTGACAAACACGGTCTTGTTAGAGGTTGAGATCTTCTTGCCATCTTCATACCCAAGACCCCTCTTGTCATATGGACTCTTTCCAACACCAAGCATATGGTCAAGCTTCTTGGTGCTAGAATCCATCTTAGCCAAGGACCCTTTAGCTTCTACAAGTTCCCTCTTCAAGCCTTCTTCACTTCTCTTGGATAAGTCTAACTCCTCAATTAACTTATCCTTTCTCCTCTTCAATCTTTCCACTTGTTCACTTAAGTGGTCATTGTGAGCCGAAAGTTCAAGGTTCTCTTCTCTCAACCTCTCAATCTTTCTTGTGCTTTTAATTGCTAAATTATTGAACTCGGCATGGTATTTAGCAAGCACCTTTTGCTCCACAAATTTCTTTATGGAATTAGAAGAGGAGTCACTTTCTTCTTCACTAGAGTCAATTTCCTCTTGACTCATTTCCTCTCTCTCACTAGCACTTTTGCTCTTGTGAGATGAGGCAAAAGCTAGGAAGTTAGCCATGAGCTCTTCTTCACTTGAAAACTCATCTTCCTCATTTGAGCCATCACTACTCCCACTCCAAGTGCCGGCCATCACTTTGTCCTTCTTCTTTTCATTGTGATTAGCACATTCGGGGGCAAAGTGACCAATTCCACCACATTCAAAGCATCGGACCCCTTTCCTTTCGGTCCTCTCTTGTCTAGGCTCAAACTTCTTGAAGGAACTTTTTTTCTTCAAGTCTTGTCCTCTTGACCCAAATCCCTTTCTTCTTCTTGAACCCCATAACCTTATTAAACCTTTTCACGAATAAGGCAAGGTCTTCATCCAATTCATGCTTTGCCTCATTTGCATCCTTAGATGCTTTCAAAGCTATTCATTTAGACTTCTTAGGAGGAGTAGTGGTGCTAGGAGCCTTCCTAGACTCATATGCAAGGAGACGTCCAATCACCTCACTTGGCTTTATATCCATGTAGCCACTATTTTCTTCTATGGCCGTCACCTTTGATTCAAACCTATCGGGGAGAGATCTCATAATTTTTTGCTTGACTCTTCTATCCGAATACGGGTCTCAGAGTTGATGGCTTTGATTTACAATGTCCATCAATTTGATTTCGAAGTCATTGAAGCATCCATCCTCTCCCATCCTAAGTAGCTCAAATTGAGTTTGGAGGACTTGAAGCTTGGACTCTTTCACCACCTCGGTTCCCTCATGTGCAACTTGAAGGATGCCCCATGCCACTTTTGCAATCTGAGTGTTCTGAATAAGCTTGTACTGATTCTCATCCATTGCACACATGATGGCATGCATAGCCTTCCTATTCCACTTTGAAGCTTCAAACTCTTGCGCGTTCCATTGCGCCTTAGGCTTCAAAACTTCTTCTCCTCCACCACCGGGAGTCATCTTGGGTAGATCATATCCGTCTTCCACCGCCATCCATGCACGGTCATGAATTTGGCATATGTAGGATTCCATCTTCCCTTTCCATTGGGAATAATTCAAACCGGTAAGAAGTGGAGGCCTTGTGCTAGAAGCACCTTTGTGGCCACCACCATTTCCACCGTTTCCACTCATAGTGTTTATGAATGAATGAAATGAATGCAAATGTATGAAAGATCAAAAATCACACAAAATGCAAAACACACCAAAATAAGCAAAGATCACCTATGTATGTCTAGGAACTTGCTCTGATATCAATTGAAACAAATTATAGCACGGTGTGTATAAAACTATCTAGAGAGGGGGTGAATAGATTTTAAGCTTATTACCCAATTTTTCGTATTAAGTCAAAATTATGAATTTACCCCTAACTAGATAAAGCAACAAATCAAGTATAAAATGCGGAAATTAAATAAGACTTGATTTTTACGTGGAAACCCTCACGGGAAAAACCATGGGCTAGTAAGTAAGCCACACTCGAACCTCAAATCCACTAAATGTGTAAAACGATTATAACCTAATCCTGGAAGTAATCACACACCTACCTAATCCCGGTATGAGTGAACCTAGTCCAACTTGCTTGCGATCTAAGCAACCTAATCCCGGATGCTACACACAAGACTTACTTTCTCTTTGAAGAGAATAACAACCCTAGGTGAATATATGAATATCCAAATGCAACATAGAGCAAGGGAAACCCTATATGCTTATCTAAGATAATTAATATGCAATTAGAACAATCCTAGATATCAAAACTAAATGACATGTCAAATAGTTTAGCTAATCAAGATTAAGCACAAAACCTAATTAGCTATCAGAATACAACTTCTCAAACATACATCATACTAATCTCAAACTTGTATTCAAAGTATATAAAATAACATACAAGTAATTAATTGAGATTGCTTGTTAAGAGAAACACAAAATATGTAAGATATTAGTGAAAAGCTTACCAAGCAAAGTATGATGAAGAATCCATGTAAGATGTCATCTAGATGATCAAGGATGATGCTAGATGATGATTGATGATCATGAAAAAGTGTTTGAGTAAACTAAAAATGAGTTCTTTGGAATTTTTCTTCTCTTTGAAAAATATCCTAAGTATAGAATCTGAATATGAACTCTTGTAATTGACCTAAAGTCAAAGTGGCATATATATAGGAGGCCAAAACAAAGTGTGGTCGTTTTGATAAGTTTGCCTCAATATTGCCTTGGGCGCTGTACGTAGAGCGCCTCTTGTACAGTGCTTGTACAGCGCCCCAACTCTGTTCTCACGGAAAAACAGAGTGGCGCTGTAAGTAGAGCGCTTTGTACAGCGACCCAACAGCAACAAAATTAAATCGATCAGGTCTGAATAGCGCTCAATGGGCGCTGTTCGTACAGCGCTTCTGTAGAGCGCTTTTGGTAGCGCCCAATGCAAAAATGCAATCCTAAGTCTAAGCATGACAAGGCAATTGGATATGCAAGATGCAATCAAACTAACATGCAAGAAGAGATGTTAATGAACATTAATGCACAAAAATAAGACACACAACATACAAGAATTAAACATATGCATGAGTTGTGAGTGTGTGCAACTATCTCTTCAAGACAAGTAAGCACAAAGAAATATACCTTCGGTGCTTATCAATACGAGGTCTTCAAAGGGCTTCGAACAATAAACCCGATACCTAGGCTACCCTTACAAAGAACCCCAACATGTGGTTTGTCCACGAAATGAGCCAATCAACAAATGGGAACCTTACAGGAAGAAGAGAAGGAATTGATCAATGTCTTGAGGTACTACAGAGAGGCAATAAGGTGGTCGTTGGATGACCTGAAGAGAATTAGCCCCACCACTTGCATGCATAAAATCTTTCTTGAGGACGGTTCTAAGCCAACTATATAGGGTCAAAAGAGACTTAATCCAATTATGAAGAAGGTAGTTAAGAAGGAGGTCCTCAAGTTATTAGAAAATGAGATCATTTACTCCATTTCAAATAGCAAGTGGGTTAGCTCTATTCATATAGTATCGAAGAAGATTGGTTTGACTGTGGTGCAGAATGACGACAACGAGTTGGTACCGCAGAGGGTTCAGACTGGTTAGTGAGTATGCATAGACTACAAGAAACTTAACACAGCCACCAAAAAGGATCATTTTTCGCTGCTATTGAATGATCAGATGTTGGAACGTCTAGCCGGTCATAGTCATTATTGCTTTTTAGACGGGTACTCTGGGTACAACCAGATTGCTATTGCTCCAGAAGACCAAGAAAAGACCACATTCATGTGTCCTTTTGGTACATTCGCCTACAGATGGATGCCGTTTGGACTATGTAATGCACTAATAACATTTCAGCGGTGCATGACATCTATATTTTCAGATATGGTGGAGGGCAGCATAGAGATCTTCATGGATGATTTCTTCGTGATAGGAAATTCTTTCGATGATTGTTTGAGGAACCTGACTTCTGTATTTGCAAGGTGCAAGTAAGCTCATTTGGTGTTAAACTAGGAGAAGAGTCACATTATGGTGACGGAAGGGATAGTGTTAGGACACATCATCTCGAGTAGAGGCATTGAGGTGGATAAGGCAAAAATCGACGTTATGAGGAGTTTGTAGCCCCCAAGAGCAGTTAGATAAATAAAAGCATTCTTGAGGCATGCAGATTTTTATAGGAGATTCATTAAGGACTTCTCGAAGACTTCGAGACCCCTATGTTGATTGCTTCAGAAAGAGATTGAATTTGATTTCGATGAGAGGTGTGTGGCAGCATTCAATGAACTTAAGGAGATGTTGACCACCGCACCCATCATGAGGCGGCCTGATTGGAGTTTGCCCTTCGAGTTAATGTGTGATCCGTCTGACTATGCAATTAGGGCAGTACTAGGACAGAGGGTAAACAAAATCCCACATACCATCTACTACGCTTCGAGAACTCTGAATGAGGTGCAGTTGAACTACTCAACAACAGAGAAGTAGTTGCTAGCAGTGATATTTGCATTAGAAAAGTTTAGATCATATCTGATTGGAGCAAAGGTCATAGTTTTCACTGATCACTCAGCACTCCGATATCTCCTCCAGAAAAAGGACGCTAAATCGAGACTTATTAGGTGGATCCTTCTGTTATAGGAATTTGACTTAAAGATCAGAGACAAAAAGGGGAGTGAGAATGTAGTAGCAGACCACTTGAGTAGAAAGATGCTAGAGTCATATGTGGAGGAAGACACCCTTCCTTTGAGAGATAGTTTTCCATATGAGCAGCTTCTGAGATTGAACGACATAGAGCCATGGTATGCTGACATAGTCAACTACCTTACAAACCAGATCTTCCTAGCAGACATGACTAGTCAAGGGAGAAAGAGGTTCGTTTTCAACGCAGGGCAGTATTTTTGGAACAACCCATACTTGTTCAAACATGGGGCATACCAGATCATTAAGATATGCATTCCAGAAAGTGAACAATTAGATATCCTGAAGTTCTATCATGAACTTCAATGTAGATGCCACTACAGTTCCAAAAAGACGACAATGAAGGTTCTTCATTCGGGCTTCTATTGGACATCATTGTTCAAAAATGCCTATCACTTCTGCTTATAATGTAACCGATGTCAGAGATCAGGGAACATAGGAAAGAGGAATAAGATACCACAGTCAGGTCAAATGGTAGTCGAGATTTTTGACGTATGGGGAATCGACTTCATGGGACCCTTCCCACCTTCAGACGGAAACATCTACATTATGGTAGCCATGGACTACGTTTCGAAATGGATTGAAGCAATAGCCACGAAGACCAATGATAATAAGGTAGTTATGAAGTTTGTAAGGAGTACGATCTTCTCAAGGTTCGGGACTCCACGTGCCATCATCAGTGACGGGGGTAATCATTTCTGCAACAAGGTATTTGCCACACTTCTGAAGAAATATAGTGTGAATCATAAGGTTGCAACCACCTACCATCTGTCGACAAGTCATTGCGATGTCGGTCAAAAGATGAACATTTAAGTTCGACCTCACTAGCGCACGAGTCACAAGAACTAGCATAGCGGCAAGTGAGGGTATCGTTCTGTAGGGAGGTGGGATTCACCGACCGTCACCGGTTCTAGCTATTATTACAATACTCCGAGAGAACTTGTGTGTTGCGTTTGCGGAAAAGTAAGTAATAATATAAATAAATAAACTAACTACCATAATATATACATGGATAGGATGAAATGGAGAGATGCATGAAATGTGGTAACACTAGGGCAATTACTCAACCGTAACAATCCTCCTAATAAAGCTCTAGACTCACTTAGTCCCTCAAATGTACAAGTATATCATAGGTTCGTGTCCCCTTAATTGATCTCTAATCTCTCTCGAGTCTTAGAAATCACATCCACATATACAAAGTACACATGAATTCATTAAGTGTTGTGGCACACACACAAGAGCCCTGTATGCCAGCCTAGTGTATCTCTCACTGTCTGGTCATATACAGTGGTTATTTTGTTAGGCATATAATGCGCAACCGTGTGGGCCATACTATAGCCAATAATTCATTCACAATGGCTAACCAAATACGGGATGGCAACCAAGTGAAAGAATTAAGAATACGAGATACCCATACAACACGTATGTTATATGCTCGTGTCCCCTTAATTAATCTCTAATCTCTCTCGATGTCTTAGAGATTACATCTATGCATAAATGTTTGGATTCATTAAGGACTGTGGGACACACACACGAGCTCTACACGCCAACCTAGTGTATCTCTCACTATCTGGTCAAATGTGGAGGATAACACGCTGGACATGTTAATGTGAACCACACGATATATAACACACAGCCTAAATATCATCCACAAGGTAGCTAACCGAGTGAAAGCATTAAGCAATGAAATACCCATATAACTACACAAGCACAAGAGGAATTCAATTTGTCTTTACTTTAGATACGGATTCGGTTTTATCAATCTCCCTAGGATGGCTAGACATGGAAAACAAGTTTACCAAACAACAATGTGCAAATAAGTTGGTTGTTATTCATTAAGACCATTCAATATAGGTTAAGGGTTCATTCTCTTAATTTGGGAATTTTCCCTAAATCAATTTATTACCCAATCCGGCCAAGGATGAGCAATTGTGCCTTGATAACAAGACCCATTAAGTATAAGAATATGGAACCCAGGCCAATTTAGCAATTAAATGCCTGAACTAAAACCTTTTCCACTCTTTGGAGCTAAATCTCTAATACTTCAATTACTCTAAACATGGCATTTTGGTCATCCATCAATCAATCAACAATCATGGGAAGTTAAATTACACTACTCCTACATTAATTACTCTACTCCTAATCCCAATCATGGACACATATCAATTTAGGACCTCTACACACATGGATATTGCAATTAGAGCTTAAAACATGTAATTAGCAAAGAATGAAACAAAACCCACATGAATTTAAGAACAAACAATATATATAACACAAGTGTAGGGTTTACAATACTCCCCAAATATGGGTTACACAACAAAGAAACAGAAAATACAAAGAAATGAGTAAAAATGAGACAACCTTTGAAGACAAACCCTCCAAAGAAGCTCCTAGCTTTCCTAGCTCGGATTTGGTCCGAAAACCACTCCTAATTCCTTGAAATCTGCCCTAAAATGGATGGAGGAAGTGTAAAATAGGGTTGTGGAGATGTACGGGGAGCTCCCATGGAGGAAAAACCTTCATGGGAGCTTGGATCCTCTCCTTATTTGGTGGAGAAGGTGAAGAAGATGAAGAAAATGGAAGAGAGAGAGAGTTGGGCGGAGGAGGGAGGGGGGGGTTAGGGATTCTCTAAAAACTGAGAGAAAAGAGGGTATATATAGTGGGGAGAGGGCTAGGGCAGAATTGATGGTGAAAGGACGAGAATGCCCTTGCATAAGTGGCTGATTTTGGGGGCTTCGTTGGTGACTTTCCAGCAGCCGCACCGTTACAAAAAGGAGCATAACTTTCTCCACAAACCTCAAAATCACAATCTTGAAGAACCATTGGAAAGAAGACTCCCGGGGCTTTCTAACCATATATAGTATGAAACCCAGTTCGATCGGAGGAGAGAGATATGGCCCCCGCAAGTTGAGTGTTCTATAGGAAACTTTCGTCAAAAATTTCGCCTTGATTTTGTGCCCTATTCTGCGACCATGGACCATCGATTTACAAAATGGGGGTCTTCTGGTCCCTTTCTGTGGCCCCTAATCGCAGAATGAGGGAGCATAATTTTAACTTTCAAAAATTACACTTTTACCCCAAAATTCTTACATTTTTGCACTTTAGCCCCTATGATTAAAAACACCCTGAAACACTTATTTAAAACGTTAAATACTCGGTTTTACCCAGAAAACAAGCATAAAAGATAAAAGTAAGGGGCTACACAATGTGTAGAAATAAGAGTTATCACCATCCTCATATCTTAGGTCAAGTAGAAGTCAGTAATAGGCATATCAAGCAAATACTAGAAAAGATAGTGAATGCAAATCGGAAAGATTGGTCGTTCAAACTAAACGACGCCTTGTGGGCTTATAGGACTACGTTCAAGACTCCGAATGGGATGGCACCATACCATCTGATTTTTGAGAAATCTTGCCACCTGCCGGTAGAATTAGAGCACAATGCTTACTGGGCACTTCAAAAGCTGAATTGTGATATGGACGAGGTAGGAGAGGAGCGAAAACTTCAACTGAACGAGCTTCAAGAACTTAGAGACGAGGCATATGAGAATGCCAAGATTTATAGAGAAAAGACCAAGAGAATGAATGACAAGAACATAATCTTGAAGGATTTACATATGGGTATGCTGGTTCTCCGGTTCAATACTAGGTTGAGATTGTTTCCGGAAAAGCTCAGATCAAGATGGTATGGATCATATAGAATTCTCCAAGTGTTCCCATATGGAGCTATAGAGTTACTGAATGAGAAGAACGGGGATAAGTTCTAGTGAACGGACACAGAGTAAAGTCGTACTTGCAAGGAATGGACGAAGTAAGAATGCTGGAACATATAGTACTTACAGAGCCGTAGAGATCTCATGCGTCTTGCCTAGATGGTAACTCTAGCGCTTGGTAGGTACATAATCTTTGTAATTATTGAAAGTAAATAACAATAAACGCTCGGTGTGTTCGATATATATATCTAGAGGGGGGGTGAATAGATTTTAACTATTATTACCCAATTTTCGCATGCAAGTCAATTTTACGAAAATACCCCTACTAGTCAAAGATACAAGCAAGTGTAATATAGTGCGGAATTTAAATAACACTTGATGTATACGTGGAAACCCAACCATTGGGAAAAACCACGGGCTGTTTAGTGCGCCACACTCGGACCTCGAAATCCACTAATCGAAATGGAGTTTACAACCTATGTAGACCTCGTCTAACACTCCGGTCAATAACCCCCCACTTCTACCACTCGGACCTTTAAAAGTGGCTCTAGTCCAATTGCTTGAGGCCTAAGCAACCTTAGCCTCAAGACTTAATTCTCTAAGAAGAGATTATGCAACCTATGTGAATATGTATGAATATTCAAATAACAAACAAGGCTAGGTAACCTTATATGCTTATCTAGGATGATGGTATAATCAATTTAATCAACCCTAGATATCAATTGCTAAATGACATGTCAAATAGCTTAGCTAATCAAGATTAGTCAAAAACCTAATTAGCTATCACAAAACAACTTCTCAAACATACATCACACTAATCTCAATCTTGTATCCAAAGTATATAAAATAACATACAAGTAATTAATTGAGATTGCTTGTTAAGAGAAACACAAAATATGTAAGATATTAGTGAAAAGCTTACCAAGCAAAGTATGATAAAGAATCCATGCAAGATGACATCTAGATGATCAAAGATGATGCTAGATGATGATTGATGATCATGAAAAAGTGTTTGAATAATTAAAAATGAGTTCTTTGTGTATTTTTCTTCTCTTGAAAAATATCCTAAGTATAGAATATGAATATGAACTCTCTTGGCTGACCTAAAGTCAAAGTGGCATATATATAGGGGCCATAAGTAAAGTGTGGTCGTTTTGAAAAATGCACCAGAAATTGCTCTGTGCGCTGGTGGCCTTGCGCTGGACGACAGGCGCATGCCAGCGCAAAGGCAAAAATTGCACAGGCTCTTGACGACCAGCGCTCAGACAGGCGCACGACCAGCGGCACACCACTGGGCATTTTGCGCTGGTGAGTTGCGCTGGTCTGGACCAGTGCTCGACCAGCGACAGACCACTGGGCGATCTGCGCTGGTCTGGCGCTTGACAACCAGCGCACAGCCCACTCCTTTGAACCCCACAAGAAAACATGCAAGGGGTAAAAAGGTAAAACTAAATGCATCCTAAAGGCCTAACATGATATGACATATAATCACAAGATGCAATAAAAAAAAATCATGCAAGAAGAGATGAAAATAGGCATTAATGCACAACAAAAATAAACAAAACATACAAAGATAAGACATATGCATGAGTTGTGAGTGTGTGCAACTATCTCTTCAAGACAAGTAAGCACAAAGAAAATTACATTTGGTGCTTATCAACACGAGGTCTTCAAAGAGCTTCGAACAATAAAACCAATACATAAGCTACCCTTACAAAGTACCCCAACATGTGGTTTATCCACGAAATGAGCTAATCAACAAATAGGAACCTTACAATTATTAGTTTAAGTAGTTTAGGAAGAAGTAAGTAATTAGTTTATATTTTTGCATCAAGCATGTGCATATGATTTTGTTGTAGTGTTTGTGCTATGCAGAGGTTAGGATTGAAATGGGAAAAATAACAGGAACAAGTTGGCAAAAACAAAGAGCCGCAGGTTTAGTCCGCGAGCCAATTCCTGCGGAGAAGTGAGAACAAACCCGCAGAATGGCTCTGGAGAGCTTAGCTACTTCATACCACTGGAACAAACCAGCGAACCAGAAGATAGAAGCTGCGAAGGTAGATGAGGATTATCTCGCGGGTTCATTCTGTGAGATTATTCTCTCCAACCAGAAGAAACAAGGTCGCGGGGATCTAGAAGGTATTCACCGCGGGTTCCATTCCGTGGGAACAAACCTGTTGACCATGACATCAAGCTCGCCCATAAGTACATGACTTCGTACGGAAAGCAATGATCTGCGGAGAGCCTCAATAGGTATTACCTTCTATCCTACCTAATATGCATGCTTGTTTTATACTTTTTAATTAGATCTAAGAGTGTGAATATTTTGTGATTAGATCTTAGAATTTTGTTTTGATATTAGTTTTTAATCTTTTTAAATTTTTGTTGCCACTTTCTCTAGACTTTAGCTAGCCTTGTCCACATGAACATTGGGGACAATGTTTGGTTTAGGTTTGGGGGTGTGGGACAACTTTGTATTATTTATTAGTTGTATATGTGTATAGTATATGGTATATATGTGTTTAGGAAAAAATTTCAAATCTCTAAAAAATTTTGAAAATTTTTGTTTTTGTGAGTTGTGTAAGATCCTAGATCTTTGTTGGCTTGATTCCATTGCAAAACGCTCTTTATTTGTATTGATTAGTTGCTAAGGTTGTTCTTGGTGAAAATAAGCTTCAAAGAAGAAAAGCAACGTCTCATGCAAATATCGTTTTCAAGAGGAAAATCGCGTACTTGGATGTTAAGGTATCAAGATTCTTCTTCCTCGTACAAGGCATAAGCGCACACACACATAATTCATTCATGTGTGTCCCTGCATCGTTGTGCTATATTTGGTATAACAAATTCACACACCATTGAAGTATGCTTATGCATTGAACTCATATTGTCATACATTGTAGAGTTGCATGTTTTAAGACTATGTCTAGGAAATGGCATACTTGTGTGATGTTGTGTTTATATGTTTGTGTTTTATTGTATTTGAACTTGAACATGATCTCATTTGATTCCTTATTGAGTCTCAGTCATTTCGGTTACTCATTCATTAGGTTTCGAGTCCAAACGATGTAGCTACGCTACTTTTTGTTCTCATTCATTGAGTTGTCTCTGTCGTCGTTTTTCGAGATGAATTCTCAATCTTTTATCAAAATTTCATAGTCATCATTGTGTGTGAGGGAGTCATGATTCGTAATCCGAATATGGATTAGAAATCGAAGTTCGGAGTCCCGGATACAGCTGAAGAATGCGAGAGGAGCGTGAGAGGAGCTTGCTTGGCCAAAGGCCAAGCAAAGGAGTCCACGTGTGGGCCACGTGTGTCACACGGCCAGCCAGCCTTTCTGCCCACATGTGCCACACGTGCCCAACACGTGGATGGTGATGTGGCACATGTTGATTGGCTCGTTTTTCCCTCTCTCGAAATCTTTTAAATACTCTCCTCCTTCCCTCCAAACATAACTTGAAGAAATATTGAAAAAGAAAGATGTGCAGAAATTTTCTCTCAATTTTAGGTTTTTTATTTTGATCATAACTCTCTCATACGAACTTGAAATCGAGTTATTCAAAATCCAAAAATGTTGGTCTTGAAGAGAGTTACAAACTCAAAGCATTTTTAAATCCATTTGAGTTCGTGATTTTTCGCAGCATTTGGATTTCAGTCCAAGCCTCAACTATTGTATGTGAAACTTCTTCTTCTCACACTACAAGAAAAATGACCTTTATTGACAGTTTTTTCTTGACGGTTTTAAAAACTGTCAAGAATAATAAATTCTTGACAGTTATTAACTATCAAGAAAAAACTGTATTATTCTTGACAGTTTTTAAAACCGTCAAGAAAAAACTGTCAAGAAATATCGTTTTTCTTGATAGTTTTTAGTTCTTGACAGTTAAAAAACTGTCAAGAAAGACAATTTTTATATATTATATAATATTATATATATATTATATATAATTACATATAATATATATAATATAATATATTTATATATTATATATTATATTATATTAAATAATATATAATATATATTTATACTATTATATATATTTTATAATATATATATATTTTATAATATATATATATATATATATTATAAATTATATATATTATATAAATACATTATTATATATATTGTATAATATATATATATTATATATATTTATATATATATATGTATTATATATAATATATGTATTTTATATTATATATTATGAATGTTTTATAATTAGGGGTATTTTGGTCAAAATACAGTTAACTCAATTCCATTTCATTGTTAAACAATATATATAATAATATAAAAATATAATATATATTATCTAATAAATATAATATATATATATATATATATATATATTATATAAATATTATAAATATATATTATTTAATATAATAACATATAATATATAATATATAATATATACTATATTATATTATAAAACATTTATAATATATAATTTTTTATTTATCTTTAATAATTTTTTTAAACTTTTACTTCCTATTTTCAACACCAAACAAAATCCCGATATGAACTTATTTTACAGTAAGATATCGGTTTTTGGGCAAACCGATATTGGATACGTAAAATTTTAAATTTAATAAATTTATTTTTAAATCATTTACTTTTAAAAAATTCAAAAAAAATATATTTTTTTTAAAATTATTTATTTATTTTGCACCCTCTTGTTTTATATTAAGAGACACATTAATAATCCAATTACCCATATAAATTAGTAATCTGATTCTTACATTTGTTCATTAAATTGCAAGATGCATGTTGAGAAATATCTCTTTTGTAGTGGGAGTTGTATTCTAAATCATACGTACTACAATTGATGCCACGAGTCTCCTATACGCCATGTTTGGTTAGATGGAATGGAAAGAAAGTCATTTCATTCGTTTGGTTTGTTAAAATGCAATGGAATGGGGATTCCACAATTTTGGTGGAATGGGGATTCCACAATTTTTGTGGAATGGGCATTCCACCCAAAAACCAATGGAAAGCCATTACATTCCAAACTAAAATTTATATTCCATAAATACCCTCATATGCCCCAACTCCATTACAAAAATGCCCTCAGCCCCATTCCAAAAATAATATATTATTATTATATATTATATTAATGATATATAAATATATATTTTATATATATGTACTATATATTATATTATTATATATATTATATATATTATATATATTATATATATTATTATTATATATTATATTATTATAATATATATAACGATATATAAACAAATATAATATAATATATTTATATATTATGTTATTATATATAATATATAATATATATTATATTATTATATATTATATATATTATATTATTATAAATATATTATATATTATTACATATATTATATATAATATTAATATATTAATATATATATATATATATTATATTATATAATATATTTTATTATATGCATTATATGTATATATATATTATATTTATATAATATATATATTATTATTATATTATATATATATTATATATCATATATTAATATATTAAATAATATATATTATAAAATATAATATTATATATATATTGTATAATATAATATATATTATATATATATATATATGTTATATTATATAATATATATATATATATATATATATATATATATTATTATATGTATTATATATAATATATATGTAATTTTATTATTATTATCCATAATATATCATGTTATTATATATTCATAATTAGGGGTATTTTGGTCAAAATACTGTAAGGATTCCCGTTTTGTTGATTGGCTTATTTCGTGGTCAAACCATATGTTGGGGTTTTGAATGTAAGGGTAGTCTAAGTGATTAGTGTTGAAGATCAAAGGCCCTTCCATGACCTCAAGATACAAGCACGCCAAAGGTATAATCTCTTGTGCTTGTTTTTCTTTGAAGAGATTTAGTAGCACACACACACTTAGCATTCTTGCTATGATTGCATACTTGCTTATTTTTATGTGCATCTCTTCACATGTCACTTTACACACTAGCACTTTGGTTGATATATCTTGTTGTGTGTATATGTGCCTTATAATTCGTTTCCCGACATTGTTCGGAAACGTCCGCGCTTGCACTAATAAGTGCTTGGTTTCGCACGAAGACCGCCTATGGAGAATGCCATTGGCTTCTCCTTGGTTTTCACCATTGTTGGTGA